>OW240913.1:152960633-153128466 GCA_933207985.1 Pelobates cultripes | reverse complement strand
GAAGGACTTGTTTGCGGAGGCTTTGAGACTATCTGTGTCTTTCCCACAGGCATCGGAACACTCTGGGTCTTCACACGGCGCCAGGCTTCGTGCGGACCTGAAAGGTGTTTTAAAAGATTGTTGTTGCATAGTCACGCATGACAACTAGCCTCCCATATGTCCTCCCATTCCACCATTCGGCCTCCATACATCTGTGTACCTCAGCCCTTTCCTGTCTGTTCCGGTCAAGCTTAGGTGGTGGTACAACGTTGATAATAGCCCCTTTGGAGGTGACTCTTTAAAAGACAGCCTCACAAAGAATGACATTGGGGTAGTCGCCGCTGCCCTAATGTCTTTCCTTTATGCAAAATCCCTGTGCTAATCTGGGTCTTCTGTTTTGCCATACGAACTTATCTATGGTGTGTTGTAGGCCAGCAAAACTGCCAAGTGCAACCTTCACCGGCAGTGTCTGAAACAAAAATAACAGTCTTGGTAGCACATTCATTTTTATGGCATGTATTCTGCCTATCCATGAGATAGAACACTGGATGGACAAGCCTATGTCATGTGTGGGGGTTCTGATCAGTGGCAAATAGTTCGCTATAATAAACGGTTCCGGGAAACCGAAGGTTCGGAGTACCCCAAACAAATACGGCCATTGCACCCAGTCAAAGGCCTTCATGGCGTCCAAAGAGATCGCCAAAGAGGGCCTCCCCGTCACCTCCATACGCCAGGTCAGTACCACCCCTCGATGGGTGTTGTCATATATTTGTCTGCCTAGCATAAAGCCCACTTGACCTGGGTAGATCAGACGTGTTAGGAGAGATGTCAGTCTTGCCACCAGTACTTTAGCGAATTGCTTTATGTCCGAGTTAATGAGGGAGATGGGCCTGTAGTTAGGTGCGTGTGTGTCACCCCTACCTGGTTTGGGTTGAGTGCCATCAAAATGGTTGCATTAGTTGGTGAGATGGGGAATGAGTACTTTACGGAATATTTTGTAGTATCCGACATCGTAGTTAAGTGCGATAATAGCCACGTCGACTTCTGTTTGTGTTATGGGAGCTTTAAGGCCTTCTACTTCCCCCTCCGTCACTCTCGGCAAGGCCAAGTTTTTAGGAAGTTATGGACTTCTGTGATGTATTGTATGTTGTTGCTATTTAGGTGGGGGGAGTGATTACATAGGTCTGTGTAGAATTCAGTAAATATTTTGTTGATTTGTTGTGGTGTGGCGGCTATTTCACCACTCGGGGTGTGTATTTTCGTGATCGGCTTGTAGCCGCTTCTGGGCCTAAGAGTTCTGGCAAATAGGGTGTCCATTTTGTTTGCCTGCTTGTAGATCAAACATTTGGACCACATAAGCACACAAATACAACTTCAAAAAACAAGACAAGAACAAAAAGAACAAAGTCTGGTCTTACACCTTGCCAGAGCAGTCCTGGGGCCTCATGCCCCCCCTCCCAATGACTCCAAGGTCCTCGCTAGGGGAGGTGGCCCCCATCCCCAATCCGTTGTGCCCGCCTCCCCCCCCCCCCAGCATCAGATTTTCCTAAATTGTGTTAGTCATGACTTTTGTGAGCAGACCTCTATCCGGGTTATGTGAGGTCCTGCTCTTCACCGGACTTCCCTCCCCCATTTCACCACTGGGGCCATGTATAGAGTACCCTTTTAGGATACCCCCCCAGCTTGTGTGTGTGGCCAAGCACTTATCTGAGCTATGGTGCTTCAGAAGTCCTGATAGAGGTAAGGGTAGGCAGTTCATCAGTGGGAAAGCAGGGAAGGCAGTGAGAGTTCAGGAGGGGCTTTTAATTGCTTCGGCTCGGTTCTCTACCTACGTCGTACCAGTGCCGTGGCAGGTGGGACAATTTGGGCCTCAGTGCTTTAAGCACTGTAAAGCCTGGCGGCAGTGTGATGGATAGTCCTCGAAGAAAGGGGTCGGGCTCCTCTCCTGGTACAAAAGTGTGGGACTTGCCTGCTTGGAAGGCCACCAATTTGAAGGTGTGACCCCTGGTATAGCGTATGTCGTTCTGACACAGCAGGTCTGCTATTGGTTTCCACTCCTTCCGACGCTGTAAGTTGGCTGGGGATAGATCCTGATATACAGCAATATCCGCATTCCTGAACTGCAGTGTATTGTCTCTGCTATTTTTCATAATAGCCTCCTTGGTTTCGTAGTAGTGAAAGCGGATAATGACGTCACTGGGAGCGGCTCCTTCTGCCCTTCTGGCCCTTAGCGCTCTGTGGGCCCTATCACCCATCTTTCATTGGGTATGCCAGGCAGGTGGTGTTTAAAGTAGTCCTGCATTGTTGCGTCTCGAGCGGTTGGATGAATCCTCCACTATCAGTTCGAGGCTGTCTATTTGTTTTGCCATAGCTTCACAGTGGATCACCACTCCATTATGGGCCTCCACTATTGTTTCCACCTGTTGCTCCGGATCTGCCCTCCGGGTCCCCAAGGCCTGTATTTCTGATTTTACCTCTTGGGTGTTCCTTGCCATCTCCCCCGCCAGATAGGTTTTGACTTCTGAGAGTTTCAGGAGGATTTGTGCTGCGACACCAGTTTTCTCCCTCTGCCACCGAAGCCGGGGAAAGTGAGCCGCGGCCGCAAACAGCTCCATGAGCGATGGTGCGGATTCCTCTCGCTCCCCACGCTTCTTCCGTGGCTGTTTAACTCTTGAGCCCGCGTCGGGCATCTTCAAGTGGTTTTGGGACGACCACGTGTCCTGGTGCTGCTGTCAAATGTTATTTACGTGGCGGCTGAGCGGGAGCTTCAAGACTAGGCAGCCATTAACACCGACGTCCAGACCACGTCCTCTCTCCTTGTTTTTATATACATATTCGATGAATACCCTGATCTGGCAGTGTTTTAGAAGATTATTTCCTGACAAAACTGAGAATATATCTTCTGCCAAGTTTCAGTGGACTTTCTATTGTTACTACTTTTACTGTATAATTCATACATTGGATGTTCACCTTTTTATGCTATTTTTACCCATATATTGTTTATATTGTTTCAGCTCAACCTTTTCTCCTCCTTTGTCGTGTTTCACTTACTTGTAGGGCCAAGAAGGAGCCCTACCCATTTTAGGTGTGCTGCCTTTTTATTTAGGTTTTGGTTTTAGTAGTGCTGATCCTTCTACTGGGGGTTTGTTTAATGTCCAAGTAAGTGAGGGAAGATCTATTTCCCGGAAAGGAAAGTCACTTCTGATAATCTTACCAATAAGTATTCTGACTTATCGTTAATAGAAAACAATGAAAGGAAGCTGTACGGTTTCCTTTCTTTAACAAGTTCTGGAAGGTTTTGCAAAGGATTGGTTAGTGAGAAAAGTAAATCACCTGCATAGGCCAAAACTTTATAGTCTGTAGGACATACACGGAATTCGACTATTGCTTTATTGGCTCGAACAGCGTTCAGGAGGGGTTCTAATGTGTGTGTAAAAGAACGAGGTGGGAAAAGGGGCAGCCTTGACGAGTTAATTCAGCCCAAATTGATTTCAAACGTAATACAAGCTTCTAGCCCCTACGTAGCTTATTACACTTGCTACATGCTAACTCAGCCTCAGTATAACAGATGTTACTACAC
This sequence comes from Pelobates cultripes, assembly GCA_933207985.1. Taxonomy (NCBI): domain Eukaryota; kingdom Metazoa; phylum Chordata; class Amphibia; order Anura; family Pelobatidae; genus Pelobates; species Pelobates cultripes. Next base: position 153,124,907 of record OW240913.1, on the reverse strand, counting down.
CTTAAGGCTTGTGGTCATTTTGATACCCTGGTTTTACCCATGTACTATTCATTTTAGTTACAAAATGTGAACCTTGATTACACGTGTATTTTTATGCATTATTTAAAGGCAAAATTATGTAGCTTATAACAATTGAATTCCTATAATTTGGAGGGGATTGCTTTCGAAGAGCACTAAGGCTAATCTTGTAACTCACGAATAGGTAATCATTATTATCATACCCTACCTGTTTAGTTATGCGTTTAGTCCAGCCTCATACATTATGGGTATTTTTTTTTTTATCATTTAAGACCTCCTCACTAACTCTCCCCTTGCAGATGAAATACAAGCACAGATCTCGGTCATTAGGTACATAATTCTCCAATTCACAGTATTCTTTACACCCTTATTCTTACATATGTTGCGACATATTGGATCTATAGATGTCCCTCCTTGCGCAAGCTTATAATGCATACTAATGAATATACAAGATCCGTGAGCTCCTTCTCTTACTCCTTACATACGTTACGTTTCGTGCCCACACCTAGGGACTGCAGAGCCGGCTATAGGGAATAGGTGCAGTCCATAGTCTAGTCCTAAGCGATACAACGGTCCCTCAAGGCCAACTCCCATACTCAACACTGAGGTCATTTGCCCACAGGATAGTTAGAGCCTCGCTTTACCCTCTCGATTTCTTTTTCCGCTAGGGCCATGACTTTCATGGCCAATCATTTTGAATCTTATACAGTCACCGAGATTCTAATACTTTGCCACAACAATCGGTAGCATCAGCCCCACGTCCCAAATCATAGATAGTGCCTCTCTGAGGCACTTGACACCTAGCAGTGCCTCACCTTCTCCTTGATGGTATAGTAAGACAGTTCTATCCTAGTAATGAAGGGAGAGTTCTCATAACAGGTCAATAATCAAATGTTTTTTGCCCCCACACATGGTTTCTCTATTTTGGCTTTATTTTTGTTAAATAAATCATAACACGGTGTAATATGTAATGTGTTCATCTGAGGTTGTATTTACCTAATTTTAAGACCTGCTAAAGAACAGATAATTGTCCTTATATGTAACATCATAGACATGTGTCTAAAAAATAAATATATATATATATATATATATATATATTTTTTTTTATATATATAAGATCCAGCACACTTGCTCATTCACTAAACAGCAATTTGAAGTTTTACAGAATGTAATAGTTTTATTTAAATACCCCTTACTTTAGTTACAGTATTTGATCATACATTGCATAAGCCTGCCACAACGTCAATGTACTCCATTCTTGGCAGTTCCTACTTGAACAGCTAATGTCTGCTCTTATGAGATTAACCCACTTACTTGGGAAATGCTTCCTCCTGGCACACTCTGCAAATACGCACACGCATGTACTCTAGGCTTCCTTGTGGGACGACAGCCATGCAGACCAATTTGATGCAGTGTGCGGAGTGTGGTCTGAGCACTGACAGGCTGACCCCCCACCCCTTCAACCTCTGCAGCAATGATGGCAGCACTCATATGTCTATTACACAAAGTCAACCTCTGGATAGTGACGCTGAGCACGTGCACTCCACTTCTTTGGTTGACCATGGCGAGGCCTTTTCTGAGAGGAATCTGTCCTGTGAAACCGCTGTATGGTCTTGCCCACTGTGCTGCAGCTCAGTTTCAGGGTCTTGGGAATCTTCTTATAGCCTAGGCCATCTTTATGTAGAGCAACAATTATTTTTTTCAGGTCCTCTTTGCCATGAGCTGCCATGTTGAACTTCCAGTGACCAGTATGAGAGAGTGTGAGAGCAATAACACCAAATTTAATACACCTGCTCCCCATTCACACCTGAGACCTTGTAACACTAACGGTTCACATGACACATGAGGAGGGAATATGGTTAATTGGGCCCAATTTGGACATTTCCACTTAGGGGTGTACTCACTTTTCTTGCCAACGGTTTAGACATTAATGGCTGTGTGTTGAGTTATTTTGAGGGGACAGCAAATTTACACTGTTATACAGGCTATACACTTACTACTTTACATTGCAGCAGAGTGTCACTTCTTCAGTGTTGTCACATGAAAAGATATAATAAAATATTTACAAAAATGTGAGGGGTGTACTAACTTTTGTGAGATACTGTGTATACATATGACTGTTTTTATTAATATTTTTAGAAAGAAAAATAAATGAATCATTTATTTTTTTGACTTCTTATCTGAGTGTATACTTTGGGCTGCTCCCTGCCCTCCACTACTAATACCGGAGAACCTCCTAAGCAGAACTTGGCTCAGAAGAGCTAACAGAAGTTCCTGTTAAGGAGCAATAGGCATTAGTAGCGGAGGCTACTCTTGGCACCTGTAGCAAGCTGTATTGGTTAAGGCAGCGGTTCCCAAACAAGGATGCCGCGGAATGTTTCCCAATGCTATGACTACAGCACCGAGGAAACATTACTGCTCAACAGGTACCCGGATGAGTGCCACAGTCCTTTAAGACCGCGACAGGGCCCCTGTAATGTTGGCCGGTTGTGAGGAAGAGACAGCCTGTCACTTCCTCCCAGCGCCGTGCAGATATATAATATATATTTTTAGCTAGATGTGCTGTTTGCATAAATTGTGCTGCTTGCCCTTTTTTGAAATAAATAAATATAAAAATAAAAGATTCCAGTATTAAGCACAGGGACAGAATTTTCCCTGCAGTCTAACAATATAATCTGCCTCTAAAAAACAAAATGATTACATGCACACCCAGGGTAAGCATACTTTGCGTGTTAATGCTAGACCTAAAACAGATTCTGATAGTGGCTGTACGAATGTAGATGGGGAAAGCAAAATGCAAACAGTGTAGTTTCTGAGAAACTGCACTATTTTAATTTTCAAGGCTACAGGTGAAGGAGCTATGCCCCAAAATTACTTACTTAAGATTAAAAGATTTTGGCTTTAGAGTGTCTCTTTAACAATCATATTGTAGAAGAAAGACATGTTAGCAAAGGTAAATGATATTGAATGTGTAAGATGTTCACATTCACCTTTAATACTAAACTTTGGTATAATACTACTTGCTTTATTTATAGTGATCAGTAAGTATTGTCGACTGTACACAGTCACATGTCAAAGGACCACTATAAGCACCCAGACCACTTCGGCTCAATGAAGTGGTCTGGGTGCCAGGTCCATCTAGGGTTAACCCTGCAGCAGTAAACATAGCAGTTTCAGAGAAACTGCTATGTTTACATATGGGTTGATCCAGCCTCTAGTGGCTGTCTCATTGACAACCACTAGAGGCGCTTCTCACTGTGATTTTCACAGTGAGAAGATGCCAGCGTCCATAAGAAAGCATTGAGAATGCTTACCTATGGACTGACTGAATATAATCATGGCCTACAGGCATTTTCATGCAAACACTGTCTTTTCAGACAGTTTACATTGCCCCTAGAAACACCTCCAAGTGGCCACTGCAGGGGCTTCCTGGCTCAGGGCTGCACAGTGGGCAGATCTGCATTTTAGCGTCCACACGCTCTGCATGGGGACGCTGAATTTTCCTCATAGAGATGCATTGATTCAATTGACCTAATAGTAGGCTGTCTGCGTCGCAGCCCTTTCTGCATCACAGACAATATATATACATGGACATACACACAGGGGGTTTATTTACTAAAATAGCAAACTGTTGTGATTTACAATCTAAATTGCAAAATTGCAAAAAAAAGGCTAAAGTAGGCAAGCTGAAAATCTGATCAAAATATTTCTGAAATGATGTAAAGATGAAAAAAAAGAATAAATAAAAGTGTATTTTTTTTGAAGAATCATACAGAAATTCCCCAACAGAAACTCAATGCACGACGATAATATGATCATAGCACTGGGAACGGTGCCTCACTCTCCTCTGCCGGGTAGGCAGGACCAGAGGGGAGATCAGAGATCTCCACTGTAATGCTGGCAGCCAGAAGGGGAGGGAGCTCTAACCTGCAGCTCCGCCAGGTTTTCCTCTCACAAGCTGATGGTAACTGCGGCAACGCTCCGGATCTCGTGAGAGTGAACTCTAGTTTGAGCGGCAGACTAAAGTTCACTTTCACCACTAGGACCGCTACAGCTTCCCTATCAGACCACCAGGGATTGCCTTGTACTGCCCCCCCTCCCATACGAAGGTAAACAGGGAGAGGGAATATGAAAATAATTATTTTTAATAACTTTTTAAATTTTTATATATTTATGAATTTGCCCTCTTAGCCCAACAGAGACACAATAACTCTACACACACACACACACACACACATACACTTCTCCCCTCGTGCTCGTGCACGTGCACAAACACACACACACACACACACACCCTGCACCCCCCGCGCACACTACTGCCCCTATCCCAGCAGATCCGAGGTAAGTTGTCAAACTGTTCTTAAACAGTTTGACTACTTACTCTGGGAGGGCACCATAACCACTACAAAGTGCTGTAGTGGTTATTGTGTCTGGATTGTTTCTTTAAATAATCAACCCGTGATTAGGTTCTGGATCTGTGCTTGAACGGCAAGCATTTCTAAAGAACAGGGGCCCAATATATGACACTGCGCTGTGCATATATACAACCTAAAAATTTGTTTTGACTTGGAAAAATATTGAAATATTAACGGCGCCTTGAACCTAAAAAGTTTAGGAACCACTGGGTTAGACTATTAAAGCGGCACTGTCAATCCCACCACCCCCTAAAATGAGTATTTCATAAAGATAGAAGCTTTCTGAAATACTCATTTTGACTGTTGAAATTTAACTGGAATTACACCAACCCAGTCAAGAGATATACTGAGACAAAGTAGGGACTACTTTGCCTCTGTATATTTCCTACGTCTGACACTTCTAGACACTGAGCATGCTACCGCTGATTAGAAGTGTCAAACCACCCAGCCATCACCAGTGAAGGCTGCAGTGAATTGGCTCTGTCTGTGGAGGATCCCGTGGTCTTGCCGGATCCTCCATGACCTTAATGCTGTACTCTCGTGCATGAAGTGCAAGGAGCTGAAGAGGACCGGACGGAGGAAGACACCCCCTGGGCCTATGTCCACATTGGTGATCTTTGCAAATTCTGCAAAGTCCCCCAGAAGGTGACAGTGCTGCTTTAAGAGCTCTGTGAAATGCCATTATAGCAGACTATAGAAAAGTTAAGGCAGCTCATAACCTTGGTTATAGTTATTCAATGCTTATGAATAATTATGGAAACCTGTACATAATAAATACTTTAAAAACAAAGGCTAGCAGAAATACAAATCATTTTCTCACAAGAAAGAAAAGTAGCCAAGTAGTGGCTTGGGAAAAGGTGTCCTACAATATCTACTGCTGATGGCTTAATGTCACAAAGTATAGCTCATGACAAAGTCCATCCCACAATCAAAAGCTGTGATAAAAGTAACAATAACTTCAGGATCTTAAAGACCTGACATGTTTTCATCTTTAATATGGTACAGTCAGCTTCTTGAGTCAAAGTCACCTCACATTGCTTATAAAACACTCAGAATATTGTCATATGCCATCTAAGAGAACAAAGAAAAAGCTAATTTACAATGAGAAATCTCCAACTATTCTTTCTGTCATCAAACGGGTTTGGAAAGCAATAGACACACCGGCATTACAGATAACATCACTCAGAGAAATGGCTGAGTCAAAAGAACGTGATCACAATTTTTCTATAGATGCAGTGAATACATGTATTGTACAGAAGTACAATAAAAAAAAAAAAATCACCCTAGCATCTTACTCTTTACATTAAAAAAAAAAAGAAGAAGGGGAAAAGGCCTTTAAATTTAAATGTTGATATGTCATTATCTAGCAAGTCTTTGAAGATCACTTTGATAGCTTTTACTCCCCGAGGAGCTCATTACTGGTATTTTGGTGGAGACGGCACTGCTGACAGATACAGGGCCCCTTATTAAACATTTTCTTTTATAGAGGGCCCTCAGCAGACTTAATCATGCCATTTCCAAGCTCAGCTAACAGTATCTGTTGGCATATGGAAGATAAAGGCATACTGTTCTCTTCTGCAGAGCTTTCATTGTAGTCATTTTAGAATATAACAATGGAGTGTGGTCATTATTTATTACTTACCGAGACCCAACAGATCCACGGTCAGTTCCGGGGCTTTTTTTGGACTGGCTTTAACTTCTACCTGTGGCTCTTTTTTCGCTATCTGTGAAAAGATGGCAAAGAATTCATTAATTAGGCACTCAGGAAAGAAATTATTGACTCTTTCTTATCCTTTATAGATATGCTTAATATACCTTTAACACACATCAGAAGCACAATAAGAAATGCTTTTGATGCTTTATTGCATTATGCAAGGTGGAAGAAGGACATTGCCAAGGTCAACAAGGAATCACAGAACAGTGAAATGCAAATTACAATGACCTATTTAGATTGAGATAGTAGCAGTCCTCAGAGCAATACCTGGACAGTGTAAACTTCTTTTTAGACAAAGAGAAATCTAATTGCCCTGCAGAACTTTACCAGACTACCATTGTTTGCTGTAGTAAAATGTGGTACAATAATGCCTTTTGCTTTCCTTTCTTGTGAGGTTCTGACTTTTACATTTTACAAAGAATAAGCTTGGGTTCAATGCTAAATACATTAACTTAAAGAATACATTTGGGTTGTTTGGTTTTAAGGCTTTGCTATAACTAGTTTCCATGTCAGATTTTGAAGACATCCTGGATATGTGTTTATGTTATATCTATATACATTGTTTGTTTAATTTTTCCCTGTATTGCAGACATTGGTTTGTATGAGAAGTCTGACTTTCTTTTACTAGGTTCATTTAGAATTCAAGAAAAGGCTGGACGCAAAGAGCTTTAGAAGCAGTCTTTAGAATCAGTGAACATTTAAATGTAACCCTTAATTAAATCAATTTATGATATCAAGAAAAATGTTTACATCTTCTTTAATGTATAGTATAGAAAAATACCCTTGAGCGATAAAAGTGGTAGAAGGAGGCATGGATTTATAACTTGAATCACTATAGTTTAGAAAATATCATAAGCAACAACTGTGTGTGTGTGTGTACACACACACACATATATATATTTATATATATATACACACATACACAAATACTTAAGCAAAACTTCACCAAAACAGAACTTCTAGTCTTTCCTCCCTCAAGTGTTGCTACTCCCGTTTCTCTCTCCCTCCACGTTAATGGTGCTACCATCAGCTCCACCACACAGGCTCGTTGTCTAGGTGTTCTCTTTGACACCGACCTCTCCTTCACCCCTCATGTCTAGTCTATCGCCAAATCCTGCCGCTTCCATCTCAAAAACATTGCGCGCATGTGCCCCTACTTAATGCCAAATGCGGCTAAGGTCCATGCCACTGTCCTCTCTAACCTTAACTACTGCAATCCACTTGTCACTGGTCTTACGTGCTCCCAGCACTCCCCATTGCAGTCTATAATGAATGCGGCGGCGAGGCTCATCTTCCTGTCCGCCCATTCACCAGTATGACATAGGAGAACTGTCAATTAGATGTTTGTTTTTTCTTGCAAAACTCAGTTGATTATAATTTTAACTATTGGCAATGCTTACATTATAAATAATGCCATAAGTGGGTGCACCAATGTGTGAATAAGGCAATTTAGTAGTAATGCCAAACATAAATGCACCTATTTAGCACAGTGAATGGATATTCATATCCCTGGAGGGTCACAGGCAGATTTTTTGTAGTGACTGGGAAAGTAATGGTTTTACTTTAATATCAACGTCACATTGTGATAAAGTGATTTTCACTAGGTTGTTAAATTACATATATAAATTACATGGCTGCTATGCATTTATTGCCCCATTTTTCACCAAGAGGCAAAGCCTGAAACAAAAAAACAGAAAAAATCATTTTTGCTACTTCCTTTGTAACAGTAATGTGATGATTTTTTCATTGTACGCTTATTTGTGAATTCATTGTGAAGATCAAATGTTCAGCTTAGTTAATTCCTTAATGAGTAGCACTGTGCATCCATATGCCTAACATACAGCATTCAAATATAGCAGTCTCTTTCATCTCTGTTTGAGACTGTTCATGAAATAGTATAGGCTGAGAAATAAAGTCATGGGACATTTACTGCCATACACAATACGGACATCAATATATTGTTCTACCTATATTTTAAAAGCCAAATTTGAAACCAATTGCTTTCGATTTAGTTATTTTCACCTTAAATTTGAAATCCAGTTTGAGTTAATTCTGAACTGGCGATGGAGTACATTTGAATGCTTGGTGTATCATCAAAGGTTTCATTTTCTTTATGCCAGTGTTTTGTGTATTCTGTGTTTTTCCATACAAACCATGTACAAACAAAAAACATGAACTAAACCCAGATTAAACTTTTTTCCAGTAAGCAACCAGGGTCCTGGAGTCCATCATTCAAGCCCTATCATATCCATTAACGAACATCCCATCCTTAGAGTACAATTACAGGTTAAGCAGTTCAAAAGATAGTTGTATTTCCAATGCTATATTCTGAAAATACCCAGTAACTTTAATGATGTTCCAGTGAGTCCATTCTGACCAAGCATATCTGGTAGTTAATGATTCAAATGAAGGTCAGTATCTCAGTGTATTTGGTGGATGGAAGGAGTGATTGGTACAGCACAGTACCAAACACGGTATTGCTATCTAATGTAAAAGTCTAGAAGTTAAAGATTGCATGTTTATTTATCTATACATATACAAATATGCACTTGTTGGGTAAATGCTGAATACTCTGTTTATTGTAGATTGCCCACATTCTGCAATAAAGGTTGACATATATCAAATACACTCATCACCCAGTCTTCACTCATTCAAAAAAAATCTTTGAAAACTCACTTCATGAAAGCATATCAATTAAACTGTTAGCAGGTTTTTATCCCCCACCCCCCATGACCCCTCTCCTGCAACTGTCAAAAATTACCTAAGACCTCAGTGAATACTTTTCTAACAACCTACTTCGTACCCCTACTTTTACCCTCTGTGTCACTATACACCACTCCCTCTAGAATGTAAGTTCATTGAGCAGGGTCCTCCACCTCTCTGTTCCTGTACGTCCAGTTGTCTGGTTACAATTACAAGTCTGTTAGTCCACCCATTGCACAGCGCTACAGAATCTGATGGCGCTATATAAATAATAATATAATAATAATGTAAAGTCAGCAGTATTTCAACTAAAATATTGGATGGAGGATGCACCGTTTATCCTCACTGTTAAATACACCTGTTTTTCTTTTTTTTCTTTTGTCTATTTTCAGCCTTCAATAAGTCTTTCAACTTGAAGAAACCACACTTCTAAAAATAGGTTTAAATCCCTACTTGCAAACGAGAGCAGTCATGTGCAAAGGAGAAAATTAGGCAATGTATAATTTATTTAATACATTTTGCAACTATCAAGAACACAGGTCTACTAAGTAATATTATAAATGGAATTCCCTTCCATTCATGTACAAAAACGTTTTGTTCAAATCATTTAAAAATGCAGGGGTCAAATCTGCTTACCATTTATAGAGCTAGGCAGGCCATTTCTACCTAGGCGACTTCTAGGTGTCTTTATAAAACTATCCTAATAAATTATGTAGAAACTGCAGCAAGATTATGTGATGCAACATATGATATATATCTTAAAGTAACACAAAAGGCATCTGTTGGTCGGCACAGCTTGAAAACGATATGCAATATCTCATTAAAATATCTGAAAGATAATCTCATTAATAGAGGATATTAAATACCTCAAGGAATTAGTTATATGTTTTAATCAAGTGGTTTCACTAGAGGCTGGATTAACCCTCAGTGAAACAAAGCAGTTTCTCTGAAACTGATATGTTTTCAGCTGCAGGGTTAAAACTAGAGGGACCTGGCACCCAGACCACATCATTGAGCAGAAGTGGTCTGGGTGCCTATAGTGGTCCTTTAAGTCACTTCCACATTTATATGGCCAACACTGGACAGTAAATCACCAATGATTTGACATTTGCAAGGACATAATTTTCTTAAAGTTACCAAGAAAGCTTTGCATTGATCAAGTGAGGTTTAAAGTGAGCATTTAGATTATTTTTACATAGGGTCTAACATAAGTACTGTACTGCGCTCATACAGCACAAAGACATTTAATTTTTTGAGTCGTCGAGAGCAGAACAGTGAATGTTAAATTTATAAATATGTTTGCCTAGATTAGGTTTAAAAAAAAAAAAAAAAAAATATATTTCAACATTGAAGTTGCTGTTTAGTGGATAGGTGAGTGCGCTGGATCTTGTGTAATATATATATATATATATATATATATATATATATATATATATATATATATATATATATATATATATATATATATATATACACACACACATACACTTGTCTTACTGCTTCCATAGGAGTTAAAGGACCACTATAGGCACCCAGACCACTTCAGCTTAATGAAGTGGTCTGGGTGCCAGGTCCAGCTAGGTTTAACCCTTTATTCTATAAACATAGCAAGTTCAGAGAAACTGCTATGTTTATAATAGGGTTAATCCAACCTCCAGTGGCTGTCTCATTGACAATTGTGTCAGTGTCCAAATCCTTGTCAATTACTTAATTGTAGTCATTAACAAGGTTAGAAATAATTAAAGGGACACTATAGTCACGTGAACAACTACAGCTTAATGTAGTTATTCAGGTGAGATCTATAGCTCCCTGCAGGCAATCTAATGTAAACACTGTATTTTCAGAGAAAATACAGTGTTTACATTGATTGATAGGAATACCTCCAGTGGACATCACTCAGATGCCCACCAGAGGGACTTATCATGTAGGGCCCTAAAAAGGCCTTGTACACGTCAGACGTATTAAAATACTGTGTGCGCGCCTTCTCTCTCCTGCATGTCAGCAGAGGAGAGGGGGCGGGCAAAGACCGCAAGCTAAGCTGTCAGTCAGCTCAGCTTGTGGCCGCGCACACCGCGCGGTAGTGCGCTCAGGACTACAGAGGGCGGCATGAATGCCGCCCTATGAAGTATGTGCGCATGTGCGGCGAAGCCGCGTATGCGCTCAAGGGAGCAATGACGCTTCCAAATGGAAGCGTCTGATTGCTACCTGCTCGTGCCCGCCTATTTTGTCATTTTGCCGAAATAGGAGGTGCGGCTTCACGAGGCTCCCGGCGCTGGAACCAGGTAAGTAAAACGGTTGGCTGGAGAGTCCCTTTAATTGTTAGTGAACTAAGAATAGTGCCCTTCATACTTTTCTTTCGGCAAAGAATCCTCCATGTGCAACAATTACAGCCTTGTAGACCTTTGCCATTCTAGTTGTCAATTTGTTGAGCTCATCTGAAGAGATTTCACCCCATGCTTAATGAAACGCCTTGCACAAGTTGGACTGGCTAGATGGGCACTACTTTAACATTGTCCAAAGGATATGTCATAGCGTTGCAAAATGGAATGATGGCCTTCCTTTTTCAAATGTCTCTTTTACCCTGTATATATCTCCCATATTACCACCACCGAAGCAGCCCACCAAGCACGTGCTTTAGCACATACAGCAAAGGGATGAATTTGCTGTAATTCAAAACAAATACAGAAACTTTTGACATTTCGTTACCAACATTCTACTTAATTACCTTATAATGTTCATTAATGCAAAAACAAGCAAGAGCTTAAAATACCTTCCAGTTCACAAAAATCCTACATGTTAAGTACAATTTGTTAAAAAGAAATAACCCTTTTCCCTTTGCAAACATTTGAACCAGGTGCAACCTATTATAATGTATTCATTTATCAGCATCCCTAATTACTAATGTATCTGAAAGGTAATTTAGCTTGTTCTTTTGCCACTTCATTAGCAGCTGAGCAAATAAATACACTCACCCCTCCAGTACTACAGACTATGACAACTACACTGAACAAAATTATAAATGCAACACTTTTGTTTTTGCCCTCATTTTTCATGAGCGGACCTCAAAGAACTATTACTTTTTCTATTTACACAAAAGGCCTATTTCTCTCAAGTATTGTTCACAAATCTGTAACTCTGTGTTAGTGAGCACTTCTCCTTTGCTGAAATAAGACATCCACCTCACAGGTGTGGCATATCAAGATGCTGATTAGACAGCATGATTATTGCACAGGTGTGCACTAAGTGGGGAGGGAAGGGAGGAGCACTAAGTGGGGAGGAAAGGGAGGAGCACTAACGTGGGGGTAGAGGGAGGACCACTAAGGGGTTGGGGGAGAAGGAGGACCACTAAGGGGTTGGGGGAGAAGGAGGACCACTAAGGGGTTTGCGGAGAAGGAGGACCACTAAGGGGTTTGCGGAGAAGGAGGACCACTAAGGGGTTTGCGGAGAAGGAGGACCACTAAGGGGTTTGCGGAGAAGGAGGACCACTAAGGGGTTTGCGGAGAAGGAGGAAGGGGTTTGGAGAAGAGACCACGGAGAAGGAGGACCACTTACTAAGGGGGTGGAGGAGGGGTTGGAGAGAGTACAGCTAAGGGGGGAGAGGGGACCACAAAGGGACAGCAGGGGGAGCTCTGAGGGACAAGTGGGGAGAGTACTAATGGACTGGAGGGGGAGAGCACTAAGGGACAGGAGGAGAGAGCACTAATGGACTTGAGGGGAGAGGATATCACTAAAGGAAAAGGGAAATGGAGAGCATTAAGGGATGGGAGGGGAGAGCACTATAAAAAATTATAAAAAAAATACAAATCCCCCCCCACAAATCCTCTCTTTCCCCCCTCCGGACCTCCCTAATACAGTAAGACTGCACATTTTAGAGTGGCCAGCCTAAGGCACTCCTTTGCAATAATCATGCTGTCTAATCAGCATCTTGATATGCCACACCTGCGAGGTGGATGGATTATCTCGGCAAAGTAGAAATGCTCACTAAAACAGATTTGTGAACAATATTTGAGAGAAATAGACCTTTTGTGTACATAGAAAGAGTCTTAGATCTTTGCGTTCAGCTCATGAAAAATGGGGGCAAAAACAAAAGGTTTTTTTTCAGGTGCAATTGTTGTATTCCTTGTAAAAAAGGTCTCCCACAACAGATAGACAGATCTAGAAATACTAAAGTAACCAAAATGAAACCGAAAAGGGAAAAAATGTGTACATAGCACCAAAAGTGAATAATAGATGTATACAACCTGTATGTGAATGATAAAGACAATATATCGTTATATATTTGGGGAAGAAATAAAAATATAGTGCAATATAATCAGCACAGGAGTAGGGGTGGAGGTGGTAGAGAACTCACTAAACAGATGGAAAAATCAGGCATGTCTCCCTCTCAAATGGGGTAAAGAAAATGAATGGGGGCGGACAGTTGCTGTAGAAAGGTTGGCTTAAGTGGTACCCTTGAAGAGACCTGGATGTCCCCTCTCACATGTGTCAATCAACGCCCTCCAGCAGCGCATAATCAGCTAAATTGACCCTGAAGTGCAGGAGTTGCAGAGACTTGCATCCACTTTGCTCATCAGCCAGCCCCCGCCCCTACATATATATTAATATTCTAGTTGTGACACTAGTTTCCTCTGGCAAATGTGTGTTACTGTGAATTGATAAATAGATTGTGTTTGTCTATAATTTTTCACAAATGTTTTCCTGCTGTTATATATTGATCCCTGCATGTATAACATACATATTAAAAAGATGAACTATCTTACAGAGTGCAAAACAAGTACAGCATACTAGTCAGATGCCTAAAAATAAGAAATGTGCTATAATCTAAATAATATGTGGTTTTGTTTGCATTTAGTACTTATGTCTAGCAAAGGCTTCTGCTAAATCACTAACTTGGATAAATTGGACTACCAACAGTCCACTCACCGAACAATAGAAAATAAGGCAAAATCATCATGAGGACGGTCCATACCAACAGAAAATGCTTAATTTTATGTTCAGCCTCCAGATGTATTCATATTTCATTTATATGCTCATCTGCTTGTTTGGAGCATTTTCAAATGCTTCAAAGGAAACCAGAATGACAACCCATGCTTTTACTGTCATTCTCTGACAACTTTTTCTCAGAAACACACCGCATGGAAGGTTTCTCTGCCAGAGCGGCACTATATAACATGCAACGAAGGGTGGTGTCCGGCAGAAACATCTCCACTACTTCTCCATAAAGTAATGCACGTCTGCCAGCTTAGATTGACAAGAAAAGTGGAAGCAGGGAAAAGACTGAACAATCCTAAAAATAAGACAAACTCTATGCAGACACTCCTTAGAAGGCTGTAAAGCCAAGGATGTTAATTAACATGACAGTTTCAAGAGGCACTTCAGGCTGAACACTAGCCCAATTGTTTTTGTAACGGTTAATGGAAGGATCATACTTGAAAATAATTACAGAATCACATAATGTTACACAGTACAGCAACTTGTTGCATGAGCCATATATTAACATGTTAAAGGGACAGTAAAGCATTAGGAATACACATGCCCTGTCTTTAATCTAGTTCACCCACACCCATTTGCCATAATTTACCCTTTTCCAGTATCGAGGCTGTTTTCTTTTCCTCCTCCACTGGCGCCACAGAGGTGGCATGTATTAAACAATGCTCCTCATACAGCAGCATTGAGGACTTGATCCATCAAATTAACCCCTAGGAATGCATTGAACCAATAGTTTCCTATGGAGCTGCAGTCACTTGGGAGAGTTTTACTCAGTTACTGCATCAAGAAGCGGTCTTTTAAGCGTGAGAGACTTATAAATGCACCCCTCTCCCCCACACCTAAAATACATACAAGACAGCTAATGACCATATAAGGTATATCCTAAAGAGTGTGACATAGACTCATCCTGTCAGTAAATATAAATAAAGAAGAAAATGGATAATTCATATATATATATAATCTATCATATTACTGATATCATGGAATTTTACAAACTGTACAGCCTCCTGTTACGTTATTTTCCCATGGTGTGTAGAGAAGTACACAAAAAGTTTAGGTCAATTTTGATTGAAAGTAGCAAATAATATCCATGTTAAAGGAAGGAGCACTATCGATGATGGTCTGTGTGCAGTGTTATCTTTGTTTTAACCGTGCAATGTACAGCAGTACAATTTATTTTTTAGAACATGCAGTTTTTCTGTCAGGAAGAGTAAAACATGGGAATCAAATGTTACTGATTGCAGTATTTGATTGGAGGAGTGAGGCGTTTGGTTGTACATGCCTAGTGAAGTTGACATCAACAAAGGTGGAGAGAGCAGG
Source organism: Pelobates cultripes (assembly GCA_933207985.1). NCBI lineage: Eukaryota > Metazoa > Chordata > Amphibia > Anura > Pelobatidae > Pelobates > Pelobates cultripes. Next base: position 153,109,748 of record OW240913.1, on the reverse strand, counting down.
CAGATGCAGCAGAGGAGTTCAGGCATTGGAAATTATGGGAGGTAATAATGATGATTCACTTTTAATGAGTTAAAGGGACACTATAGGCATCAAAATAACTTTAGCTTAATGAATCATTTTTTTATGTATAAGTCATGCCCCTACAGTCGCACTGCACTGAGTTAAATGTTCCTGTCAATGCACCACTAGCCACACCTTCACTGGCTGTAACTGACACAGCCTGCATGAAAAAATAATGTCATCTTCAATCACACCTCAATTTACTTATTTAAAAGATTTTTTTTTTATCTCTTGCTCTGTAAATTGAGCATCCTTCGTATTCTTAGGATGCTCCTATAGTATCTAGAAGGCTATTAAAATAGCAAGAGCTAAGGAATTCTAAAATAAACAATTTCCAATTAGGGAAGTTTCAATATTAGATTTCTCTTTGCAGGAAATGTATAGGAAAGCTGTGTGTCACATGAGGGGAGGTCATGATCTATACCGCAAAACTGCGTCATTAAGCTACAATTATTTTGGTATCTGAAGTATCACTATATATCGCCAAGCTCTATATAAGGATGTTAATGCAGTACGTTGGTTATTTGGCATATCCTTTACCCCTATTTGATAATATACTTGGTCAAAGAATTAAAAAAATTGCAATAATACATTAAAAAATTTTAACATCGAAGCATTAGACTTTGCCACATACCAACATGATTAGCATGCTGTGGAGGATGCACAAGTGGTGCAGTACTGCTACATCACAAAAAAAATTATCATGTGTCCACTCATACATTTGCACAGTCCAAGATGTGACAATATTAATTTAAAAGATCCAGCTCACAAAAATTAAGAGCCAGGCTTAGTTAACATTGTGCTACTCAAAAAGCACGTCATACAACGGATTATGATTAACAAGACGCACGGCACACACATTCCATGCATCACCCATCACCATTCAGTTGAATCAAAATTTACACGGTATCCAAAGAAAACATGAAGATATCCACAACTCGCTGCCCATAGGCTCTATGCGAAGGTAACAGACTGATGGGTGTAGTAAGATGTGCAGGGCAAGAAAACGAACAATAATGAACCAGAACTGGCTCGGCATTCAAACCACATAATTTCTCCCAATTATCCTGCACTGTATTTATCTTTTCAACAAATGCTTTTGGAGCTTTGGGCCAATTCCAAGCACAGGAGTGAATAGGGCTCATGTCTATACAAGACGTGACTGCTTCATGTGGTTTCCCTTTCAGAAATGTTCCCATAAAAAGCTTGCAATACTGCAGTCAAAAATAATTAAGTGGGAACACAAAATTTTTAGCCACCTGAAACACTCATTCAACCTATTCTTTTCACTGAACCAACCACAGAAAATGCTACAATTAAAATGACCAACTTCTGTTTCATTACAAAACCCTGTAGTACATGTAAAGACATTATTTATTTCCCCGATCCATCAAAATTAGGAAATGTGTTTATTGTCCCTTTGACGTGTTAACATGTGAAGCATGGTAGCAGAATGCACTGCATTAAATTAATGCGATGTCTGTAAGCGTTTGATGGTTGAGCCGTAGGATACCATTTCCTTATGCTGTATAAAGCAGTCACCAACAAAGACATACAAAATGACCAGGAATGACTTTGCGCAGCCGGCCTTTACAAGTTCCCAATCAGAGCTGAAACATAAATGAAGCCTGACATTGTTCACGCAAAAACAAACTGACAGTAGCTTTCATTGACTAAATACAGAATTTCACCCCCCACACACCATTCCAACATACTCTATATTAGTTACAACTCCTGTATGCATGCTGAACAAAAGTCTTTGTTTGCGCTCATTAAATAGGAACTGTAAGCATTGTGCATAACATAATTTGATTCTTGCCTTCTTTATTGCCTAGCTTGCAATAAAGCCATAAATGATTGCATAAACATTTGAGAATTCCCACAAGGAGGAAAGGGGAGGAGGGAGAAAAGGTAATGCTAGCAATTTGCAATGAGCTTGCAGTCGACCTGCAGATATGAATTCTTTCTGACAGCTCATAACCTTATCAGATAAGACTTTCTATAACAATAAGCATGTATTATAAAGCAATTACAATTGTTGCTCATTCCTAAAAATCCTTGGCTCAATGAATCAAAACCGCATAATCCAGCTTTGTCTTTATCGAAATGGCATCCAGAGGTCTTGTAAAATGTAAACAATGATTTCTCGAGACTGCTGAATTTTACCAAGCTTATTTTTTCTGCATAATGCACTCTGCTTTTAGCAAACACACAAAAATCATCAGCACAAATCACAAGGGTGACTAAAAAAATGAGGCGGCCCGACACTGGTAACATTTTGTTTGGAAATCACAGGAATGGGGAGTTGGGCAAATTTATTAAGAAAACAAATTACAGCTCTGTAAAACAAAAGTACAAATAAGCATTACTGATGACAGATTGCACAAGCAAGCAGCAACAAAGTAACATAAAAGGGAAGTAAAGCCTGGAACAAACTACATAAAAAAGGATATTATTATTATTATTAATATTAAGATACAAGAGTTGATAGTGTGTGTGTGTGTGCGTATATATATATATATATATATATACACACACACACACACACACCAACTGTACAGCGCTACCGAATCTGATGGCGCTATATAAATAAAATTATATATATATATATATATATATATTTATATTTATAAATGAGTGTGTTTGTGTGTGTAAAAAAACATAAAATTTGTATCTTGTAATACCTTTTTTATAAGACTAACAAAATTTTTTAATGACAAGCTTTCAGGAGAACCTCCCTTACTCAAGTCTGAAGCATTTCTGAGCTAGACGACACATAGAATTCAAAGTTGAGTTGTGATACAGGGGTTAAAGAGACATGAGTGCAGATAAGACACAGGTTTGACAGAAAATAGACACCATTTTTGCAGAGGGTCGCAAATATATTGTGTGAAGATCACAGAGTGAAGGGTGAGAGAGAGAGAAAAAAGAAAATGGTGCTAGAAGGGGGGAGTAAAAACAAAATAATTATATTAAGAATGCATGAATTCCCATCCAAAAGTTACAGGATATGCATGAAGGCATACAGTGCCTTGCAAAAGTATTCACCCCCCCTTGACTTTTTACCTATTTTGTTACATTACAGCCTTAAGTTCAATGTTTTATTAATCTGAATTTTATGTGATGGATCAGAACACAATAGTGGTTGGTGAAGTGAAATTAGAAAAATATATACATAAAACTATTTTTTAGAAATAGAAAACAGAAAATTGGCGTGTGCGTATGTATTCACCCCTTTTGTTATGAAGCTCATAAAAAGCTCTGGTGCAACCAATTACCTTCAGAAGTCACATAATTAGTGAAAAGATGTCCATCTGTGTGCAATCTAAGTGTCACATGATCTGTCATTACATATACACACCTTTTTTGAAAGGCCCCAGAGGCTGCAACACCTAAACAAGAGGCACCACTAACCAAACACTGCCATGAAGACCAAGGAACTCTCCAAACAAGTAACGGACAATGTTGTTGAGAAGTACAAGTCAGGGTTAGGTTATAAAAAAAATATCCAAATCTTTGATGATCCCCAGGAGCACCATCAAATCTATCATAACCAAATGGAAAGAACATGGCACAACAGCAAACCTGCCAAGAGACTGCCGCCCACCAAAACTCACGGACCGGGCCAGGAGGGCATTAATCAGAGAGGCAGCAAAGAGACCTAAGGTAACCCTGGAGGAGCTGCAAAGTTCCACAGCAGAGACTGGAGTATCTGTACATAGGACAACAATAAGCCATACGCTCCATAGAGTTGGGCTTTATGGCAGAGTGGCCAGAAGAAAGCCATAACTTTCAACAAAAAACAAAATGGCACGTTTTGAGTTTGTGAAAAGGCATGTGGGAGACTCCCAAAATGTATGGAGGAAGGTGCTCTGGTCTGATGAGACTAAAATTGAACTTTTCGGCCATCAAAGAAAACGCTATGTCTGGAGCAAACCCAAGACATCACATCACCCAAAGAACACCATCCCCACACTGAAACATGGTGGCGGGAGCATCATACTGTGGGGATGTTTTTCAGCAGCCGGGACTGGGAAACTGGTCAGAGTTGAGGGAAAGATGGATGGTGCTAATTACAGGGATATTCTTGAGCAAAATCTGTACCACTCTGTGCGTGATTTGTGGCTAGGACCCCAAACACACTGTAGAGCAACACTTGAGTGGTTTACAGGGAAACATGTAAATGTATTGGAATGGCCTAGTCAAAGCCCAGACCTCAATCCAATAGAAAATTTGTGGTCAGACTTAAAGATTGCTGTTCACAAGTGCAAACCATCCAACCTGAAGGAGCTGAAGCAGTTTTGCAAGGAGGAATGGGCAAAAATCCCAGTGGTAAGATTTGGCAAGCTCACAGACACTTATCAAAAGCGACTTGGAGCTGTGATTGCCGCAAAAGGTGGCTTTACAAAGTATTGTCTTTAGGGGGGTGAATAGTTATGCACATTGACATTTTCTGTTATTTTGTCCTATTTGTTGTTTGCTTCACAATTAAAAAAAAAAAATCATCTTCAAAGTTGTGGGCATGTTCTGTAAATTAAATTATGAAAATCCTCAAACAATCCATGTTAATTCCAAGTTGTGAGGCAACAAAACACGAAAAATGCCAAGGGGGTGAATACTTTTGCAAGGCACTGTATGTCCAGCATACACAGACACACGTACTCATACATAAACACAAGTAGTGTATATGTACAAGTATACACAAGTACATACAACAATATACATATAAACACAACCAAATGCCTAAATATATGTACATGCACACACAAGCACCAATACATGTGCCTACACAAACATAGACCTGTATATATGTATACATACACCTATTCACATATGCATACATGTATGCATGTATATACACACTTAATACATACACACACACACACACATATATATATATATACACACACATATATATATATATACACACATACACACATACACATAAACACAAGAACAGAATCAGAAATGCTTTAGACTTGAGAAAGGGAGGCTCTCCTGAAACTGTCACATATTCATCCTTCGCCTTGTGATATCTGCGATAGTAATTGCCTTCCTGACAATAACGGAAGTGTCGCTCAGCAGCCTGGCGCCAGCATACCTGACTCCTGCAACATGTTGATGGACGCCGGCCGCTCTAGATCCACGTCATTTCATAGCCTCATGTCCGCCTGCGGTAATAAAGACATCAACGTGCGTGTGACATCACACAAAAGACGTGCACGCACATTCTGTGGTCAAATGCCGGTTACGGCCAATCGGATCTAAAGGAGGCTTATTTAAACACATTTTTACTTTTCCTCATTGTCCCGTAGTGGTTTTCGCTTAGATGGTTATCCGAGAGTGCGTTCCTGATCGTGTGTTTCTGGTTATTGACTTTGGCTTCGTTCTGACTTCCCTAACTTCTGGTATCCATGATGATTGGCTTTCCCTTATCACTGTGTCCCATTCTGTGTCCCCGACCTCGGTTAGTAATATATTGACTATTCTTGGGTACGTTAAGTCCGGCCATTCTACCCCTAGTCCTAGGTGTGACACATTTCTGCGTGCTGGATCAACTGTAATCCTGACAGAAAGCTTGTCATTAAAAAATAATTTTAGTCCAATAAAAAAAAGGTGTTACAAGATACGAATGTTATCTGTTTTTTACATGTTCATCACAGGACTAATACGGCTACAATCTCTGCTTGAAGTGTGTGTGTGTGTGTGTGTATATATATATATATATATATATATATATATATATATATATATATATATATATATATATACACAAGAAGCCCCTGCACTCACGCTCCAAATGTCCTTGTGTCCCGGGTGCTAGCTAAATATAGCCATCCATATAAAAATATCCAACGAATAGCTGCACTCACGGTGAATAAAAAGCAAAACTTATTAGAAATGGATTAAAACATCAATGATCAACGTTTCAGTCCGTCCAGGACTTTCCTCAGGATCAATAAAAAGATGAAAAACAATATATGCACAAAACAGGACATTTATACATAGATCTATTAAGGATGTAAACTTACCCCAGGTGAAAACCGCCATACTATCGGCGTCTCAATCCGTTCAGTGCGCCTGTGCGAACCGACCCCGTCATGACGTCATGACGTGATCGTGGCCAGGTCATTGCCATAGTGATGCTAAACAACAAAGCGTCACAGCTATTAGACGTATGCCGGCAAACAGATCGCCATGACCATTGCCATGGCGATACTGATAAACACAGCAACTCCATCGGCACTGAATAAGAGAGGGCTCACTCGGGATGAAACATTAATATTATCAAAAAAGCATGTGAAAAAAATGTAAAAACAATGTGGAAATGTGGGTGTACAATGTCTAAGTGAACTATACACTATATTAGATTAATACTTGTCAGTGCAGTTATAGTGTTTTAAGATATGGCATATTTAAATGAATGTGTGTACAAATTCCATATCATATATTAATAAGTGCATAGCCAGTGTACCTGAATAACTGATGCAACCATGTAAAAGTGTATATCGTGCTCATTAGAAAAATGTCTATTGCAACATACAGAACAACCCATGTTTGGGACTTAGTTAAAGTGACAGTGCACTGGACAGAATATATATGTACCTTTCATATTAATTAAAGTGACTAGATAAAATATGATAAACAATGTCAAGTATGGTTCTTTGATTTTAATATATAATGCTGGGTTATGTCGCCGGGGATACAACGACTATTTTCAATTTAGGTTCTTGGTATTGGAAAGCTGAAATAGCAGCATCCATAGTATATATATAGATTTACATCTAAACACTTGTCCAAGTAAAAGTATCAGATAGGCGAGGTTGTCGAACAATCGCCTAATGATAACATTGTTGGAAGCCCTGACGGCATATTCCCAGTATTTTTATATATATTTGTTTATATGTTTTATGTGGATATGTATATATTGTCAGCTATAAGAGTATATATGATACTGGATATGTACTTTGTTTACACATAGGGTTAAAATGAGAAAAGTGATTTTTTTACACTATATGTCACTTTATATTTTATCACTTAGCACTATTGCACTTTTTTTCACTATACTTGACATTGTTTATCATATTTTATCTAGTCACTTTAATTAATATGGAAGGTACATATATATTCTGTCCAGTGCACTGTCACTTTAACTAAGTCCCAAACATGGGTTGTTCTGTATGTTGCAATAGACATTTTTCTAATGAGCACGATATACACTTTTACATGGTTGCATCAGTTATTCAGGTACACTGGCTATGCACTTATTAATATATGATATGGAATTTGTACACACATTCATTTAAATATGCCATATCTTAAAACACTATAACTGCACTGACAAGTATTAATCTAATATAGTGTATAGTTCACTTAGACATTGTACACCCACATTTCCACATTGTTTTTACATTTTTTTCACATGCTTTTTTGATCATATTAATGTTTCATCCCGAGTGAGCCCTCTCTTATTCAGTGCCGATGGAGTTGCTGTGTTTATCAGTATCGCCATGGCAATGGTCATGGCGATCTGTTTGCCGGCATACGTCTAATAGCTGTGACGCTTTGTTGTTTAGCATCACTATGGCAATGACCTGGCCACGATCACGTCATGACGTCATGACGGGGTCGGTTCGCACAGGCGCACTGAACGGATTGAGACGCCGATAGTATGGCGGTTTTCACCTGGGGTAAGTTTACATCCTTAATAGATCTATGTATAAATGTCCTGTTTTGTGCATATATTGTTTTTCATCTTTTTATTGATCCTGAGGAAAGTCCTGGACGGACTGAAACGTTGATCATTGATGTTTTAATCCATTTCTAATAAATTTTGCTTTTTATTCACCGTGAGTGCAGCTATTCGTTGGATATATATATATATATATATATATATATATATATATATATATATATATATATAAAAATGGAAAAATGAGAGCACTCACTGGATTTAACGCAAATTATTTGTATTCAAATAGTGAACATACCAATCAACTTTTCGACCGTCTCGATAAAGACCGCGAGACGGTCGAAACGTTGATTGGTATATTCACTATTTGAATACAATATTTTAATTTGCATTAAATCCAGTGAGTGCTCTCATTTTTCCATTTTTTCTATATATATATATATATATTGTGATAAAGTGAAGGCAGATAGGCCTTTTAACCCCAGGGGAAGTACGTGTAGCTTCTGTGTTGCACAACACAAAGCTTTGCTTAGTTATGGGCCCCTGGGGTGGGGCATTTGGAGAGAAGGGTGGGCCAATGCTCCACTCCACAGTTTAGTGGTTTTCTGGGGAGACATGGATCCAGGCCAGGGTTTTTTGGATCGTCTCCAACCCACTGCTCAGCTGCAGTTAATGAGCTGTTGCAGTGGGAATAAACTCCTCCCTGCTAGGCAGGTAAAGGAGAGGGATTGCTGGCTTCCTCCCAGGAAGCAGGTAGGAGAGAGAGGCTGTTCTCTCCAGATAGTCAAGGAGACTAGGCACTGGGAGTGCAGAAAGGAAGTAGTCAGGGCAAGGCTGGCTTGGAGCACTGGGAGTGCAGAAAGGAAGCAGTCAGGGCAAGGCTGGCTTGGAGCACTGGGAGTGCAGAAAGGAAAGCAGTCAAGTCAAGGCTGGCTTGGAGCACTAGGAGTGCGGAAAGGAAAGCAACAGGCTAGCCAGCAGAGTGTTGCTAACTAATAAGGTTGGTGCCATATGTTTTGTTAGTTTAACCCTGATAGAGAGGGATGTTCAAAGTGAGTTAGTGCTCAGACGAGCTAGGTTTTTTGTTTATAGGGTTTTCTGTTACATTTATGTTTTTCATTTACTGCTGCATCCTGTGTGGATTTTCAAATAAAGTGCATGGAGTATATGCAATTACAAGGACTGTGCATGTTTTTGCCCTAGAGGACCGTGCTACCTGGTGACAAGGATCACAATATATATACCGAGAAGCACCCTGGTGTTTTTTGTAATCATTATTACATAATTTTTGGGTAGAGTGCCAGAATTTGGATGAATATATATATAAACAATAAATGGTAGCACTTAACATATACACAAATCTAGTACATACTGTAACAAAATTCATTATTTTCACATACTGTATGTATCATAAATAGACAGACAGATAGAACATGTCTTGTACCTATATAAAGAGTAGGAAAGCAAGTTTAAAAATCCACTGGGCGTTTTAGCTCCTACATACACACAAATTGTATGAAGACAAAAATAAATTTAAAAAATCCACTTAATAAAAAGAACCACAATGCAACAACTTGCCTTCTGCTCAGATTCCCTATTAGCATTCCTCTGCTGTACTTTCCATTGATCAAGGCTCACATTTTCTATGATCAAAGGGAAATGACAGACTGTAGCAAAGTTGCAGTTAATGATATGTTTTGATATATATGTAGCAGTGAGACTCGGAGATGGGTACATTTTGGGACGGCAGGCAGGATTCTCAGTCAGTTGAAAGAATATGCCTATGTTACATAGTGTGTTATATTACATTAGCAACAGCAATGTGACTAGACAAGCACTGCGCAGATAATCAAACCGCCCAGCAAAACGGATAATGGCTGTATCAGCTAGCATGGAAATAATACATCTCAAAGAATATTCAATTTGGCTAAAATTGATTAATAATCTCAGCTGTTGTCAGGCATATTGATTGGCAGATGTGCAGATAGCTGTTTAATGTACTTGCAGAGAAGAAGTGAGGGGATTTACACTAGATAGCTAAGCTCTTATTTTGTATGCAAAGGGACAGGGACCTGGATCAGCCTGTCTTTCACCTAACTATACAATGGGGCCTTTTTCATTTTCAAACAGTTCACAGTACGAAATGAAGAACAGAGCTGAAGCGGAATGTACACAAAAGATAATACAGACTAATTAATACTAATTAAAATAAGGCATTTGTGTGCATTATAGGCACTTTCACTAAAAAAAGACAGGTCATTTTTGTACCTCGAGTTGGTATGCATCATGCATTCATTATTTCTTGTAGAATGAACAATGCTTATTTTAGCCTTAATATTGCCAGATTTTCCAGGACAGAGAGAGAGATAGATGGGCAGAAGTGGACTAATTCATTGGCTGGATTCCTTTTAGCTTAAAGTTGATAGGAATCAGGTTTTAGTGCCTTTGTAACTTTGGTGTGTGCAGGTACTGGTCTGGTGAATTATTATAAGTATTAGAGTGCAAAACTGGTGTATCCGGTCCTATTCTGGTAGTGTTGCACTCGTTGGTCACCTCCTAAAGGGGTGAATGATTATGATGCACGATAGAAATTAGAATCCCTTTAATAGTCCCACCTGACAAGTAACAGTACTAAAATGGTACAGGCCAACTATTGGAGAACCTCAGGGGGTATTATTAAAAGTTAAGTATCAGAATTTACAAATAGACTGCTAAGCTTTGTTAATGCTATATGCAGTTATATTAAACCGTGCACAAACACAAAGTGAAAAGGGATTTTCACTGCACCATACTCTATGTAAGTAATATAAGTTGGAGAGCCTGCTTTAAAAACGTATGTCAATTGTTATAGTCTTACATGGAAAACATAGTATATCCCACTGGCTAAAAAAAAAAAAAAGCTCTTATATAACCAAATATGGGAAGAGCCAACACATTTTAAACTGCCACGGTGAATGTGACACTATCTGGTCAGCTAATCTCTCCTAGGTTGTAGACTGTCCTGCATGCAGGGACAATGCAAGGTTTGAAGACCCTCACAACGAATAGAGGCGTCATTGATAAAACACGGTTTGCAACGTAGAATATGTATAATAGGGCAATAGACGGGGCTTGACATAAATGGATTTTTATAGACGCCAGTGCTATACGTGTAATGTTACTGCAAGTGCTTTTTATTCAGCCTTGTGGTAAGCATTATCTAAACAACTACTTCTGCGCTACCAAATTCAGATGTTACATGAAGTTACAGCACTTTTATAGGACTCCCAACCGCTGCTGCAAAGCCTTTATGATTTTTAAAGGGGGTAGGGGGCGGGGGGGGGAGTATATGTGCAATAATAGAATGGGTATCTGCTGACACAAGGGATTCTTACATTTTAAAAAAACAACAACAAAAAAAAAAACAGTTTTTTGTTTTTTTTATTCTCATGACTGAGATACAGCCACAAAATGAATTTGTAAGAAATGCATCTGTGGTTCTGTGACCAGTATATCAACAAAATATCATTAATCCTTGATCAGTTGTATGGACTTGTTTATTAGCTCAATACACAGCCAGCGCTATTCTAATTCAGTATTTATCTATTCTCTATGTTACTTGAATGTCTAGGCACATTAACAGGTGGTAAAACAATCATTTCTGATTGGTTCGAATTACTTTTCACATTCCACATAATTATTATTTTTTTAAACTTTTTTTTTATTTTTTTATAAATTACAAGTAGATAGGGAATTGGGAAATTATAGAGAGGGTTACTTCTAGCATCATAACAAGGAGTACTCTGGAGAGAGAGGTTCCCAAGTTTGATGGCAACAGTATGCCACATACTAGTCACAATCCTCCAAAAATGTCAAACACGCTGTTTTCAGTTTTTGCAGGGCTCCAGAAGCCGGATGCTGATACTGTGGTTCATCCAGTTGAGCAATGACGACATGGCAGAGGCAGAGCTATGCACTACTTCATGTCAATGATTGGCTGAGAGCAAAAGCTGAGCACTCTCTGCCAATCACTAGTCTAATCGCTGGTTTAAGTTGGCATCGCATAAAGTGGAAGGAGTGGCCGTCTCTGTCTTATTGTAACAGGAGGCCTGCAGGGACCTTTAAACACAAAAGGTCAAAAAATAGAAAAACAGCACTGGTAAATTGTCAAAGAACTGTGAACCAGAAATGTTTGTATTATAGATGCTATTACTATACCAATAAAGTTTTGGGAAGCACTGCATTAACCCATTTCATCTTAGAATTATGCTAGCTGGTTAGGGATATGCTGGATATTATTGTTAGAGGTACGGAGTCATCTTTTCCATTTTTTTCTGAAAGTACAAAGTTCAGTAGCATATATGATACACTGCAGAGCTGCCCATAAAAATCTTATGAATATATTAAAAATAAGCACCCATTTCCCATTAATTTAGTCAAGGCAGACATGTTAACTGCACAATATACACTGCTGGACTTCAGAAAACCATGTTATATCAAAAATCTTTTGTAGACAAAAATGGCATTAGCATTGCATTCCCCCTGCCCATCTTTTTAGAGGGGCCCAGTCACACCCAATGCATCCAATCACCCTACTTGCTTAGAATGATTAATAATGGATGGGATAGGCTGCCTTCAAACAAACTCACTCTTTCACAGCTGAAAGCAATTATTTAAGACAATGGGGAGATTTAACAGTTGCACAGAGGCATGAGGCTGGATCTGTAAGCTGCTGCTAGGAGCTACAGTTTGCTCTCATGAGCTAAACTATTCTGTGCAATTTATTAAATCTGTTGTAATTTTTTTCATTGGTTGATTTTTTTGTGCTTCAATTCTTAATATGCACCATTTTTCAACAAATTAAACAAAATATGCAAAAAATATTCAAAACATCAAAAGAAAAGGGATACCTCTGAGGTTGCTAAATTCCAATAAATTGACAGACTTTAGATTTGCGCCTGTTAGAACTAGCTAGAAAAGGAAATAAGCAACCCACCACATAGAACTCTGCATTGTTTGACCTTACGGACAAAATGGGTGTTTTTTTTTTACTTTTAAAGCAGTTCGCTGAATTAAAAATCCCAGAAACCTCTGATGTGTGACCTGGTGACGAACAACTGTGCTATGGTAGAAACAGTGACGTTTATCAGGGATGGAAAGATAAGAAGTGGTGATGCTTATGAAAGTTCAGTAACCAGCAGTAAAGAGAGATTTTGGAATAGGGAGTTAGTCCAGAAGATAATACGTGGCGTGCTAAAAAAAAATGTAAAAAAAAATTATATATATATATATATATATATATATATACACACACACACTGAACACAATTATAAACGCAACACTTATTTTTGCCCCCATTTTTTCATGAGTTTAACTCAAAGGTCTAAGACTTTTTCTATGCAAACAAAAGGCCTATTTCTTTTAAATATGGTTCACTTCTCCTTTGCAGAGATAATCCATCCACCTCACAGGTGTGGCATATCAAGATGCTGACCAGACAGCATGATTATTGCAAAAGTGTGCCATACAAACTATAAAACAAGATAAAAATAATCAAGTAAATAGTAAGCCTCATAATATTTACCCACAGAGCCCTCCTACAGACTGCAGTATATACTAGCGTAAACCATATTAGTGCTTGTCGGGTTAAACACTGCTCATATTCTCTAATCACGGTTTAAGACTATTCATACCATGATGTGATTGTAAACAATTATTTGAGGAATACGTTTTCGTGTTCTATATTTTACAGACTGTTCAAAGTGCCTTGCAATTAATTTAAAGAATTCGTGTCAGAATGTCAATTAATCAAACAACATGTTTTGCTTAGCTGGTCCATAACTAATGCAAACTGTTCTAATTTTCATGAATTGAGCCAGGAAAATGTGTTATCTGTGTTAATCATGAAGGACTTGGAATGACACATTCATGAAAGCAAGAAAATCTACTGCAACTACAACTCTACAGTCAAATTAATTAAGAAAAAAAAAGTATGCAGAAAAAAATCCAAAAACAATCTCCTGTTTTTAATTTCTCGTTTTTTTTTCCTCGACTGGTAGACATACAGCAGGTTTATTCAATTCCTTTCCTGTTACTTACAGATTTCCATTTTTGTTACGGGTACTACTTTTCATACCACAGGGAATACCAAATAAAACACCAAAAAACACCAAGTTGACCGTACATTTCCTAGTCTGACATTTATCATCTGGGTCCTCATGCTACTTGTGACACATTGCAAAGAAAGAGAAGCCCCACACCAATGCATCGACCTCACAGAACAATGACAAAATGGGAAAAGCAGGCAACCATTGACAGAATCATACCCAAACACCATAACATTATTAGACAAGCACAAACAGAAGTTCATGGCCTAGATATATTTGCGGTAACAAGCAGTTTATTGAGATTTGTTGTGTGTTAATTAAGATCCACAATAAGTGTATTTTTATCAACAGATTTTGGATATAAAGTGAAACCATCCTCTACGCTTGGGCGTGCAAACTCTCAAAAATAAAGAAAGTAATTAGAAAAGCTTCCGTTATCTGAAACAAACATTATTGCACTGAAAAAAATGGCCCAGCTGTTAGTGCGAACTGGACCATCAGATACCTGAGTGAAAGATGTGGATCACTAAGAAATGGAAAGGCCTGGAACAATGCTATCTACTGTTGCTAAAGGAACACTCAAGCAGCAGCGTTAATTTTGTTGACTAACAATTTTAGTCCACCAAAAAAAAATAAAAAAATTGATGAGTACAATACAACTAAAACTAAAATGTAATTTTAGTCAAGAGACTAAATGAACCGAAAGTCTCTCTAGTGGCTGTCTGGCAGACGGCCAACAGAGGTGGACTTGACCCTGGAGAGTAATTATTGCAATTTCTCAATAACGGCAATAATTACTATTGCAGGGTTAAGGGACTTGGGAATATGCACCCAGACCACTTCAATGAGCTCAAGTGGTCAGTGTGCCTATAGTGTCTCTTTAAATAGAAGTAAGTAAAATGTAAAAAAAAAAGGGTGCTCAATAAGAGGTTTTAAAACTACAGCTTTCATGATACTTTGTCATTCCAAAGGCATTCTAAAAGCATGCAAAGCATCACATGAGTTGTAGCTCAACATCATCAGAAATCTACCTTTAGGGCACCACTGGTATAAATGAAGAACCTTAAAGGACCACTCTAGGCACCCAGACCACTTCAGCTTAATGAAGTGGTCTGGGTGCCTGGTCCAGCTAGGGTTAACCCATTTTTTCATAAACATAGCAGTTTCAGAGAAACTGCTATGTTTATGAATGGGTTAAGCCTTTCCCTATTTCCTCTAGTGGCTGTCTCATTGACAGCCGCTAGAGGCGCTTGCGTGCTTCTCACTGTGATTTTCACAGTGAGAGCACGCCAGCGTCCATAGGAAAGCATTATGAATGCTTTCCTATGCGACTGAAGCGCAGCGCTTGCTGCGCGTGCGCATTCAGCCCAGGAGGAGGAATGGAGGAGGAGAGAAGGAGGAGAGCTCTCCGCCCAGCGCTGGAAAAAGGTAAGTTTAACCCCTTTCCCCCTTCCAGAGCCGGGCGGGAGGGGGACCCTGAGGGTGGGAGCACCCTCAGGGCACTATAGTGCCAGGAAAACGAGTATGTTTTCCTGGCACTATAGTGGTCCTTTAAGCAAGATTTGTGGCACTAAGCTCTAGTTAGTGACTCTAGTAATTTACCAAACAATGAAAAATAAAGAGATTAAAAAATACTGTTACATTAACTTACAGTTAGAACTACTGAGTATTGTTCAGTCACTCTGCATTTACACGCAAGAACACTTACTCCACTGTAACATTATTGGTGATATGCTGTGATTGCTACCATGGACATCCTACTTACTACAGCCTCAATATTAACCCCCTAAGGACACATTGCATGTGTGACATGTCATGATTCCCTTTTATTCCAGAAGTTTGGTCCTTAAGGGGTTAAACCAGTATTATGTGAGATGAGCTATGATGTGCGGATTTTGAAGCTGTATGTTTTACCCAGAAACATATCCACCCTGTCTCAACTTCCAGGAACAGTATGTTTTCAAAAAGCAATCTCCAAAATGATTTACTGCCAACAGTAAGATAAAGGGCATCGGTTTTACACCTCAAATATATTGTGTTCTTTTATTTCAAAGTAGAGCTTACTACATAGGTATGAGAGTACTGAAACACTGCTTTCTCAGCCTCTGGAATACTTCCAAATGCACCTGAGTAGAAGGCAACACACTTCAGTTGCTGAACAGAATAGATGATTTAATAAAGGGGATGACATGACTTGCTTCATAATATTTCACCTACTCCTCACTTTTGTTTATTTATAACAAATGTATTTCTCTGTACCAATAAGAGGAATTGTGAGAATGACCGTTTGAAAAGCAACGTAAATACATTGTCAGCAGATTTAAAGGCAGACACAGTGTGTTACAAACACACATTATGTCTGATATAATGAAGGACATGAGTGATTCTGCTACTGCTTTATATGTCCGTAGAACATAGATTAGAAGCTGAACTATTTTCGGTCACGGCATAACAGTCTGTCCATCTACTAATTTAGCGATGGCGAATTTTGACCAGATGTTCATAAGCAACATTTTCCATCACATTCAAGAGTTTTCTTTTAGCTGCCGATTTAGTGACATAACTACTGAGGACACTTTGGGCATTTACTAAAGCAAAATTTGCAGGGTATGGTTTTTTTTTTTTTTTACTTGCAGATTGGGTAAAAAGGCAAACTCAACAATGTACCTAAAGCAGGTTAATGTTTGTGTTCTGGACTAGGGATAGACCGATCGATATTTGGTTCGGCTAATATTCCGGATTTTGGCAAATATCGGTATCGGTCACTATTGATACCGATATTGCCGATAATGTGAGAGGCGGCGGTGGCCCAGTGCACACAGGGCCTGAGCGTCCATAAGGCGCTCAGGCTGCTGTCTTAGGGCGCACCGGCTCTGGGAGCGTAAGAACCAAGTAACCGGCAGGAAGCACCCAACGCTTCTCCCCATACCAGTCATTCAGTGTAGCATGGTTGAGCTCAGCTGAGCAGGCCATGGCACAGGAGCTTCAGTTTCTTGTCCCGAGCCAGACCGGAAGTGCTCACTGAGAGAGCTCTTCCTGTCAATCCAGCGGGGTACAGGAAACTGCAGTACTCTGTGCACAGCCACGCTACAAGAGAGATATTGAGGCACACCAGAGAGTTGGACAGGAAAAAGAGGGGAGGCGAGAGGACCACTAATGGATAGGGAAGGGATGGGAGAGGACCATTAAGGGACAGGAAGGGGAGGAAAGTGTAAAGGAACACTAAGGGACAGGGAAGGGAGGGGAGAGGAACACTAAGGCACAGGGAAGGGAGAGGAGGGGTACACTAAGGGAAAGGGAAGGGAGAGGAACACTAAATAGTCTTGAAAATAAAAAAAAAATCTGACTGGCATGTATATGCCATATATATATATATATATATATATATATATAAAAAACACACACACACACCTATATATTATATACATATTTTAATATAAAAATACACTTAGAGTAAAATTACAAACGTATATATAGAATATATATAATAACTATATATATTTTGTATACATTATAAAAATAAAAAAAATAAAAATAACTTTCTAAAATTATATATATGTAATTTTATTCTAACTGTATATTGTAAGTGTATACAATACACTTAGAATGAAATTATATGTATAATATATTATAAAATGCTTTAATTAAAATATATTATACATATATAGGAAATAAAAGTATATGTGTTTGTGTATATATATATATATATATATATATATATATATATATATATATACACACACACACACACACACACACATACTTTTATTTCCTAGTATATATATATATACTAAAAACAGAGAAAATCAGACAGTGGGTACCCCCACAAGCGCTACACTCTAAGGTAGTAGTGCCAGGTGTAACCACTAGTCTTGAGTGCCAAGATGTGACTCCAGGGGTCTCAAGGGGCTTAACCCCAATATAATTGGTAAACAAAAAAACAAATGGTAGATGCGAACAGTCTCAGTGCAGATGCAGCCCTGAAGCTATATGCATCTGTTGGAGATAAAGAATAGTAGTGGTGTAGGGAATCTTCGAATACTGGCAAAAAAATAATAATAAATATATGAATATATAACAGTGGCCAGACCAATAGATCTAGTGAGAAATATACATATCTACAAACTGCTATGCATCAAAGGTATAATCTATATACCGTATATACTTGAGTATAAGCAGAGTTTTTCGGCACATTTTTTGTGCTGAAAAAGCCCCCCTCTGTTTATACTCGAGTCAAGGTCTGTATTATGGCAACTTACATTGCCATAATACAGACCAGGACTGCCGGGCTCATTACAAGCCCGGCGGTCCTGTTGGGGGCCGGGAGCAAGCTGTTACTTACCTGTGCAGCAGCTCCGTTCACCTCCGTTCCGTTCAGCTCAGCTCCCTGTGTAAATCTTGCGAGACCCACGGTCGTCAGAGCGTTGCCGCGGGTTACCCTGGCAACGCTCCGCGCGGCACGCAGACCACAGAGGTGAACAGAGCTGCTGCACAGGTAAGTAACAGCTTGCTCCCGGCCCCCTCCTGCACAGCCCATCCACTGGACCACCAGGGACTGAGATAGCCCCCTCCCTGGCCAGGCAACAAGCAGGAAGGGGGGACGAAAAAAAAGAAACAAATATTAAAATAATAAAATATTGACAATAATAAAATAAAAACCATATTAAAATAAAAATGCCTCCCCCCCCACCCAGTTTACACACACTACACAAACACACACACTCTGCATTAACACAAACACACACATTCTGCATTCATTATATACACATACTACACAAACACACACACACACAGAGACACACACACACTGCATTCATTATATACACACACTGTAAATAAATATTCAATTAATGTAATGTTTTGGGGATCTAATTTTATTTAGAAATTTACCAGTAGCTGCTGCATTTCCCACCCTAGGCTTTCACTCGAGTCAATACGTTTTCCCAGTTTTTTGGGGTAAAATTAAGGGCCTCGGGTCGGCTTATACTCTAGTATATACGGTATATATAGGGGTATGATTCCAAATGCTAAAATAAAGCTTTATTAGAAATGGCTTGTATGAATGGAATCAATCCCAATATACCCTATCTGTGGTATACGATAAGACTCCCCTCTCTCAGCCTCACTGGTACTTGTAATCTTAAACCCCAAACCTAACTCCTATAAGATGGCACATATATATAGGATATCCAATGATATAATCAATAGCTTGTCTGCTAAATGAAGTAGGCAAGAACGTCCTTCATTGGTGGTAGTGGTAGGGGTATAGTATAGGTATGTAGCAAATCTTGTAGAAGAGAGATGTCAGTCACTTAATAAAGGGAAGGGTAGGTAGTATAGCTACAGAGGTCAGTTTAAAATAAACTGACAATGCACAGTTCGAAAACCTCTCTCCCTAAAAATCTGACTAAACAGGCAAAGAAGTAGAAAAAAAAATCAAATAGTGAAAATAAAAAGTGTCATGTTCAAGAATTAAACATAACAGTGCCCGGTCCCATAACGCAGAAAAAGGATGAACGCCCAATGCGCGTTTCGGTGCTTTGTAAGATGCACCTTCGTCAGGGGGCCCTGACGAAGGTGCATCTTACAAAGCACCTCTACAACATTTGCTACATTACTATACTAAATCCCTACCACTACTACCAATGAAGGATGTTCTTGCCTCAGCTAACAACTTAATGGTCAGCGTGTTAGTTGACTCCTAGTTTCTGGGCGATATCTATACACTTAAAATGTAAACTTATACGCAAGCAAATATGATACATAGTAATACAGTAATTTTAATACAATTATACACTAGTGGCCAAAATGTGTAAACCTTTATTTTTCGTATTTTGAATGTTATTTATGGCCACTAGTGTATATAATATATGAGTCCGAGTCGGAGGTGCCATAAATTGAGAAGTGGGAGTCTAAAGGGTTTTGTGTACTGACTCCACAGCTCTGTCTGGCTGGCACATAGACTGGTGATGAACAGCAATCTCCTTGGTCACTTAACAATAAGCCAAACTTGCAAACAAATTAACCAAAGAACACCTTGAGCTTGTCTGATTTCTGCACCAATAGTAAAAATGTAATTATGACTATTTAATGCAGTAGTGATTTAATGGGCTTTTAGAGATGCCAAGTGCACATGTAACGGATTTCCAAACCGCACAAAACATTATTTCTCCAGCTTCATGGCAAGCAGCTGCACCCAATAAAGAACAGATGTTCTCAAATATCGGGATGTTACATTACCAATAGAAGATTTATGTGATACTCACTGCCCTATAGAAGAGCTGGAGAGTCACCTTTCCCAAAAGAGAGATTTTTATTTTCATTTTTAAGGTCGTACAAACATGATTTATATACCATTTATAACGTACAATTGTTTTTCTCCATAACACTGACTAATATTAATCAAACTGTGTGTGTTTATCAGCTGTGAGATTAGAGTTTATTTGGAAACATTTTGGAAAGCTTAATGCTAAAGCCTTCTTCTGAGCTAGTTTGAGCTGTAATACAATAGCCAAATAATGGATCAGTCATTGCTTGGATACCTGGGTTTGGCTGAACAGATAACATGTCCTCTTGTGTTTGACCTCCTATAGACTGTGAGCTTGTTTGAGCAGGGTTCTCTTCAACTTAACGTTCCTGTAAGTTTTCTTGTAATTGTCCTATTTATAGTTAAATCCCCTCTCTTATAATATTGTAAAGCACTATGGAATCTGTTGGCGCTATATAAATGGCAATAATAATAACAATTACAGGAATGAGACAGCAGCAACAGCATAGCAAAGGTACTATTGTAAACTAACAGGCAGCCATACATTCTGTCTAACCCATCCCATTATATTGTTCTACATATATGCTGGTTGTCCAGCTGTTTATGTACACTAATCTCCCAAACGGTTTATCTTGTAGATTTTATGATCGATATGGTGTTAAACGAAAAACATTGCGGTGTGATATTTTTGTTTTGTCTCTATTTTTAGGAAGAGTTTTTGAAAAAGGTTTCTACTGCAATCGTTTCTTCAAGAGGCAGAATGTGTCATGCTACAGCTATATTTATTGTTGGCATATGCAACCTCAGAGTTTGCAGCACTGCCTGGAAATATATGATCTACAAATGTTACCATTTCAAAATGCAGAGCACAATTTAGCTAGGATTATTGAAACCTCACCTTGAGTGTCTGATTGCTGTCCTAGGTGCTGAACATTAATTGTGTTCTGTTCAAGCCACAGAGGCTCTGTTTCTTCTGTGAAATGTTGCTGTTGTTGAATGGAATTGTTTTGCAATGGTTAGTGCTGTCAAGTCTCTAATAACGAGAAGCCACCAATACTAGAAAGGGCAACGTGTCTTCATTTTCAAAGTCTTTGTTAAAACCCTCTAACAAATAAATATTGATTCTTCCCGTTCAGATTCACTTAGGCATAAAACAGTGAAATTTACACACAAACAAAACCAACAAAAAATGCTGTAAGGGGTTTATGTTTTAAACAAGAAGGTGGAGGTATATGGGTAGAGAAAAAAAACTGTTCTAGTTTAATCTTTTAACCAATTTTCTTTCCCAAATCAAAATTTGAAACAAAAAGACAAATGGAATTTTATTTCCATTTCTCATTATGTATTGACACTGACACTAGAATTAACTGCTAAACAAAAACAGGGCCTCTATGACTATTTTGTGCCAATAATGGCAGGATATGAGACCTTGTTTAAGCACATGGCTGCTGTGTAACGGATGAAGTTTAGAGTGAAATAAGTTACTGGCAGGGTTTACTAAAGTGATCATTCAAAGGAAATTCAAAGTGAATTTAAACTATAAGGTCAAAGCAGCTGGATTAACTATAAATCAGTTAAACTTTCAGTTTGGCCACTTTGGCCTTAAATTTTAAAATCACTTTGAATTCCCAACAATTTTCACTTTAGTGATTAACCCTGCATGACCTTGCCATCCATGTTTCTAAACAGAAAAAAAAGTAAGTAATAGTAATGTATAAGCATTTCCTTTATACCAGGATGTGCAAAGCAAAGATCACCTAAATTTCAGTTATTTGCTGGTCTGATAGAGATTGACCGATTATCGGTTTTGCCGATATTATTGGCCGATATTCTGATTTTTTTTTTTTTTTTTTAAAGTATCGGTATGGGCCGATAATCACCGGCAATACCGCTAATGAATGAGTGGGCTGGTGCGTCCATAAGGCCGCACAAGCGGCCGCCTTAGGGCACACCAGCCCAGGGGGCCCTAGATCGCAGTGACCAGCAGGACGTGGGCGCTCCCTCCTGCCAGGCTCTCTGTGTAGAGTGGCCAAGCGGAGCAGTGCGCACCGCGGTGCTGGAACTTATGTTTCCTGTACCCGGCGGGACTGAAAGGAAGTGCTCACTGAGAGAGCATTTCCTGTCAGCCAGGCAGGGTACAGGAAACAATCTCCTGTACCGCGGTGTGCACTGCTCCGCTCGGCCAAGCTACCGGGAGACACAACAGGGAGCGGGGACCAAGGATGGGTGAGAGGGGCACTAAGGGATGGGGGGGAGGAGACTCTAAGGGACGGGGGTAGTAGAACACAAAGGGATGGGGTGGTGGTAAGGAACACAATGGGGGAGGGGCGGTGGAAAGGAACACTATGTAAGGGGGGTGGAAGGAACACTATGGGACAAAGGAGGTGGGGTTAAAAACACTATGGGACAGGGAAGGGGGTTGAAGAACATTATGGGACAGGGAAGAGGAGTGAAGAACACTAGGGGGAGAGAGGAACATTAGGGGAGACACTAAGGTACAGGGGAGGGAAGGGAAAAGAAAAACTGGGCTTGGGGGGGAGATCCACTAAAAGAGAAGGGAGAGGAACAGGGGAATGGGGGGGCACTAAGAGACAGGTAAGGGGTGGGGAGGAGGTGAGTTCCTATACACACACCCTGAATCCACTACCCACACTGCATCCACTACACAGACACACACTGCATCCACTACACAAACACACACTGCATCCACTACACAAACACACACACTGCATTTACGAATTAAATACTCTCACTGCATCCACTACACACACACATAAATATTCTTGAAAACATAAAAAAAAAAATCTGAATGGTATGTATATTTTGTGCATTTACCAAAATTTACTTAGTGCCCCCCCCCCCATTTTTAATAAAAAAAGAAAAAAAGAGATTTGCAAAAAAAATTTTAAAAAAATAAACGATAAATGTACAGAATATTGGGAAGCTATCATCGGCCTGAAAGTTCACAGATTATCGGTACCAGCTCTAAAAAAAATAAAAATAAAAAATCAATATCGATCGATGGTATAGCTGAACATGTATAGCTTGGAGGAAAGACGAGAAGGGATATGATAGAAACATTTAAATACATAAAGGAAATCAACACAGTAAAGGAGTAGACTATATATAAAAGAAGAAAACCTACCACAACAAGAGGACATAGTTTTAAATTAGAGGGGCAAAAGTTTTTTTTAAAAAATCTTAGGAAGTATTACTTTACTGAGAGGGTAGTGGATGCACGGAATAGCCTTCCAGCTGAAGTGGTAGAGTTGACACAGTGAGGGAGTTTAAGCATGCGTGGGATATGCATAAGGCTATCCTAGCTATAGGATAAGGCCAGGTACTAATGAAAGTATTTAAAAAATTGGGCAGAATAGATGGGCCGAATGGTTCTTATCTGCAGTCAGAATTTCTTTAAACACAAGCAAAATAGATTTTCAGAGCTAATCCCAAATTGCTCAAACAAACTGACCCGATAGTGAGTAATTGAGGATTATTGCAAGTCTGACTGAAACATCTCTAGCCAGGCCCATTATATTACTTTGTTCTACAGTGTAGTTATAGTACTGATCATTGCGATATGTCAAAACTACTAAACTAGTTCCTCTTTGTCACGGGAGTCATATCCCCAACACGAGGAAAGAGGAAACCCACCAAAGGTGGATCAGAAAGACGTATTACTGAGCCTTAGAATTAAAAAAAAACTGTTGTATAAGCGCTTGAGAGTAAATCAAGATTATACAGTTCAGTACTTCCCCAAAGTGACAAATACGAATAAATTTTAAAAAACGGAGCATGCTAGCAACTGCAGTAAACCCAGTATACTCAGTATACAATCTGAAAAGGATGATTTTATTTTGCAGGCGATTTGAAAAATACCAAAAAGAAAATATATGAGTGTCTGGGGGAGAACTCACATGTACCAGAGCCCTATAACCCCTGGCTCTGGGTTTGATAAGCTCCACTGGAGAGGCATATTCCCAAAGCTTGCATCAAGACAGGTGTCTGCCTTGTTTCAGGTATAATGGCAGAAACTTCTGTGCAGTATAAGAGGATAGAGAGACAATGGACCCCATATTGAATAGAATCTAAGCACAAGTTATTAATAATAAAGGTTAAAAGCTCTTAAAGTAGTGGGTTTATCAGCAATAAATCCACAACTTGACAAGTAGAAATCAAATGTAAAACGGCAGCAGCTAATAGTCACTTCCGGGTTTCGGCACTGTTCCGATCAACAACTTGGGACTGCCTCTTGATGACATCATGCATCCTATTATATGTGTATCTTGTTTTGTTTTTTTAATGTGCTCCCTTGGACATAATTGAAAAAAAAAAATTAACATCAATGTATCCACCCTGGTAAAATATTTTATAAATAAATATAGTAAAATCTATTTTAATAGCAGTAGAGTGCTCTTCAGTCACCCCGAACCCCCCTCCACCCCCTCAAAAAAACTTAAACATTTTAACATTCTATACCTTCTTACAGCAGATTAGAATAAAACTGTAAAAAGGAAAAAACTGGCCAACCTACATAAAGACACAGTTATCCAAATTGTTGTTTGTGCAAAACCAGTCGTAATTATTGAAAGATCAAAATTCTAACCTAATCTAACAACAAGAATTATTTACCAAGTTAGCAGACCTTTGTACCACTAAGAAAAATATATTTAGAGGCAGCAAATGGAATAGTCGTGTTCGGTTTAGTTCAGTTGCCATACAGACAGTATTAAATTTTCCACTCCAGTTCTTGTTTCTAAATCTAATCATGCTTTGAAAGCTAATTTAAAGATATGTTTTCTAGCAAACTGCCTCCTGGCCTCGAAATCAATTCCTGTAATGTAAAAGCACAAAAGTCAGACAAGGCAGTCATTTCACCATAATCAAGGTCAATGTAACCCAATCTATTTATCAATACATACATTTATTTCACATATTATCCCAATGATAAGGTGTCTTCTTTCCTACAACAACATTTATTGCACTGGGCTGGCTTAAAATCATAATGCAGTAAGGCATTAAGGGGTTTCTAAATGATCATGTAATGTAAAGCAAAGGCCACTTAACCGGTGAAAAGAGTGCATTTATATGTCAACACTCATCCTTTAAAAGGCCTCCATTAATAAAGAAACCGTGAGCTATGCAATACTACAGTAGGAAAATACTTTCAGGAATATTTAGACATTTGCAGTGTGGTGGACTTATTTTTCTCTCTTTATTCACCCATCTACTGTGTTATAGAAGAATAAATCCTCAAATCAGGACACTCCAGATTTGCTTTAAAACAAAGGTGTACATACCACATTCATGAAAACTGGAAACATATTTGTGACTTTATCACGTACTTTTATCAAGCCAGGTCTGTTTTCAAATTATTTTAATACTTTGAACGAGGTATTCTACACTGATTAAGGAGGTATGAAAAGCAGTACTGACCTCTAGGGTTTCCATCATTAAGTTAAGTTTATTTATTTATATATCAATAAGCACTTTCGTTTACAAAACAGGTTCACTTCAGATTTATAAAGTACCACAAGCACCATAACTATTGTAGAACACCGTAGTGGTTATGATGCCCGGACTGCCCTGACACCTCCCACGCCATTGTATAGAATGCTTTCATTCTTTACCTAGAATCTACTGGTTGCCAATCCCTGCTTCCACTACAGCTCAGAAAGGCCAGAAGCTCAAGTCCAGGAGCATCCGTTAACTCTCCTGTGCTAAGCCTTGCAATGGAGCGAGGAGCATTAGCTGATTGTTCTCAGTCAATAAACTAATCCCTGAACCGCCAAGCTTAGCTCAGTGAAGGGAACTTCTGGTTTTCACTGAGCTGTAGTGAAGGCAGGGAGGGGGTTCCTGTCAGACCCAAGGTAAGAAGTCGAACTGTCCAAACACCAACTGCTTAAATGGTTTTGTTTTAAAACCACATGCACCCCTTGCTATATTTGTCATATAGTTTCCCAAAAAATATTGAAATCCTAGACATAGAAGACATTTTCACAATCAGTAAAATCTCATCCATTTTTTTGTATTTTATTTGGAATTAGTTTTGTGTGTATGTATGTATTTTTTTTTTTATTGGACAAACATAATATTTCAAAGAAAAGCTTTCAAGAGTTTTCCTATCTTCTTCAGGCCTGAAGCAATACTTCAGTATTTTGGCATCTTGTCTACTGGACTAATACGGCTAATCCAATCTACACTATATATATATTATACACATACATACACACACACACGCTTATATTACATTATTATTATCAGTAGAAAGCCCTGCAAAAATCATTATTCATTAGCATCACAACATTCTGGAACAGGATCATTGAAGAACAATTACAATGGAACAGCCCACCACTAGTCTATACAGGGTTAATGTCAGTTGGAGACAGTCTCCTGAATTTCCTGACGTGTGTGCGTGTGTGTAACAAACAAAAGGATTACTGAAAAATCTGAACAATAGAATAAGCAAGGATCCGTTATATGTGTTCTGAAACAGGCAAGCAAGAATATAAGAGATGTCAATGCACAGTTTTTCCTTGTGAACTGTTTTATAGTCAATGATTGCACAGAGATAAACATGGTTGAAGGTGCATAATAAATATTTAAAAGACTGATTCAATTATTCACACTGTGCATTCCCACCTACTTCATTATTTTAATTAAATCTGAGAACATGAAAATTTCTTAATAGGGTTATATTTCATTTGAGTGACATACATAGCATTGATTTTATCTTAAAATGTTAAAATTATTTGGAGTAAGAATAATAACTGGGATGTCTCCGTTAAAGGGACACTGTAGACCCTTAAAACATTTGTGAGTGAAGAGTGAGCCCTACTTTTTTAATTTACAAGAATGTTTAGATTTCAATAGAAATCGGCACTTATAGGGGGCATGTCCTGGAGCAGACGGAGAACAGTTGCATGTGTTGCTTGCTCTGTGAAAAATCGCCCCTCACACAGTAATTAAGCCACAAAAAATCAGCACTTCCAGGCCCATACAGAATGTCCCATTACAAAGGAAAACGGAATGTGGACAAAACAGATAAACACAACTTTTTCGTAGCCAAAACCGGCCACTCAAGACAGGCGCTGCTACACGAAGACAGCCAAGATGGCAGTGATACCGACCATGAACAAAGCCTCCCTCTCCAAATACGCCACTTAACAGTGAAGAGCTGCAAACCATGCTGGACACGATGGCAGCTAAACTGAAAAACAATCTCCAGCAGTCCTTCTGCGACCTCCGCGGCAACATTCAGGAGCTGGGCACCTGCACCTCCACGCTGGAAAACACGATGGAGGACCACGTGGAAGCCCATAACGCTCTAACTTCTGAGGTGAGAGAGCCGAGAGCTCAGATGGAAAGCTACGAATCCAAACTGGCCGACATCGAGGACCAGTCACGGCGAAGCAACCTTCGGGTCAGAAGGATACCAGAGGAGATAAGGACAAAAGAGCTCCATGTCCACATCACTGAACTATTCCACATAACCCCCGAAACGTCACAAGACATGTTGCTCATGGACCAGATACACCTGGATATTTGCAGACATTGCAGCTACCACCCTGAGGAAGAGAAAGACATTCACTCCCATTCACTAGCATTCTGCGAGATCAACATATAATGTAGAGGTGGGGGTTCCCTACAAAACTGATGATCCAACGCAATGGCAAGGCTACTTATTCAACTCGCTAGAGGAAGGCCTCCGCACCCTGAGCAGCTGGGGCCTTCAGACTCCTGAACTGGCAGATGCCAGGCAGCGCTCCCCACGACTACAACCGGACTGGAAGAAAGCAAGAAAATTAACTCCACGACCATACCTATGGCTATGGACTTCTCTGGGTCTCTTTAATGACTGCAAGTATAGAACACACTTACCCATGCCAAGACACAGTTAACTTTTGATTGATAATTTTATCCTACATATGCTATGATTAGCTAGTGCACACGGTGGACGGACACACCATATAGACATAGCTTAACCATAATATGGGCCCACCATGTTACCTGGGTGAGGACCAGGCAATAGGGATTTTCGTTTATTAAATAAAAACAACAAAAAAACTAATTTAAAGGGACACTATAGGGCTTATATATCTAAGTAGAGGACAGATATAGCGGTAGCTCACACAGGACAGGAGCTAGTCGCTTCTACTCCTAGGGTGCCTCTTAGGTATCCGGCCAGTATAATGGCACAACAGGTATTAATATTTTGGTTATGTTAGTCTTTTTTTCCTTTACCCTTTTGAGTCTACTTTTGCAACAAAAATGCATATTTACTGTAGCCAGATGGGCACTAGATGAGACCGGGCACCTTAGGTGTGCTGGGGGTAGGATTAGGGGCAGTATTGTCTGGCTTGATGCAGCTGGGAAGGGCGGTACCCCCACTGAATACTATATACTGGTTACTGTTCAGCAGGAAGTTGCCTTTCAAACCCCCATGAGAATTTAGTCATAATATCAGGGGGCTGAACATGCAGAGACATCATTTAGTCAGAGACCTTAAAACCCAAAAAGTGGATGTGGTCTGCTTGCAGGAGACCCATTTCAAAGGGAAGGCCCATCCCACACTTTTTACCAACACATACCCTCACCAATTTCATGCCACTTCGCCTACCAAGTCCAGAGGGGTGTCGATACTAATTAGTAAACAGATCACATTCGAACGGATGTCACAGGAGCTGGACGAAGGGGGCAGATTTGCCATAATCATTGGCAAACTTAACATTCTATATACAATAGAAAACATATATGCCCCCAACACAGAGCAACACAATTTTATACACAAAATCCTCTGGAGGATTACCTCCATACAACAGGGGATCGTGATAATATGCAGGGACTTTAATCATGTGCTGGACCACTGTATGCGTGGCCCTAGCAAAACTACTGTTGACGCATCAACTGTATGACATATGGCGAATCACACACAATGAAGATGAGGAGTACACTGATTTCTCAGCCCACAATGCAGGCTCCCAAATCGATCGGTTCCTAATGAGAGGCCAAGACTTAAACCAAATTGTAGATTGTTTCATAGGACAAATAGTATGGTCGGACCATGCACCGATATCTAGGACGTTCAAAGATATGTACGACTACAAAAAACGTGCACCTGCATGACCAATAATTCACAGACATACAAACATATTTCACAGACAACTCAACTCCAGAGTTACAGAGCCACACCATCTGGCTAGCCCACAAAGCAGGAATACAAGGCATACTTATTAAACGAGCACCAAACCTACATAAGCGGGCTAAGGCACAGCTATGCACCTGGCATAAGGCGCTCTATCACTTAAGGATGAGCCACCAAAAAGACCCATCGCCAAACACACTGACACATATCAAACAACTCCAACAGAACATACAACACCAGGCCCTCAACAAAGTGGAATTCAATCTACAAAAGATGAAAGCCACACAATACTCACAAAGGAACAAAGCGGGGAAACTCCTAGCCAACAGACTCAAATAAAAACAAGCCAACCAAACTATGACGTACTTAACATCAGGGGCAGGCCACAAGCTCATGTCCCTGAAAGACTTAATTGACGAGTTCTCAGCATACTACTCATACTACTACCTGAACACTCATCAACCCATGCGGAAAGACATAACACATTACTTACAACTACCGCAATTATCCCACCAACACCAATCTGACCTAGCGGTAACAATAACAGAGACAATGGTCAAACATACTATCCTACTACTACCGGCAGGCAAATCGTCTGGTCCAGACGGCTTTGCCAATTCCTGCTACAAAAATTTTTGAGATGACTTAGCCCCACAGCTGAAAAAGAAATGATGCCATAACCCCACACTCATTCACACCTGAGATCCTTTTAGCACATACAGTCATACTGCCAAAGCCAGGCAAACCGCCCACAAGTTCCCTCCTAAACACAGACGCCCAAATATTTGCCACCAAACTAGGACCCATACTACTCGATATCATACACAATGACCAGGTGGGGTTCATAAAAGGGAGGCAAGGCTCAGACAACACCAGTAAGGTACTGGATATCCTACTCGTATCCAGTACACTGGATATCCTACACAGCAGGGGTATGTTGCTATCACTGGACACGGAGAAGGCCTTTGACCGTCTGAGCTGGGGGTTCCTGGACGCGGTGCTGAGAAAAATCGGTGCTCCGGGGACCTTTATCTTGGCGGTCGGAGCGCTTTACGCAGACCCTGCGGCACAGGTACTCAATGCGGGGTGGTTCCTGTCCAACCTGTTTTGCATTACTATTGGAACCCGCCAGGGTTGCCCACTTTCCCCACGTTCCTATAGCGCTAGAACCCCTGGCGGCCAAAATCCGCGCTGAGCCCTCGATCCATGGCATAGAGATAGGCAACAAAGAATACAAGGAAAACCTATTTGCCGACTATGTCCTACTCATACTCACTCAACCACTCATTTCCCTCCCTAACCTACTATAACAGATAGAGGATTACAGAAAACATTCATACTACAAATTGAATGTAGCAAAGACACAAGTACTTGGCATAGGCATAGATGACACTACTGAGACACTGAAATCGAACTTCTCCTTTGACTGGAGGACCGACTAGATCACCTTTTTAGGGATATGGCTCACCAAAAGCATACCATACTTTTTCAAATATAACTACAAGAACTTACTGACCGAATTCAAAAATGCTTTCCAGAACTGGAAAGACAAATTCCTGGAATGGCAGACTGGCAGCCGTTAAGATGTCTCTTCTACCCAAATACTACTATCTACTCCACACATTGCAGATCCCCCACTCTAAGAATTTCCTAGTCAATATCCAAAAATGAGTAGTACAATTTATATGATCCGGAAAAAGGGCTAGGGTAGCAACTAAAATCCTACAAAGACCAGTACCCTCTGGAGGACTCAACCTCCCAAACATGAAACTGTATTATAAAGCAGCATTGCTCTCCTCCATGATACCACAGTGGAGACGTACCAATGGGTAGAAATTGAATCCCAACGGTCTTGTAAACAAGGCGTGCGCTACATGTTCTGGACCGAAAAGCAGAAACGGCCTCACCAGCAGACAATATTAGCCACCACTAGACTACTCCTCCAGACATGGGATTCTTTCCAAACCCACCTCTGTACAGGGAACCTACACTCCCTGGCCGTCCTGTTATATAATATCCACCTGAGCAGCACGACTTTTAACTATAAACCATGGCTAAAACAAGGTTGCACACACTTGTTCCAACTATACAAGGACATGCAATAGAAAGCATTCAATGAACTTCAATCACAATTCACACTGCCAAACTCAGCCCTCTTCTCCTACCTACAGCTCAAGTCCAACCTCCATGAGACCACGAAGGACTCCTGACCCCCACACTAACCACATTTGAAAAACTTTGCCTTAATGCACGACCATCAAGGAGAGCCCTATCAACCATATACAGGGAATGGTTAACACATGAGACCACTGACGGGGCCAGCTTTGTGCAATTCTGGCACAAAGACCTAAATACCATGTTCACTGCTGAACAGTGGAAGGAGGCAATCCTTGCACACAAGGGAACTTCTGCATGATTATCACACTTCGAACTCGTTCGGAAACTACAATATTGTTGGTACCTGGTCCCGGACAGGCTGGCGCGCATATTTCTGGGCACCTCCAACACTTGCTGGAGATGTGGAGGTGAGATAGGCACCATGTACCATGTCTGGTGGACGTGCCCCATCATACGACAATTCTGGGCCATGGTTGGCACAGTGGTGACCAAAACCATATCTCGAACTTTGCCTCTGACACCGGACGTGTGCCTACTATTTATGGGACAGAAAGCTATACCTGGAATAGAACGCAAACTCCTATTCCACCGTCCTAACACATTGAATGCTAGACGGTGTAAAACAAAAAATGCATCCTCAAAGGAGTAACAAATAACAGTAAACTGGGCCTACGAACGCATGGCACACGCACAAATCAAAGCTGACACCGCCTCTAAAAGGGCAGGAGACTTATGGACCCAACGGTGGGCCGTCACGAATGACTTAAGCAGCAGTACTGACCATCCTGCCCCTCCCCCCCATAGAACAGAGAAGGATTAACATCCTCATGAAAGAGAAAAGGTTTAACTGTACAGAACGCCTGAACAAACCCAACCAGGTCTCACACATCTCACTATGGCACATATCTGCACCTACTTTAACCCGAGCACTGAATACCCCACCCGTGCCCACACTGGGACCCATTTGGCACTTGCCTGCACATTTACGACAGGCTCTCTTATCTTCACACTTAACCCTCACCGCCAATGACCTCACCCCCCCG
The DNA here is from genome assembly GCA_933207985.1 of Pelobates cultripes. Taxonomy (NCBI): domain Eukaryota; kingdom Metazoa; phylum Chordata; class Amphibia; order Anura; family Pelobatidae; genus Pelobates; species Pelobates cultripes. The sequence goes on along the minus strand of OW240913.1, from coordinate 153,077,335 downwards.
GCTAGGTAGCTACCAACGATAACGCCACACGGCGCCAACTTGGGTTTAGACACAGGGGTTCCAATACCTATAAGAACAGATTAAAAAAAAAAAAAAACAGGACTAGATAGACCCCAAAACACAACCATGCCACACCACCCTACTCTACTAAAGATGCGACCACATCGCGAGACCACCAAATATAGCTCCCAAATGAAGAGGAAGGCCTGAACACGAAGGGTGGGGAGAATAGACAATTGCAAACAAATGTAATGTTCTGTCTGATAGGCAATACCTCTGTCCAACTTAGACCTTTAGGGTCGGAACCCATGTGTATGGTGCCTGAATACAATGCCAACTGTTCCCCATTAACCTCTTCCCTCTCATTTTGTTTTGTACCCCATAAATATTTGGAAAACAAATTTTCACACAAAAAAAAAAGAAATCAGCACTTTGAAATTAACCTGGTTACACCCCAAGACTTTCAGAAAGTCTGGACGGTGTTAGAAGAGGAGGGCTTGCAAAGGCAGTAGACAAGATATCTGCAGCTTTTGCAAGCTGTTTTAGATATATCCTCAAGGACGGAATTGCATTCATATTTTCATTTGAGTAAATCTACTAAAAAGTGATTTTTTTTATTTGTTTGGGCAGTCCCTTTAACTCCTTCATTATGCCCCCACAAAAAAAGTGCAGAAATAAACTTTTAAACTACACTATAGTCACTGAAAGAACTTAATGAAGCAGTTTGGGTGTATATATCATGGCCCTGCAGTTTCACTGCTCAATTCTCTGCCATTTAATTGTTAAATCATTTGTTTCTATTTATGAAGCCTTACCCACACTTTCCCTCGCAGTGACTCATGGAAGAAAAAGGTTTCATTTTCAATCAGATGTTAACTTACTTTATAAGTTATCTCCTGCTGCGTAAATTGAACTTTAATCACACGCAGGAGGCTTCTGAAAGGTCTTGCAAGCTATTAACAGTGCAGGTGATTAAATTAAAGGAAAGCTATAGTATAAGGAATACAAAACGGTATTCTTTACACTATACTTCCCTCTAGTCCTCCCCTCCCTCGTGCCCCCCACCATCAGCAATGTAAGGGTTAAAAAAACAAAAAAACCTTATTGTAAAATATTCCAAACGCATCACTACCACTTTTAGAGCAAACACAATTGAAAATCTGCAAAACTGGTTAGATTCATTACTCTTTATTAAAGTAAAAATAAAAAATTTGGTTTTGGAAAGCACATTCCCAAACTGCCAGGATTTTATTAATGACATAGAGGCTCCTAAAATGCCTTTCTTTATTTTCCCTCAGTAGCAAAGAGAAAAAATATATAAACTTGAAAGTAATATAAAGAAAAATAATAAACCTATCAAATCTGCCTAGAAACAGGGCAGCCAATCAGGACACAGTCTATAAAAGGTCTGAGCTAGCATTTCATTTCATCTTTCTTTGCTGCTCCCTCAGACCTGCTATGTATATTGAATTTCATTCTGTTGCTTTATGGTTTTGATTAGTGTTTATATGTATGTACTCACAGTTCTGGTTTCTATTATTTGTCTACTTGGTTTTGTGTTTTTTTTTTGTTGCTGACTGGGGCTTTCTCCCCACTGCTTGGTGTTTCCTTGTTGGCTCGGGCCGTATCTCCCTGCCTGCAATGTGTCTTTTAGGGTGCATGGGCTCGGGATCCCAGCCCTGTCTGTTTGTTTTCCCCTCTCCCTTTTTCCATCCAAGGCCGAAGGCATTCCCTTGCTGACCAGACATGCAGCAGTTGCTTTACTTTGTTAGGTTCACCGCGTGTGCTGGGTCCGCCTCGCTGCTCGGGGGTTGATCTCCCCCGGCGGCACATGTGGTTTGCCACGAGCAATCCCCACGCTCACTGGCCATCGCAGGTGGACGAAGCATGCCTTCTTTCACGGAAGCGCGTGTAGACTGATCCGGATTGCATCCTCAGTGACACGGATCCACTCTCCTCTCCTACCTTGTATGTGTGTTTTTTTGTTGGGATTACTCTACCCCTGTGGATCATGTTTCTGATCGTCCCCCTTTTTTATCCCTTGTGAACGAAATTCATTTTCTGTGGCATGCTCCATTATCTCCCTGGGTGTTTAAATTTCAGGTCTGGGGCCTACTCTATCTGTTTGGATTGGCTTATTTTTAGGCCTAGTACTGATCTGCAGGCTTACTGATCCTGCTTCATAAGTCCCTGTGGGGTTATTGATTTGCTCAATTATGCTAACACGTGGGAATGAGCCTGCGGGCCCAAATTACCCCTATACTGACCCCTTACTGTTTTTCTATGGTAGAAGCCACAGGCCTATTTCCTCGCAGGTGTCCCAGACGCTCCCCCCCCCCACCCCTTGGATTCCACTACGGCAGACACCATTCAAGGGCTTTGAGTGAATGTCCCCTTCATTGTTTTTTCTCGGTCATCAACACAGACCCTTTTACATAACCAGGGCTCACTGCCTGTGCTCCCAACCTGCACTGTTCTGGCGGTCCCAATGACCCGTACGTCATGGGCGTACTATGGGCACACAGCCCCTCGACCACTGATTTGGGTACACTTCTGGCAGTCCAAGATGGCGTGTTACCACACAAGAGAGCCCCTGCCAGGCAAAATCTGCCAGAATATGGAAACTGGCACATGCCCGGGATGATGAGTCAGATTCCGACCAGAGTGGGGAACAAGCTCTGTTACCCCTGATTATGCACCCTATGGGGAAGCCAACTCATCTGACACCCATGGAAACATTCCCGCAGTGCCCTCCCCGGCCGTGTAGGTCGGCATCCGAGTCCATAATCTTGTCCGGGGCAGACCCGAACCATCCGCACTTTGTCTCCCTCTCTCGCTCTTCCTCTCACTAAACTTTTCAACCTCTCCCTTTCCTCTGGCACATTTCCCTCACCTTTCAAACATGCAACTGTAACCTCAATTCTGAAAAAGCCCAGCCTTGACCCCCAACTACCCCATCCAACTACCACCCTATCTCGCTACTGCCATTTGCCTCCAAGATCCTCGAGAGAGAGTTGTGTACATCAGACTGACTTTCTCGAATCCAACTCTCTGCTTGACCCCCTTCAGTCTGGATTCCGCGCTGGTCATTCTGTCGAAATGGCTGTGACCAAAATATCCAACGATTTAATTGCTGCTAAATCTCGCGGCCATTACCCTATCCTAATTCTCTGCTATCCTATCCTAATTCTCTGCTGCCTTGACACTGTTGATCATCAACAGCTTCTCCGCATTCTCCATAATTTTGGTCTACAGGATACTACTCTCTCCTGGTGCTCCTCCTACCTCTCCCAGCGCTCTTTCAGTGTTTCTTTCTCTGACTCTGCCTCTATCCCCCAACGACACTCTGTCAGCATCCCCCAAGGTTCTGTCCTTGGTCCCCTACTGTTATCTATCTATACCGCCTTCCTTGGTAAACTCATCAGCTCCTTTGACTTCTGTTATAATTTCTATGCAGACGACATGCAAATCTACCTCTCCTGATCTCTCTCCGGCCATCTTGACTCATGTCTCTGACTGCCTCTCTTCGATTTACAACTGCATGGCTGCTCACTTCTTTAAACTTAACCTGTCCAAAACAGAACTTCTGGTCTTTCCTCCCTCAAGTGTTACCACTCCTGTGTCTGTCTCCCTCCAAGTCAATGGCGCTACCAACACCTCTACCTCGCAGGCTCGCTGCCTGAATGTTCTTTTTGACTCCAACCTCTCCTTCACCCCTCATGACCAATCAATCGCCAAATCCTGTCGCTTCCATCTCAAAAACATAGCGCGCATCCGTCCCTATTTAACCCGGCTGCGGCTAAGGTGCTGGTCCATGCTGATGTTCTCTCTTTTAAAAAAGTTTATCCATGCAATTTATCAACCATATTGTCTGTAAGACACATATACCATGAAATATTTGTTTGTTTAGCTCAGCAGTTATAGCAAGTCTTCATTGTGATTGTAATCACCATATGCATCAATCTACCCAAATGCCATCTCCCTCAGAACATTGTGTGAAGAGAATTCAGTTTACTTTTACTTTAAAGGGATCCAGTCATAAAAACCATAACAGTGTATCATTCTGCTATTTACACTTCTATATTATGTTAATGAAATGATCAGAAAATGTATAGGTACAACATTATTTGTATACTTCATGTGCCAAACTAGTTTTGAGGATATTTTGCACGTAAATAAGCACAGGTTAAGGCAAGAGACCTGTTCCCAAACTCCAAGTACGGCTCAATAAGAAACCATCATTCCTCTGCAAAATACATTTAAAAATTGACATTTTATTGGAAATCCTATCCAAAACCTAACATTTTAAAACCTGTAGTGTCTTTTTCAAGTCACATTTCAGTTTCAAGATTGAATGAACTTTCCAAAGTGCTGAGGACTTTTTACTAACTCTGACATGGACAACATGCACTGAGGCAATCTGTGGATTTCACCTTAACTAACCAACCGTACATGAAACTGACCACTTATATTACCAATGCCCATCATGGAGAAGGTAGACACTATATTCAGATAAATATATCATTTATTCTACACATATTTTGAAAATGTTGCCATCCCACTGTTAAGAGTAAGTATAAACCTAAGTGAAGCTGAAAGTTATCCACATATTTGTTAGGTCACACTACCCTTTAAAAAAATATATATATATTTCCCATATTAGTGCGATAAAATTGGTTCAGATGACTATTTTTACTACTTTATTTACTCACTGGAAATCATATTTAAAGATCAAAAATTAAATTATTCTGTCCTGGCTCCATTCTGGACAAAAGAAAAATACAAGTGGTACAAACATCCGCAACATTCTTGTTTGCCCTCGTGAAGTGTTTCTATATTAACTGAAGAAAAGTTCTGTGTTAGGGAAAAATGACAATCTCTTTCTTGTAATTGTGGATTTGTACTAGATCTACAGACCTTTTGGGAAATGTAGCATTGAACAAATTAGTTCCACAGCCAGGTGTAATATTCATAGATAGGAGTTCGAGATCAGCTTATATCATCGTCTATCCATCAAAACTATTAATTCTTCAGTATCTAACATTGCATTCTACCTTTAACAACCAATTTCTTTTCATTTCCCCCCAAAACCCCTGTTAATGCCATCTCAGTAGGGAGAATCTATTTTCTTACAGACCATAGAGTAAAGAAACCATTCCCTGTGGAGGAAATAAAAATTACTTTCTTCAAGCCATCACAGGAGTCCTTGTCTAATATTGATAGCTCAGAAATTGAAACGCCCATCTGTAAAGCTTCTTATGTGACCCTTTAATGCATTTTCACCTTGACTTTCAGTAACAAAGAAAAAAAGAATCACTTTCAAAAGGAACATATGGATAAAGCCAGTGAAAACTCTCCAAACGAAGACACTGCCCACCTGGAGACCAGAATGCGGATATCAATCTCTGCATGAGGAAACATCAAAATGTTATCAAAACTAAACTGGAAACTGTATTAACTTAAAAAGTTAATAAGCCACAAAGTTTCTCCCTTACAGCACCAAGGAGATAACAGGCAGAAGAAAACCTTTTCAGACAATTTCAAAACTTTGAAAACATGTCAAGGAGCAGTAATAAAAATAAAAAAAAACCATAGAACATGATACTACATAAATAGACAGAACTCAGTCATTGTATACAATCAATCCATTAGCACAAAAGCCACATTATAACATGCAGCTTTTGAACAAAATGTGGTTAAAAATCTAACAAATATGAATAGCAGCAAAGGAGCTGCTACACTGGAAGTCAAACGCATTAGGACAGTGGAACACATGTTTCTGTGGAATATGACTCTTAAAAAGCTGTTGAATGTTTCAACACCCTATAGCCTAGTGCAACCTTATTTTCAATAATTTAAAAAGCTAAATATTGCTTTGAACAGCTACCAAGTCTGTGATACATGTACAATAATAATGAAAGAAAAGGAGATTATGAACTGGTCACATACTGATTTGCCACAACATTAAAATCATTGCTGAATATACGTCTCCCTAGTGCTGCCAAAACAGCTCTGATGCGTCAAGGCTTGGACTTCACCTCTGAACATGTCCTGTGGTATCTCTCACAAGACATTAGAAGCAGATCTTGTAAGTCCTGCAAGTTACAAGATGGGGCGTCCATGGATCAGATTTGTTGTTCCAGCACATCTCACAGATGCCTAATCGTACAAAGATCTGAGGAATTTGGAGGAAAAGGCAACACCTCAAACTAACAGTCATGTTCCTCTAAACATTCCTGAATAATTTTTGCTGTGTGACAGGGTGCATTATCCTACTGAAAGAGACCACTTGCCATCAGGGAACATCATTGCCATAAAGGAGTACACATAGCTTGCAACTATCTAGGTAGGGGATACATATCAAATTAACATCCACATAAATGCCAGGACAGATGGTTGTGTTCACAGCATAGCTACTGCCTCCACCAGCCTGCCTTCTTCCCATAGAGCATTCTGTTGCTACTTCTTCCCAGGTAAATGATGCACACACACACCCAGCCATCCACATGGTCTAAAAGAATGTGTGACCCTATTCTGATGCTCACGTCTCCACTGAAAGCACTTTCAGTGGTAGAGAGTGGTCATTATAGGCACTCTGGGCATCATGGTGCTGCAATGCACTGTGTGTTCTGGCACCTTTCTATGATGGCCAACATTAGCTTGTTTAGCAATTTGAGCTACAGTAGATCTGAGTGATCGGACCAGACAGGCCGGCCTTTGCTTTTCATGTACATCAATGAGCCTTGGGCGCCCATGACCCTGATGCTGGTTCACCAGTTGTCCATCCTTGCACCACTTTTGGTAGATACTAATCCCTACATACTGGGAACACGCCACAAGATTTTGGAGATCTAGCCATCACTATGCCCTTGTCAAAGTCACTCAGATGTTAATGCCTGCCCATTTTTCCTGCTTACAACACATGAAATTCAAGAATTGACTGTTCACTTGCTACCTATTATATCCCACCACTTGATAGGTGCCATTTTAATGATGTGATCCATGTTATTAAAGTAATTCTAAAGATAAAATCTGTTTGAAATACTAACTTTGTTGGAATTTCACTGAAATTCCGATCAGGTCAAAAGATATACTGAGACAAACTAGGGACTACTTTGTCTCGGTTTTTATCTCAACAGCTACCACTCTCTAGAAGTGCCAGTCCCCCAGCCGTCACCAGTTGCAGCTGCAAGGAATTGGCTCTAGATGTGGAGGTTCTTGCGTTCTCACGGGATCCTCCGTAGACCTCAATGATGTACTCCTGAGCAAGTAGAAGACAACTGGCTGGAAGAAGATGGCGGTACTCACGAGTGACAGGTTTAGCTAAGTTAAATTAAGCTTTGCCAGCACCCTCGGCCAGCGGACCCCAAGCAGCAATATCACTGTCAGGGGTCTTTGAAAATGATGCAAAGTACCCAGACGGTGACAGTGCTGCCTTAATGTTGTGGCTGATCGGTGTATGTAAGCTGAGAAAAGGTAGTTATTGAAAAAAATCACTTTAAAAAAAAAAAAATTATAAAAAAAAAGACCTGAGGATCCTATGATGAAAGACTACTTGTTGTTCTAGTGGATGTTTATGGGGGTATCACATTTTGCTTGAATACATGTTAATACGCAGATGCGTTCCTGAACAAATGGCATGTGAGGGATTTTACATGCAGGATCCAGAACCACCAATACATTATGGAAAAATTATCTTCGGCTTCTCTAATCATGTAATATAACAGCTATAAATAGAACAGTAAGGAAATACTTATTTTAGATTTAGATACAAGGGCACCTTCTCTAATCCTTATGGGATTCTGAGCATTTACAGCTCATATGCCTGAAAATGAACAAAACTGATTTTTACAGAATACATACCATTTAAAAAATATAAGCGACCATCTCACTGTGCAAGAATATTTTCATTTATAGTCTGCTATTCCAAGTAAAAATAAAATAATAAAACAAAGAATGAAGCATATTGTCAATAAAGACGCGATTTGAAACACGACTTTCCGTTCGCCACCCAATTATTTTACTGAAATATTTATAAAATGGGCCTTTTTCTGGCATTTACCCAGCAATAAAGCTTATAAATGTTAAGCACGGTTGTCCCTCAACACGAACAAATTGCATGACTTTTTCAATACATCACTCACTCTATCATGAAACAATAAAACAACAAATGCCTTCTCAAAAAGAAAATTTTCTTCTCGACAAGCAATGCAACTCTGATCTAGCAGTGCATACTCCACACTATGATTCAGTGCAGAAAAAGATTTTTAACAGTTTACTAGAGGAATGTCTACATATGTAGTCATACTTCATTATGTCAATCTCATCAGAGTTGAACAGAATTCAGTCTGAGGGAAATAAACAGAACAATGACATTTCTCAAGACACAAAGAACGAATGCACCATTTTCTACACTAATGCCTGGAGCTGCAGGAAAAGATTTAGATTTTTAAGTGCCTGGCAAACATAAACCAGTTTTACGACCGCTATTGGTGTAGTGAGACACTGATCTCTTGCATAGGCTGCTGTAAATGAGGTCATATATGATCTCATATGGCTCTGGGTTTTAAAGTGGCACTTTCACACCCCTTCTCTATGGCAAGGCAGGGTTTACATAGCTGCTTAGTAACACCTATAGTGACAGTCACTCAGACGGCCACTAGAGTCCTGGGTCACTGCTGCACAGTGTGCAGCACCCATGTTCAGTGTCTTCAAGCTTTGCATGGAGGCGCAGAATGTTCCTCAGAGATTCATTAATTCAATACATCTCTATGAGGAGATGTGGATTGGTACATTTGCTGCGCATGCACAAAATCCTCCCAATGCTTTCATAATGGAAAGCATTGGCTTAGCGGAGATCATAAAGATCCATAATTTCAGCCATGGAGGTGGGACCAGCCGTGGGGAAACTGGTACGGCTTGGGTATAAAATAATGCAGTGTTCACTAAAAACTGGAGACTTCCCAGATCCTCTAAAAGAAGCTGTGGTTAAACAACTCCTAAAGAAACCAGTATTACCTGCATGGCTAATTACAGACCAGTATCCAACCTTCCATTTCTGGGGAAAATTATTGAAAAAGATGAACATCTTTGATCCTTTCCAGTCAGGTTTCAGATGCCGCCACAGCACTGAAACAGCGCTAGTCCAAGTGCTAAATGATCTCCTTATGGCGAGAGACAAAGGTGATTTCTCCATCCTAAACCTCTTGGATCTCTCAGCTACATTTGACACCACTGGGTTTTAATAGAGCGCTTGCAGCACATCTGTGTTCTAGGAGTCACAGTCCTTAACTGCATTAAATATTTCCTCACTGGTAGATCACAGAGAGTAACATCAGGATCAAGCTCATGGGCACCAACACAACTGGCCTGCGGATTTCCACAAGGAACCTCAGAGTGCTGATTGACTCTGGACTATCATTTAAACAGCAGATTTCCTCCGTAATCAACTCTGCCTACTTTCATCTAAAAAACATAGCCAGGATACAACACTTAATTTAACTGGGTGATATGCCAACATTAATCCATGCATTTGTATCCACTCAGCTGATTACTGCAATGTACTTTACTTGGGCCTCCCAGAAAAATAACTCCATTGCCTTCAGATTGTACAAAATGCAGCAGCCAGACTACTTACCAATCAAACTCGCTCCTGCCACATAACACCTGTTCTCCACTCCCTGCATTGGCTTCAAATTAAATGGCGAACATATTATAAAATTGGCCTGCTAACCTTCAAAGCCTTAAACAATCAAGGCCCACAGTATCTGAACGAGCTTCTGACACTCTACATTCCATCCCGTTCACTTCGGTCAGCCAGCAAATCCCTCCAGTCAGTGCCAAGAATAAAGACCGACTCAGGTTCCAGGGCATTCAGCTGCCCCTACCTTCTGGAACTCTTTACCATGAACAATCAGAGAGGCATCGTCCTTACAGACCCACCTCTTCCATCAGGCATTCAGTCCACTCATCTGACTTTCAGAAACTCCTAACTTTTATGTCTTTATGTTCCCTGCAATGGCTTCCAATTAAATGGTGAACCCTAATTATTATCTATACTTGCCACTATTATCAACCCACCTGATATTTTACCCATCCCCTCCCCTTTTTTCCCCCTTCTCTTTCCTGTTTCCAAAATGGACGTTTTGAATCTTCCTGAGGGGAAGATCCATACAAATCATCAAAAACCACCCGGAAGTGGCCTCACTTCTGGCGGAACCACTCCATACAACACAGTAAGGGATATTTGTCCATAGATCACAATGATTGGAGGACATTCATCATATGACCGGAATAGACTAATTGAGCACAGATATTTAAATGGATCCTGGACCTGGAAGACATCAAAGCCAACTGAATAAGCTTTTACAGCGAAACACATTTTAACATACAAGGACTGCACTACCATAGACTGATAAGTCCTTTTTTTATTTTATTTTGCTTTTATGTATTTTTATTCACCTTTGATTTTATATTAATAAATAGTGGATTTTAGTACTATTTGGTATTCTGTCCGATTCCAGGTTCCAGACTGGGGAGTGTCACCCCACCAAATTGACACCAGGCATTTACACCTGAGAGCCAAGGCACATATGGGCTCTTATTAAGGTGAGAGTCCTCTTTTATGAAGTCACTTTAGCTTATTATAAACACAGACATACTGCACCATAATCTCCTATGTTTTGCTTGCCTTGAGATTCCTTGAGATTCCTATTTATCCAAGAAGGTGGAGTGCTACCTATAACAGCACAGCTGCGTTATTATAGATCCTTATCCTTAGGCTCTGAAGATTGTGAGTGTGTCTACCTTTATTTATTTTGCATCTAGTATATTGCAAATACCATCTACACTAGATTTGTTTTATGTTTTTTTCTCTTTTATGTATCACTCCACATCGAGATTTATATTACCATACAGAGGGGTAAGCTAATTTTCTGCTCGTCTATTATTCAGTGCTCCACACACTGATTTTAGGGTTTATCCTGTTAATGTATTTATGGTGAGGGAAGAAAGGTATCCCCTTACGGGTGTTTAAGAGCAGCTATTCACACGTTAATTTTTAAGCGCTACTTACTGTTCACACGGAGCTCACTTGTGAGTCACTTCTGCTACAGAAAAATAAAGTGATAGGATTTGGGTTCCATGGAATCAGTGGCGTACTAAGGTAGGCGCAGGGGGAGATGGGTGCAAGGCTTGGGGTTCTGTGAGCGGTGTGGCTGCAGAGGGCGCCATAGCAGCAGGGGCGCGGGTCAGCTGACACAGCTCACACACGCAGGGGCTGGGAGCAGACCAGCATGGAGAGTTGGGAGCGGAGCCAGGTTGGCTGTGGGGGTGGAGCCAAGTCGGATGCAGGTGCTGCACACAGAGGGGAACTGTCTGCCTGTTATTTTGTGTGTGTATGTGTTTGTGACTGTGTGCATCTGACTTAGTCTGACTGTCTTCACCCTGCAGTGAGCTGGCAACCGGGATATGATGTCATTGCGGCCTCGGCATCATTACAGGGCGTGCGAGTACAGAGATCCCAGCAACAACCACTGACTATCAGGAACTGAGGATGCACTCCAGCCCTTCTAGAGCAAGGTAGGGAGGCTGGGTGGACCTCTTAATTATTAAATGTGTGTATGTATGTATGTATGTATGTATGTATGTAATGATTGTGTGTGTGAGTGGGTCTGTGATTGTGTTTGTGTATATCTGTGACTATGTGCATCTCTGTGGTTGTGTGTTGTGGTAATGTGGGTCTTTGATTGTGTGTGTGTGTGTGTATATATATATATATATATATATATATATACACACACACACATATATATATATATATACACACATATATATATATATATATATATACACACACATATATTTGTAGTCGGAACATAAGCCGTAACAGCAAGATAACCACATAGGAAAATAACAGCCAGTTGTGGTGTGCCGGAACAGACGTATGGGGTAGGCCTGTAATAAAAGAGGGCCTACACATAAATTGTAATAAAGGGGAGAGGTGGGTAACCCCTCCCACAATTACAGGCTTCGCCTTTCTATTTGTAGTCGGGGACATAAACCGTAACAGCAAGATAACCACATAGGAATATAAAAGTCGGTTGTGGTGCTAGAACCGACGTATGGGGTAGGCCTGTAATAAAAGAGGGGAAAAGGGTTGATAGAAACAAATAACTTTATTGAACATGGGTTACATTGCAAGACCTTTGAATGCCAATCTTAATTCTTGCTCTGGTTGTGGAATATAAGTGGTGTATGCAGCAGATTTCCACCGCCCTAGTCTTTTAATAATATGAGCCAGGACGTTGTGACTTGAAGCCGCAGAAGCGGCTCCGATTCTAAATGAGTGGCCAGAAAACCCGGAGGGGTCAAGACCGAGTCTGATGAACAAAGTTCTGATGAAGTATATGAACTTCGTTGTGGTCAAGGGGTTACAATGTAATGACAGTAGTGGCGTGTTAGAACTGAGACCCGCCAGGGTAAAAAGATGTGTGTCAAATAATGTGATGGGGCACCATTGATTACCGGTGAGATAATGGCAGACTTTGCTGATTTGTTTAGTGTTTAATGATAATCTTAGGTTAAGGTGGCAAAAGGAGATAAATGCTATAATCGAGTACAGTGGATGAGTGTCGTTTATCTGATAGTCGGTCGTGAATTTGGTATATAGTGTGAATGCTCTATTGTATGCACGTGATGTGTTAGTAGAGAGGGCTAGATACCTGATGTGTGATTGTCTTTCTAGTCCAGAAGACCTGTAAATTACATTGAGATAATGCGTCAGCAGCTGTATTGATGCGTCCTGGGATGTGCATGCAGGTGATGTGGAATTGCAGCATAGCTGCTAACCATGTTAACCTTCAGATTAGTTTCATGATTGTAAGTGAAGATCTGCCCTTAATTATGATGTCACATGCTGCTTTGTTATCGGAGAATAATTGTATTGCTTTCCCCTGCCACAGGTGCCCCCATACTCTGGAGGCTGCCACTATCGGATAGATTTCAAATAGGGCAGATGTAGTGTGGAATGAGGGTAAACCAAGGGTCTCTACTGGACAGGAATCTCTAAACCAGTCATTGCCAAAGATGGCTGCAAACCCTGTGTGAGCTGCGGCATCAGTCCATACGACTGGAGAGGAATCTGATAGGGGTGTAAGGAACATGGAAAAATGAAACAAATACAGTGAATCAAAGTGAATGAGTGTGATAGCAAGAACTGCTGTAACCACCTGAGTGGAGACCCCTTAAATTACTCAGAATTCAAATACGTACAATGGTAGATCACACGTCTTGGTACATCTAAATAGAAACATAAAACCATATAGTGTAATACTGTTAATATATGTATAAATACGAAGAACATAGAGGTCATGTACTCACAAGCCTGGAGCCAAATAAAATCATATGGCTCCCACGAGTGATGCGGTGGGACTATTATACGGGATGTCCCTGTCCGTCTTCTTAGTGTTCTTGTGGTTCCGGAACAGTGTGAAGAAAATATGAATAGATATAATTTCTTCTAAAAAAAGCTTTTATTAAACATATATTAAAACAATAGTAAAATAGATGGACTGTGAGTAAAAGAGAAAAAAAAAGCAAAGTCCAGTATAGCCAGATGGCTATCAAAGTATATAAAGTGCATAATAGTCCAAAAGGTAAAATTGTCCTTGAAATACGATACGCGTTTCGCCCCGTACCAGGGGCTTCCTCAGTCGGTGATAATGTGTGGGGGTTCCTTGGCGTCCTTTTAAACTTTATTTTCTACCCACTTCAGGGTTTCGTTATCGTGTGTTGGAACGCACGATGCGTTCCACACGTCATTTCCGGATTTTCTTCCCCCCGGCGCATCTTTGACGTCACTGGCACGCATGGTGTGAAACACATGTGTTCCACAGTGAGGTCCGCCCGGAGGGTAATCGCAACCATACTGTCCAACTTAAAACATATTTTATAAACCAATATAGATTATTATATCAAAACCTATACAATGGGGGAAAGTGATAAAATGATTTAACATGTACATAATAAAAGCTGGTATGACAAATGAACATTTTATAGAAACAGATTAGTTATATATAGGCGTTTGCATGCTTCTCACTGTGAAAATCACAGTGAGAAGACGCCAGCGTCCATAGGAAAGCATTGCAAATGCTTTCCTATGAGACCGGCTGAAAGCGCACACAGCTCCTGCCACGCATGCGCATTCAGCCAAAGAGGAGGATCGGAGGTGGAGAGGAGGAGGGGAGCACCCCGCCCGGTGCTGGAAAAAAGGTAAGTTTAACCCCTTTCCTCACCATCCAGCCGGGCAGGAGGGGGTCCCTGAGGGTGGGGGCACCCTCAGGGCACTATAGTGCCAGGAAAACTAGTATGTTTTCCTGGCACTATAGTGGTCCTTTAAGTTTAAATAATGTAGCGAAAGAGGAAAAGAAAAAAAAAATTCTATGCCATAATATGTTTTTTGCCACCAGGGGTTGTATGGTATGGTTAGTCATACATGTATGGTTAGTATGATTTGAATGATCTGTTCGTTTCTCAAACGACCGGCTTGCCAACCACCGTTGGGGGGTTAGTGCCAGAGTGGTGAGTATGCATGCGTGGTGTAAGGTCCCGAATGGAGCACGAAACAGAAAGGTAAGTATGAATGAAAGTTTAGTGAATGAATCTGTCTGCATGTACGGGCGCCGGGCATCTGGCTGAGTGTGGTGGGAATGGGAGACTCACGGTTTTGGGACACTGGAAACCCCCCCTGTTTTGACTGTAGTATATTATGCCCCCCCCCTTTATATTGTTCCTAGAGTTGCCACTATGTCTGCATGTGTGTCAATGTGCATCTGTGTATCTGTGTGTGTGTGCGTGTGTATGTGTATATGTGCATACATCTCAAAATCTCGCCAACACTACACACAAACACACTCATGTAATCCCTACTTGTAATACTGGTATAGGATTAGCAGAGGAGGCAAAACTACTTGCTCTAATTTATTGACGGTAGTACTATTAGAGTAAAGGTTTACTAGTGTGACCGCAGCTGTATATATATGAAGACAATGCAAAGCCACATGCAATATTGTAGTGTCACCCTAGTAAACCTTTCCTCTAATAGTACTACCGTCAATAAATTAGAGCAAGTAGTTTTGCCTCCCCTGCTAATCTTTTACCAGTATTACAAGAAGGGAGAAACTATTTGAACACAGTCCTACTTATTCATTTATAGTGGGATATACACAGTTTATAGCATCCTGAGATTCTATTACGTATCTGGAGTCCTTTGCAATTAAGATAAATTGTTACTTATTGCCAGTTATTAACTCTTGATCTCATGCCACCAAACAGATGCCACTTGGCTAATGTGTTGTCTGTATAGGTTAATCTACCACTATTGACTTACAGCCATTTATATATACATATAAGAGACTATATAAGCTGCATCGAGACAGTCCTTTTTAATATCACTAGCACGTTTGATTTTGTGTTCCACTATTATTTTTTCACTCTTATTATTTTTTGGTTTAGATATGTCCAGAGACATTATTAAGTAGAATTTAATAAAGATATTTTCTAACTTTTACTTATACTCTACATTTCGTGCTCCTTGAGTCCCTTTTATCATTGTGGGTATACCTGGGGGAACTCTTAGAGGAACGTCTGTTTGCCCTTTACTCTTTTAGTCCTGTAAGGAAAAAATTTTCATATTCAAGTTATTTAGGGTTTATGACCGTCAATACCCACTTAGTCCTCTTTTTGTGTTGACTTTAGGGTCCAGCTTTGACTGACCCCTAAGTCTTCATTTTCACCTCTTTCCATACAAAAACATGTTTACATTCAAACACAAACACTGCCCCAAAAATAGGACCTGCCCCGGAAGATCCATATGCGGCATATGTAATACTTGAAGTTTGAATTTTGCTTATGTGATGTACTGGTGAAGGGATGACGTGATGCACATTTCATTATCTGGGAGTGGGGTATCTAATAAACACCAAAAGTTTTTGCCCCGATAGTTTGGTATTTGATGAGTTAAGGTTATCAATGGCAGGGCAGAGTTAAACATTAAACAAGTCAGAAAATGTACGCTGTTAAAATAAAATATAAAAAATTCATAGCTTTGCAGTAAATGTATTACACTTCAAAAAGGTAGTTAAACCAACACAATACAGTAGAGAGTTCTAATCAGCTCTCTGAACGGAACAGAAAAAGAAGAAAAACAAAATGGTATTTGAAGAAGCACATGCACAATCTGCTACTGTCTAGGGTACATTACAGAACGTGGCATTGAAAAACAAAACAGAAAGCCACTCATTTAGATTATGGCTTAGTATACAAGTCATTTTTTTTTTCTCTCTAAAAGCCCAAATGAGAATATTTGCAAGCAAAGCATTTGACTTCTAATGAGACCATTAGCCGAGACTGTGTTTAACTGCTGAATCTTTACAATTCATTATAAGAAACAATGGAAGAAAAGTGGTGGTTCATCTCAAGCAGCTCCTCGTTACCGCTTAACAGGAAAACAAGATCCCAATCTTGTCATTATATTAACCATAAGTATAATTTCACAAAACAAGGTTTCAGCAAATATATTTTTTTTTATATAGTTCTTTTAACTTAATTTAACAGACATGCAATTCTTACCGCCTTAAGCTCAATAAATCACTTTAAAGACCATGGTGCATAGTAGTAGTTTAAGTTGTAATGGTTCTTGAGAGTCTATGTGCAGTGATGATCTATCAAAGGCTGCACATACAGAGTTAATCCCTTTTGGTTGTCATTAGCGTCTGTCAGCATGCTGGAGAAAAAAGTCCAACAGAGGCATGCCCCGTTTCGTACCACCCATGTAACCCCCTGTCAGATGAGGGGGACTGACATCACACAATTCCTCCTGCTTTAGGGAATGGGACACAGTCCTCCCAACTCATGACTTAATATAGCTAAGAATTTCAAATTAGATTATGCATACACAAAACTGGGTTTCTAATAGATATTGAATTTTTTTGTGCAAATGCAAACACAGTGTGGATGTAAACTAAAACCTTTATATGCGGCACTGTTACTTCTTGCATACAATATCTTTTTGGGCAGCATTTTTGGCACAACTTGACACCTCTATTTTTCCCATCGTCTGCCTTCTTGGACAATACGCAAACAGATCCCTGTAGTATCCCATTATGAATAAGCCATATCATCTATGGAGTATTCTAAACGGTGTTTGTTTGTATTCCTGGTGGCTTTTACGGCCAGGAGGCAGAGACTTGGAAATGACAGCACGTGGAGGGAGAACTCAATCAATGTGAAAATTTTGGAGGAGAGGCTTTTGTGTTCCCTTTATTTTGTGAAACACCAATATTTATCTTTACATACATTGGCTTACAGGCTCTTTTTTCTTTTTTAAGAAAACACAATTCATAAACAACATTTAATTAGTTACTAGAACATAACTTTCCAAGGTATGTGTCAGTTCTGCTAGAATTATGTCTTGGATACATGTTTCTGGAGTCTTAAAACTGTATTTTTCATTTTGTATAATTTTTCTAAAGAAAGACTAGATCAGATGCATTCAAAAGCATAGGGGTATTAGCAAATCTTAAAACATGAAACTTGCTTTGATACAGTAAAAACTGCACGGATAGCAGTTTAAATACAACCTATCAAACATAAGCATTTACTCATTATTGGGTATGTAGAATATATTATTCCTCCTATTTTATTAGTATACAAAATCCACACTGAAGTATGAAGCTGATGTCCAGAAATGTTATTGGAAACACAGTGAGTCATATTTCTATATTTCTGCCTACGGCACAGTATTGCAAAGTTTTTCATTTGTGACATCTTAACTATATAACTTTCCTAATGAAGCAAGCAATTCATTAATAAGTGGAATATTAATGTCACAACACATGGGAAAGTAATTGTCTAGCATGCTATTGGAGAGATGCTGAGTTAGTAATTGTAACATCGATCACTGAGATCATAATCCAGCCATGCGGGAATCAGTACCATCACAAATGCTACTTTACAATCTGGTGATGCAAATGTATACATACATATGTACAAACACAAAACACCATTACCTGTGCACAGCATCGATACACTGGAACAGTTTGTACTTCTCTGACCCTTCAGATTTTAAAGACACGTGATTTTTTATTTTTTATTTTTTTTTAATTACAACCCACAAGTGTCTTTTAGGCTCTGGTGAGTCTTTCTGTACCACTGAGTATACAAGCCAAATGTCGTGTCAGCCGCATGGTGTCTTTCAGACCATCTAAATATCCAGACCCCTCTCTCTTCCATCCAGTCTATATGACACCTTTCTATATCTTTATAAATTTCCTGCAAAGCCATTATCCTTGTGATTCATATTCACTGACTCTCACCTACCACAAACAGGCATACTTCAGTATTAATCACACACAATCTGGAGCTCAGAGCCATGGGGAAGGGGCAGTGTTATCTGTATTTTTACAACTATTTTGTACACCCAGACAAGTTTATGTTAGGCTGGGCCCATGATTAGCGATCTCACTGTATTTCCGTCAGTCTCCATAGACCCCGCATCTCAACCCAATTGAGAATTTGACATGCATGTAGATAAAACAGTTGCCACCAGTTGCATGTATCCGCATTTATGTTTTTATGTATATGCATGTCACATATTAAGAAATGTTTTATGCAGATTTGTAACAGATTAGATATTGGACACGGCATTACTGACTGTGCAAAACATAGGAATAAATAATATGAATTATTAAGTTAATTTAATTTAAAAAATGCTTTACTGGTGGATACTGCTGAGCTGCAATGTTTTTATGAAGACCCAGAAAAGCTTCCCCCACCCCAAAAAATGGGGTATGAGCACTTTACTAATGCTACATGGTTACAGAAAGTGGCAACATTATTTGTTACCAATATAGGAATTATAGCACAGAAATATATTTAAATACTATTTAGCCACAAACTACTGTAAGCAGTTAAAGGAGCAGTTTACTATGCAATCATAAAAAAAAAAAAAAAAAAAATCTATACGGCCTCTGACTGTGCCATTTGGTATGAAAGTGGGTTTGCACAGGTACAATCCTGGCCTCAACTACAAATTCAGTAGGAATATCCTAAACAAAAAAACAAAAAAAACACGAGCTTAGTGGGCTTACCTTTTCTACAATCGGTTTAATTGGTTTTTCAGGCTCTCTATCGTTTTTCTTCTCTTCCTTTTTTTTCTCCTTTTCTTTCTATGATAAAGATAAACATAATAAAATCAGCCAAATAATTTTCAGTTCAAGTTATACAAAAAGGCACATAAAAGCAATTAATGCAATACACAGAAAGAAACACTCTCACATTTGTTTATAGGAAGAGCATTTGAATATTCCTTATCATGGGCCACATTACAATTTTCTTTTCATTCCCGAAGCCCAGGAGCAAACGCAGAATACCTAGTACACCGATAACTTGCACACAATCATAATAATGCCAAAATAGACAAAATGGTGAATAATTTGCAAACAATTTTAAATTACCTGGTCAGTACCAAACAACTGACACTTTATTAAAAAAAGAAGTCTAAAATACGTGTTTCCTGCACCCATGTGAGCTTAATGCTAAATGAACAGAATGTCATTCATTGGCTGGTGCTCTCAGCCAATGAATGAGTGGCAGGATCGACATCCAGCTTCTGCAGCTGTGCAGAAACCAAAATGTCAGAAACATGCCTACAGAGGAGACCCACCACTCTGGGTTTCTGTGAATTGGGGCAGGGAAAGGCAGTTATCAATTCTGGAGGTTGTTGTTCTCTGTTTCAGTTGTGCTGCTAGTTTTGCCCCTGCACAGTTGCCGGCAGCGAAGTACTTGTGTTTGAGCCTGCGTGTGAGGAATGTAGTTTTGGCTAGTTCTATGTCTCTTAGTTGTGTTTGTAAGAGTAATAACCTAGCGTGTGTGGACGCTGTTGGTGTGTGCTTGTTGGTATGGGTTAATGAGGCTAGCTCAGAAAGAATAGAGGTGTATTTTTCAAGGCGCTGTTTTTTTGCGTAGCTAGCGTGTTTTATGAAGCAACCCTGTATGAAGGCTTTGTGTTCTAGCCATATTTGTATTAGGGGTGAGTCTGGAGTTTTATTCTCCCTAAAATAGTGGTGCAGTTCCTGTTCTATCTGTCCGGCTACCTCCGGGTCAGATAATAGTTACTCATTGAGTTTCAAGCTACCTCTCCCTTTGTTGGGGAATTGTTCTCTAATTGATAATGTGATAGGTGCGTGGTCTGACCACGAGATCAGACCAATGTCAGTGTGTTCTACTTTCGTGAGAGAGGAGGTGTGGAGTAAAAATCTATCTATTCTAGAATAGCTGTTATGTACTGCTGTGTGATATGTATAGTCTCTCTCTGTGGGGTGTGTAACGCGCCAGGGATCTACAAGGTTGTGTGTCGCTAGTATGTGGCATATGCGTGAGGTCAATTTGGACCTATGCTTTAGTGTTTGGTTGGCCAATCTTGGGCCTCTAGAGGAATCTAGGTCGCTGTCTAATAGGAAATTTGTATCGCCTCCAATAATTACCTCCCCCAATGCGTGCGCAGACATCAATCCCAGTAGCACATCTACGAATTCACATTGATTAGTATTAGGTCCATATACATTGATCAGAGTATACACATTGTTATTCAAATTGCAATGTAAGATAAGATACCGCCCTTTTTTATCCCCTATTTTTCGTATTAAGGAAAACGTTACGTCTTTACTTATTAGGACGGATACTCCTCTTTTCTTAGTTGAGTAGCAGGAGTGATAGTCTATGGGGAATGCCGGAGAGTTAAATTTAGACCCATTGAAAGTGTGTCTCTTGAAAAAACATTACGTGGGCACCTAGGGATTTCGCTTCACGTAAGGCTAAGCGGCGTTTATTCGGGGATTTTAGTCCCTTGGCGTTCAAGGAGCAGATTTTAAGTACCATCTCGGGATTGGATATGGTTGTGGGCTAGTTGAGGTATATAGAGAGGGCCGCCAGGGTCCACTAAGGCTATAATATTGCTCTTACTCCTGATGGGAGATATGTACATGTCTTTCTTGATAGGGTTGTGAGACAAAGGGAGTACGGGACTTAGGGTCTTTAGGATCTGCCTGCCAGAGGATGGAGAAATAATAACATAACTAAAGCAATAAGTAACTATGTACAACATTCCGTTAACCGCATCTTTACGGTGCGGTATTAAGCACAACGGTTTCATTTGTGGCTCAGATGAATTAGCCACTCTGGGGGTAGGTATAGATACCTAGAGCACGTTATAACAATACTACTACCAATTGTAGTTAAAGAGGGTCATAGTGTCGCCCTTGCACAGTGCAAATAGGCTGTGAGTCCGGTTTGTGCTTGTGACAAATGGGAAGAGGAACATAGAAAAACATGGAAAAAAATTGGCCACATTGAAGATATACGACCTGTCCTTTTAGGGACCAGTGTTGTAGTCCTTGGATTGTTAGGTTCTTGCTCTGTTCAGGTGCGCCTTTGCATGTTGGTGGAGCGTGATTGCGTTTCCCATTCTTTCTGGAGGTGTCTTGGACGTCTGCTGCTAGTCTGTTGCGAAGGGTCGTCCTGTAGTGGAATGTTCCATTCCGTCAAAAGTCTCTTGCCAGTTTCGGGGTCAGAGATCTGGTTGTCCACTCCGTTGTGCTTGACCAAGAGTTTGGTGGGGAAGCCCCACTTGTATTGGATCTCGGCTGCTCTCAGTGCTGCTGTGATGTGGGCAAACGTGCGCCGTTTAAGCATCGTGGTGGAGGATAGGTCTATAAATAGTTTGACCTGTGAGAATTGTCCCGGGAGCTGACCTTGACTTCTGGAGGCCTGCATTACGCGGTCTTTTATTGTGAAATAATGTACCCGAGTGATAACGTCCCGCGGTACAGATGCCGGTAGATGTTTGGGCTTCGGGAGACGGTGCGTGCGGTCCAGGAGCAGTTCAGTTTCTGTCAGGGTTGGGATGTATGCCTTGAGGATATCTTGGACATAGCGGGTCAGACCCTGTGGACCAACCGATTCCGGGATCCCCCGGATTCTGATATTGTTGCGTCGGTCACGATCTTCATGGTCTGCCACCTTTGCTTCCAGAGATTGCAGTCTTGTGAGTAGGGCTGAGTGTGCCTCTGTTATACTATTATGTGCTTCTGTAATTTCTTCCGTCCTTTCCTTTAGGCGAGATGTTCTTTCTCCCAGGGATTGAATGTCTGATCTGATATCTGTGGCAATCTGTTTTAGTTCCGATTTAAATGTGTTTTTAAGGTCTAGGAGCATATTGTGTAAAGTTTCATTAGTGACAGGCGTTTGCATAATGCCTGAGGTGAGGGTAAGCTCACCTACGTCGGCACACGAGGCCGGAGACTCAGGCCTGTCGGCGCCATCTTGGATTTCAGCTCCGGTGTTCAGCATCGATGTTGTCTGTATTTGGAGCGTTTTCTGCTTGTATTTCTTGACGATTTTTGTGGACATCGTTGCTCTGCGATGGTGTGTCGCTGTAGCCGTATTTGCCGGTAAAAATCACGCTGTTGGCCACGCTGTGTGCACTTGCTGGCGGGAGAGCTCCGAGCTCAGGCGACCTCTCTCATCCGTCGCTAGGCCACACCCCTCGAATTGTTATTTTTAATATACATTTTATGTGATATTTATTATATATTTTAATGAATTTTTTTTTCTCTTTCTCCTTTTCTCATATTATATATAAATATATATATATATATATATATATATATATATATATATATATATATATATATTTTATTTCTCTTGAGCATAACATTGAAATTTACAAGATTTTAATATTTAGAAGAATATGTTATTCATAGAATGGATGTTTTTCATGTTTATTTTAAGAGTATTTAATGGACATGTGTGGTAAATACTTTTTTGGAATGGACATGTGCACTAAAGAATATTGAGGGAGGACTTTTTCGCCAGAACCCGGAAGCCCATAGGACTACAAAACAACATGACCGCTGACCCGGAAGTGTTCTTTGGACGTATGACGCAAACCGGAAACCGGAATTCAGCTGACCGGGGACCACGACCGGAAACTGGAAGTGAACCGACAGGAAAGTTGAGCGCGCCTTTTTTGAAGATATTTAAATGAATAACTTGTGAAGACATGTAGCACTTTGATAAAGACCATTATCAGTCGAAACGCATTAGTGCAATATATTTAGAGATTCCATTATATGCTTTTTTTATGCAATTTTATGCAAAATAAGGTTTATTTGTTCCAGTATTTCTCTACCTGGCATTTATCAAGGAGAAACTTCTGAAGGAACCATTTTAACCTGTTTGTCAGCACTTGGGTCTCCAGGATATTTCAAAAGGCGCTTGTAGTCTGAGCCACTCTTTTAGGCTCAGCACCACGTGAGTGGGCTATTTTATATCTTATTTTATTTGTCCTTTACATACAGGCTATACTATGTTATGCATTTTATATTTTTAGGACATTTATGTGAAAATTCAAGATAAAGGGTAACATTGCATGCTTTTATCTTGTTTACACTTGGTGTATATTGCTCTCACCATATTATATATTTTATTCTGTTATTTATTGTTTGTGTGATTTGGAGTGACTCACACTTGGTGATTTTGAGCATTCAATATTTTACTTTTCTTTTATTGTGTTTTATATATACGTGAGTAATACTTAGAGGGACACGTTACCCGCACTTGTCACTAAGAATCTCACATTATGGATGAACTGACAAACACAAAAAAAACAAAAACAAAATAAACAGCACACACATAAAATACATAATAAAAAAAATAGTTTAATTCATCATATGTACTTATAAACAAATGGTTAACCACCTCGCATTTTCCCTAAGGGACTCCTCTCTCTAGGTCGACAATGCTCTGGGCACACCCACATCGCCTTAGCTTCCTTATTTCCTCTCTCCATTGAAAGCCGGGAGTGTCTCACTAAGGTGTAAAAAACCCACAATACACAGCCATCAGGTTCCCGTGCTAATCTTCTCATCTTTTGGAGGCACCCCTGAGATGCAAGGGTACCCGCCCCTACACACTCTCTTACTGGGTATAATCCAAAACTACAGAACACCCGTAGTGGGGAAGGAGGCATAGGGCCCTTTAATCCCAGTTTGCACCCTCCATATTAGAATAAATTTTGAGGCCGCCAATCTGAGCGCCACTGCCCCCCAAGACGAGACAGTCACCACTGGTGATGCCACCCCCCTCCCCCCCCCCATCACCAGTTATTGTCTTTATGTTATGTATCAGACGCTCTATATCCTATGCTTTGGGCGTGACAGGGACAGTCAGCAACTATTTCTCTAAAGATTGCTACAGCAGGGGAGTCAGGAATGGAGTGGATGCCTGGGCTAGCACAGGGTCTCCCCCAGCCTTAACAGATGACGCTCTCTCAAAGATTTAATGTACTGTCCCTGAACGCCCACGGCCTCAATATCCCGCAGAAGCGCAGACTCGCATTTCAAAAGATGCGTGAGTCGCATGTGTCTGTTGCTTGCATTCAAGAGACCCACTTCTCCACCACTAACCCTCCAAATTCTCCTCATCCGGGTACCCACTGTCCTACCATGCACTAGCACCCAACAAAACCAGAGGTTTTAGCATACTGTTTCATTCAGACTGGACATTTTACTGTGAGACAGAGTACAAAACCAATGACAGACGACTCCTTATACTGGTGGGACTACTCAACGATACCCCAGTGACCATAGTCAACCTATATGCCCCCAATTCCAACCAATATGACTTTATTGGAAAAGCTCTGAACAAACGCTTATCTGTAGGGATTTAAACCGTGTACTAGACCCTGACCTGGACAGATTAGGGGACCCAGGTTCCCACTCTCGTTCTGTAGTCCTTAGCGCAAAACTTTCAGATTCACTAAATTCCCATGGCCTAAACGACACATGGTGCTCACTATACCCAACTACCAGGGACTACACCTTCTATTCGAAGGTTCATAACCAATACTACCGCATAGACATGTGCCTAGTTGACGCAAAAACCTTAGACACGCTCGACGGGGTTACTATTGCCCCTATCACTTGGTCGTATCACGCACCCCTCTCCTGTTCACCTTTACTACGCTACATCCAATCAGGGGACGAAGAACCTGGCGACACAATGAAACACTTATAGACCACAAAGTACAGGCAGCAGAGGTCTGAAGGACGCTTAATAATTTCTTTGTGGATAATCAATACACGGATATGGATCCCTCTACCACCTGGCTTGCACATAAGGCAGAGGTGCGAGGTCTATTGATTAAAAGAGGTGCACAACAGAGGCGTATCATTTCAGAAAAAAGTAACAAGCTCATGAAAGATCTGAAAGTGTTAAAGAGGACCAGCATAAAAACTCGCCCACCGGACCAAATAGCACCCTACTACACAAGATTAGGACCGAGCTGGAAACGCACCAAATGCATCAGGTGAAGAGAGCGATCCATAAATTGAAAACCAATTATCATAGACAGGGAAACTCCTGGCCTCACAAATAAAGGACCACTATAGTCCCCCAGGTTTTAACCCTTCAGAGAAACTGCTATGTTTACATTGCAGGGTTAATCCAGCCTCTAGTTGGCGTCTTCCTGACAGCCACTAGAGGCGCTTCCCCGATGCTCATTGCAAAAAAAATCGCATTGAGCACGCAGAACTTCCATAGGAAAGCGTTGAGAAATGCTTTCCTATGGGCGTTTTTAATGCGCACATGGCGCTGGCCACGCATGTGCATTTGGCTCCACTCGGTAGCTGCTGTTGTATGGGGAGGAGAGGTCACCAGCTCCGAGTGAGCCCAGTGCTGGATAAGTGGCTAAAAGGGTTTCAGCCCCTTCAGCCCAGCAGGAGGGGGGGACCTATGCATTATATAGTGCCAGGAAAACAAGTTTAAAAGAAAAAAAATGAGGATACCCTACCTGTTGGACAAGACGGGAACAAAATTGATCAACCCTACACCCTGTTCCAAATTATTATGCAAATGATATTTTTCTCATTTACCTAAATAATTGATGTAAATAACAGTCAGCATAATTCTCATGTTATCAACTATTAAGAGTACAATTCAAATTTTATTGAACAAACCTCCTAATGATAACAGTATTTTTTTTTTAAACATAAAAAATACAATGCACTGTTCCAAATTATTACGCACAGTAAGTTTCAAAACACTTTATAGGTTGTAAAGAACTGAAAATTGTCATGTGTTGTGTTTGCAGCATATTTACTGAAATCAAAAGCTATTTCAGTCAAACTTATAACAACATTTTTACTTTTTTAACATTTTAACAGGTCACGTTACATTTTAACATAGGACCCCTTATTTGATAGCAGCTTCACAAGTCTTGCATCCATTGAACTTGTGAGTTTTTAGACAGTTTCAGCTTGAATGTGTTTGCAAGATGTCAGAATAGCCTCCCAGAGCTGCTGTTTGGATGTAAACTGCCTTTCACCCTCATAGATTTTTTGCTTGAGGATGGTCCAAAGGTTATCAATAGGATTGAGGTCAGGGGAGGATAGAGGCCACACCATGATTTTCTCTCCTTTTATCCCCATAGCAGTCATTGATGCAGAGGTATTCTTTGCAGCAAGAGATGGTGCATTGTCATGCATGAAGATGATTTTATTATGGAAAGCATAGTTCTTCCTTCTGTACCCGGGAAGAAAGTGGTCAGTCAGAAACTCCACATACTTTGCAGAGGTAATCTTTACACCTTCGGGGACCTCTTCCCATGATTCCGGCCCAAAACATGACTCCACCACCGTCTTGCTGACGTCTCAGCCTTGTTGGAACAGGGTGGCCGTCCACCAACCATCCACTACTCCATCCATCTGGATTATCCAGGGTTGCACGGCACTCATCAGTGAACAGGACTGTTTGAAAATTAGTCTACATGTATTTTTCTGCCCAATGCAGCCATTTATGCTTGTGAGCATTGGTTAGTGGTGGCCGAATAGAAGGTTAATGCACAGTTGCAAGACTCTGGAGGACTCTACACCTTGATGTCCGTGGGACTCCAGAGGCACCAGAAGTATCAAAAATATCTGTTTGCTGCTATGTAATTGTATTTTAGCAGCTGCTCTCTTGATCCAATGCATGGATCTGGCAGAAATCTTCCTCAATGTGCCTTTATCTGCACGAACCCGTCAGTGCTCTGAATCAGCCACAAATCTCTTAATAGTGCGATGATCACGCTTAAGTTTTCGTGAAATATCTAATGTTTTCATACCTCGTCCAAGGCATTGAACTATTTCACTCTTTTCGGCAGAAGAGAGATCCTTTTTCTTCCCAATATTGCATGAAAATTGTGCTCTGCTTAATACTGTGGAACACCCTCCTTTAGTAGATTTTCCTTAAATTGGGCTCACCTGGCAATCTAATTAACACAGGTGTCTGAGATTGTTTTCAGTGATCAAAAGAGTCCTGAGACACAATGCCATCCATGAGTAAAACTGAAAAACAAAATATTTAATCTTTGTGACACTTAAATAGAATTTGCATAATAATTTGGAACAGGGTGTAAACTGATGATAGACGAGTTTTCGGCATTCTACGAATCGATGTACAATCTCTTCTCAGACCCCTCGCAAAATCAACCAACGCAGACCGAAATCCTGGCCTTCCTCTGTGGTTTGGTTCTTCCCCAGCTCTCCAGTACCCAAACAACAGACCTAGACAGACCCATCACTGAGGACGAAGCAGCTAGGGCTTACGAGCCACTCCACGACATAAAGCCCCACATGCGGACGGCTTCTCTACCCACTACTACAAGGTGTTCGCAGACCAATTGCTCCCACACCTGACAGCCCTGTTTAACTACATCCTTGAGACTGGTCAAATACCACCCAAAATGTTACAAGCCACCATTGTTACGATCTCAAAACTGGGTAAACCAACGACTTACTGGACAAATTATTGCCCAAACGCTCTTTTAAACGCGGAGACAAAGCGGTTTTGTAAGGTCCAGGCTAACAGGATCCGTCCTGAGCTTAGTTCCCCTGAACAGGCAGACTTTGTTCAAGTAGAAGACAACACTAGACGTGCGCGGGACATATTAAAACTCATGACTATTGACAAAACTCAAGGGCTAGTACTCGCCTTAGACGCGGAGAAGGTCTTTGACCGTCTCCACTGGGGATACATGACTGAAGTACTACAACAATACAAATTCCCAACTAAATTTACACGTGGTCTTCCCTCCCTGTACTCTTCCCCAAAAGCAGCAGTGATGAGCTCTGGCTTCATTTCCCGTTGCTTTGATCTTACCAACGACGGTACCCGGTAGGGAAGCCCTCTCTCGCCCATTATATTTATTTTAGCACTGGAGCCCTTGCTCTACAAAATCCGACCTGATCAAGCAATAACTGGGATACCATCACCAAGCGGCCCACAGAAAATAGCCCTATTTGCGGACGATGTACTCCTATTTCTTACAAATCCCAAGGACTCTCTCCCGCCACTACGGACTCTCCTTCACAATTACGGACAGGAATCCTATTATAAAAACAATGCGGTTTAAACGCATGCACTCCCGTTTAACATACAGCACCCCCACCTCACTGAACTACGAGCAATATACCCGTTTGAATGGATAAAAGACACCCTTACTTATTTAGGAACGCAATTAGCATCCTCCAAACATGTCATGTTAAAACACAACCACGGCCGACTATTGCTGAAACTCACGACGTTGCTGGTGAGCTGGGGTACCAAACACGCCTCATGGCAATGTCGGATAAATGCCATAAAAATTATTGCTCTCCCACAAGTACTGTTCATTTCTCGAACCCTACCAATTGAAGTCCACAAAACGATACTGACACAACTCCTAAGCCTACTGACTGCACATATATGGAAAAAGAAACCACCAAGGATCTCTTTGCCGAGCATGTGTTTAAGCATGGGAAGTGAAGGTGTAAGGATACCAAATATTTCTAAATATCACCTTGCGACAATCGTGGCTCAGACAGCAAGACTCATATCGATGCCAATGACCCCACTGTGGCATCAGCTTAAAAAAGCATTCAGTGCCTTAATGAACCTGATCTGGGTCCCTGCCCAACTTCACCACCGGCAGCTAAACTTATTATCACCCACAAAGGTAGCGTTAAGTGCATGGTTGAACATGGTTGAATGATGACATAACCAATGAGCATGTATGCCTCTAGACAGTTTAAAATTTTAAACAAAAGACTTAATACTGGACCAATGGAAAGAGAGAGGAGTCACCAAGGTGGCACAGGTGATAGTTGACGGACAGGTACGACATTTTCCTGACCTACAGCAGGCCCACCTACTACTAAGTGAAACAAGCTACACACTGTTTGGATCACATAGAGGCAGCTTATAATATGTGGATGAGGTGGTACCTTACCATCCAGAAATGAGCTGGCATTATTTTTTAAAATGATTAATGGTAAGACATGTTCAAGGGACACTATCACTTTAAGAGAGACTATTTACTACATTGGGGTATAATCATTGTGATCAAAGTCACACTGCAAACATCATAACCACTACATGCACACACACACACTTTATTCTGTTGAAACATGCAACTGCAATGTTCAACATCAGCATCCAAACAAGTATTTGAGAATGTCAGCACAATTTGTGCAATTGTTAAATATGTTTTTTTGTGCAAAGTGTGATCTAGATTTAATGTGAATGGCCATGGGCAAATAAGATTGGCAAAAATGGAACTTGTTACAATTAAACACAGATAAGGAAAAGAACAGGAAAAAATTCGGGGTTTGGATTGTGCGTTCTGTATAGTCAATTTGCAAATCATCTGTGCACAATATTACAACATGCCGTCTGCCAGCAAATTTCACACTAGAAAATGAGATGATACCTCCAATTTGCTTTTCTCAGCAGCAGCTTGCAGAGAAGGAGAGGATGCCGAGGGCTGCACAGCATCAGAGGACGACGTCTGTACAAAGCAGATGAAAGGGATAAGAGAAGAAGCAAGGCAGATGATCAGAATTAGTAAAGGCAAGGCAGGCCAAGCAACATATGATTTCATTTTTTCGCAAATGTACAGGAGCACCTGGCAAGTCACACAGGCAGAAAAGGCTCAGAGTTAAAGTCTCATGAGAACACCTAACAGGAGCACTTACCTGGCAACAGGGAGAGAAGTGAAGAAAGCAGAGGCATATCTACCATTTCTGCTAAACGCTAGACTGGCTCTAAGTACAAATTAACTTTAAAACCAGCTGTGTGCATAACCCTGTCAAGCAGAAACTGACCTCAATACCAGATGCACACTATAGAAAAGTCCAGTGTTAGACAAGCCTGAAAAATAAGTCATTGTTTAGCAAGAAAGGCAGTGCTGGACTAACAGTGACACAACAAACAAATGGAAGGGGGATTAGACATATAGGGAATACAGATGGAGACATGTTGAAGAGACAGACAGGTTGAGCAGAGAGAGCATGAAGAGATGGTGAGTAATGAAGAAATAACATACAAGGCCATGAAAATAGGATAACCTGGGGGCTGCTTGTGAGTAAGCACCACTTTTCTGTGTGAAATGTGTTTAACACTATGGATGCTGCAGCTGGCCCTCAGTCACCAATAGGGCAATATGGGGAATATGAAGCATATGGGGCCACATCCCACCACTTTTTATGCAGACAAAAATGTATTTGCAACAGTTTAGAAACACTAAGATTTTTTTTTCTTGGGGTAGGGAGTTAAGCAAAAATAAAAAAGGGGGAAGAAGTTGACTAGCACACTCTAGCCACATGTAAGTCAAAATATTAAAAAATACAATAAAAAATACAAACCTATGTCTCTTTAATTCTGTAATAGGTTTCAGTTCTGCAGGTCCTCTCCATTCCCCTGTCCCTCTTGCTCATTGGTGGTGTCTAAAGCTTTCTTGAGAGCAACTACGCATGTCGAAAACATGGGACAGGTTTTAAATATGTCCTGCTTCAGCAAGTTTTGCACATGCAAAGTTTACTTTAACCCCTTAAGGACACATGACATGTGTGACATGTGATGATTCCCTTTTATTCCAGAAGTTTGGTCCTTAAGGGGTTAAAGGGACACTATAGTCACCCAGACCACTTCAGCACAATGAAGTGGTCTGGGTGCAATGTGCCTCAGGTTTTAACCCTTCAGATGCAAACATAGCGGTTTCAGAGAAACAGCTATGTTTACATTTGAGGTTAAGCCAGCCTCTAGTGGCTGTCTTCATTATGCCTCCATCGCGCAGAGCGTCCTTAGGAAAGCATTGAGAAATGCTTTCCTATTGACAGCAAGAATGCGCACACGGCACTTGCCGTGCATGCGCATTCGGATCCTGTGACGTTGGGCGGCTCCGCTGACGTCGACGGAGGACGAGAGGTCACCAGCGCTGGGAGCCCGACTCTGGCATAAGGTAAGTGGCTGAATGGGTTTTAACCCCTTCAATGCCACGGGAGGGGGAGGGCACCCTCAGGGCACTACAGTGTCAGGGAAACTGCTTTGTTTTCCTGACACAATAGTGAAGGGGTTTTAACCCCTTCAGTGCCACGGGAGTGGGGCCCTCGGGGCACTATAGTGTCAGGAAAACCACTTTGTTTTCCTGACACTATAGTGATCCTTTAAGAAGTAATTTCAGGGACCTCCAATTGAGTTGCAATTCAGACAGCAGAGGTTTGTGGGGTGGCGATGTCTGTGATAGCCAACAGTAAGTATGGAGTAGCTGACATGTTCAATAACAGCAACAACATTTACTAAATAATCAAAGTTGTCAAAGCAGGAGAACTGCTGAAGATGAAATTAGGAAATGGAGAGCATTACCAAGGATAAGATCTGGAAATAGAGAACTAAAAAGCTGAGTTAAACAGAGAGAGAACTAAAAGGGAGACATTATACTGTGTGGGTATATTTGTATTGCAGTTCTGTGTGATCCATCACAGTCTTCCTTACTAAGTGTGATAGTGAAGGTTATCTTCTAATTGTGCCAGCTTTATGTTGTATTTCTATATTTTATTTAGCTCTGCCTGTTGGACAGGTATCTCTGTAGTCACCTCTGTGTAATTTGTAGGTAGGTTTGTGTTATGCCCACTAGAGCGGTGTATTGTATCTATTTTTTCTCAGCTCTGTGGAAGAGGTATTTCTGTACGGTAACACATAGCTGTGTATTTTATAGGTATCTTTGTGTTATGTCCATCTCTGTGTATTGTGTGAATATATCAGTGTTCTGCACAGCTCTGTGTGTTGTGATGGTATAGCTATGCTGTTTTGGGTTCCTTGTATTGCATCGGTATCTTTGGATTGCACCTAGCTCTGTGTATTGTATCAGTATCTCTGTATTTTACTTAGCTCTGTGTATTGTATATGAATCTCTGTATTGTAGCTAGCTTTGAGTATTGTAACTCTCTATATTATAAGTAGTTCTAATTGTTGTATGAGTAACTGTATTTAATGGGGGCTACTATTAAGGGTTGAGTATAAGAGGTTAAGCAGACAGATGCCACAGGTTAGAAGATGACACCTAAAGAGGTAAAGGACAGAGTTAAGTCTGTGACCCCACCATCTTAAGATTTTACCATCCACAACTGGTGAATATTATGCTGAACTCAAATCACAGATAATATATATAAGTATTATATATAAAGTCTGAGCACTATGTCAAAAGATGCAAAAAAATTAATTGGAAAAATCTAAATAAATATGGTATTTTGGACTCTCAGTCAGCAGAAATGCAAAGTGTTAAGATCCATTGCAGTCACGGTCAGGATTGATAATAATAACAACAATATATTCCACAAATCGGTTTAACTAAAAACATGAAGCTGTAAGGTGAAAAATAAAGTGATCGCATGGGGTTTTAATAGCCACTTAAATTTAGCCTTAGGCCCAGGACAGTTGTCTTTTTTTTTTCTTTTCTTTTTTTGGATAGCTGCTTTCATTATTCTTCTCCCATGTATGAGATGTTAAAGTTATTGGCTGCTGCTTCCTACTCTGCAGTCATGTGACACAGGAATGAGGTAGATGATTTTTATTTTAAAAAGGCATGTAACAAATGTAGACCTGGAAAGAAAAATTGTTGTGCCAGTGGTATAATAAGCAAACAATACAGAAACATTTTCGTAAGCACAAAAAAATAATAATTGCGATGGTAAGGGATGCAGAATTGAGTGGATCATTGTTTGAATATGGGTGGATTTTCTACTTTTCTTTATTGGCATGGTGTTATCATCGCACTTATGACAAATCACGGCTTGAACTATCTTGCATCATGTAATGCGTCTATCTCATATTAGTTTCCCCTTTTACGTTGTATTACTGAAATAAATGAACTTTTGCACGATATTTTAATTTTCCGAGTATCACCTGTATATTTTAATACCAGGGGGTTGCTGACCAGCAGCCTCTGAGGTAGAATAATTTGAACAGATTTCAATATGCTATTGATTACTTGTTTGCCTTTTGATAAGGGTTATTGGGTTTATGCAGCTCAATAATAGTTTGTATAACTATTAGCTGGATTGGAACTCCGTCCCTCCCACTATATATATATATATATAGATTGGGTATTACGCATAAGTAAATGCTGCCATGTTACATCAGGAATAGGGAAAATGGTTTCATACTTACCCTCATTTTCTTTTCCTGGACATTATACATGGCAGCATTACGTTCCTACCCATTTACTATAACAGTTGTTAAGCTACTTACAAAGATTGGGGTGTTGGTTGATCTATTTATACCTATTTCAGAGTTCTATTTCCTATCCTTTCTGCTGTGAGCAGAGGAGCTAACCCATTAGTAAATATGGCCATGCTTGATCTCGAAATATACATGAGCATAAAGAAACACGAGAACTTTAGGAGCATTGATTGTTACAGCACAATACACAGAAATGGACATCAATATACTAGCAATGACTTATACAGCATGTGGTTGTACTACACACTGCTCAACCACACTAAAGGGTTAAATAAGAACAGAATTGACATTTCTTTTAGATAACCTTATTATTTTAATACGGTTTGGTAGTGTGCAGAAAGCTGTGAAGTTAACCGCCCACTGGAAGAGATGACTAAGCTGAATAGGTGTTCCAGTTAACCGGCTGTGCTCACGTACACATGGGCTTAACATGAACCGGTTGCTATGATAAATCAGTGCAGAAGCCTTTTCCCCTGCAGTACCAGAGTGCATAACCTCATTCCAAATGTTGTTCTTCCTGAATTACCCAGAGGTATTAGG
Source organism: Pelobates cultripes (assembly GCA_933207985.1). Taxonomy (NCBI): domain Eukaryota; kingdom Metazoa; phylum Chordata; class Amphibia; order Anura; family Pelobatidae; genus Pelobates; species Pelobates cultripes. The sequence continues at coordinate 153,043,141 of OW240913.1, read as the reverse complement.
TGGAAGAGTTACGTTGAAAACAGATGCCATTTACACACGAAAATAGGTTTCATCTAAAAGCATTCTTTCTCACCAGTTTCTGCATGTGCAGTTGATCACTTTAATGGAACCATTATCCCTCCCTGCTCCCTTGCCTGCTAAAAATGCAACAGAGAAATGTTCTCACACTGAGCACTAAATATCCTCTGCTGTAAACCTGACATCTCCATGCTCCCCTCCCATGTCAATAAATGTCTTGATCAGTAATGAAGTCCCCAAACCAAGACAGTGGCAACAGTGCTCCATTTATATAAAAAATTAGAAGAAGTGTATGCACAGAATTATAGAACTAATCTAAATATATCAAACGACATTCATAACTAATTTATGATTTCTTTATAAATAAGGTACATGAACAATTATATGGATTTGAGTTAATATGCCAGATTGGCAGTGCACTGTGACAGCTCAATAAAACTCACATAAATTAAAGGACAACATAAAACTTTGCAGAGGATCACATACAATCTGTATTGGTCACAATATTACAATATCAGAACAGAAAGGGGTGTACTCGGGAGCCCAAATAAGCAATAGGTCTATCAAAAGTATAAATCAGAAAAGAATATAGGTCAACTAAAACAACAATAAGAATAATAAATAAACGATAAATGATGAATATAGGCAGCTTCACACAGTAGAGCGATTGAGGTAAAAAAATATACAGATAAATTGCAAGCGCTCCTAATATGAAACAGTATCTTATTGCAATTTGTATCAGTTTTTATAGTGTTTTTATATCTTCGGAACAGCTTGTGTGTGTTTTAATTACATCTTGTATCCATTGTTATATTATTCAGTTATCACTTGTATATATTTTCCTACGGATACTCTTTCTTAATAGGAGCGCTTGCACTTTATCTGTATAGATCTGTCAAAAAAAAAAAAAAAAAAAAAGAAAAAAAAAAAACAATAACTGGGATGCTGCCAGTATGGCCAATTATTATAAGGACTATAAAATGCATGTAATCTTGTCAGGTTTTTAAACACTATTGACTGGCACATAAGCAAACAAGCTTTCAGGATGATGCAATGAGTGCAGTGCAAATAAAAATGGTTGAGAATCTGTTGAAACATATGGTTTCCTGCGACTTTTGGCTTTTCCCAAAACTCAAATCACATTTGAAATGGAAGAGATTTCAGACCAGAGTGTTTTGAACAGTAAAAGAGACCCTGGGAGAACTGTGTGAGATCCCACAGTGCCTACTTTGAAGGGAACTGAGGCATCAATGTTGTATGTACAATGTTTCTTGCATATTAAAAGTACTATTTTTTCATATTACATGGGTGTGTGTGTTTTTCTTCTAGGCAGGAGCCCCAATCTGAAATGATTGTGTGTGTCAGGGCAAGTAGATTGTCATTACAGACAAAATTAGGTCAAGAGTAGCTAACTGAAAGCATACCTAACTGGTTTTATTCAAGAATCTGTGCAGTTTGGCTATTTTGAACAGGCCTTTCATGAATAACTCTGTAAGCGTGATATTGATATACAAAGGTGTGTAAATAATTTTCCATCTGAGATTCATGGCTTGAGGTATATGGATGCTCGTGGATTCTCTTTACTACCTAGGACTGGGTACCATTTCCAGAGATAAGTCTTACTCAGGCAGTTGAATGGCAATTTTCGAATTTTATCACATGACAGGAGGCTTCATATTTTGCATAACTTTCTTTACTTTATGCCTCCAGCAGCACAAGTCAATCAATAAACTTTAAACCAATCAGTAACAGGCATCACATTCATATATAAAGCCCTGACAGTCACATGACTTCCTCTTTCTTTGCTGCTTACCAGCCATGGCACAGGTCAGAGTATTTTGCTCCAAACTGTTTTACTGAATATTGCAATTGTCATTAGTTAATCATTTATTGCTTAACTTTCAGTTTGTTCCAAACTGTTTTTATTAATATTGCTATGGTCACTGTAGTTAGACACCTTATGCTAGACAGTCAGTTTTAATCCTAACTGTTTTTTCTGGATACCACTTTAATTAAACTTTATTAATTGACTTTCAGTTTGCTCCAACTGTTTTTATTAATATTGCTATGGTCACTTTAGTTAGATTTTTAATGCTAGACATTCAGTTTTTGCTCCAAACTGTTTCTGGATATGCATGGGCACTTTTGTTAAACTTTATTAGCTTGTCCTGCAATTTTGGCCTAAACGTTTTTCATTATTTTGCACTTGCCTTCCATTTGGATTTGTATAGTGTGATATTCTCCCCCTGTTACCCTTCCCCTGAATTAACCCTGTATTTTCTGCTTTATTAGCCTGTTTTCTGTTGCTGGCACCTTTTCTTTCCTATGCTTTACTCTGGTCTCGCATGGATCGCGGCGTTTTACCGCGAGCACGCTTTTTATTCATTGGTGCTGGGACTTCAGGGCAGGTCTCTGGGGGTTGGGGATGTCGGGGGGACTCTTTTCCATGCCGGCAGACCGCGATCGTATCCTCGATCGTGGGCCGCACGGCACTTTTGCGCGCGAACGGCGGCCATCTTGAATCTCGCGGCACTCGCGAGATTCACGTCGGCCATGTCGTTTGGCCAGTTCGTGATTCCCACGAACTGGCGGCTAGTTCTGTACTGTTTCATATATTTTTCCTGTGAAATAAAAGTTTTACAAGTACTTTTGAGCTCAATACTGTTCATGGGCATGTGGAATAAAGGTTTTATATGTACCTTTCCTGGAAGATTATGAATGGACTGTTCACTGCTGAGCTCTATACTGGCATATTTCATTGGCATGTGAAATAAAAGTTTTATATGTAACTCTGCATGAATATGTAGGACTGATCCCTGCTGTGTGCATCTGCTGACAGTTTGCTCTATTCTGTTCTATACAATTGACATGTTGAATAACAGTTTTATTGTACATCTGGAGGATTATGAATGGACTGTCCCCTGCTGTGGGTATATAGTGGATGCATTACTCTATCTACTGGCAGGGAAATTAAATAGAGCTGATATCTTACTCCGCTCCCTACTCCCACTGGACCTCACAACCATTGGATACACTCCTTCCCCACAGGGATACACCTCCCAGGACACAGTAGTGGAGGCACATAACGGAGTGATTAACAGGGGTGATCCCCCTTACGCTGGGTGACCCCCAAGCGTGGCAGACACCTCTCCAAAGTGACATTGTGGTACAGGGGTGACCCCCCTTACGCTGGGTGACCCCCAAGCGAATCTGGTTCCTGTCCTAGTGACATACATATACTGGGGTGATCCCCCTACTCTGGGTGAACCCCAAGCGAATATTATTCCGGTACTAGTGACATACATATACTGGGGGGAACCCCCACGCCCTAGGGCGGGCTCATTTCCACGGAGTACAATCTGTTACTGTATGCACAGACCGGGTCACACTGAATACATGTATATCGACAGAGCCAGGAAGGAGAGCTCATGGTGCTGCCAATTCTCCACAGTACTATATCCTATAAGGGTGACCCCTTGGATAATTTGGAGGCTACCATACCTCCCCATACACGGGCTACGTCCCGACATTACTGACCGCTCATCCCGGTCTTATTGAGGGTGACCCCCTCCTCAGACCACTCCCAGGAAATCTCTAAGTGGTACTGATTGAAACAATTCTGGGTGACCCCCAGTTGTACGTGGAGGCCCACTAAGTGGCAATAAGTGTACTACCGTACCTGACACCTGTTCGGTACCCCATAGACCGAAAGAGTGTCCCAACATGCCATAAGAGACATTCATACAGGGGTGACCCCCCTATGCTGGGTGAACCCCAAGCGAGTCTTACTCCGGTGCTAGTGGCATAGGTACAAAGGGGTGACCCCCCACACCCTTTCTAGGGCTTCTACCTTCAGAGTACGCTCTGTCATTGTATGCACAGACCAGGGCGCACTAGATGCATGTATTCTGGCACCTCTATGCTTCAACTGGGGTTCCGTACGCCCTTCCCTTAACCGAGAAGGAGAACTCACAGTGCTGCCAAAACTCCACAATTCTAGACCATATAAGGATGAACCCCGTGGACTATATATATTGAGGCTTTCACGTCTCCCAGACTCGGGCTACGTCCCGACATTGCAGACCGCTCATCCCGGTCTTACTGAGGGTGTCCTCATTCTCAGACCACTCCCCGGATCCTGCGAAAATGATACTGATTGATCAAAATTCTGGGTGACCCCCAGTTATACGCGGAGGCCTACTGAGTGGCAATAAGTGTACTGTTGTACGATCCTGTCTCCCACGGACCGAAAGGGTGTGAACCAACATGTCGGACTTACCTCAATATCCCTGACCGATTTTCAGGCGAGGATTAAGGCTGCCATGACAGCTCCGGGGGAAGAAGTCCTCTCCAGTATGCTGGCTAACAACCCATCCGACAGAGCGGGTGCAACGGCAGCAACACCAATGGAAGATTGAGATACCGACGTTAGGTCGGACACCCATCATCAGGGGACGAGGACTTCATCCTCCCCCCCCTTCTCTGGAGATCATGAAAGAATGGAGGGCAGAAGAGGTAAAAGTGACAAGACACGCCTAGCAAGAAAGGTTTTTTCTTTGGCACACTGGACACTCCTGTTTTGACTCACGCACCATCCGACAACCAGGGTCATCCGAATGGGGTTAACTGGAGCACCGGGCCCACTTCTGGCTTAGGAGGCCTATGGGAAAAGAAATCCGAGACCGGCTCAGGATGGAATGCCCACGCCCTCTATGTCCGAACAAGATAGTCCTCACTATGGAGCTCGTGGTGATATGTATGTCCTGATCAGTGTGTAGGAGGAGGACTCAAAATGAGTTAAATACTGGATATGATCAGCCCGGGAAAAAATTCTATACTTTGCGGGCCTGACCCCACACAAGACTCACCTCTAGAAGCTCACGATGTGAGGGAATGGGTGCAAAGGGCAATATGTAAGTTGGGGAACGCAAGGCAGACAGGTGCACAGAACGCCGCAAAGCAGCCCGATTAAAGATGGATTTCAAACTATTGAAGTTAGGGACGAAAGAGCGAGGACCTCAGGCAGACGGACTATCGTTTGGAGAACCATTTATCTCAGCAACGGTTTGGTAGTAAGGAAGAAGATAGGAGACTATCACCCAGTCATCAACCTATGCCAACCCAATGGTTTTGGGGCGTACCGACAACTCAAGAAGGAAGGTATCCATCTCTTAGGGGATCTACAAGGTTGGACTTGAAGGGCACTTACCTATAGGTTCACATGGTGCCTCATGAAGTTTCTGAAGTCGGTCACTGCGCACTGAAAAGCAAAGGGTATCTGCTGTCACATACCTAGACGACTTTCCTTTTGCAAATCCAATTCATGACTACGTTTACAAACGAGATTTATGTTTACAGTTTCGGGAATTGTTGGGATTCATAGTGAACAGAGAGGAGTTGGTTCGATCCCAGTTCCGAGTGATTCAGTTCCTCTATTTCAGAATAGATTCCACCTTGGGCGGATTACACCTTCCCACATCATTGATAGCGACGATTCGTAAGGAAATTCGACGGGTACGGCGGAAAGGCACCATAACCCTTTGACTTTTTCCCAGGACTGCTTCACTACCAGGCCAGACAGTGGCTGAAAGCTCACTGCCTGAGATACGGACACACCTATGAAATTGGGATCAGAATAGCGAAGACTTCGATAGTACTCATTACTGCGGTAAAGGAGGCAAGCGTGACACCCAGAAGGGTTGTCCTTAATCAGGATCATCCTCTTCTCCTTCCGTTTTAATTTGCCTTCGGGCGGATCCAAAAGGAGAACATCATCCATTGAGAATGCAGGAGCATCTGGAGTTGGTAGATTGGTGTCTTCCAGGGGAGACTGGTATGCCAAGGGACTATCGCAACCAACTAGAGACCTACTATGGGACTCATGGACGCCAGGTATTCCCCCTAAATAACTTATCCGCATGGAACACCTTGAGTTCGCTGGTGTATGGGAAGGGACTGCGATCCCTTTATTACCCCTATCTCCACGATGCTGGATCTTTATCATACCTTTTCACTACAGGCCGATCGGAACGTTCCATTAACGGGCTACGTTCCGCGATTTCGACGATGCATAGCACGATTCACGACACTCCGGTCAATCAAGAGCCTTTGATATGCCATTTTCTGTGGGGTATCAAACCGTCCAGAACCATGCGTCAAAGTATCACTGGTGTGGGACTTTGATTTGGTTCTTTTGGAGCTAGTCAGATATCACGGTCCTATCCCTCAGTCAGCCATTAGCCAGAGTCACGTTACTTTTAGGTCTTTTCGTCGGGTATCAGATGTACTGGAGTTCGACGTAGACGGTCTTTTCGGTATCACCGGAAAGAATAATTTCTACAGTGTCTCGTAGAACTATATCTTATCCGTGTCCGTATCGTTCCCTGTTACCGACGGTTTCCCAGCCTTTGTGCAGTTAAAGGGGTACTTTGTTACATGGAGATCACGACAACACTTAGAATGTCACATTCAGGACATCTGCTGGTCTTATACCAACCGTACAAGCCAGTTACCATGAACACTCTGTCTAGATGGGTTCATTGGTTGTTATCGCTAGCGAGGGTGGAGACGTGTTTGGGTACTCATTCGGTAAGAGGCGCAGCTGCTTCTCAGGCCTTCACGAGGGGGCCTCTATATTTTCAGCGACGAATTGGACACGGATAGACTACTTCCGTATATTTATTTTCGTCAACCACACACGCATCCTTCACGCTCATACCACAGCTTTAAAAATGCAAAATATGAAGCCTCCTGTCATGTGATAAAATTGTAGATTATGCTAACGTAGTGTACCTATAATCTTAATTTTAATAATGACAGGAGGCGAGTATTTTCCCTCCCTGTTTCCCTCCCTATACTCTGGAAATTTTTTATATTTTGGTTTGTCATTTTCTCAGTGTAAATTATAAGGTTTGGTAATTCAGTATATTTATGGGATGCTTATTTGGTTGATATGTGTTAGATCCGTGTTGATTATTAAGTATACTATGGTTTGTTTAATGTTTCAGTATATTAACTTAATATAAATATAGACACATATAGTACTGGATTTAATGTGGACAACAGTTGGTTTCCATCACCTTTCACGTATTTCTGTTCTTTTCAGCGTAATCATCATAGATGGATTCGACAAGATAAAGCTGGAAGGTTTCAAGTTTCGTTTCAAGTTATGTTCTACACGTTACTCAGGACTGTTATTTGAATTCCCTGACGTTATAATAGACTGTTTTTCGCATCAAAGAAAGAGGAAGTCATGTGACTGTCAGGGCTTTATATATGAATGTGATGCCTGTTACTGATTGGTTTAAAGTTTATTGATTGACTTGTGCTGCTGGAGGCATAAAGTAAAGAAAGTTATGCAAAATACTCGCCTCCTGTCATTATTAAAATTAAGATTATAGGTACACTACGTTAGCATAATCTACAATTAAAGGCTACAGAAAAGTTGCTATTCAAAAGCAAGAAATCAAGTTATCATCTGGTTTATCTGGTAACAGCATACTAAACTTTGTGTATGTGTGTACTACAATAACATTTGATAATTCTGATACTCCCACATTAACTTTCTATGTTCATCTGCTCTAAAATATGTCTTAATGGATGATACCCAGGTCTTGGGGTCTGTTGGGGAAGGGGCAACTAAAGTGGTGTATAATACACAGACAATCTCCTGCAAATGATTCTGTTGTGCGAATATATCTGGTTTTGCAACTGTGAAATACTTTCAGCAGCAGGTTTATAAAACTGCACAGAAGCGCAATGTGTTAGTCTCATTAAAATCATAGCATAATTGCGTGCTCACTGTTTTAACGGCAGGGTTTATGGTCCTGCCAAAAAAAAAAACTGACTATCCACAACATCATCTTTAATGTATTCCAGGAGGTTCCCCTAGCTCTATGTAATTGAACCATTTGATGCATTGGAGGAGCATGGAGTGCAGCAATATAACCATAACGTAATTTTAAAATTCAGGGACACAAACACCTTGCCATACAATTATAGAACACCTCAGGAGTCTCATTATATATTCAGAAGTGTTTCGTGTATCAGAGTAGAGAGCATGCACGCCAAACTTCTACCATTTAATGGCTAATTAGGGCTGGCCAGGTCAACAGAAATCAAATACTACTGTGATTTTACTATACCCCCCATTTAAGACATTTTGTGCAACTAAAATTATTTTTTTTCTTTTTTCCACTCATTTACGGACCATATATAATTAACAGTAAACTTGTCAGATAGCCTATACGGCAGGGGAAGGGTTGTAGAGGAGAAAATAAAAGAAACTATAACACCACATGCATTGAGAGATGGCCAAAAACTCTGTTTTACAACTTGCAGGAGTTGTTGTAGATATACCAAATATATATTTTTTCCACAAAAAATATTTTATCAACACCAGAGACTAAAGGAGATATCCTAAGGACACTGAGCTGGGACCTGCTCACCTATATTGTCATTATTTTTGTCTGGTAATTACTTGCTTCTTATCTGGTCCAGCTCTAGCACTATCGAAGAATAAGGTTACAACATAAGATAACATCTTGAAAAGAGTTAAGGGTGATACACACGCAGACATCTCTATGGTCAAAAACACGACCAAGGCAAACAAGAAGAGAGCTTAGTTGGCACCTTACGAGAAAATAAAGATAAAACCGTGTATAGAAAAGATACTAATGTTTTAGAAAAAGGTTTAACCAATTGAGTTTGTACAGGACATAAAGGATATATTAAAATAAATATTGTGTCTCTACAGACCCTACAATAAAACTTTTTTTTTGTACCTTGAAATTAGGTTAACATCACACAGTTTTTTCTGTTTTACAGTGCAGTTTTTCCCCAGCATAATCAAGCTACACTGATGTGTATTCCCTATATACTTGCGTGTACAGCCTGATGATAAGACAGGCTTCACTTGAATCAATGAGTCACTTTCTGACTCCAGTGAATCAATAAACTAAGCTCATTCAACACTCGCAGGACAATTAGCCATATCAAAGCCAACTATTGTTTGTCAGCAAGCCTTGAGAAATATGAAATGAATGAGCTGTAGCAATAATGGTGACTTCATTCATAAATCTTGATTGCCTAATTAAATTTGAATGAAGAAATAAATCAGACTCCACAAAATGTTTTTTAAAGCCTAATCAGACATGTTCCCCCTACATTACAAAACACTTTACTTACGCATGCATGCTTCTTGCCCACCATTTGCCGCAAGTTCTTTCTGCATACCACTGATAATGCAGATTTCATATTTTTACAGGCAAAAGAAGAACAAAACGCACAGTTTTATTTTTCCAGATCAAACTCTACTTTATGGAAATGCTTTCCGTGGGTAAATAAGAATATAAAGCAGCTTCCTCTTCTTGACTACCTAAAGGCCACTAAAGCACCCAGATCACTAAATCTGTATGAAGTGGTCTAGGTGCAGTGGTCTGGTCATTTTAACCTTGCAATGTAAAACATTGCAGTTTTGTAAACTGTGCTTAGCACCGATTTGCCGCACACGTGCACGATCCATGCCAAATAGCACTGGATTGGCTGAGATCACCAATGTGACGATCTCAGGCAGCGAGGCACAGCGGTTGTGGGGAGACCAGCACGGCAAAGAAGTAAAGTTACGTAGTACTCCCCTTTTAAATCCTCACAGGGAGATGAGGTAGAGTAAAGGTATAATGTTAGGAATGTATGTTTAAAGGAAGTATGGTGCTAGGAATATAATGCATCTGCTGCACAAATTGATTCGATTATCAATTTGACCCACCCATCATTGCAATATGTTAAAAGAACTAAAATGGCCATCACTCAAATCCAGACATACCCCTTACTTACACTACATGTCTAAACGTATGTGGACAATCCTACTGATTACTGAGTTCAGTCTCACCCACTGATAACTGGTGCAGAAAATCAATATTGTGGTGAGACCAAACACAATAAAATTCCCCAGTGTTATGCTTCGCCTGAATATCTCAAGTTGGACTTTGAGAAGTCTTTCTTGGTCACAGAAACTTTAATAATCATATTTCCAAAGCCATCCCAGAGTTCCCAGCTTGATGTACAAATAAGAACAGACAGCTATCGTGTTTCAAATGTTGTACTGCATTCCAAAAGATATTCTTAACAATGGACACTGTTTTAAACACAACCATTTTAAACCAATCCAAAAGCATTAAAGGACCACTGTAGGTACCAAGACCACTTCAGCTCAATGAAGTGATCTGGGTGCCAAGTCCATCTAGGATTAACCCTGCAGCTGTAAACATAGCAGTTTCAGAGAAAATGCTATGTTTACAAATGGGTTAATCCAGCCTCTAGTGGCGGTCTCATTGACTGATTTCACAGTGAGAAGACGCCAGCGTCCATAGAAAAGTATTGAGAATGCTTTCCTATGAGCCTGGCTGAATGCGCACGCGGCTCTTGCCGCGCATGCAGCCGATGACGGCAGAAGAAGGAGGAGATTTCCCAGCGCTGAGTGAGCCCGGCGCTGGAAAAAGGTAGGAATTTAACCCCTTCCTCACCCTAGAGTCCGGTGGGAGGGGGACCCAGAGGGTGAGGGGGACCCAAGGACCCTATAGAGCCAGGAAAACGAGTATGTTTTCCTGGCACTATAGTGGTCCTTTAATGATGATAAAATAGCAATGGAAAACTGTTTGTGGGTCTCATCAGCATGACTGTGCCCCTGAGCATAACCGGACGTACACAAAGACATGGTTTGACCAGTTTGGTGTGGACAAAGTCAAGTGGCCTGCACAGAGCATGGGTCTCAACTCCTCTGAACACCTTTGTAATGAATTTTAATGCTGTCTGTGAACCTGATATTCTCATTCAATATCAATGCCTGACCTCATAAAAATGCAGTTTTGGCTGAATGGGCACAAATTCCCACAGACATTACAATATCTACTGGAAAGCCTCCCCAGAAAGTGGTGGCTGTTATTGCTAGGGGATCAGTTTCATACATTAGTGCTCATGTCCAACAAGCTCATACATATGTGGTGTCACACGTCCACATTCCATATAGAAAAATAAATTATTATTATTTTTTTTTTTTTTTAAATTGACATGGCATGCCTAGCAAAAAAGGCACAGCCTGGCCATGCTATATGTAAGGAATGTACTATTGGACCATTAAGGAGTGACTACAACACACTTAACATGGTGGTGCAGAGGACATTTTTTTGTGTGTGTGTGTGGGGGGGTTTGCTCGTAAGCCATAACAATGTGCTTTCACGATGGGCATCTTTTATAGGCCATAGTGGTCAGCTTACGCTCTCAGCCAATCACGGACACCTATTGCTGCTTAGGCTAATGTGGAAGCTTCAGCACAAGCAGCACATTTTGTGGGGGTTACTTGAATATATAAAGATTAATACTGTTCATTACACTAGCAGATTATGTTATGTGACTTTTTTTCTTTTTTTTTTAAATAAATATCAATTCCCTATGTGTGATCACGCAATTATGAAGTAAAGAAATATATTATCACCTTCAACTCATAATTTTCCTCCTACACATACCGAGCCTTCTAGTGGGCCCCCAAAATACAATTATCCAAAATCTATAGACCAGGCCATGCTGTGTTCATTCTCACCCTCTCTCAAACTAGCCAATGCACTAATTGGCTGCTAGTATAGAAAATAGAAAAGCATTCACTGCGAAATTAACTGTTTCTCTACACTACGAAGCCATGTAAAGGTATTTTGTGGATTTCACATTGAGCTATGCAATACAAACAAGACTGAGCAGTGAAGCCTCAGCTAGTGATGTTCTCTAACACATTAACTGTCTCCAACGCAAGAGGTGCTACTGGCTGACACAGCTAGACCGAGACATCTACTTGGATTTTGCCAAGGCATTTGATACGGTTCCTCACAATAGGTTAGTCTTCAAACTAAAAGAAATTGGTCTAGATGAAGATGAATTGGTCTAGATGAATATACTTGAATGTTCTTGGGTAGAACATTGGCTTAAGGATAGAGTACAACGAGTTGTCATTAATGGTAAATTTTCAAGCTGGACAAAAGTTGTAAGTGGTGTCCCTCAGTTCTGTTTTGGGACCGCTTCTATTTTACGTATTTATAAATGATCTTGAAATAGGCATTGAGAGCCATCTTTCAGTGTTTGCAGATGACACAAAACTTTGTAAAGTAATAAAATGTGAGCAGGATATTGCTTGCTGCAGAGGGATTTGGATAGATTGGGGGACTTGGCACTAAAATGGCAGATGAAATTTAAAATAGAGAAATGCAAAGTTATGCACTTCGGGGTCAAGAATGCAAAAGTAACTTACACACTAAATGGTAGTGAATTAGGGATAACCACACATGAGAAGGATTTGGGAATGGTTATAGAGAACAAATTAGGCAGCAATATGCAATTTCAATCTGCAGTTGCTAAGGCCAGCAAGTTTTGTTATGTATAAATAAGGGCATAAATTCTCGGGATGAAAATATAATTTTGCCTCTTTATAAATCGCTGGTAAGACCACACCTTGAATATGCTGTACAATTTTGGGCACCTGTTCTAAAGAAGGATGTCATGGCACTAGAAAAAGTGCATAGACAAGCTACAAAATTTATAAAAGGAATGGAGCATTTTAGTTACAAAAGAAAGGTTATACAATTTAAATATCTTTAGTTTGGAAAAACGGCGCCTCAGAGGGGATATGATAACATTAAACAAATATATTCGGGGCCAGTACAAACCATTATCTGGAAAGCTATTCATAAACAGGGCTGTACATAGGACATGAGGTCACGCCTTTAGGCTGGAAGAAAGGAGATTTCCTCTGAGGCAAAGAAAAGGTATTTTACAGTAAGAGCAATAAGGATATGGAATTCTCTGCCTGAAGAGGTGGTTTTATCAGAGTCCATACCGGTGTTTAAACGCCAATTGGATAAATACTTGCAAAAACATAACATACAGGGATATCATTTCTAATTAGTGGGGTAATAGCCGCTTGATCTAAGGAGACATCTGACTGCTATTTTGGGGTCAAGAAAGAAATTTTTTCAGTTTGTTGCAAAATTGGAAGCACTTCAGACTAGGTTTTTTGCCTTCTTTTGGATCAACAGCAAAAACATATGTGAGGAAGGCTGAACTTGATTGACTCAAGTCTCTTTTCAGCAATGTAACGATTTAACTATGACTCTAAAATATAACAGCACTTGTCTACATTTTAGGAATCAATGCATTTATAGGTAGCAAGATGCATCAGTTCCACTGGGAAAAATGCATATGTGCCACTTGGCTCAAAGAAGTGGTCTATCAGAATTAGAAAAGCACTCTTTTGACCAACCTGAATGGCATTGATGGCCTGTGGGTGCTCATGCGAGGTAAGTTCACTCATTCCAGTAAAATAATGTTGTCCGAGTGGGAAAAATAGGCACGGATATAATGTTGAAGGGTTGATTCCAAATTACATAGAGATAGAGAGCAAGCAGACCGTCAAGGACCCTTTATAAACTTGATATAGAGTATAGAGATTAGAACAGATGTCAAATAAACCTTATTCAGAGTTTATAAATTTGATTTTGCTTGTTTATTTTTTAAAGAAAAAAAACATTAACAATTTTTAAATAGAATTTCCCTTTTAAAAGTGAAAATAGGAAAGAAAAAAAATATGCACAATGTCAAGGTATGAATGAGCAAGGAGTTAGTAGGCTTTATGTGCATGTCCCCTTCCAATGCTAAAATCTTATCTTAAAATCCCAAAGGAGCAACTGCCGCATTCAGTCAACAACGCTTTGCTACTTCAAAGCAGGTCATGTTTAAACATATTAATCAACACAATCACATATATTCTAACCTGCATCACTGACATGAAGGAAATGTTAGATATGTTTCTACATACAAAAAGAAAAATAAAGTTACAAAATATATGGATGATGGGGTGTGCCTCATCAGAGATGGTTATAACAAACAAATAAGCATGGAATTGTGGTCATCCTCCAAGCTTACACACACTACAATTAGGAATATTACAAATGGACTTTCAGATTGGTTTTAAAATAATTACTTAGAGCCGAGTGGCGAAGAAAGCTAAATCATGGGAAGATGAGGCCCTGCACTGCTACTTGCCAAGCATCTGAGGCACTATCTAAGATTTCACCATAGGGCTGTGACATTGAACGATGTGGGGGGAATGTTTGCCTCTTGGTGACTTGTAAGAGATTCAATATAAGTGGTTGTGACTTGTGCGGTCGGTCACTTATATTGAATCTTGACAAAGGCCTCTGTTCAGGCTGATACGTTGCTCTTTGTTCAAATAAACCTGCTTTGTCCAATATCCTGAGTGCCTGGACTTAACTTTCTCCAAATTTCTATAAACACAAACTGGAGGCTCTGATTATGAGTTGCCCCGATGGGCGAGTACCTACATGAGAGGATAGATGTTGGCCTCATGGAATTGTTAACCTCATCTTCTTAACTATTGAAAAGTGTCTATTGCCTATTAACCAGTTTATCTGACCCTAGTTCATATGTCGGAGAATCTACATACCTTGTACTACTAAGAGTATGTGTCCTGAGACTTGTCTTCATAATAGTGACATGGGAACCTAAAGAGGGAAATGTAATAATGGGTATGCAATCATGATGTGTATCCTGATACTCAATTGAAGAGTATTACATACCAATATTGGCATATACTTCCTGAATACAGGTGGTACAGCTTGAGTGTGAGTAGACCTACATAATAGGAAAACGTGTGAAGCATAGGTAACATGCTTGTATGTAACAAAATTTAATTGGTGGTGTAAACATCTGAATATATAGAAGTATGGCAAACAGTGATCCTACTGGGAACTCCTATAAATTGTGTGAAATTATGGTAATTAGATTGTAAAGTTCTATGAGCACTTGTGGCTTATGAACTAATTTTGAGAATTGGTTGTACGTATTTTTTCCTAATGAATGGCCTGAACCTTGTCATAGTGCTCTAAAGCCCAAATTTACACAGTTTGAGAACCGCTGGTATAGCTGTTTTTTGCATGTCACAGCACAACCATGGTTCTCTTTTCTACTGTTCTGTCATTACTCAATATTTTCTAATAGGGGAAAAAAATCAGCGGAAACGAACCACAGACTAAAATACATTCTGGCGACCCAAAAACATTTTCATTTTTTTTTCCTCTAAAGTGTTTTGGAAGAAACAAAGGTTTTTGCCCTGCACAAGTCTACTCCTTGTAAAATTTCACTGTGCATGCACATGGTCGTGACTCCTTCACTCAAAGCTGTGAAGGAGCTTTTTGGAAGAGGTTAGTGTGTCACTGTACAAATATTTGAATATGGAGGAGGAAGAGTATGTAGAGAGATGGCACCAGCTTATAGCTGCAGTCATTTTAGCAAACCATTGTAGGTAAAGCAATAACGTGCACAAACTATTTGAGGAACATGTATTATTGTGCTTGAGTATTTCTTTAAACAAAATAAAAACGGATGAGCAGGGGGAAATGCTAGCTGAAAATACTGTTAATGTAGGATTCTTGCGACAAAAATGAAACAGCGTCTACTAACCCATGGCATAATTATTTATCTAATATACCAGTCACATACTAGCAAAATAATGAGACAACTGCACCAAAGTAACTGCAGGGTCTCTGGCAGAACAGATTTGATGATTGTAAATTCATAACCTGAAATTCCAGCTGTCAACTTATTCTTATGCCCTGCAGAACCTGCATAGCCTACAGTTAATTTCTGTAAAATAACCAAATATATAACAAGAGTTATTAAAACTAAACTACCCAGGCAAATACAAACGAAAGCTAAAACTACATATGTATATTATATTACATATTATTCTTAGATTGTGAGCATGTTTGAGCATGGGGAGATGGGGAGGATGTGTGTGTTTTACTTTCATTTGCACTTGAAACTAACCACTGACAAGTAGAAAGACCCCCACTAGTGTGGTCTGCTCACTCCTTCGCAAACTATATTACCCAAGGATGCCACATGTTACCAGTAATTCAATTATTAAGACCTTCCAATACTCTTTTTTTTAATATTCTTTATTTTTGTGTTATTGCAGTAGTTACAACACGATATGTGGATAATCGAGTACATAAAAAGGTCAGTAAAATTATTAATCGACAGATTAGACACAGCTGGCATTAACCCATTTTTATAATTAATATATAAATATATATATATATATATATATATATATAAATAAAAACATTCCTCTCATTAAATGCAAAGAAATAAAAAGCCATTAACTGGAGGGTACAGGTAAAAGGCATTATGTGCCCATGGGGTCAATCTCAGGGTGCTGAATTCTGATGCTAACTTAAGGCACTTATAGGTAAGTGGGTGACCATTAGCAAGAATGCACAACCACTGAACAAAAATAGGATTGGGGAAACTATAAGGACCTTGGTTCCAGAGTTCTTCTCAACTGTAAGCCAGAAGACATCAGTTAAACTATTTTGCACTGTGTAGACAAACTTTGGATAAATTGTGCTGCATGTTTACAAAATCAGTTAAATAATATCTAGTTTGAAAGAAAGACTGTTGTTTACAAAACAAAGTTTAAGCCTTCAATTTCAAGTAAACAAAAACATGTAAAAATATCACTTTTATTTAATATCTTAAATCGGCATCTATAGCTATCCACAACCTTAAAAATGATATCCCTCTCTCTATAGTATAGAGAGCATAGTTCCGTGTTGGAGCTGAAACGTCGACATTTTATGGAACAAATAAAATTTATGTTTTACTTTACTCATCCAAGACCCTTAGAGTGTGGTTTATCCTACAACATTAATATATACATATATATATATATACATATATATATATATATATATATATATATATATATATATATATATATATATATATATCTCAAAGTTACAAAACTAATCACCTATTTTACCCAAAATAAGGAACTATGGGTCACTATTTTTATTATCCTCATTCTTGTATCATTAGTGATACTACAAAACAACCTGCTAAGCAAAAACGATATATTAGTATGTAATGCCCCAAACTGTCCAGTAGGGGCTACAGGGTATCACAATCAGTCAAAGATCAGTAGGTATAGAGCACCATATGATACACAAGCTGAAAAAGCAAGGTACAAGACAGTCTGAGCCTTTTAAGTTGGGCTAGTATAGGTAACAAAGAGTAAGGACGTCCCTATTTGACAACGGTCAAAGGGAAAAACAAAAAAGTCATTAATGCACACTCTGAGTGTATTTTCAATCTATTGGTCAAGCTTTGAGTTTCCCAAATGAAAGGCACTTATAGCTAAGTGGGTGACCATTGGGAAGTCTTCACAATTTTGGGGTTATGCCCCATGCTAAATAAGAAGATCTAGATATTGAGCTGAGCGTGTGATGGAAACGTTCCTAAGCATAAAGAGTGTTGTACGCACTTAGGGAAGAGGTGTTGGGGGAAGTAACTTAACAGGGACATAGACAAATCACCTATAGAGCCAAGGTATAGAAATAAAAAAATCAATAATAGACTATAAACTCAAACAAAGAGATTTATGAAATCTAAGCTGCATGTAGCCGCAGGTGTGGGTATCAGGTCGGTAATGTAGAAGCCTGTCGCGCTTCTCCCCAGGTACAAAGGGATTAATTCCTGCTACAGTCCACGATGGATGACTTTACGTCAGTGCCGGGTTTTACGGCAGGTCCAGAGATTGGAGGAAGGCTGGAGCTTAACTACTCATTTTTTTAAATGTTTTAACATTACAGTACACAGTCCTGTTCCATACCATTAAGTCTACTAATATAATGAATTATTGTGTTATTATTTGTAAGTCATAGTCACGTGCTCACAATTGCATCCCGTAAGTAAGATTTCAACCATCTTTCTTATATTAACCCATACGGACAGCACTACTGGTTTTTACTTTTATCCTATATGGTTCACCTCACTATTTTTCTGCTGAGGGCTAGTATCCAAATGATATTCTAATGGTAAGGACCTAAACCACTGTACGCTGAATTTACTGGAGATGGTCTGAGCTCCACCATATGAAGTTGGCAACTGTGGACTTGTGTGTTGTATGTGCCCTAACTGAATTTACATATTTGTACTATTGGATTTCCTGTTCTCTGTTTTCTTTTATATGCATATATGAAGTGAAACCCTTCACGAATCCTTTTGACAAGAAAGAAAAATATATTGGGCACTATTTTAAAGGTATGTGGTATACAATATTTTATTTATTTCAAGACATCATCTATTCTGATTTCCAATTGTTTATGCCAATTTTATTTACCTGTTTGGGTATATATTATAGTTTACCTTTGGCGCATCCTGTCTCTGTTTTTTTCTGTTTCAAGTAAAAATTCACCCTTGTCGAGTGTAAGGTGAACCCTCTAGGCTTGCAGTGGCGAGTAACTTTTAAAGTCTGGCTAATAGTACAGAAAATTAATATAGAACTAGATCACTCAATCCTACATAAAGAATGCCTTGTTTGATTAATAGAGTTATATATCAATTTTGCCATCTATTACAATGGCAGCCTCTACCCTGTAACATGGCTCACCTATTACTGATGTGGCTGTCAATCTTTCCCTGTAAAGCAGTTTTTCTTTCAATGCTGCCATAAGCTCTTAAAGCTCCAAGGAATAGAGTGGTCCCCCATGAGAATATCTGCAGGCTCCAGTACTAGGTTAATAATATATTACTGTTACTGTGTTAATGACATGCATGGTTTGCCTGACAGTTTTGTAACCTGATATTAAAGAAGAGACGTAAGTCACACAGCTGTACACATGCATGGGGATAATAAATTCACTTAGTGGGTTATATACCAGGCCAAGTTAGCATGAGAAAATGCACATTAGTAAGAATGCTCAACCACTGAACAAAAACAGGATTGGGGAAACTATAAGGACCTTGGTTCCAGAGTTCTTCTCAACTGTAAGCCAGAAGACATCCGTTAAACTATTATGCACTGTGTAGACAAACTTTGGATAAATTGTGCTGCATGTTTACAAAATCAGTTAAATAATTTCTAGGTTGAAAGAAAGACTGTTGTCCACAAAACGAAGTTTAAGCCTTCAATTTCAAGAAAACAAAAACATGTAAAAATATCACTTTTATTTAATATCTTAAAGGACCACTCTAGGCACCCAGACCACTTCAGCTTAATGAAGTGGTCTGGGTGTCTGGTCCAGCTTGCGTGCTTCTCACTGGGATTTTCACAGTGAGAGCACGCCAGCGTCCATAGGAAAGCATTATGAATGCTTTTCTATATGACCGGCTGAATGCGCGCGCAGCTCTTGCCGCGCGTGCGCATTCAGCCGACGGGGAGGAGAAGAGGAGGATCGGAGGAGGAGAGCTCTCCGCCCAGCGCTGGAAAAAGGTAAGTTTTTACCCCTTTCCCCTTTCCAGAGCCGGGCGGGAGGCGGTCCCTGAGGGTGGGGGCACCCTCAGGGCACTATAGTGCCAGGAAAACGAGTATGTTTTCCTGGCACTATAGTGGTCCTTTAAATCGCCATCTATTGCTATCCACAACCTTAAAAATTATTTCCCTCCCTCTATAGTATAGAGAGCATAGTTCCGTGTTGGAGCTGAAACGTCGACATTTTATGGAACAAATAAAAGTTAAGTTTTACTTTACTCATCCAAGTCCCTTAGAGTGTGGTTTATCCTACAACATTATATTATATTATATATATATATCTCAAAGTTACAAAATTAATTGCCTATTTTACCCATAATAAGGCACTACGGGTCACTATTTTTATTATCCTCATTCTTGTATCATTAGTGATACTACAAAACAACTTGCTAAGCAAAAACGATATATTAGTATGTAATGCCCCAAACTGTCCAGTAGGGGCTACAGGGTATCACAATCAGTCAAAGATCAGTAGGTATAGAGCACCATATGATACACAAGCTGAAAAAGCAAGGTACAAGACAGTCTGAGCCTTTTAAGTTGGGCTAGTATAGGTAACAAAGAGTAAGGATGTCCCTATTTGACAGCGGTCAAAGGGAAAAACAAAAAAGTCATTAATGCACACTCTGAGTGTATTTTTAATCTATTGGTCAAGCTTTGAGTTTCCCAAAAGAAATGTATTGGATTCTTAAGTACATCTTCCGTGATTCTTTTTAAGAACTGGATCTAGCCGAAATGCCTCAATAACTTCCAGGTTGAAGGGGACAACAAAGAAGGAAGGGGGAAGTACAATTATTTGCTGCAGGAGAAAATGTTGCTCTTTTATTTTTGACATTGCCTTACATAAACAAGGCATTCTTACAACAAAAATTGTAAAATGCACCTTGAAGTAAGTCTTAAAGCTCTGTTATTAATACAGTTGGTAAAATCTCAATAAACAGTGAATCTGCAGTGTACGTTTTCTCCTAAGGGCAGTAAGAAACCCAAAGGTGGGTGCAGAGTTTCAAACTAGAGCTTAATGAACAATCTCCTTTGAGAAACCCAAATAACGAGAATGCAGAATGTCTGAACGTTCTAATTAACTGAAAGGGCTAACCAGCCTGGGATTTGTAAATGTCTAATACATTCTGCTCAAGGCCCACCCAGCTCACCATGAAAATAAGCATATGGATTAAAACAGAAACAAGAAAGCGACAAAACCATTTGCTTTAGTCTAAAACGAAAAGGTAAGCAAATTAACATAAAAGTAATTAAAAAATCTAATAAGAATAAAATGAAACGCACTGATAAATTATTGCAGCAACTCAGAAAAAAGACATACATTTACTGGTAGAACATGTGCTTTCGTCAAGAGATGTAACAATTAGATTAGGAAAAAAGATTAGGTTGCAATCACTTGCTATGTTGTTGCTAGCGAAGTCAGGAGAAACTGTTCAGCTTGCTATGCAGTGAGCAGCTTCAATCTTTTCTATGAGCCCTGTTTTGATTCAATCAAATAAATAATACAAAATATAACTGTACATGATGTAGTTTGTGCACTTTGACAAGGAAAAGAATTAAAGGCATTGTGGGTTAGATTATTAGTCATCCCCTCTACAGATAAGATCGTATTGTACAGTTAGATCTTAATTTTAGATATTTTTTTACGAATAAATAAATACAGGGAGTTCACACAATTATAGGGTGCAATGCATGAGTAGAACAAGTCAATTTAACCAAATTTGGAGGAAGTAATAAAGGATTTCCTTCTTTGATTCAACAGAGATTAAGGCAGAACAGGTGCCATTAGAGTGCAAAGTGCTAAATTTGAGAGATTGCTCAATTGTTTTTTGCCTTAATAAGTGATCCATAAACCAACAACAAAAAGAGTTGACAAAAGAAAATCATTATTCCACAATATAAAATACTGAATCAAAAAGTTGTCATTGTCACAGTATTTAGCTATGCTATTCTAGGTATTAATAACAAATATAATATAATATATATATACACCTCTATATATATAAGTGAGAGCCATCGTAAAACAGGTAGGTTGCAAAATGAGGACCACGTGTGTGTGTGTGTGTGTATATATATATATATATATATATATATATACACACACACACACACGTGGTCCTCATTTTGCAACCTACCTGTTTTACGATGGCTCTCACTTATATATATAGAGGTGTATATATATATTATATTATATTTGGGGAAGAGCTTTTATATATATATATATATATATATATATATATACACACATACACACACACACACACACACGCGGTCCTCATTTTGCAACCTACCTGTTTTACGATGTGTGGGTGTGTGTGTGTGTGTATGTGTGTGTGTATATATATATATATATATATATATATATACATACACACACATACACACAGGTGGTCCTCATTTTGAAACCTACCTGTTTTACGATGGCTCTCACTTACGACCAGGCGTAAGTGCGAGGCGCCGTGGGGATTCCCTGCTCTGGTGTGCAAGTCTATGTTCGTGGAAAACTTCCATAGAACGCATTGAACATAGACGAACGCATGAGAGCAGGGAATCCCTCTAATCTATGTTCGTGGAAAATCTGGTTTCCCAAGTGAGCGACTTTACTGAATGTCTAACCAAAATATAGATCAAGGCTTGGCTTTCGGTGGAGATTGATAGGAAAGGAAAATAAGACCATGTTAGACACACATTTTCAAAGCAAACCTACTGTGAAGTGTTATTTTATATCAGCCCATCACTGTATGAAGCTGCAAACAAAGTACTTGAGATTTGGAAGAACTTAATAGGAATATAATAGATAGTTCTGTTGATTTGTGGACCACAACACCAGTGTAAATGAATAGCTGAATCAAATAGAGCTGGATTGCAACAGACCGTGAGATTTGAATAACAGGTTTGTGTAAAATGGGAATCAAATGTAATTTCAGAGAAATGTACATGCACACGCTACAGCACTCTGGAAGCTCTTTTTAGAAAATAGTGATCTAGAGAACTAGGCTTAATTTATAATGAGTCTATGACAATTTCTGTACAAGAAGACATGAACATACCTGGCATTAAAACTTTCACCATCTGGGATCCCACGGCAGTGATTTGGCAGATTGGGCAGGTAGAGGTGAGATTTAATTACCTGAAACTGTCCCCTAATAGGTGCTATTATATTCCAGTCAGTCCTCTACTGCCCTGGTGCTTCAGTGTCAGGAGCTTAACTTGTGCATGCACAAGAGAAGAGCATTAAAGTCTATGGAGTATCCCGCAAGACCGCAGGATCCTCAATAGACAGAACCTATTCCCTCCAGCCATCATCGGAAGCTCCACCCAGTGTCAAAGGGAGGAAAAATACTGAGACAAAGTATTGACACATAATATACTCTTTCAGGTAATCATGGAAAGTTTAATGGAATAAGACGTGTGTATGAAAGCACAAAAAAGGGATTCTTATATTTTGCAAAAGTCTGCTCAACATGTAAAAATGCAATATGAACACATGTTAAATTCTGAAAATTCAATACAATTGCACCATTACATTTTTAAAGTGAGAATGTTAACGGAACTTAAAGCAAATAAGTACTTACACTGATAGTCGTAGCAGCGTTCTTGTCATAGTATTTCTTCCTTTCATATTTATCTCTGATGAAAAATTCCACAGATCTAGTACACATGTTAAGGAGGCTAATTCACTAAAATCCAAATGACTCCATCAACAAAACATAATCCAGTGCCATCTAGGGGTATTGGAAGTGCAATATCAGGCTGTATTTAAGATTTACCAATATAACCTCTGAGTTACCTTGGATGCAAACAAACAGCTGAAATCTGGAGCCAATTAATGGAAACACTCGACGAATGCTCAAATTTAAATAACTAGAAAGAAAAAGCAAATACCTGCCTTCCAATTCATTTCAACCAAAATGCCCAAAATTTTGTTGGAATGAATTTGCCAACCAAGAATTGTAGATTCTAATACAAGCTATGATTGAAAAAAAAATATTACTTACATCTTCCCTATAGCTAACTTCATAAGTAAAAGGGTTGATTTCACAGAGGAAAAAAATAATATATTCCAATAATTAAAACCTATTCATTAATGATATTAAATATTACTAATTTATTTTTTCCTGGCACTATAGTGCCCTGAGGGTGCCCCCACCCTCAGGGACCGCCTCCCGCCCGGCTCTGGAAAGGGGAAAGGGGTAAAAACTTACCTTTTTCCAGCGCTGGGCGGAGAGCTCTCCTCCTCTTCTCCTCCCCGTCGGCTGAATGCGCACGCGCGGCAAGAGCTGCGCGCGCATTCAGCCGGTCACATAGAAAAGCATTCATAATGCTTTCCTATGGACGCTGGCGTGCTCTCACTGTGAAAATCACAGTGAGAAGCACGCAAGCGCCTCTAGTGGCTGTCAATGAGACAGCCACTAGAGGAAATAGGGGAAGGCTTAACCCATTCATAAACATAGCAGATTCTCTGAAACTGCTATGTTTATTGAAAAATGGGTTAACCCTAGCTGGACCTGGCACCCAGACCACTTCATTAAGCTGAAGTAGCTGGGTGCCTAGAGTGGTCCTTTAAGGCAAGATTTACTTCATTTAAAATATGGTGTTTGAGAAATAGGCAATTTGTCATAATGACGTATTTTAAAGCAGTAAACAAATGGTACCAAATGAGATTGGTATAAATAACCAAATTTCAACTGGATTTTCTATTAGTAAATACAAGAAGTGCAAATTCAGATGCAATTTAGTAATTTAAACGACTACTTTGTCTTTGGATTGGAAATCCAATGAAATTTTGACACAGTCAAAGTGAGACTTCGTGATTATATGAGGGAAGGGGGGATTCAGAGCCACTTTAAGAGAAAATTCATATTGTGGGTTGATGTAATAATTAAGGATTGAACTAATTTTACATTTTGATTTTCTATTAAATTATTTATTCCACATGTTTCGAGAAACTTATTTATTTAGAACACTGCAGTTTTTACCCCTTAAAAATGTTTACATGCCACTAGGAAGAAAATTCTTAACACACTATTTGTATTAAGCTGATGTTGCATTAAAATTCCCAACTGGTAAAGCACTGTTACTATTTAGCATAAAACAACTCAGAATAAACACATCCAGAGTACAATTTTTCTTTTACAGATTGTGGCATAGCAGATCAAGGTTCTCCGATCTGTTTACTTTTGGGAAAAGCATCTGATTATGGAAGTCAAAGACTTTGGCATTATCTGATTTTTGCTTTGCATTTAAGTTTGATCATAAAAAATATTCAATTGTTTGTCTTATTAAACATTCATGATTTTGGGGGAAAAAAATCCATACTTCAAGCACAGGAATATTAAATAGGACAAAATATCCCCTAGCTGGTAAACAAGATTTAGACACTGCAATTTTGATCCAATGAAAGTATATCATAACATGCAAACAAGATGAAAGAATCCTTATAACCACGAGGTGGTAATATAGAAGATAATTTACGTTCCTGCAAATAACACGAGCAGAGAACAATTCAGAAGAAATGTTATCCTTCTGCTGCAAAGCTGAAACAATGGGTTACAAAAATCAGAAATGTCAACACCACAAAAATTATGTACACAAAACACTACCATTATGGTTTCTAATGGACTTTACAATAACTTATGGGTTGAGTGGCTGCTAGTGATTTTTGGCAAGGAAACCAGATGCACAAAGCTTGTTACAACTTTTATAGTTTATGTCCATCCCTGATCTCAATTAATATATAATAAGGGCGTTTACAGGGCCCAAAGGCTACAGTTCTAAACTGTGTGTTAAAATGTTAGTAAAATCGGTGGCTTCTAAAATCCTGGGCCTACCATACATCTGCAAATGTTGACTAGATCATGAATCTAAACCATCTGACCAGGTCAGGAAATTTTGTATACTGGCTTGCTGACTAGTGAGTCACTGTTAGATATATCAAGTATACCTGATAAATTGGCCATTGAGTGATGATTTACGTATGTGGGAGCATAATGTATGCATATTTTATTTATTTAGATGGGACTAATAATTTTACAGACTGCACTGTAGTAGAGTGCTTAAGAGCCTACACATTAAATGGGAATGGGGGCTGTATATATAATGACCTCTGGAGGAACTGCAGTTTTGAGCAATTCTTAAAGGGTTACTCCAGACACTATGACCACTCCGTGGTGTGGTCATGGTGGTAAAAATCTGTATGTGCAACGTGTCTGCTTGAAACGCTGCACATACAAACAATCTGCACTTTTGCTCTTGGGGATATTTACACTCTGAACTTAGGCAGCCCAGAACGCTTTTTGAACTACCAGATATCATTTATGTGGAAAATGATGTCTGTTGTCAGATATAATGAGCATTTTCCCACAGTGCGCCTGCACTCTGAGCTGGTGAAATGGTCTAATCAAATGCTTCTCTATGAGAAGTAATTGATTGGCCCATGGATGACGCGTTGTGAAGACAGATTTTTTTTTTTTATGAATAGAATATCCTGCGCTGATCTAATTTACATATTACAAAAATAATTAAAAGCTAAGTGGCCACAAAAAGTTACTTGCATTTTATATCGAACCATCTTATAAGACGAGGGATATTTGCAAGTTTCGGTAATTTCAATCAGATAATATGCAGCGACTATCCATAGAGTAAACTATTCACCTCTAAAATTATATAAGTAAAAGGTACAGTAGTGGAGTACAATGAAAAATATACTAAATAAAGGATGTCATGCCTGGGAAAAGAATAATGTGATTAATGAGGAGGGAAAGACTACACCCAGTGTGCACATTTGAATGACAGATAAGTGTGTTAAATCTTCTCCCCTCAAATGCTTTGCTTTTAATAGAGTATTCGAATTCTATGGAATAGAGGCATGGATGTCAAATTAAACACAGGTGATTTGCAGAAGAACAAAAGAAGGAGTTGACAATATGTTATTACATTTAAAATCTATTTTCATCTTTTCCACATTCACTGCAGTGAAATTATTTTCTTTGTTAAACGTGGCAACACCAGTGACAGCTCCATGTGCTCTCGGGCAGGTCCTGTGCACTTTCAATGACAAGGGAGAGGTGTACGACAAGAAAAGGTGTTTGACGAAAAGATTGAAATGCATTACAATTAGAACAACGCAGTGTGCATAAAGTGTCCTTAATGGAGAAAACTTGGATGGTGAAATATAGACTTACAAATATCTATGATACCAGAAAGTGAGTGATCCAGTTTGCAGCAACCACACAAAAACAGGACCCTTCTACTATGAAAAAAAAAAAAAATTAAATATAGTTCTATACTTCTTATGGCCATATCCTGTCTTCCCTAAAAGAGGTTATTCAAACAGTCAATTATGAAAATTTAAAAGATTAAAAGCCAATATATCTAACCGGAAAAAAACAATCACTATTTCAGGTATAGTAGTGACTTCACTATTCTCGTCAGAGTTTTGGGAATTCAGCTTGTTAATCATGGATGGGTGAATAAAAGAGTTGTGCTTCATCAGAAAGCATATAAATAGTCACATGAAACCGTAAGACCACAAGTCAGTTTTAATAGAATTAAGCATACAAGGGAATTTCCTGAATTGATATGAGAGCAAGAAAGCAAGTCACAGTACACTGAGTAACCATATGCTATGTCTGACTTCCCATATTGACAAGGTGTATGTTAAAGTATATGTGACAGCAATGTTCATTAACTGCCATGTTCACAGCCGCAGGTCACTTGCCATCAGGTAACTGAGGCAGCAGCATCTGCCACCTGCAATATCCACAGTGGCGGGCCACTCGCTTTCCGGATTGTATCAAAACACAGCTGCAACTGCCCTTAGTGGTTCATTATGTTGTGTATGTTTTATGAGTAAATGTGTTTTTCCAAGTCATACAAGAAAACCAGGGAAATACATAAAGGACACTCTTGGCTGAAGTGGGACTCACTTTTAAGATGAGCACAGTAAAGAAAGAAAGAACAATAAAAAAGTTACTTTGGAACTATTAGCTGCTCATCCGCAATCAGAAAGGTTGATATGTCACAGCCAAGCACACAGGAAAACTCCTATACATTAAAAAAGATTATAAGGACACCAGGGCATAATTTTTTTTTCTACAAAAAGTGTGTAATGTACAGAAAGGAGGAAAGTCATACAAACAGTGTATAGGTCAATACGTAATCAATGCAATCATGACAATTGTGTGTGTGTTTCTGGATTTAATTTTAATTTTCTTTCTACAGTTTAGTTTGGTATATCTATGTACATACATAATTAAATATATATATACACTTGAATATAGGAAGATTATTATCACACACATATAGACAGTGCCGATAGACAGACAGATAGATAGATATAGTTTTACAAATTGAACTTAAGGGTCTAAAAAAAAGATATACCAGTATGTATCTGTAGCAATCCACAGTTTGGACAACAAAGCTGCAGTTTCTTTTCTGTTCTTCCCAACCTTAAACAGTATTGGTCTAAAACTGCATTTTTAAGCTTTTATGTGTCAGACGGGTTCAAGCTTAGTAATGTGTTGAGTGCCCAGCATGGTTGACGGGACCAGTAATGGTAGCAAGAAAAATAAAATGTATTTACAGATAACTTGTGACAACGTCTACTTGAAGATATAAGCTACAACAGCAGAGTCAACTGAGAGGTCTTGATGAAGAGGGGATCTTCATTTGGTTCCCTGGAATGACAGCATACATTCAGTTATCCAGCTGTAGCAGTATGTAACTGGAATTTTCGTAAACCAAAAACAGGTGTCACTACGCTAGTTGGAGCGGACTCCTTAATCACCTATCCAAGGATTTCTATGATTATACTTACCAGTTAGAGGAGATTTGCAAACGCAAAAGTATTATTTATTTTAGCTATCAGTTTTATATTTTAGTTGGCTTTACAGCAAATGCAGGGCTGTGAAAAACCCTAGCATACAATCCCAAAATAAAATTAGATGGCAGTTTGCACCCCACGCCATTAAACTGAAACGGAACCCTAAAATTTAACACAAAGTCTAAGCACCAAAAATGTTACATCGTAATGTAGTGGAGTTTGGTGTATAAATGTTTTCCCTTTTCTTGAACAATGTAAACATTGACATCAGATTGGAAAACGGACTGGGAAAAAGTTATTAGAGATTATTATATGAAAACAAAGAAGTACACAGTGATAAAAAATGTGGTAGCTCTTTAAACACCTATAAAGTGGTACCCCTTACACCACTATAAAAACAAATGCAATACATACGAAGTAATAGGTGGAGCTGTGTAATGTCCTATATCTGTAAGACAGAATAAATGCAAATAGCGTAGAGAGTCTGCACAAATAATAATAGAAGTAAAAATAAAATCGTTGAACTCACAAGGTTGGAGTCATACCATCATATGACTCTAGCGGTATGTTCCTTTGGACCATTAGGGGGTTGTTGGTTACTGGATACTCCTCTTTAGTGGTCCTTTTTGTGTCCCCCAAGGAATTCTCAGTATGTTGCTTATTCTTAAAATAGATATATCTTTATTTCCAATATAAAATGTTAACAAAAATTAACAGTAAACAAAAATACTATACCAATAAATATTGGATATAGATAAAGCAGGTTAGAGTGTCCAAAACGCGTTTCGCCTGATATACAGGCTTCCTCAGTTGGCTCTGTGTTGTTTCCTTTCTATTAAAAGAATTTCCAGCTAGTTTTGCCGCTTTTATATGATACTTCCGGGTTTCGGCTTCTTGGAACGCAACGTGCGTTCCGGCGTCGGTATTTACTTCCGGGTTCCGGCCGCCGGAACGCAACGTGCGTTCCATAACTGTCTCTCATTTCAACATTACGTTGAGATGGAACGCACATGTGTTCAGATTAGTCAGCTGTTGGTTTCATCTGTCGGAGCTTCTCTGTCCAGCAGAGCTATAGAGCATCCTTCTTTTGTACTTCATAATAATAACCAATCATGTATGGGAATTATATATATATAAACATAAAGAGGGTTATATATAACAAATCTTTCTCATCCAGTTTTATCAAACATACCTATGTATACCTTGTGAAGAAAAAACATGTATTAAAAAAAAAAAAAATAATATATCATAAATAATACCAATAATATTTGTATTGATAGTATTTAATGAAAAAATTAGTGATATTGTACTTAGACTGATAAAAAAATGGGCTGTTAAATCCAATAAGCTATAATATAAAAAATGATAAAGGACTAATCTCTTAGTGAAAATACCGAAGGTCTATTATATCACAATGTGCTTCTAATAAAATAGGTAAGAAATAAAAAATATATAAAATTATTTTATAATAAAAGCTGTGAACAATACTAAAAAATTATGTAAAAATCTAAAATTTAATGCATAAAATGGCATAGTTCGAAATCATTATTAAGTCCATATGGAATCATTGTATTAAAATTAAATATGAATTTCATTTCTTCCTTGCCTATTTTATTAACATAATCCCCACCTCTCCAGTCTTTCTTTACTAATTTCAGCGCACAAAAGAACATCCCTTCAGGGTTTTGTTGATGGACTTGTTTAAAATGGTGTGAGACACTGTGAGTTTCTACTCCATTTTTAATATTTCGTATATGTTCTGCTATTCTTATATTTAGTTTTCGAATCGTACGCCCTACATATAGTAGATTGCATGGGCATTTTAGGATGTAGATAACTCCCTTTGAATGGCATGTTAAGTGATCTTTTATTTAAATTTTTTTATTAATAACTGGTTCTAAGTCTATGAGATGTCTTTTCTTACTTATAGTGTTTTTACATGCTAAACATTGTCCACATCCATAAAAGCCATTGCTCATATTGAAAAAAGAAGAAGAAGAGTGTCTTATTTTCTGTTCTTTATTACTGCTTTGCACGAGAGTATTCTTTAAATTCCTTGCGCCTCTAAAAATTATTTTCGGTTTTTCTGGTAATAATGATTTTAAAATTGGGTCATCCTTCAATATGTGGCAATGTTTTGTTATGGCCTTATTAATATTCCTATTATTGCCATTGTAATTACATATGAAGGGAATATTTTGGTTCCAGTTTGGGTCTTTTTTTCTTTGTTTGTATTTTAAAAGATCTGCTCTATGGGTTTTTTGAACTTCATTTAAAGCTACTTGGAGAGGTTCTTCCTCGTATCCTTTTTCCAGAAATTGTGTTTTGATCCTATTTGCCTGTTCTAGAAAATCTTGTTCATTTGTGCAATTCCTTCTTAATCGTAGGAATTGTCCCTTGGGAGCATTGGTCAACCATGGGGTATGATGGCAGCTTTCTCTTCTGGTGTAGCTATTGGCGTCTACTTCTTTAAAATGATTTTTGGTAACAATTCTATTGTGTATAATAAAAATTTCTAGATCTAAAAAACTGATTTGTCGTGTACTAATCTGTGCTGTCAAAATGATGTTCCACTGATTATTGTTAAGATTACTGATAAAAGACAATAAATCTTAATGTGACGCTGTCCAAATAAAAAATATATCATCTATGTACCGGCGATAGTTTACCAAGTTCGCACCCCCTATATGGCTCTGGTAAATAAACTGTTCTTCCCAGTACACCATAAATACGTTAGCGTAACTGGGGGCGAACTTGGTACCCATCGCCGTACCTCTTATTTGTAAGTAGTACACTTCATTAAACCAGAAAAAATTGTTGGTTAAAACTAATTGTATTCCTTCTAAAATATATAAAATTTGATCTTCTTTAAAATTTTGTTTCTTTAAAAAATATTGCACTGCTTCTAGACCCTTCTCATGTGGTATTATACTATAGAGGGATGTCACATCACACGTTACTAGTAGGTTTCCCTCTTTCCAAGGGGTAGTTTCTAAAATTTGTAAAATATGAATTGTATCTTTTAAATAGGCCGGATTTTGAATAACTAGTGGTTGTAAGAGATGATCTAAATATTCCGAGACTGTATACACATACAGATTTACGGGTGAAATCCAATTTTTTTCCAAAACATCTTATATCAGATGAAATAAAGGCCTTCGAACTAATGGTTATGAAAGAAGTGAAAAATATGAAACCTCTAAATAAATATCATCAAAATATGTCTAGGAAAGAAAGGGAAGCAGTAAAGGCTCTACAAGAAAATAAAGACATAATAATTAAACCAGCAGATAAGGGAGGTGGTGTTGTGATAATTGCGAAAGATAAATATCTGCAAGAAGCGGAAAGAATACTTTCGGATAGAGACACATATAAAATACTAGAGAAAAATCCAACTGAAGATGTAAAAAGAAAGTTTGATAACTATATAAGTAAAGGATTAGAAAAAGGCATCCTGACATCACAAGAAGCAACGTATTTGACCACCCCCCACCCTATCATGCCAGTTTATTATCATCTCCCTAAGATACATAAAAATAAAGAAAACCCACCAGGAAGACCAATAATATCTGGCATAAATTCCATTTCAGCCAAGGTCTCGGAATATTTAGATCATCTCTTACAACCACTAGTTATTCAAAATCCGGCCTATTTAAAAGATACAATTCATATTTTACAAATTTTAGAAACTACCCCTTGGAAAGAGGGAAACCTACTAGTAACGTGTGATGTGACATCCCTCTATAGTATAATACCACATGAGAAGGGTCTAGAAGCAGTGCAATATTTTTTAAAGAAACAAAATTTTAAAGAAGATCAAATTTTATATATTTTAGAAGGAATACAATTAGTTTTAACCAACAATTTTTTCTGGTTTAATGAAGTGTACTACTTACAAATAAGAGGTACGGCGATGGGTACCAAGTTCGCCCCCAGTTACGCTAACGTATTTATGGTGTACTGGGAAGAACAGTTCATTTACCAGAGCCATATAGGGGGTGCGAACTTGGTAAACTATCGCCGGTACATAGATGATATATTTTTTATTTGGACAGCGTCACATTAAGATTTATTGTCTTTTATCAGTAATCTTAACAATAATCAGTGGAACATCATTTTGACAGCACAGATTAGTACACGACAAATCAATTTTTTAGATCTAGAAATTTTTATTATACACAATAGAATTGTTACCAAAAATCATTTTAAAGAAGTAGACGCCAATAGCTACACCAGAAGAGAAAGCTGCCATCATACCCCATGGTTGACCAATGCTCCCAAGGGACAATTCCTACGATTAAGAAGGAATTGCACAAATGAACAAGATTTTCTAGAACAGGCAAATAGGATCAAAACACAATTTCTGGAAAAAGGATACGAGGAAGAACCTCTCCAAGTAGCTTTAAATGAAGTTCAAAAAACCCATAGAGCAGATCTTTTAAAATACAAACAAAGAAAAAAAGATCCAAACTGGAACCAAAATATTCCCTTCATATGTAATTACAATGGCAATAATAGGAATATTAATAAGGCCATAACAAAACATTGCCACATATTGAAGGATGACCCAATTTTAAAATCATTATTACCAGAAAAACCGAAAATAATTTTTAGAGGCGCAAGGAATTTAAAGAATACTCTCGTGCAAAGCAGTAATAAAGAACAGAAAATAAGACACTCTTCTTCTTCTTTTTTCAATATGAGCAATGGCTTTTATGGATGTGGACAATGTTTAGCATGTAAAAACACTATAAGTAAGAAAAGACATCTCATAGACTTAGAACCAGTTATTAATAAAAAAATTTAAATAAAAGATCACTTAACATGCCATTCAAAGGGAGTTATCTACATCCTAAAATGCCCATACAATCTACTATATGTAGGGCGTACGATTCGAAAACTAAATATAAGAATAGCAGAACATATACGAAATATTAAAAATGGAGTAGAAACTCACAGTGTCTCACACCATTTTAAACAAGTCCATCAACAAAACCCTGAAGGGATGTTCTTTTGTGCGCTGAAATTAGTAAAGAAAGACTGGAGAGGTGGGGATTATGTTAATAAAATAGGCAAGGAAGAAATGAAATTCATATTTAATTTTAATACAATGATTCCATATGGACTTAATAATGATTTCGAACTATGCCATTTTATGCATTAAATTTTAGATTTTTACATAATTTTTTAGTATTGTTCACAGCTTTTATTATAAAATAATTTTATATATTTTTTATTTCTTACCTATTTTATTAGAAGCACATTGTGATATAATAGACCTTAGGTATTTTCACTAAGAGATTAGTCCTTTATCATTTTTTATATTATAGCTTATTGGATTTAACAGCCCATTTTTTTATCAGTCTAAGTACAATATCACTCATTTTTTCATTAAATACTATCAATACAAATATTATTGGTATTATTTATGATATATTATTTTTTTTTTTTTTATACATGTTTTTTCTTCACAAGGTATACATAGGTATGTTTGATAAAACTGGATGAGAAAGATTTGTTATATATAACCCTCTTTATGTTTATATATATATAATTCCCATACATGATTGGTTATTATTATGAAGTACAAAAGAAGGATGCTCTATAGCTCTGCTGGACAGAGAAGCTCCGACAGATGAAACCAACAGCTGACTAATCTGAACACATGTGCGTTCCATCTCAACGTAATGTTGAAATGAGAGACAGTTATGGAACGCACGTTGCGTTCCGGCGGCCGGAACCCGGAAGTAAATACCGACGCCGGAACGCACGTTGCGTTCCAAGAAGCCGAAACCCGGAAGTATCATATAAAAGCGGCAAAACTAGCTGGAAATTCTTTTAATAGAAAGGAAACAACACAGAGCCAACTGAGGAAGCCTGTATATCAGGCGAAACGCGTTTTGGACACTCTAACCTGCTTTATCTATATCCAATATTTATTGGTATAGTATTTTTGTTTACTGTTAATTTTTGTTAACATTTTATATTGGAAATAAAGATATATCTATTTTAAGAATAAGCAACATACTGAGAATTCCTTGGGGGACACAAAAAGGACCACTAAAGAGGAGTATCCAGTAACCAACGATAGAAGGGTCTGGACAACCCCCTAATGGTCCAAAGGAACATACCGCTAGAGTCATATGATGGTATGACTCCAACCTTGTGAGTTCAACGATTTTATTTTTACTTCTATTATTATTTGTGCAGACTCTCTACGCTATTTGCATTTATTCTGTCTTACAGATATAGGACATTACACAGCTCCACCTATTACTTCGTATGTATTGCATTAGAGATTATTACTTTAGTGAAAGAAGATGGAATGCAGTGATGAGTCTGTTCCAGAGGTGAAATAAAGGCAAGTTAAAAATAAATCAATAAATATATAAATGATAGAAAATAAAAAACAGACAAGAAAGGGAGGAGTTGTAAACATAAACGCTACACATCTAATTTTATAACAAGACACGGTGGCTCATATTGCATATCCCTTTCTTTACTGTCCACCAATAGCAGCAAAGAATACAAACAGAAGGAAAAAATAATGAACATACAGAGCATAGGCCCCTCCCCGCTCAGGTCCCAGTATAATAGGCAGCACTTCCCTTCCATTTCCCTCTTTCTTTGCTGCTCCGACACAAAGTACATGTCACCTTTTGTCCTATTGATATTATTCAATTCCCCTGTTTTCTTATTAATTTTTATTATCCAGTTACTTACTGGTAACTGGTATTGTACTGTATTGCTTTATTTTATTTTTATGACTAGTATTATACTAATATAACTTTGTATTGTATTGATGCTATTTTATTTGGATTTTTTTCTCTTATCCTCTATGTTGGCTTTATGCTCCTGTGTGTTTTCTCTTATTGTGCCCAGGGTCCAGACCTCCCCTGTCACGCTATTCTGCCTTTACCTTAATCCTTCGTCTCCTCCGTCCTTCCTGTACCTCAGCGCCATTTTGCGCACGTTTTTTCTCCCCTATCCGGCTGTAAATGCGCGCAAATTAAGCCAATTCAGCTGATTCGCCACGCATACATACCACTCACCATTCGGCAGATAGCGCGTTCGCCTGTTTGCCGCATTAGACTTTTTCATGCGAACAGCTCGTTCGCCTATTCTACGTTTTCCTTATACTTAACTATCTAAATCACAAATTTGCTTCTTTTACCTGCCGAACGTTCGGTTTTTGCCGCGAATCCCGCGAGATTACTGGCGGCCATTTTCTGACTTCCTGTCTTCTTTCCTACCCTGTATCTGAGTGTGCCACTGGTCTGGGCCCTGGTGAGATCTTTTTTCCTTGTTATTGCTGTTTGGGTGACTAACCCATACTACTCCTTTAGTCTACTAGGGATTAATTTCTGGCTACACTTACCATGCCTAAACCCAGACTATCTTCTGGTTCCACTCCCTCTGGGGAATCTGATACCCCACTGAATATGAGTGAGGCCCCTGTCACCTCAGGCAATTCGCCCACTCTGACAGATAGAACTACCCACCCTGATGGGGCACAGTTCTTAGCGCTACAGCGCTCGGTGACAGACGCTATTATGGCGGCCACGGGATCTATGTCATCTACCCTCTCCCACACCATTTCACAGGCCCTCTTGCCACGTCCTTCGGACGAGCAATACTCGGGCTCCACAATGCCTCTATCGCGTAATCTAAACCTAAAAAAGCTACCCATAAGTCTAAACACCCCTCTGCCTCCAGAAACACCATGACTGGTGTACCTACGGTCGCACCAGAAAGCGTGTCCCATCCACGCAAAAGAGCACAGTTAGAGAGCGACTCCGACTCAGAAATCGGGTCAAATGAGGACGCTAAGATTGAGTCGGACAGTGACTCTGATGTGGATGCCGCTGATACAGGCTTTGACCTCATTTCCTCTGCTCAAGCGAGATGTCTGGAGGTGATACATGGACTAGGCACTGGTGGATCCGTCGGGTGCCCCACTCTTCGACCCGGATGACCTACACCACCCGAGATCGGCAGACTGGCTCCCGGCCGACCACGTTGCCATGTATCTAGAAAATTGTGTCAGGCGCCCCCTAAGTAAAGCTGCCCGCAACAAATTGAGGGCGGAGTGTCCTAGCGATGTGGTGCTCAATTAAGTTTGCGACACTCCTGAGGTAGACCCCAAAATGACCCAGTTCCTCACTAAATTGGGCTGGAACCCCCGTAAAGGGCTGGAATCTGCAATAAAATCCTGCCAGGATAAACACCTGGACATATTCGGCCCCCTGGCCAAATTATTTGACTTGGCAGAAGACACCAGAGCGGAGAACTGCATAGTTGACCCTGAAGAACTACGTGGTTGGGTCCAGAGAGCAATATGTATTGCTGGGAGTGTGAATATCTCCCTCTCGATTGAACGGCGAAAGGCCATCTTATTTAAGATAGAGCCCAAACTGGCCAATCTCGTCCTCACAGAGGCTGGCAAGGACGCCCAAGGAATGCTCTTCGGCGATTTCTTTATTAAGGATTTAGGGCGTTTTGTGGGGGCATTCACAGCCCTCGATAAGGCCCAGGCCTCCATGAGACGGGTATTCCAGGGGCGGGTCTCCACCAGGGCCGGCAGATTCATGAGACGTCTGTCCGGCCGTAATTACTCCCAAACCCGTGGCACGGGAAGAGGCTCCTTCCAACAGCGTACCACCTTCTTCCCGTCATGCGGATGTCCGTGGCGATCCAGAGGTTTCCGGGGCAACTCAAGTTCCAGACGACCATACGGTGAGTTGCCTCATACTTCTTCTCTGGTTTACGTAGGGGGCAGACTCCGACATTTTTTCCCAGCCTGGTCACAAATAACATCAGACCCCTGGGTGCTAGCCACTATCCGGGGCTTCCACATAGAACTAATAGAACATCTGATACACATTCCCCCTCCTCGACCGATCTGCTTTTCACTCCAGGATCGCAGACGGATCGACGAGGAACACTCCACCCTTCTTATCAAAGGGGCTATAGAACTGGCACCTCTCAATCCCGGGGGTGTCATAAGCAACATTTTCCTGGTGGAAAAGAAAGGCGGTCAATTGAGACCCATCATAAATCTGTGCCCCCTCAATGCCATAGTCCGGTACCGCCATTTCAAGATGGAAGGTTTTCATCTGCTACGAGATCTTCTCCTTCACGGAGATTGGCTAGCGAAGCTAGATCTCAAAGACGCATACCTGACGGTACCGATTGCAGTGGCATCTCGAGACCTCCTACGCTTTCACTGGCGGCACGAGACTTGGCGGTTTACCTGCCTACCCTTCGGCCTCTCTTCAGCACCGTGGTGCTTCACGAAGCTACTACGACCTGTGATGGCCTGGTTACGCAGTTGGGGAGTTCGTCTAATCGTATACCTAGACGACATCCTCCTCATGGATCAGGAGTGCTCTACCCTCCTTACCCATCTACGGCTGGCCATAAGCCTCCTTTCCCGCTTGGGTTTCATTATCAACTGGGAAAAGTCGTGCCTAACCCCCGCCACTTGCATGGAATTCCTAAGGTTCCTCGTGGATTCGGGGGAGGCAACGCTGAGCCTCCCGATATCCAAGATTAATTCCATCCGCAAAGAGTTACGAAGGGCCCTCATCCGGACCCAGCTCACCTTGCGCAAGCTTGCATGGCTCATTGGCCTACTGGCCTCTTCGATACAGGCAGTGTTTCCGGGCCCGCTCCATTACCGAGCGCTACAACGCTTGAAGATTGCTCACCTGAGAGCCGGTGCATCCTACACGGACCTGGTGTTACTGGACAGCGAAACGAAGGACGAATTGCAATGGTGGATTCTCAACCTGTCTGCGTGGAACGGCAAAGCGATCTTCAGCTCAATGCCATAGTTCACAATCGACTCCGATGCAAGTCTCCACGGCTGGGGGCGCATTGCGAGGGGGTCTCAACAGGAGGCCGTTGGTCGGAATCCAAATCCCGGCTGCACATCAACGCGCTGGAACTCCTGGCAGGCTCTTTCGCCATCCGCAGTTTTGCCAGGGACCGAGCCCTGACACGCATTCGACTCCGCATGGACAACGTCTCAGCAGTGAGATATGTCAACCACCTGGGTGGTACACAATTGGCAGTGTTGGCCAGATTGGCGAAAGACTTTTGCCTAGAACAGAACCTGATGGTCTACGTGGAATACTTACCTGGTCTGCACAACGTTCAGGCGGACTGGGGGTCACGATATCTTTCAGACACCAGCGACTGGAGATTGGACACGGAGGTGTTCTCCAGTATATCGTCTCTCTGGGGACCGTTTACCATCGACCTTTTCGCTTCCCGGCTTAAAACGGTCACGCTTCTTCAGCTGGAGGCCAGACCCGACGGCGGAGGCAGTGGACGCCTTCCTGCAAGACTGGAGCGGAGGCCTCCTATATGCTTTCCCCCCGTTCTCCATGATCCCGCGCTCACTCCTGCAGACCCCGGGCAGAGTTGGTCATGGTGACCCCCTTTTGGGAAACGCAGTTGTGGTTCCCCCAATTGGTCGAGATGACGATGGACTATCCCCGATTACTGCCGGAGTGCCACAACTTGCTACGGGACCCGATGGGACGATGTCACCCCCTCCTGTTGGAAGGCTCCCTTCCACTACTGGCATGGCGGATATCCGGGGACCCTGGGAGATCCAGGGAGTTTCGGACACGACAAGACGACTGTTTGCGGAAGCATGGGCTCCCGGCACTAGACGGGCATATGGGTCAGCTTGGCGAGCTTGGGCTGGCTGGTGCATGGCTAGGGACGCGGATCCCATTTCGGCCTCTGTAACCATGGTCCTGCAATTTCTGACGTCCCTCTTCGAGGCAGGGAAGGCTTACAGGACTATCAACCTTTACCGGTCTGCCATCTCGGCGATTCATCAAGGCTTTGACGGATGTCCCGCGGGACAATACCCCTTAGTGTGCCGACTCCTCAAGGGCTCTCGATTCTCCCAACCACCCAGGCCTCACTACTCCACGACCTGGGACGTCTCTGTTGTGTTGTCCTTCCTATCATCCTGGCCTGCTAACTCAGGGCTCTCCTTAAAACAACTATCTGCCAAGGTGGTTTGCCTGCTCTGCCTTGTCTCATGTAAGAGGGTCTCTGATGTCAGAGCTCTGGACTTCGACGCCAAGTCATACACCCCGGACAGGGTAACGTTCAACATCAGCCGGCGGACTAAGACCTCTATCAAATCGGTATCCTACCCTAGTTTCCCTACCTCTCCTGCATTATGTCCAGTGGTTTGCCTACGCGAATACGAAACTTGCACCAACCTTCACCGTTCCTATCTCTCTACAGCTATTTTTATCTTTTCGTCCTCCTTTCCACCCGGTCTCTATCACAACATTGTCATGCTGGGTGAAGTGGTTATTGTCCCAGGCGGGCATCGATACCACGGTCTTTGGCGCCCATACGGTCCGGGGGGCCTCAGCCTCTTCCATGATGACTGCAGGCGCCCGTCTGGAGGACCTTATGAGGACGGCCGATTGGTCAAGGGAGTCTACATTCCGGGAGTTTTACTTTCGCCCGACCCCACATACATTCGCTGCGGTAGTGGACCAGCTTTAAACTTGCAATATGAGCCTCTGTGTCTTGTTATAAAATTACATGATATTGCTATTACATGACGAACAGTCATGATTTTATTAAAGACACGGAGGCGAGTATTGTCCCACCCATGTTATATTTCTAAGGATATATTATTTTTCCCACCCAGTTTTGGTGCACGCTACAACAAGTCAAATCGAATGTTTTCGTACGGTAAGTGGGGGCTGTGCTGTGAGACTGGTGTTTATGTACCTTAATGGTTAATCACTCAAATTGTGGGACTGTATATATGTGGGTTTTTCTCCTCAGTTTGACCTTGACATTTGGTTGCAAGTATCGACTTTAACCTGTCAGCTCCTGTTCCTTTATGTTTTCACAGCCTACCCCGACAAGATGGCATGCCGTTATCCAGCTTGTGAGGACTCCCCCCGCTGTTAACCTGTGGTCCTATGACTCCTCTGGTCACGCTTCCCGATTGTTGATTGCTTTCATTTAACTCCAAATAATTAGGTATGA
This sequence comes from Pelobates cultripes, assembly GCA_933207985.1. Taxonomy (NCBI): domain Eukaryota; kingdom Metazoa; phylum Chordata; class Amphibia; order Anura; family Pelobatidae; genus Pelobates; species Pelobates cultripes. Next base: position 153,002,885 of record OW240913.1, on the reverse strand, counting down.
AACAATTTAATTTGAATAAAATATAAAAAAATTAGAGAAAAATGTTTTTTTTTATTATTTCTACGTGACATTTTAACTGTGATTGTCATAATACGGTTTGCTTTTACTGAATAAAATACATATATTTGTATTCAGCGATGTCTCACGTGTAAAACAGTAGCCCCCATGTACGGGTTTTATGGTGTTTTGGGAAGTTACAGGGTCAAATATAGCATGTTTCACGTTGAAATTCGCCAAATTGGTTACGTTGTCTTTGAGACCATATGGTAGCCCAGGAATGAGAATTACCCCCATGATGGCATACCATATGCAAAAAGACAACCCAAGGTATTGCAAATGGGGTATGTATAGTCTTTTTTAGTAGCCACTTGGTCACAAACAATGGCCAAAGTTAGTGTTAATATTTGTTTGTGTGTGAAAAATGCAAAACACTAATTTGAACGCCAATTTTGGCCAGTGTTTGTGACTAAGTGGCTACTAAAAAAGACTGGATATACCCCATTTGCAATACCTTGGGTTGTATACTATTGCAAATGGTATGCCATCATGGGGGTAATTTTCATTCCTGGGCTACCATATGGTCTCACAGGCAACATAACCAACCTGGCGAATTTCAATGTGAAAAAACTGAAACGCAAGCCTTATATTTGACTCTGTAACTTTTGAAAACACCATAAAACCTGTACATGAGGGGTATTGTTATACCCATGAGACTTCACTAATGACAAATATTAGCAAATTAAATTCCCTGGACTTTTGGCCTGGATTGTCAGGCAGGTCCCGCAAATTGTAATTAATAAAATGACCTAGTTATGTAAAATTATTACATAAGTATATACATAGAATTATTATATATATATATATATATAAAATATTTTTTAATTTTTATTTATTTATATATATATATATATATATATATATATATATATATATATATATACACACACACACACACACACACACACACACTTATGTATATAGATATGTATATTATTTCGGTCTACATGTATTTAGATAGATATATATATATATATATTTATTTATTAAATACAGTTCGAATGAATTTACACATTTATTTTATTACGTATTTACATATGTATTTATTTTATATTATCTCTAAATGTATATATAATGATTATATATATAAAATTATATATATATTAATATTGAAATACACTTAGTGTATTTATGTATATGTATATATTTTATTTTAAACTGTAACTAACATTTATCTTACTATTTACAGGCAGCAGGGGGAGCACACACCGCGATCGCCGGCGACCGGGTCAGTACATAGGACAGCTTGGGCGTTGACTACTTTACTACGGTGAACCAGTGCCAGGATACAGTGGGCTGTAGTTGTTATGGTGCATAGGATGTACCTTTAAAATGTTTATATTGGACCTCACCACACCTGACCAGTAAGTGACTACCTCGTCTCATAGTGGCTGCCTAGATCACTTAGTACCTCTAAATGAGAGATTGAAAACACAGTTAATGTCAGATGCTATATATTTTTCATATAGCACTGGGACTGTTAGTGTACCCTGACAACGGAACCTTGAGAGGGGCAAGTAGATAGAGCCCAGTGTGATATGCCATGCAGTGAGCAGCTTGTTCAGCAAAGTACATAATGAAATCAGTGAAAAAGCAAGAGGTAAATTAGAAGGATTTCCTCCTTTAAATAAGGCTTCCTTAAATTAAAAAAACATCTTGTATTTCATTAATTTTCTCTTTTACCCCAACAATGACATTACTATGAAGCCCAAAGGGATGGCTAGGTGGCGTTTGATAACTATTCACAGGCGTCCTTGTGTACTAATGTGAGCTGGAACACTGATTAAATATGCATTTTGTATTTCACTGGTTTGCAGACAATTAAATTACCATTTAGTCCCATAGTAAAGTAAATCATATTGAAGTAAATCTTACATTTGCAGGCACATCCCATTGACAACAGAATAACTTTGAAAAGATCAAACAACCTCAAAGGAGCATAACTGTTGATTAGGTCTGCTGCACAAAAGATCTCAGGAAACTAAAGTAATTAAAATTTTCAGATAAGACCTGAAATCCTAATAATGAAAAGCTTAATGTAAAACTATCATTTGTCATTTAATGGTATGTGCAGTCTATAATTAACTGCATCCCACAAGAGAAATTACGCTCTCCAAACTCAACACATAAAATTGCTTTCACTTTGTAAATTGCTGGGATTGTAAAACCGTAAAAGATGGCAAATAGCTGCTAGGTTCTGTCATGATCCTGAGAACAAAAGACATCTGGATAAGGGGAGCCTTGGGGCCTTAAATACACTGGTCAACTGTTGTTCAAGTTCAACAAGCAAGAGAATTTAGGTGAATAAGCAGTAACTGTGAAACATCAGAATCAATCACACTTCTCACACATACAATACAAGCCAAGCTAATCGAGAAGAGTGGTATAAAAGGTGACATGCTGAAGAGGCTACCGTCAACTCATTCAGGCTGATGTAGTAATCACAAGGTGCTGACCTTAGATTTTGTCTTCGTAAGAATGGTATAATTATAGCACTACAGCATCAGCTTTGGTTATCATTTTTTTTTTTTTCGTAAAGTGGAAATTTTCATTTTTTTTCTGCATTGATTGCTCATAATTACATGAGCATAAAAACGGCCTATGTAGCAAGATAATAAAATAAATAAATGTTAAAGTAGACAGATTATGCAGGCCATACTTAAATTGGTTTTAAATATTTTGCAATATTCACTTCATGGTGGTTTATTTGCAATCAGTACATATTGTACAGTGCTACTGAATGTGCAAGTGCTTTGTGAACACAGGACATATTAGAAAAAAATACACAAATTATACATAAATTTATAAATGTATATTATTATTACTGGTATTTATATAGAGCCAGCATATTCTATGGTGCTTTATAATATTATCAAAGGGGAAGAAGATATAGATATGAACCTCAAAGGAGGTATCATCACAATATATTTTCTTACCTCTTGTCAAAAAATTGTTATGGTTTGATCATTGCAGGAACAATGATGATTCATAAAAGTCCCACCATGACCATCCCATACAATACATCAACTACTGAGCAATCATCAACAACGACAATCACATACAATACATCAACTACTGAACTGTGTATCTCTGGGGATCAACCTTTATTCATGGGAGTCTACACTGTTGCTTATTGACAGCCAACGTGAAAATTCTTTCCATTTCAGATTTTTTGACCTTATATTTGAATTTTCACTTTTTAAATAACCATATAAGCCTTTTAACCATCCCAAACTGATAAAACCAAAACCTTGATAATTTTTAATTTAAGGTCAAAATTTTATATTCTGAATCACATTTGGATCTTATACATACTTGCCAAATTTGGCAAGTATGACAGGCTGGGCAAGCGCACGAACAGTTCGGGTGCATTTCAGTGGTACAAATTATACCACTGGCTACTCCTTATGATCATTCTCCTTTCTAGTCGTGTATGCTGAAATAAGCCTAGCAGCTAAGTTGTAATCAGTTTACTGAATGGAACACTGGAGGTGTCCCTAGGCAACAAAGTAAACACTCCCTTTTCTCTGAAAACGCAGTGTTTACATGAAATGCCTGCAGGGACTTCAGCAAGTCTACATTAAAGGGATATTAAAGTCACCAGAACAACTACAGCCTTTTGCATTTGTTCTGGTGAGTAGAATCATTACCTTCATTGGAGTAACTAAATAACCTCCATTTGTTTAAATATACATAGGGATTAAGAAGAGAGCGCAGGTAACTTTTTTCTTTGGTTTTTACTATTTGTATTGGAGCTGATGTGTACTGTGGTTGTTGCTGCTGCCCAGGAGTGATGGGTGTGAGCGCACGACTTTTCTTTTCTTTTTGTATTCACTTTTTGTATCACACAGCTAGGTTACAATGCTGCTACCCATTCCATGTGTTCCCTATTAAGGGTTAATAAGTATATAGGGGTGTATATAAAAAATTCCCCTTTCTGGCTCGTTTCTTGCCAATGCCATCTTAAAGCGGCACAGTCATGCCGAACTTACCTTTCTTTATTAGATTCCTCTTCTCTCCCTCTGTCAGGATCTGTTCTTCATTTCTTCTGGTCTGCTCTCGTTTTCTTTAAAACACAAGGTATTACTTTGTCTTATGGAGTTTTTCTACGCCTGACCATCTCTGACCAGCACAGGAGCAAAGTGTGCTCCGTTTCCTGTGGTCAGAGAAATTTCCCCCAAATTCTCACCTTTCCTCCGTGATCTCACAATGCTTCCTGTCAGTATTCCCGAACGTACATGCATAAGGTGGAGCTTCTTATATAGATGTTCAGTATAGATCTGTAATCATATAAATACAAGACAATAGTGCAATATTGTGTCTATTATGTGACCATATAGAGTATCACTCACAAGTCAGGCGTCATAAATCTCATATGACTCAGATGTTAAGCGCCTGTGGACACTTTAAGGATTTCCAATCCCCTCTTTTGGTTTTCCTCCCTGGAGCTTGAACTGCTTTACCCCTCAGGATGGTGAGTATTACCCAGTATCCAAGATGTCAGAGGTGTGTATACAGGATACCAGACAAGAGTTTCCAAAAAGAAGGTGCTTTATTTATAATCCATTAAAATAGACAGGATAAATAATAAAAACAAGCATAAATACCAGATACAGCGTCTCTGGATGGCTTTATAGTCCAGTAAATGTCCCAAAACGCGTTTCACCCTTTCAAACGGGCTTCCTCAGTTGGCTGTGTATCTTCTCAGTCTTCATTTCTTTAAATCGCCCGCCTATCTTTTTCTTCCGGTTTGTTAGAACACAACGTGCGTTCCACCTTCTTGCGTCCTTGCACTTCCACTTCCGGTTCGTTTTTTTTCGTTATATTTGAGCCGCATATGGTTTTTTTTACAGCCTGGGGAAAACTTTATTCACATAGAGGGAGTGAGCACTGCCCCTTATATAAACATTGCTTGTTCCACTCTAATATACAAGCTTAAAATAAATAAATGTTTAGATCAGAGCAATATTATTCATTCTCTTGGTTTATAACATATATTCTATACATTGATCTAGAGTATACATTTTTTGCAAAAACAAATATATATAAAAGTGGTACTGTATAAATGAAAGTAGAAAATATATTCCAGAAAAATAAACACTGTAATTTAGATAAAAATAACACTATTTGGGTATAAATATAGGTATCAACCTAGACAACAAGGTTTTTCATTTTCCTTTGTATATTTTACTGAAAATAGTAGTATAAGTAATCACATTTTAAAATTTTATGGGTACAAGAGGAAAGCAATATTAATTTTATGAGTGCAAGCAAAAGGAAAACAATATTAATTATTATATCTGCTATCGAAATATTAAAATTATTCAAGGGTAGATCTACTAAAAATATATTGAGGTCTTTAAAAATAATTTATAATAAGATATTCTGATAAACAAGATATTAAATATGTAATTATTCTAGGCTAAAAAATTATGCTAGGATAAAAAAATTAATTCATAAAATGACACAATTCAAAATCCTGATTTAAACCTTGTGGAATCATGTTATTAAAATTAAAAATGAACCTCATTTCTTCCGTCCCAATTTTTTTAGTCTAGTCTCCTCCTCTCCAATCCTTCTTAACTAGTTTAATTGCACAGAAGAAGAGCCCTTCTGGGTTTTGATTATGGGTCAGTTTAAAATGGTTGGAGACGCTGTGTGATTCAAATCCTTTTTTAATCCTTGTATTTAAGCAACGGATCGTTCTACCTATATACAAAAGATTACAAGAGCATTTTAGGAGGTATATCACTCCTTTAGCGTGACTTTTTAAGTGGTCTTTAATTATAAACTTTTGATTTATATGAGGTTCCAAATATAATACGTGTCTTTTTTTTTTTTTTTATTTCTTGTTCCTCTACAAGCTATGCAGAGACCACATCCGTAAAAACCTTTACTTCAGCTTACAAAGTTACTTGAGGGAGTTATATTTCTTAAGCTGCTCTGCACTTGAGTTCTCTTTAAATTCCTTGCTCCTCTATAAATTATTTTCGGCTTCGCTGGTAAAATGGTTCTGAGAATTGGATCATCCTGTAGGATGTGCCAATACTTAGTTATAATTCTATGCACTTTCCTATTATTGTCATTGAAACTGAAGATAAATGGGATATCATTTTTATTCCATATTCCATTTTTCATTTTTCTTTTGTTAGATCAATGTATAGAATATATGTTATAAACCAAGGGACTGAATAATATTGCTCTGATCTAAACATTTATTTCTTTTAAGCTTGTATATTAGAGTGGAACAAGCAATGTTTCTATAAAGGGCAGTGCCCACTCCCTCTATGTGAGTAACGTTTTCCCCAGGCTGTAAAAAAACATATGCGGCTCAAATACAATGAAAAAAGCCAAACCGGAAGTGGAAGTGCACAGATGCAAGACGGTGGAACGCACATTGCGTTCCAACAAACCGGAAGGACGAAACCGGAAGAAAACGACAGGCGGGGGATTTAAAGAAATGAAGACAGAGAAGATACACAGTCAACTGAGGAAGCCCGTTTGAAAGGGCGACATGCGTTTTGGGACATTTACTGGACTATAAAGCCATCCAGAAACACAGTATCTGGTATTTATGTTTGTTTTTATTAATAATTTATCCTGTCTATTTTAATGGATTATAAATGAAGCACCTTCTTTTTGGAAACTCACCTGTGGTATCCTGTATACACACACCTCTGACATCTTGGATACTGGGTAAAACTCACCATCCTGAGGGGTAAAGCACTTCAAGCTCCAGAGAGGAATACCAAAAGAGGGGATTGGATATCCTTAAAGTGTCCACAGGCGCTTACCATCTGAGTCATACGAGATTTAAGACTCCTGACTTGTGAGTGATACTCTATATGTTCACATAATAGACTCCATTCGTTACAACAATATTGCACTATTGTTTTGTATTTATATGATTACAGATCAATGTTTTTTTGTATTCTATAGTAGTGGTTTAGGGGATACCACTTAAGGTGTTTGCTGAGCTTTATTAACATTGGTATCCTACATATCGTGCACTTATTTGTTGATAGTATTCCTGAATGTCCTGTCATTTAGACAGAACACCGGCGAAACTACCAAATTGCGTCCTAATAGAATGAGATCAGATTGTTCATTCACGTTAGGACACAATTCGGGACTTTGTTCGGTTTGGAATTTCATTCGAATGACTGAAACTCCGATCCTATTCGTGCCACGGTATCAGGGAGCTATTTACCAAAAGGCTGAAAGACCTAAATTGGTCTTTCAGCCAAATTTACTAATACTGATTATAAAGATTGTAATGAAGATTACAGTACTTCGTATTAGTAATAAATCTGCCCCTACTCGCTATGCTGCGAGTAGGGGCATGTCTAATAAAAATAAAATAAAACTAGTATCCCCCCTTACAAGCCCCCACCCGTGCCGCACGAGTGGGGGCTATTAAACTGAAGGGGGGACTTATTGCCCCCTGACCCCACCCTCACCCATGAGAGATGGGTGGGGGCAATAAATGAAAATGAGAGGGGACCTATTGTCCTCCCCCCTGGACTCCACCCATGAGCGGCGGGTCGGGTTCCTAAATTACAATGGGGGGTGGGGGGGACCTATTGTCCTCCCACCGGCCCCCAGCCATGAGCGGCGGGCGGGGGCCCATATAGGAAATTGGGGTGGGTGCGGGGGACAACCTATTGTCCTCCCACTTTCCCCCACCCATGGGCGACAGGTGGGGGCTAAGTGTACAAATACACCCCCCCATGCCCGGTGACTCCTTGTAATAAACTGAACGAACAAACGAACATCGATATTCGGTGTTTGTTCGTCTGTCATTTCTATTTATTCATTCGTCTATCCAACGAATGAATAGATAAAATTCCCATTCGCATGCCCAAGTGTTTTACTGGGCATGCACGGGAATTTCAAAGCGCTATCTAGTGTGGGAAGAGGACATGTCCCACAGGGACTTCATCTACCTACACAAAGATGGCGGTGCCCAGGACCTAGGTCCGGGCAGAAAATAAAGATTAAAAACTAGGTAATATGGGAGGCTTAGGGGCATTTTACATGGGGACAATTAGATGTAGTGGAGTCAGGAGGGGGGGGGGGGTTGTTTGAAAAAAAAACGTGATTCGGCCATGACAGTGCCTCTTTAAAAAAAAAAATTCACAATGCACAGCTAAGGATTAACTGGTAATTCCACAATAATTTCAAAAATAAATGTACCAGGTAGATACCCATCTTTATGTTATGATATTTCTGTGTTTAAAAATAAACCTTTTGACAGAAAAAAAAAAAAAAAAAAAGATCGATCATACACTGAGTTTATGCTGAACTGTCCATACTTAAATCTAGTAGCTCTATGGCTTAAAGGAACACTATAGTCACCTAAATTACTTTAGCTAAATAAAGCAGTTTTAGTGTATAGATCATTCCCCTGCAATTTCACTGCTCAATTCACTGTCATTCAGGAGTTAAATCACTTTGTTTCTGTTTATGCAGCCCTAGCCACACCTCCCCTGGCTCTGATTGACAGAGCCTGCATAAAAAAAACTGGTTTCACTTTCAAACAAATGTAATTTACCTTAAATAATTGTATCTCAATCTTTAAATTGAACTTTAATCACATACAGGAGGCTCTTGCAGGGTCTAGCAAGCTATTAACATAGCAGGGGATAAGAAAATCTTAATTAAACAAACTTGCAAGAAAGAAAGCCTAAATAGGGCTCTCTTTATAGGAAGTGTTTATGGAAGGCTGTGCAAGTCACATGCAGGTAGGTGTGACTAGGGTTCATAAACAAAGGGATTTAACTCCTAAATGGCAGAGGATTGAGCAGTGAGGCTGCAGGGGCATGTACACCAAAACTGCTTCATGAAGTTGTTCAGGTGACTATAGTGTCCCTTTAACTATTGGCTAAGGCATGCCATGTGAATGAATTTAACATTCACTGCACTGCAAGGACAAAAATAGGATGCCAGAGAGTGTATGTCTTGTATAACCAGTCCCAAGTATAATGTGATAATGTTGCCATGGGGTGTTTTTGTTTTTAATAGCACTATTCACCGTTGTAAGCACTATAATAGCCCCTTACTGGGGTGCGGGAACAAGGAAGTGTCACTTCCAGGGAACAGATAGGTGTGCTTTAATGGTGGAAAACTGTGTGTAAAATGCATAATAATTACATGGTAATAATTACATGCATCTCCTTACTAAAATGCCTGGTAAGGGACTGAGGGGAGGTGAAGAATGCAAGTCACATACCCACCTACAGGCTTGCGGTTTATATTTTCTGCAGAACCTCTCAACTGCATTATTTTACCATAATACACACGTCATCGTTATTGAGTGTGTGTTTGCTTATGTAATTGTGCCATGGTATGCCATCAACTGTAGAAACTTGATTTAGTTTTAAGAGAAAAGTTATGGCGGTTATATAAATATATTTACACTAGAGACACAAAAAATGCATGCTAGATATGGGACAAACAAATCTTTTTATAGAACTGCAAAGTACAGTAATTTAATAAACATTCTTAAAATATTGCTGTGAGCAATTAAAATTATTTTAAAGAGAAGGTATATCTACACTCACACAAAAGCCAGGCATTAATATTTATCCAAAAAAAGCTGCAAAGAATGGGTGCAAATCTAAAAATAGTAAACAGATCTGTAAAATAAAGCTTACAGCACTCACTGCACCTGAAACAATGTCTCTTTCAGTGGTTGGGTACAAGAAATGCTGAAGTTTTGGCCCCAGGGACATAAATGCTCCAATTCCTTGTACCTACCACCTAACTAATGAGAGAGAGGGAGAAATAGCTTGCAACTGCTCAGATTTATAACAACATACAAAATATTCAAAACAAGACAATATAGAATTGTATAGAATTTTTTCAGAGTAATACTAAGAATTATACAGAATTATGAAATACAACTAATGCAAGTACTTTATGAAACAGCAAAACCAAATAGCAGGTAATATGAAACTGAACGTGTTTCATAATTTAACATATTTAGTCATCTATTATCCAAGAGGTAAGATAGAACTATTTTTATAAGAAAACACACCATTCACCAAAGAGCAAAACACTGTAGCAGAAACAGTGTTTTATAACAATATATTTCATAACATGCCAGGAATTTCCATTCCACAAAACAATGAAATCAGAAATAAAAAAAGAAAGAAAGAAACACAAAGAAAAAGAGACATCATTTTAGCTTAAGAAAATATTCCAAAATGATCTGATCAACAGAAAGGATACTGATCAGTCTGGGGTCTTCTAAAGTTCTCAGGAAGATTGCCTTCATATAGAGCTCTAGCCTTTGTATTTCCCATGTCCTGCATACACTGAAACAAAACAAAAGCAAAGTTAGAAAAACATTTCTATGCAAGGAAATACGATATAGAGTAAATATTATATTTTTTCTTTTAATTGTAATATAAATAAATTACACACATAATGCATTCAGAAAGTATTCAGACCCCATCCTTGCTTTTACATTTTTAATGTTGCATCCTTTTTATAAAATATCATATTTCCTTTTTATTTTTTCTGTTTAATACATTTGCAAAGTATTTAAAAACCTGTTTTTTGTTTTGTTTTTTTGCTTTGAGCACAATTAGGTAGCCCAATCATTCACCAACTCAAGAGCAAACATGCAGCGTTCTGAAACTATTGAGAGTTCACAGTGGATAGTGACTATGAGAAGAGCTGCTTATCACCTTCAGACAACAGTGTTTCTAGGCCCAGAGATAAACACGACAAAAAGAAAAATCTTTCTAATGAACGGCAACTGAAATTTACATCATAAAGTGAAGAAGTTTCTAATGAAGAAACAAGGTCAGGTTGTCTAAGGCTTGATGACACCATTGAGTGGGCTGGTGAGATGGACACATTGACACGTAACAGAGCTACAATGGAAATGTCTCAATCAGTTCTTACCAGAACTAGGAGTGGCTCAACCAATAAAAATATCAACCTTGACAGAATTTTCCATTCTTTGGTGGATTTCAGAAGCAAATATCACTACTCTGGTGGATCCACAATAAATTAGTTACATAGTTACATAGCTGAAAAGAGACACTGCTATGCTTTCAATGCTTTTTTCAAGTGATGATGCATGCATGCTCCTATGGCTGGGGAACACAATTCAGAAACCTTTAAGCACAAGGTGTCTGGAACAGATAGATCAAGATCCTACCATCCAATCAGTTGTAACTAAGAGCAATCTACAAAGCCTTGAGATTCTCACAATTGAAGGACAAGTGAATCCTGATCAGAATTTTCCATTCTTTGGTGGATTTCAGAAGCAAATATCACTACTCTGGTGGATCCACAATAAATTAGTTACATAGTTACATAGCTGAAAAGAGACTTGCGTCCATCAAGTTCAGCCTTCCTCACATGTGTTTTTTGCTGTTGATCCAAAAGAAGGCAAAAAACCCAGTTTGAAGCACTTCCAATTTTGTAACAAGCTAGGAAAAAAAATCCTTTTTGACCCTAGAATTGGATTCAGATTTATCCTTGGATCAAGCAGTTGTTACCCTACACTGAAAGATTAAATCCTTGAATATTCTGTTTTTGCAAGTATGCATCTAATAGCTGTTTGAACATCTGTATGGACTCTGATAAAACCACTTATTCAGGCAGAGAATTCCACATCCTTATTGTTCTTACAGTAAAAAAAAACCTTTCCTCTGCCTTAGACGAAATCTTCTTTCTTCCAGTCTAAACGCATGACCTCGTGTCCTATGTAAAGTCCGGTTTGTGAATACATTTCCACACAATGGTTTGTATTGGCCCCAAATAGATTTGGTTAATGTTATAATATTCCCTCTCAGGCGATGTTTTTGTAAACTAAATAGGTTTAAATATGTTAACCTTTCTTCATAGCTGATATGTTCCATTCCTTTTATTAATTTTGTAGCCCGCCTCTGCACTTTTTCTAGTGCCATAATATCCTTCTTTAGAACAGGTGCCCAAAATTACACAGCATATTCAATATGGGGTCTTACCAGTGATTTATAAAGAGGCAAAATGATATTCTCATCCCGAGAATGAATGCCCTTTTTCATGCATGACAATACCATACTCTCTTTATGCACTGCTGATTGACATTGCACATTGTTGCATAGTTTGTTGTCTATAACAATTCCTACGTCCTTTTCGTTTGTTGTTGCTTGTGTATTCTTTACGCCGAAGTGCATAACTTTGCATTTTTCGACATTAAATTCCATCTGCCATTTGAGTGCCCAGTCCCCCAGTCTATCTAAATCCCTCTGCAGCAAAGTAATATCTTGCTCACATTGTATTATTTTACAGAGTTTTGTGTCACCTGCAAACACTGACACATGACTTTCAATGATTTTTTCAAGTGATGATGGATGCATGCTCCTAAGGCTGGGGAACACAATTCAGAAACCTTTAAGCACAAGGTGTCTGGAACAGATAGATCAAGATCCTACCATCCAATCAGTTGTAACTAAGAGCAATCTACAAAGCCTTGAGATTCTCACAATTGAAGGACAAGTGAATCCTGATCAGAAAGGACAACAAGGCAGCTGCAGGCCATAAAAATCACCAAGAGAGGACAAGAAGCAGTACCCTCTTAGCAGAAATAACTCCATTATGTTCTGGGCCAAAAGATGCGTTCAAGGGATTAAGCCAGTAAATCTTTTAAGATTAAACAATGTAACAGCATACGGTCAAGTCAACACGCCGTAGTACCAAAATAATGGTCTATGAAAAGTATAATCTTTGCAGAAATAACAAGGAGAAGGGGTGTTCGAACTTATGGTTACGAGTCAACACAAAAGTGGAAAAATTATATTCTCTTAATTACAATTACAAGGCAGATCCCAAGTCAGAGTTCTAACTTTTGCCTGGAATATTAATTCCCACCCTTTCCGCTCATCCTACGCATTCCGAACAAGATATGGAGAGAAAAAACAAAACAGTGAATGTAATAGCCCCAAATTGGCAGAGGAGACCTTGGTATCCTCTTCTCCAGAGATTGACAACAGAAAGACCTTGGATCCTCCCAATGATGAGGGACTTTCTATGTCAGGGTCCTATCATACACCCAAATCCAAAGAACCAATAGCTAGTGGCCTGGCTCTTGAACACTTTATGCTAAAAATCAGGGAATTCCAGATTCAGTTACAGAAACTCTTTCCTCTCAAAGAGGAGGAAATAAAAATCTACCTCCAGGACTTACCGCTGGATATGGGAATTATTACGGTCCTGTTCATAGGAAAGATGCAAATCATTCCAGTGCCCCTCTCGCATAGATTTCCTCGATTTTCTTCAAGTATGTCTGAAGAAACGACTGATCAAGAACTCCTTAAAAGGTTCAGGTTTTGACTATTTCAGCTTTAACAGATACAAGATGGGCCCTTTTTCATAAGCTCAAGAGGTTTCTTCAGGCAGCCTTAAAGATTCAACCCCCTCTTAAAAAGACAACTCCTCCTTGGAATATTTCTTCAATCCTTAGGGTATTAACTATAGCTCTGAAGTTGCCCCCATCTCCACAATAAGAAGATGGCTCTTTTTCTCTATTACAAAGTCTCTTATAGTCTGGGGTTACAAATTCCTCTATTCATTTGACCACATTCTACCAGAGCAATTGGGTCATCTTGGGAAGCTTGGGATAAAGTTTCTACAGCTTTCATGAACTTCAAATTCTACGTTTGCCAGACACTACCTGTTACACTTACAGAAATCTAAAGAAGACCATTTTGAGCCTAGTGTGTTTTCTGCGTAATCCATACTTTAGCCGTATAAAGATGTTTTGGCAGCAGTTGGGTCTTCCTCCATTCTTGTTTGGAGAATTCCCATTAGTGATACTGCTGTGGTTGGCCAGGAAAAATAAAATTAATTGCATACTTACCGGAATTTACAGTTCACAAAACTGGCTTGGAAACAAACATACCTTTTCAAAGCCAGTTTTGTGAATGAGGAGTTGAGAGTTTAGAATCCGAAGATTGGATATAGTTATTTGGTGATACGCCTCCTATACATGCTTAGATCAGTATTGTTTACACCACAAACTATGTATGTATGTTTTTTTTTTCAGTAGAATTTGTATTTGGTTTTATATTTAGAAATGAACCTACTAAAGGTCACATGGTCTTGCTTATTAGAAATCTTAATATTTTTATTTGAAACAAATAAAAAAAACTAAAAAAAAAAACTGACACTTCATAATATAACTCTTCTATTCTGTTCGAATATTATATAAATAATCAATAAAGAGTAATCCATATGATCAACCAAAACATCCACCACTGCACATTAGACGTACTGTAAATGAGAATAAAAGTGGTCTAGAACTTTTGGAAGATATCTCAAAGAATATATTTGCCATAAACAGATAAAGGTTACACAAATATATAAAGCCTTTCAGTAGATGTACTTTTCAATGCCAATGCACTGCCTGGCAGAAAGGTCCACGCCTTTGGGTTTATTTGCTAAACACCATATTGTGCTTGATTTGAATTGTAAAAAAATAAACAATAGTTTAAAATCGCTGATTTGTCACAATTTTTGTGAGTGAATAAACCCCCATTTGATGAAACGGCATCCAGACTAAATGTGTTTGTATGAGTCATTTCATTTAGGAAGGAGTTGAAGCCACAGACAAAATCTGATTATAAGATAGAGACACAAACACAATGGTTTATTCAGGCTACAGCCTCCTATTCACTTTCCAATAACTAACCACTCCAATTACATTTAGTACAATTCCATACTGGCTTCTACCCTAAATAAATGAGGAAAAACCACTCAGCAAGTATAACAACGTCCTGCCAAGGTAAGAGGTTACATCCCCATTAAACTTGGATCAATCCCACTTGGTAATGCCACTACCAAAAAAAAATATAATTCCTTTTCACAAAGAATCATCCTGCACTTCATATTTACAGTGTCAGACAGTGGTGTATTTTGGAATTGTGCTGCCCTAACCATGACAATTCAAGCACCCCCCTAATCTAAATTTGCCCTACCAATTTGTGTCAGGGCCACTTTTATAACTAACAGACACACACCCTCTTTGATACATGCACTGAGATACACTCACTGACAGATACACAGTCATTGGCACACACATACAGTAATTGGCACACTGTTTAGCCAACGCACACTTTCACTGACAGATGCACACACCCTTACTGATTTGACACACTGACCGCTATATGCACTCACAATGACACACACACATACTCCCTGACAGAGAGAGAGAGAGACACACACACACACACACACTGCCTGACAGAGAGAGAGAGAGAGACACAGACACACACTCCCTGGACAGAGAGACACACACACCCCAGAGAGACACACACAACCTGACAGAGAGAGACACACACACACACCCCTGACAGAGAGAGACACACACACACCGGACAGAGAGAGAGAGACACACACACCCCTGACAGAGAGAGAGACACACACACACCCCGACAGAGAGACACACACACACACCCTGACAGAGAGACACACACACACACCCCTGACAGAGAGACACACACACACACACCCCTGACAGAGACACACACACACTCCCTGGACAGAGAGAGAGACACACACACACACTCCCTGGACAGAGAGAGAGACACACACACTCCCTGGACAGAGAGAGAGACACACACACTCCCTGGACAGAGACACACACACACACACTCCCTGGACAGAGACACACACACACTCCCTGGACAGAGAGACACACACACACACTCCCTGGACAGAGAGACAGACACACACACTCCCTGGACAGAGAGACAGACACACACTCCCTGGACAGAGACAGACACACACTCCCTGGACAGAGACAGAGACACACACTCCCTGGACAGAGACAAATACATACTCACTGGGCAGAGACAAATACATACTCACTGGACAGAGACAAACACACTCACTGACAGAGACAAACACACTCACTGAAAGACACTCGTATACACACACACTCACCAGTTATTTTTTTTTATTTAAATCCACCCAGCCTCCCTACCTTTGGGAGAGCTGGAGTGGCTGCTGTCCCTGACAGCTGCTGGGCGGGCTCCTTGCTGGCTCCTGCTAACTGGACTGGCTCTGCTGGTGCTGCTAGCTCTGTTGACTAGGCTTGCTCTGCTGGGGCTGGACCACTTAGTGATGCCAGGGCTGGAGTGACTTCATATTCACGGCATCACAGAAAGGCGTGCAAGGGAGCAAAAGGAGTGGAGGACAGTGCTCCCTTGCCGCCCAGCTAGAATATTAGTAATATAACACCTTGGGAGGTCTCTAAGGTGGCCAGCTGGCCAGCTCTTGGGTTTCCCAGGACACGAGGCAAACAAGGTATTTGCCTGGGCGCTGCTTTGCCGCCCCCCTGAAAGTGCCGCCCTAGGCAAATGCCTTGTGGTAAATACAGCCCTGGTCTCACACCATATGAGACTGCATTCATGTCAACCATTACCTGTAATAGAAGTAAGGTAACCCTTTAAACATTGTGGCGCTGAGTAAAATATTCACACTTTCCAAACATTATAGAGCAGGACAATAAAAATGAGTTACAAGACTAGCAAGAGGTGTAAACGACAGGAGAATAATAGCTATGGAGGTGGAAATGGTAGAGAGTTTTGTTTATAACAGTATAATTACGCTAATTACTGAAGTCATAATAACTTGTAATAATCCAAACGAATCACGCTGTAATTATAAAATATGCATTGCAAGTAAATGAAAGTCATAAAAGGTAGCGACATGACACTCCAACACAGCAGTGTCAGAAATCCATTTAGCAGATGAGCTATAGGGCTAGTGCATTTCCTATATAATTGCACTCCACTGCAACACACTTGACTCAATCGTATTTCTGACACGTTTATAGTAAATAGCAGCAGTGTCTAATTGCGTCTGGGTCCTAACAATTTGATTCAAACAGGTGCATGAAAAACAATCTTTAAACAAAAAACAATAATGTGACGCAAGGAAAGGGGCCTGCTAGCACACTTAAATCATAGTTACATCACTCCCATGCTATTTAATGGCTACAAGAGCCCACAGAACTTTGACTCCCAATATAATGAGATATATTTGATTATTGATTATGATGGCTCAGTACACTTCCCTGATATACTCATGTATTCCAAAAATGTAATGGATGATTTATCTACTTAAAGACGACCTGTCATACAATGTTAGATCCATGCTGTCATTGATAAAAAAATATATATTTTTTTCTTTATTTCCAATATCATAAAATGTAAATCTGTTCAGGCACAGCTTGGCATACAATGCATTTATACAGTGCCCTATGCCCCCCACCCCCCCCACCCCAGGCTATATCTACGGCTCAGCCTTTTCATATATACACACTGTGCTATTTAAATAAAGAGGAAAAGTATAAATTAACCTGTGGCAGACTGACCACTCAAGCACATCTGTCGTGGAGTGAAGGGATGGGACTGTGGGATGCATGCCTGGACTCGCCATTGGGCAAACACACGGTGGGCCACAATGGCAATGGGTCGAAGCTGACAGAGGAGATCAAGGGATTATAAATTTTTAAGGATTTTGATTCCACTTAGATGATCAACAGCTGTGACAATGGCTTTTAGATTTGGAGATGTATTTTTATCCACACTTTATCCATATTCTTGCATAGATTATTTTTTCATTAAATTTGTACCAGTCCGGCTGATATGCATATGAAGATAGCAGCTATACAAATATTTAACCACTAGCTAGATATGAGCTATAGAAACAACGGTGGAAGTATATTATGGTCTATGATTTTATAAAAATGTCTTTCTGAAATTATTTCTAATTCCAGTATATGTTTTCTAATGTAATGCTGTTTTAATGTTTAATATTGATCCCAATTGTATCCAAGTTTTTTACATCACCTATAGTGAGTTTTACCTTGCCAAACAGACAAGATGCATACCTCTGATGAAGTGATCATGAGATCACAAAACGCGTAGGGCTGCATCTACCTCACCGAACAGGACAGCACAGTGGAACGCAGGACAGCACAGTGGAATGCACGCCGACAAACCCAGCGAGAAGAGACTTATAGGTCAACGGTCATACTCCCAGGTCTAGTCGGCTATTAGGAGGGAGCAAAGAGGGGGACTGCAGCTGATAGGAGTTGGACTACGATTCACCAACTACACTGTCCTGTATCTTTTGTGAGTGAATTTAAATCTATTTTTTTTATCTACAATAAAGTGTAAACAGAGAACCTTATGGCCCTGTTTTTTTTTTTTTTCATTTTAGATTTATTGAATACTGATGACTTCTTTAACTCAAAGCATTCCATCATTTACTTGTTACATGTATCAACTTGTATTTGCATTTAGAATCATAGATCGATACTATATTATTTCAGCTACAAATACAGGTCTCCTATTTTTTTTTACTATAGCAGGAGTCCCTATATCCAGTCATACATCTAGCTGATACATTGTGCATAAGACTATTGATCGTGAATTAGATCTTTCTTTTATTTATTTATTGGTGCATGATATATATACTTGGATATGGACTGTACCAATTTGCGATATTAATTGCACACATTATATTGGCCCACTGTTTAGCAGACTGATCCCTATTTTGCAACATTGGGTTTTTATTTTTATGTACGCCCTTTTATCTTACACATATCCACTCCTAGTCGTCACATGAGATTTTTCTCCTGTTTTTTTACTTGCATTTTCTAGATTTGGGTGAGAGCTTTCAGATTACCGGTTGTAGTGAGTATACTTTATATTTTATTTAATCTATTCTATTTTTTATTGTTGCTTTAGTGCCCTTATCTTACTTTGTGCCTTCCTATATTCCCATTTTTGACAACCTTCATAGGGGATTTATCTGTCATTTCCTCTTGGTTTTCAGTATAAGTTTTAATGGCGCTTGGAGAATCCCTTAAAAAAGGCAATGTCTTGTAGGGTCTTCTAGTATAAATAATGCAGGTTAAGAAATACAAATTATGTTCTGCCTGGATTTAGATAAAACATCAGGGGAGACGCAGATCTGTACTTCTAGACATATTGAATGTACAGCTACAAGCACACACATGCAGTCCCATAAATCTACACATTCCAACCCACAAACACACAGTTACACATTCCCATACACACACAGCTACGCACTCTTCCTCACCCCAAACATTTGCAGAGTGACCAAGCTCTTGGTGGAGGCTGCCTCCCAACACTGTTGTGCATCAACCCGCGTAATCACTGAAGTTCAGGCCTGGGACTGAAGAAGCCTGGAACTTTAGTAAGAAGGCTGGCAGGTGCAGGCAAATGTTGCACCCCAGCTAAGCACTTTCCTAAAACAGATTAGATAAGGACACTCGTGGTCCTGACAAAGAACAGCACCTTAGCAATCTAGGACATAGAGAAATGCCTTCTGGGACCGCCCAGTTCACACGAGCCGTCAGAAGGCATTTGGAGGACCTGTACTCTCCATCCTGATGAGATTCACCTAAATTTACAGAGGTTCTGTGGTCCCATTAAATTTACTTATAATTTATGATTTGTAAAGTAAAATGTGCGGCCAATGCATTATAGAAATGTAAATTTAAATTCATGCAAGTACAGTTTTAAAGACATGATAATTTATATGCCAAACCTTCTCAGTGGCAGATGAAAAAGTCTATATAATTATGAAGATACAAAAAGATAATTATTAGTGTTCTACTTTCAGAAACATGCTGATGGATGGATCCGTCAAGTGTGCCAAGAGTTATCAGCTGGATAATCTGTCTTTGCCGAGAAGTAAGACTCAGGAGAAAAATCTACTCAGCTTAATTAGCAGGCATTGGATAGAAAACACAACACCAATTGCTAAACATGCATGAAAACACAATCTGAACTCCAGTGTTAGATTAACCCAATTACAAAACTACTGCTGCTAGGAAAGCATAGGGGATACACTATTTTGTCTTTGATCTCTTTTAGCACCACATTTACTGTTCTTAGTTTTCTATCATAACAAAGCAAAGATAAAGCAAAAAATGGCTATTGTGTCTGATTAAAAGCTAGTAATTACCAATGCTGTTATAGGTCTAATGGACAGTGCCTATGGCCAATGTATAAAATAAACTAGACTAGAAGAATTTGACTTAGACTGCACAAGAGAACATTGCCAGTGACTCTTGTGCATTAGTGTCAGCCTAGCAGGAATTCATACAGGCTGACGGCTCCTGGCCGTCCCCAATCAAAGCAGACCATACAGCAGCACTCTATAAGACAAATATATAATTGGTGTTCCTCTAAACAATTTCTTCATGCCATCATTTTAAAGAGTCCCTCCAAGAACATCAACCACTACATCTTAATACTGTGATTTTGATGCAAAGAGCCTGTTCCTACACCCTCTTGCTTGAAAAAGAAACATTGGATTGGCTGATGATCTCAGTGAACGAGGAGAGGTGATCATAGCGAGTTCTTTGAAGCAAGGCATTCTTTATTTCCCAAATGTTTATTCCTAACACCAGTGTCCTAGTTACTGTTTAGGAGACTATTGTTTACTTATATTTTACCCGTGCTGCACTCTCCTTGGCTGGCCCTACTTTCTTGGATGAGAATGGCAAACCTTGCAGATTCTGCAATATAGCAATGTTTTACATTGCAGGGTTAAAATAAGAGTGACATGGCACCATTGAAATGAAGTGGTCTGGGTGCCTATAGTGTCATATTAACACAAACAGCTTTACAACACCTACCAAAAAATTCTTAAATGCACCTTAATTTTTTCAAAATGAATAGGAAAACAACGCATTTATTTATTTAGAATACTGGAAGGCTGATTTAACATCTAGACAGTCAGGGATTTAGCCATTTTCCAGTTCTGTTCCAATCAGCATGCTTTTTGTTAATCCATGTTCATTTTAAATTGACAACTGGCTCTTACCGCCTGGCCCCCTAAAACGGCTTAATAAAAAGAGAAAAAAAAAAAAACTTAAATCCAGCATCAGAACAAAGTTCTCTTTGAAGTTACCCCACTTACTTTTTTTTGTGTCACGCTGCCTCATCCATTTTCAGTCCACTGTCCAATCAAATCCTTCTCATAGAGAAGCTTTGTTGGACCTCACGCACAAGTGTGGCAAATGCTGCAACCCAGTATAAAAGCAGGGACCAAGGGCAGGACAGTGGGCTGTATAAAAGGCTGGACAGAAGGTAGGAAAGGCTGGAGTCAGTGCCAAAAAGCCGGATGAGGGGTGGTTAAGAGTTCAATGATAGTTGGGCTGGACACAAGGTGTTTTTGGATCAAGGCGAAAACTATATGAAGAATTGGACGAGCAGTTCATTACACAATCCTACAAGATTCACATTGCAGGCATGCTCACAGCGCCCACTGCCAGTGAAGAAAGCGATTACATCAGCGCAGTGCATCCTGACTGACTTTTTTTCCCACCAAACTGACATGTGTCAGTTCAGAACAGATGTTCAGGCTGATTAAGTCACGTGTGCCAGAATAACTGCACTCTGGCACAAAATCAAAGCTTTCTCTGTATACACAGCATTTCTGTCAGGAAGGGGCAAAGAACCAAAACACAGAATATAGAACAGTTCAAAGAAAGTACGTACGAATGGTTCTTAAAGCTGTATTCCTGGCACTATAGCTCCCTCTGCATGACCAAAAAAAAAAACAAGTCATGGTCAAAGGAGTACAGAGGAATGACAGATCAGGTGGACAAGCCAAGGTCAGGAAGAAAGATTGGGGTTTGGCATTCTTAATATGGCGGGTTACTTGTAGCATGTATGCTGTGGATTTTAGCTCATCACTTTCACTTGGCTGAGAGTGACAGAACTTACCCAGCACCAAGTGTCCACTACATTTTACAGCAGTGTTTTACTATCTAGAGATCATCTATAATGAAGCTCTACAGCCTCAATGTTCAACTGTTCACTTCTCCCTGCCCTAGAGGCTGAGCAGATATTAATGGGGATCTTCCATGGTTGCCTGGTGACCTGCCTGTCTAATACAATGGTAGCACAAGGAAGAGGTTTGGATCGGCTTGGGAATCACGGCATATTTTAGGAATTCCCACGCAGACAGGTTGATAGACAAGTCAGCACAGTTCTAATGTGATCTCTGACCTGACTTATCTATCTCCTAATTGTCACCTAAATCTTTCTGCCATGTGGGGATCACTAACTGTATTATGCGAAAGGGAACCTTCTCACCCCACTACACAAAAAGCAAATATGCAATTAATGTCTTACCCATACCTCCACAAAAATAGCAAACTTAGTTACCCCTCTGTTTTACTAAAACAAAACAGAAAAGAAAAAAAAAGAAAAGAAAAAAAACGGTCTTGTGACGGTCATAAAGAAAGGATGGGGAAGAGATCCCGAAGCGCTCTATAGCTATAAAAGACATACTTAGTAGTGAAGGTGTTCCGTTTAACCCCTTAAGGACCAAACTTCTGGAATAAAAGGGAATCATGACATGTCACACACGTCATGTGTCCTTAAGGGGGTTAAACCGGGTTCTTTTTTTTTTTTTTTACTATATTTTGTAGAAAAATATAGGTTATAAAATGAAAACTGGGGGAGGGGCTATTAATGGACAACTGAACTGCAGGACTGAAGGTTTTGGCCTGCATTTGCCATGTCATTATCAATTCACTGTTTAGTCCATTTTTAAAATCATTCAATTTACAACACATCAAAAACGAAGTATAAAATCAGAAAGACTTGACAGCAGGATATTAATATGGCTTGCATTTCAAGCTAGATATCAGAATATTTGCTGCGTCCTGCTCAGCCTTTTTTCTCCCCTTCATTAAAAATAGAAAAAAAAATCCCATTAGGGAATTTGCACAGACTTCATCTCATTGCTTTGACGGGAACCAAGTTCTGTAACAGAGTGCCAAGTCTGATCCTCCAGGGAGAAATATTAATATTCTCTGCATAGGGGTGATAATTGAAGCATGTGGCTCATAAAAAAATAAATAATCACACCACTGTTTGTTTATAAATATGGGAGAGTAATCTGCATGAAACTCCTTATGATCCCCCATGCCCTCTTTATCCAAGTGGGCTATTCAACTTGAGTATGGGTGATTAAGATAAACAATACAAACAATATAACAAAAAAAGTTTAATTTCATATTTTTCAAAAAGGCACAAAGAAATCTGCAATGGTAAGCAGGGAGACAGTTTAGTTTAAGGGTTACAAAACTCAAAATTGTCCTTATTAACAAATACAGATCCTGCCGCTATACAGAATGCTTGTAAAGCAACTACGTGTTTGCTTAATGGGGAATATTAGAAGCGTTTTAGCCCACTACACCCATCAAGGCATTCTAGAACTTATGAATGTTGGAAAAGATGGGCTGAATGAGACCTGTAAATTGTTGGAACTGTTTAGCAAATTCTAAAATGAAAAACACACAAGCACAAACCTGAACTCTAATGGGAATATCAGAGAGTACTGTAAGTGAAATTTTGGCGTAACATAAGGTGTAAAAGCGTAATGCTCAAAACAGCAAACAAACCTTTTCATACTTGACATTACTTGGACTCTGGACAATGCATGGAGTTTTTCCTATGTATGACTTGTCTGAGAATTCTTCATAAACTTTCATCATTAGTCAAGAAGCTGATAAACGTTTTTTCATATTTGGGGGGGAGGGGGGGGGGAGAGGGTGGAGAATTCAAAGAAAAACAATAAGCTGCGCTGGGTTATTGTGCTTAGACTGTCCCTTTAAAGGACCACAATAGTGCCAGGAAAACAATCGTTTTCCTGGCACTATAGTGCCCTGAGGGTGCCCCCACCCTCAGGGTCCCCCTCCTGCCCTGCTCTGGAAGGGGGAAAGGGGTAAAATCTTACCTTTTTCCAGCGTTGGGCGGGGAGCTCTCCTCCTCCGATCCTCCTCTTCTCCTCCCCGTTGGCTGAATGGGCGCGCATTCAGCCGGTCACATAGGAAAGCATTCATAATGCTTTCCTATGGACACTGGCGTGCTCTCACTGTGAAAATCACAGTGAGAAGCACGCAAGCGCCTCTCAATGAGACAGCCGCTAGAGGAAATAGGGGAAGGCTTAACCCATTCTGAAACTGCTATGTTTATGAAAAAATGGGTTAACCCTAGCTGGACCAGGCACACAGACCACTTCATTAAGCTGAAGTGGTCTGGGTACCTAGAGTGGTCCTTTAAGGAAGCATCTGTAGAATCACAGAATCAAGTGTTCCAATTCACAGCAAATTCGAAACATTTTTCTCCTCAGGTCAATCAACTGATTATGTTTGGTAAGAACATCATTAAGATCCCATAATGTTCATAAATTCTTGCACAAAGTTCAATGTACCGGTATTTATCAATATATAAGATTATTTGCTTATATGAAACGTATAAAGTATAAAGATTATAATGCCGTATGTCTTCTTTAGCAAGAAGAATCTACCGGATAACAGGTTCTGTGAATGTTCATAACATGTTAAAACCCAACAAATTTCAGAACTTCTCCCTATGATTGAAGTACAATTCCAGCTTAGAATCCAGCAGAGAACATTACGGGCATTGCCATCTCATTCTTGTTCACATATCAGTAGAGTACTAACATTCCACTAATGGCACCTGAATTGTAAATATGCAGTTCATGGATTAGTTGATTGACGCACAAGAAGGCCCAAATATAAAACTTGCAGGAAAATAGCCGGCTGAATACAAAAGCCTAGAAAGTAGCTTCATTTCAAAGATTTATGTTCTTACAGCAGCACGGTTACATATAAAGTAATAGAACGATCTCTACCTCTGGCACTATAGAAGCATAAAAACCAAGATGAAATAGAAGGTAAAGAATTGAAGAAGCATTATTAGCTGGTAATATAACTTATTTGCAGCATCACACAATGAAGGGGAGCTGTTATTTATAAACTGACTAACTGGTAAATCAGTCATGTAGACCATCTAAAAAAAAAAGAGTGTAGCCTCTAGGGGAAAGAAATAAAAAAAAGTTAAATTCATGTGGTAGATTCAGGAGCTTAAACATGGTTTATCTTCCACTGTATCCTGGAATGGATGGGACAGCTGTGCATCCTCCCCACACAATGCACAAAGCGCCCCAACAATTCACAACATGTAATTGCAGTACAGAGTTGTAGCATGCTTCTGTGACAATTGAAGTCAGTGGAGCTGAACTGTTGCTGTTTGTAGTCAGTAATTCTATACGTACTTACATAGCTGAAAAGAGACTTGTGTCCATCAGACTCCACCTCACACACATATATTTTTTTGCTGTTGATCCAAATTAAGGCAAAAAAACAAGTCTGAAGTGCTTCCAATTTTGAAACAAACTAGAAAAGAATTCCTTCTAGACCCAAAGAAGGATTTTTTCCTAGTTTGTTGCATTAGTAGGAAAAAAAATACATATTGCAAAATACCTTTTCAGACATATTTGCTAGGAATTTGTCTTGCACAGTGCATAGGTGAAATTGTATTCTCTATAAAAAGACACAGTTTGACGCTTGGTATGATATGTGGACTTTAATATAATTAACAATGTAATAGAATGTAATAAGGAATATTAATATTGGAGAAAGTAGCAGGAACTGAAGACTTGGTTCTTATCCCTTTGGGTACAGACCCAAAAAGTAGGAAGAACAGGATCATACTATGTATGATACCCGTGGTTAAAGGGTTTTAGATACAATTTTTAAGGAATACGCCTATTGAAAATTTGTGAGGGGTTTTAAAGCAATTTAATAAATATAGCTCCAAATGAAAGCATGCATGCATTTATTGCTGCATTTTTATTAGGAATTTATCTAAAAAAACTGATTGTAAACACTGCAGATCTGTTGTATGAAGCCTTTGCAAGCACTCCCCTTTCTCACAGCACAATGCTGATAATAATGGTAATAGTGGAGGAGATATCGATTGTGGTAGTTTATTGCGCATATTTACATACAGCACCTGCCATCTGCCCTTTCTCTTTCTGCTTCTTCCCTTAATAACACAGACTTGTGGTATCTTTGCAGATATGGTGGTGGTAGTGCAGTGGCGGAGGAGTTGTCAACAATCCTTCAATCAGAGGAAGAGGTGTTCAGACTCTCAGAGGTTATAGCAATGCCACTGAAGGTGCATTGGGGAACACAACCCTGTCCCCTATCCTTCCTCAATTACTTATTGTCATTAGGACACAACATTGATGATGGTGGGTTTGTTTCTCTTATAACAATAAATTAAGGACATGAATGATTGTGTATTGTGTAAACAAATACAACTTAATTCAGCAAAAATGGGAGTCTGTATGAAAAAATGGGTTCATTACTGTAATGCTATTGTGTTTGATTTTAATGGAACACTACAGCAGTAGGAATAGAAACCTGTATTCCTAATGCCATAGGAGGTTGAAATGTTTAATCACCCCCCTCGATTCAATGCTTTCCTATGGGAAATTTGAAGATGTCAGATGTGCTCAGGCAAAGTAATGTGATGAAGCAGTCTGGGTACCCCACCTAAGAAACACATCAATAAATAAATAGATTTTTCTTTATTCAAACACAACCCCCCCAAAAAAACAAAAAACTGAAAATGGGATCACTTCATGCTTAATAAAAAAAATAAAAATGGAAAAAGGCAGTTTAGTAGATATACCCCCAACGAATACATGCATGCCTATTTTTATGTATGTTTTCATTGGGAGCATAGTCTAAAAGAGCTTACAAAGGCTGTAGTTCTTATGAACTGCAGCCACTGTAAGCCCTCCCTATTTTTTTTTTCCCTAGAAGACACTTTCAGTCTCTTCGCGAGGAAATAACCAGAGGCTTCTCATTGAGCGTGCATATCTGGAGCCAAGGAGCTGGTCTGAGGTCTGTGAGGGAGGAGGTGGCAGACGCGCTCAATAAGAGCATGCCTGCCACTTCATGGAAGTAAGAAGGAATCCTCCCTGTCTGTTTGATTGACAGCCAGGGGGAAGTTTCCTAGTTCAGTTTGAAAAGTGCCGATTTCTCATAGACCAAAAAAGTAAAGAGTCCAACGGGCAGGTGGCAAAACAGTGTTAAAAAGTATAGAGTACAGATACAGAATGTTATGGTGAGACTGCCACTGAAATTTGCAAATAAATATAAAGAGCATCCCTATTTTTGTTAGATCTGCACCCTGTTACATGACCACATCCTTAATAACAACTAAAGATAAAGCAGGCCTTCCAAAGAGAAGAGTGAAGAGTTCAGTGTGGAGTGACACTATACATGTATGAAATTACCTAAACATAAGAAAAGAGAAAAAACATTGGGGATAGATTATCTGTTATATCTTCAGTAATGGGAATTTTTCCTGTATGCATTTCCAAATATAGATGGTAAATGATAATGTAATGCATGGAATAGATAGTTATGTAATCCATGGCTCGCAACATGTATGAACTGACCATGTAAAGCAGTATAACGATTATAGATGGGGCCTGCCCAGAGAAGAGATTTACTAGATAAGACATTTCATGTTTTGATTGATTTTTTTTTGTTTTGTGTGTTTTTATTTGATAAAAGAGTTTGGTCTGTTGTGAGTAAAACACACATCCAGAAAGTTATAAAGAATTGAAGTGTGTCCGTCTAGCGCACCGAGGACAAGTTGATATGTTTTTCCAGCTAATTGTGGAATGAGTCTGTAAATGTATTCCTGTAAGATGATGCACTGCACTAAAATGTATTCAATTCTGATTGCTTTATATTTTATTTAGAAGGTGAGCAATTTTACCAAAAGAAAGAAGAAAATAGGACTAATAATTTTACAAAGGCTCTATAAAGAAGGGAAAGTTAAAGGAACGGAACCTAGCATTTAAATGTGTTAAAGACCTGGGGGCAGATTCGGAAGAATATGTTTAATCGATATCCCAAAAGTTAAAGGGGAAATCTTATGCTATTCAGTATCATTATACAGAAATGTATAACTGCTGTTTTGTAGAAGAGGAACCCAATCAGTTTTTCGAAGTACCATGCTGAAACAAAAACATAGCACTTCAATCAGTGGATTTACTGAAGATCCAATCTTGCACAAAAAAAAAAAAAAAATGTACTTCTTAACCCCTTAAGGACACAACTTCTGAAATAAAATGGAATCATGACGGAATAGTTCTGTCATGTGTCCATAAGGGGTTAAAATAAACATGTAAACCCAAGCAGGCCGGAGCAGAAAAGTACTTTGCTGATTCCAAAACCATTTCAGAGGGAGGTCGGAGGATATAATTGAACTGCTGAAGTGGAAATGTTACACCATTAATGAGATCTAAAATGTGCTTTTAGTTAACAAAAACACACACATACAAACCATTACGTTACTCTATAAATAATGGCCATGAGAGAAATCCTCCTTGTACATCCTGTTAAGATTCAATATGCTATTTTTACTTATTTATTTTACTTATACTAAGAAAATCATTAGCAAATAGTCAAATTTTAGACGCTTCAATGAGAATATATGTGCAGCCAAAATTATTCTAGTGCTCGCAATTGGGTAGCTGAAGCAGCAGTGCCACCTAGCATCAGAACTCCTTCATGTAGCAGAATTACAAGGCCCTGTATCCTGAAACTATGACAAAAACCCTTCTAGTGGAGAACACCTTAATTTTCCTATTATACCATAATATCTGATGATTAAAATTGATTCCTAGGTTACAAAATGATTGTTAATCTAGTAAACATTATCTATTTTTTCCCCCCAAACTAACCTTCATAAATGCCTATAATCCTACCTTTTTCTAGGCTGTAAATGAATAAATAAATAATAGTTTTGTATTATATCATTTTCTCTTTATTCAAATAACACATTCCTCAAATGAAAACTTGTGAAGGCACCCAAAACCAGTGAGGCTAAAAAATGTCAAAGTTAAAATGTGAATCATATACCATTTATAGATTCAAATACATTTATATTTGTGCTTTTTTTTTTTTTTCATACCATCGGTAATAGCATCTTGATAATGCATGAAGCATCCCACTACATCACCAAAAGCTGCCAAATAAGGTTCTAGTATACAGTAGTGTGTACATATGTTAAAGGAACACTATAGTCACCTAACTAGCAACTTTAACTTAATGAAGCAGTTTTAGTGTATAGATCATGCCTCTCCGGTTTTACTGCTCAATTAACTGCCATTTAGGAGTTAAATCACTTTGTTTCTGTTTACGCAGCCCTTGCCACACCCTGCATGAAAAAAAAGACTGGTTTCACTTTCAGTCAGATGTAATTTACTTAAAAAATTGTATCTCTTGCTCCGTAAATTGACTTTAATCACATACAGGAGACTCTTGCAGAGTCTAGCAAGCTATTAACATAGCAGGGGATAAGAAAATCTTAATTAAACAGAACTTGTAATAAAGAAAGGATACACTTTTGAGGACTCTTTACAGGAAGTGTTTAGGAAGGCTGTGCAAGTCACATGCAGGGAGGTGTGACTAGGATTCATAAACAAAGTGATTTAACTCCTAAATGGCAGAGAATGGCAGTGAGGCTTCAGGGGCATGTTCTATACACCAAAACTGCTTTATTAAGCTAAAGTTGTTTTGGTGACTATTGTTAATTGCTCTTCATGATCCCCCAATAGGAGTCTAGCAGACTGGGGACTCACCACATTTAAAATATATATTTTTTTTATTTTATTTTTTTAAATGACCACTATAGTGCCAGGAAAACACACTCGTTTTCCTGGCACTATAGTGCCCTGAGGGTGCCCCCACCCTCAGGGTCCCCCTTCCGCCCGGCTCTGGAAGGGGGAAAGGGGTAATAACTTACCTTTTTCCAGCGCTGGGCGGAGAGCTCTCCTCCTCCTCTCCGCCTCCGATCCGCCCCGCCGGCTGAATGCGCACGCGTGGCAAGAGCTGCGCGCGCATTCAGCCGGTCTCATAGGAAAGCATTTACAATGCTTTCCTATGGACGCTGGCGTGCTCTCACTGTGAAAATCACAGTGAGAAGCACGCAAGCGCCTCTAGTGGCTGTCAATGAGACAGCCACTAGAGGATTAGGGGGAAGGCTTAACCCATTCATAATTATAGCAGTTTCTCTGAAACTGCTATAATTATGAAAAAATGGGTTAACCCTAGCTGGACCTGGCACCCAGACCACTTCATTAAGCTGAAGTGGTCTGGGTGCCTAGAGTGGTCCTTTAAGTGTTCACTGTGACCTGCACACTGCAACAATATTAACTGGAAATGACAGTGTTATACTTTATTTACTTTTTAAATGGTCTTTGAAAGTTTACTTTGCTTGGAATGCCAACCATTTGTTGAAATTCAGAATATGTTTAAATGATGGTCACCCATGTTAATGGCTACTTACTATTTACTGTATATGATTAAATGGTTCTTAAAGAGGTCATATATTGGACAGCCGTATTATGTAATTTAACATAGTCGGATACTATGGTAGCAAGATAACATTTCTTCAACACAAAATGCATTTACACTATCCTTATGCCTGGCATCTAAAACAAAAGTGTGACCAAGCATAAGCAATTACACCTGGTAAAGCTTGTAACCTCAAAATAGCGCACTCATTTTCCAATTAATACCAGCTAGCAAACAGAGACTGTAAGGATATGAACTAGTTAACTCTTTTTGCATTATATGCTCTAAAATAATGTTTGAAATAATTATGATGACCTTGGCAGATGAATTCTGTAACATGCTCTGAGAGGCCTCCCTTCTACAGGATGTATGACATCACTCGACCTCAGGATGTTCCTGTCCCGTCTTTATTCAAATGCTTATCTTTTTAATGTCAGACAAGTATGTACTATTAACTATAAGGAAGCGATACATCTCGCTGCTTGAGTGACAAATTGTGTATAAATGCTAGCCCTGAAAATACTCATTGAGAACATGTTAGAGCACTCTTTCGTGTCTGTCGTTATTTGCTATACAAGAACTCCCGTCAATTGATGTGTTGACCGGAGAATCGAGGGGAGTTGAGTCCAGAACAGCATTAACCCTTTCAGAGACGTGTTTACTTTTGGTTATCGATATAACCCCGCTGAACTCACAGTTTGCAACTTGTATATGTATGGATTGAGTGATAAAAATAAGCACACAATCCCATTGGATACCTGTCTTCAGGGAAAGAAAAAGAAAAAAAAAAAAAAGTAGCATGACTCTTTAAGAAGAATAGAATAAGATTTTTTATTTTTTTTGAGGCCAATGTAGTAAGCAGAACCATAAATCTATACTAGGACTGACCTATTCAACCTAAGACTTCAAGCACAAATCCATAAAGCATCTCCTCCTGTGCATTACACATTACTAAGGTGCTCTGTTTTAGAGTGCTGCTGACTTCGAGTAGTGAACTTATCTATGCACACAATAAAACCATGAAAGAATACTTAAAGTGTCTCTTAGTAAAAACAAAAAGTATAAAGAATCAAAGTGCGTTCTGTTCAATGTTCTTGATCTATCTCTGCCTTGAAGAAAGTGTCATGGGAATGTAAATGCATCAGTTGATTCCGCTAAGCTTTGTATGTAAACAATATAACAAATCCTGCTGATGTTGTTATAAAAGACTTTGTGCTATCATTGCATACTTTACTTTTTTTTAATTTTTTATTTAAAGGCTAACTTGACATTTTCAGGAAATAACAGAACATTATACACCAGGACTGACCAGCTAGTATGATTCCACAAATGATAGAAAAGGTAACCTGAAAGTGACAACAGTGAAACCACAGCCTCCAGAGGGAAACCATATAATGATTTAAGAAAAGCAAAGAACAAGAGACATGAATGTGTAACCTGTTAATATTTTAAAACAAATGTTTAATCAACTCTGTGAAGTAGCACAGTGAGTTCATGTCATACATCATCTGTAAAGACAAGTTTATTCACTAAACAGTGAATTGAAAATTGGATTTGCAAAATGTAGGCAATAGGGGGGTGGGGGAGAAAACAGTACAGATTGTTACTGTAAACCACTTTCATCTATTTCATAATTAACCGTTAGAAAGATGTTTAACTTCTGAGATTTATGTAAAGACGTTTAATATTTGGTAGTCTCAATACACTCACATGTTCCTATAATACATTTTTTTTTTTTTTAAATCTATATATATTCAATGAATGCAATGTAGCCTTAAACATTTTCCTTAGTTATAACAATAATTAAAATAAAAATGATATAAAATAGCTGGTAGTTTAACGGTAAACAAAGTGTTTCTACTGATGTGGTAGAACTTTAGCAAGATCGCTGGCCATCACATTAGCTGTAGTTAAAGGACCACTAGAGTGCCAGGAAAACAAAATCGTTTTTCTGGCACTATGGGGTCTTTGAGTCGTACCTGTCCCCCACCGGGCTCAAGAGGGGTTAAACAGGCTCCCTCGGAAATCTCCTCCCTATTCCGAGATCAGCGTTGAATGCACATACACGGCAAGAGCCGCATGCGCATTCAATCAGTCCATAGGAAAGCATTTCTCAATGTTCTGGTGAGTAGAATCATTCCCTTCAGGCTTTTTGATGTAAACACTGTATTTTCAGAGAAAATGCAGTGTTTACATTACAGCCTAGTGATAACTTCACTGGCCACTCCTCAGATAGTTGTTAGAGATCCTTCCTGGGTCATGGCTGCCTAAAATGCATCCAAAAATTCAGTATCTCCTCCCTCTGCATGCAGAAACTGAACTTTCCTCATAGAGATTCATTGATTCAATTAATCTCTATGAAGAGATGCTGATTGGCCAGGGCTGTGTTTGAATCATACTGGCTCTGCCACTGATCTGCCTCCTTCACAGTCTCAGCCAATCCTATGGGGAAGCACTGTGATTGGATCAGGCTACCACTTCGGATGATGTCAGCAGACTGCTCGTTTTTCTGAGGCAAACAGCATGCAGATTTACAGCTTCAGGCTTGAGTACATTAAGATTTTGCTATATTTATGGAGGCATGAGGGGCCCAGGGGAGCTAGATTGTGGTTTTAACACTATAGGGTCAGGAATACAGGTTTGTGTTCCTGACCCTATAGTGATCCTTTAATTTAGTGGTTCTTGACTTCTCAGCCAGTCACTAGATGTGTTTCCTAGTCCAGTGCTGCACAGTGAACAGCACCTATGTTCAGCGTTTCCACGCTGTGCATGAAGGAGGTGAATGTTCCTCATAGAGATTCATTTATTCAGTTATAGACCTGTGAGCTTAACTTCTGTGACTGGGAAAATGTTTGCTTCTGTGACTGGGCTATTAAGGGATAATATTCAGGAATTCATTGGAAAGAACTTTGTTATTAGCAAAAATCTGCATTTTTTTTATAAAAACATAGGTCATGTCAAACTAGCATAATTGCATTCTACAAAGAAGTAAGTAGCAGTATAGATCAGGGTGTTGCAGTGGATGTGAACTACTTGGATTTTGCCATGGCAATTGGTACAGTTCCTCACAATAGGTTAGTCTTCAAACTAAAAGAAATTGATCTAGATCAATATTCTTGTTCTTGCATAGAACATTGGCTTAAGGATAGAGTGCAACAAGTTGCCATTAATGGTAAATTTTCAAGCTGGACAAAAGTGGTAAGTGGTGTCCCTCAGGGTTCTGTTTTGGGACCGCTTCTATTTAACATATTTATAAATGATCTTGAAATAGGCATTGAAATACATGTTTTAGTGTTTGCAGATGACACAAAACTCTGTAAAGTAATAAAATGTGGGCAGGATATTGCTTTACTGAAAATGGATTTGGATAGATTGAGGGGGACTGAGCACTAAAATGGCAGATGAAATTTAATGTAGAGAAATGCAAAGTTATGCAATTTGGAGTAAAAAATGCACAAGCAACTCACACCCTAAATGATAGTGAATTAGAGATAACACACAAGAAGGATTTGGGACTTGTTATAAAAAACAAATTAGGTAGCAATATGCAATGTCAATCGGCAGTTGCTAAGGCCAGTAAGGTTTCGTCACGTATAAAAAGGGGCATAAATTCCCGGGATAATAATATAATTTTGTCTCTTTAAAAATCACTGGTAAGACCACACCTTGAATATGCTGTGCAATTTTGGCCCCCCTTTTCTAAAGAAGGATATTATGGCACTAGAAAAAATGCAGAGACGGGCTACAAAATTGATTAAAGGAAGAGCATTTTAGTTATGAAGAAATGTTAACAAAAAATGTACAGGTAAAACTTTTAAGTTTGGAAAAAGGATAACATTAAACAAATATATTCGGTACCAGTACAAACCATTGTCTGGAAATCTATTCAAAAACAGGGCTATACATAGGACACACGGTCACGCATTTGGACTGGAAGAAAGGAGATTTAGTCTAAGATCTAGAAAAGGTTATTTTTACAGTAAGAACAATAAGAATGCGGTATTCTTTGCCTGAATAGGTGGTTTTATCAGAGTCCAAACAGATATTTAAACAGCAATTGGATAAATACTTGCAAAAAACATAATATACAGGGATATAATTTCTAATTAGTGGGGTAAAAACTTCTTGATCCAAGGAGATATCGGACTGCCATTTTGGGGTTAAGGAGGAATTTTTTTTCCTAGTTTGTTTCAAACAGTTTGGATCAACAGCAAAGACATATGTGAAGAAGGCTGAACTTGATGGACAAAAGTCTCTTTTCAGCTATTGAACTATGTAATATGTAACTTGCCAGCTCTTTAAAGGGAGCAACACTTAAAGGGACACTATAGTTACCACAACAACTACAGCTTAATGTAGTAGTTCTGGTGAGTATAATCATTAGCTTCAGACATTTTCATGCAAGCACGGCCTTTTCAGAGAAAAAGCAGTGTTTACATTGTCCCTTAGGGACACCTCCAAGTGGCCACTCCTCAGATGGCCACTGGAGGTGCTTCCTAGGGCACTGCTGCACAGTAGGCAGCACTGCCACTCAGCGTCTCCATGCTCTGCATGGGGACGCTGAATTTTCCTCACAGAGATGCACTGATTCAATGCATCTCTATTAAGAAGTGCTGATTGGCCAAAACAGTGATTGGCACCGCCCCCATCCCGCCACCTTGCCCCTCTGGGAAAGCATTAGATTGGCTAAAAATCAGCAATTCTGATGTCATCCAGGAGGCAGATCAGTGTCAGGGCCAGCGTACCCTTGCGGCACTGTAAATAAGGTGAGTTTGTATTCCTTTTAAGCGTGTGGGGGGGCAAGCCACCTAACTGGTGAGTTTAGCACTATGGGTTCAGGAATACAGGTTTGTGTTCCTGACCCTATAGTGTTCCTTTAACTCACACTTTGTATTAGCGAATTTGTTCTCATAGTTATGCCATTAGCAAAAAGGTAAGGACTACAGACATGCACTTTTCAGAGAACTGCAATATCCCCAACTGACACTATGGAACTCCACGATTTCTAGATTTCACTCATTTCCAGCAGACACCTTTAAGAGTCTTAGCTATACACAGAGAAAAAGCAGGATTCACATTCCCAGGACATCACGACATGCCCATAAATCACAGGATAATTTCAGGATTTAGATAGTAGCAAGAACATGAATCACAAATCAGAATCACTATTGATCCCACAGAACAGATGGGCAGGGGATCTATCACGATGAACAGAGCACATAAATAAGTGCTAGTTACTTTAACAAAGAAAATCAGCAATCCAGTTTGCTTCTTTTTCAAGAAATTGCCATTTGAAAGCAAACACAGAAGGGTTTTGCATAAATTGCTGCCTTTTCAGGTCTAATTTTTAAATTAGATTAGTTAACAGAGTCCAATCAATTCCTTGAATTCAATTTACAACACACACTGCAAGGAAGAGCTTTCCCTAACCCGATTATGGTTTCCGATTAGATTTCCAGAGGGCAGATTTGTTGTGGCTCTGAAAATACACTTATCAAATGCTAAAGGGACTATAAAATGTACAATTTTCTTTTCAAACAAAATATTTTTTTTAAAATCATCTTTGTAGTTAAATAATTTTTCCTGCTAGAACATGGTATGTTGTTGTGCACTGTGGGATGGATAACTTTATTAACCCCTTAAGGACTGAGCTAAATGTACACGTTGTGATCAAAACAAAACTTAAACAAAACATGGAATTTGACTATATGTCTGTTTAACCGTAATTCACCTCTTTCATATTATGTGCACTCACACTTATTATATATCATTTTATTCAGGGGAAACAGATTTATTTTAACATTCAGTACTTAGCTATGAAACATAATTTAATATGAATAAAATATTTTTAAAAATGGGAGAAAAGATTTTTATTTTTTTAGTTCTACATTACATTTTAACTGTATGTCATAATACTGTTTGCTTCTACTGCAATAAAATACACATATTTGTATTCAGCGATGTCCCACGTGTAAAACAATATGCCCTATGTACTGGTTTTATGGTGTTTTGTTACAGGGTCAAATATAGCATGTTACATTTTTCAGTTTTTTCACCAGATTGGTTACGTTGCCTTTGAGACTGTATGGTAGCCCAGGAATGAGAATTACCCCCATGATGGCATACCATTGGTAATAGTAGACAACCCAAGGTATAGCAAATAGGGTATGTCCAGTCTTTTTTAGTAGCCACTTGGTCACAAACACTGGCCAAAGTTAGCGTTAGTATTTGTTTGTGTGAAAAATGCAAAAAACTAATTTGAACACCAATTTTGGCCAGTGTTTGTGACTAAGTGACCACCATATGCTCTCAAAGGAAACGTAACCAATCTGGCGAATTTCAAATGTGAAAAAACTGAAACGCAAGCCTTATATTTGACTCTGTAACTTTTAAAAACACCATAAAACCTGTACATGAGTGGTACTGTTATACTCGATTCAGACTTCGCTGAACACAAATATTAGTGCTTCAAAACAATTATATCGATCGTCAGTGTAAGTGCCATTTGTGTGTGAAAAAAGTAAAACAATTGCACTTTTACTGACAATATCATCGTTGTAATACATTTCACGGTTTTGAAACACTAATATTTGTGTTCAGCGAAGTCTCACGAGTAAAACAGTACCCATGTACAGGTTTTATGATGTCTTGGAGAGTTACAGGGTTAAATATAGTGCTAGCAAATTAAATCATCTGGACTTTCATCCTGGGTTGTCAGGCAGGTCCCGCAAATTGTAATAAAATGACCTACTTATGTAAAAATATTACATAGATACATATGTAGAATATATATATATATATATATATATATATATACACACACACACACACACACACACACACACACACACACACACACACACACATATGTGCAAAAAATAGATAGCTTGGCACTCACCCTTTTTCTCTTATGTAGCTGCAATTATGCCTTGATGCAACCCCACGTTATGAAGTATATATGGATAAGTAAAAGATGCACTCTCAGGTCTTTTAAACAAACAGATTTTTATTTATTCCAAATAAGGTTACAACATGTAATCTGATCGACATGTCGACCCATTCGGGTCTTTCTCAAGATCCTGAGAAAGACCCGAATGGGTCGAAATGATCAGATTACATGTTGTAACCTTATTTGGAATAAATACCAATTTATTAGTTTAAAAGACCTGAGAGTGCATCTAATATATATATATTTTTTATTTTTATTTTATATATATATATATATATATATATATATATATATATATATATATATATATATATATATATATATATATATATATACATATACATATACACATATAATTTTTTTTGAATTATTTTTATTTATATACAGATATATATTAGACATGTGCAATTCGTTTCGTTCTGAATGTCAATTAGTACGAATTTCGGGCATTTCGGACACTTCCGAATGTCTGAATAGCTGAATTGCCGAAGTTCTGAAATTGCCAAATTTCAGAAATGTTGAAGTGGCCGAAGTACAGTATTGCCGAAGTACTAATATACCTACCCAGTGGAAAAATGAAGAATGTTACACTGTAGACATGTTTAAGTAAAAAAGTATACAAACATAGCCAGGATTCAGCTGTAAGCATTTGCAACACTTACAACAATCAAGTAACACACATTCGTATAAAATGTAAGTTACTTAGCCAGTCAATGGAATGACAGGAATGAATAAGTAGATAACTCAATAATTCCCACGGTATTAGGGAGCTATCTACTAAAAGGCTGAAAGACCTAAATTAATCTTTCAGACAAATTTACTAATACTAAGTAAAGATTACTTAGTATTCATAAATTATGCCCCTACTCACGGTATCTAGTAAATAGTGAGCAGTGTCCCCCCCACCTGTGCCGCGCGAGTGGGAGCTTCTAACCTAAAGGGGAGACCTATTGCCCCACCCCCTGCCCCCATCCCTGAACGGCGGGTGGGGGCCCTAAAGTAAAATAAAGGGTGAGGACCTATTGTCGTCCTCCCCCCTGGCCCCCACCACTGAGCGGCGGGTGGGGACCCTAAAGAAGAATAAGGGGAGACGACACTTATTGTCCTCCCCCATCCCTGAGCGGCGGGTGGGGGCCCTAAAGTAAAATAATGTGGGGGGGGGCTTATTGTCTACCCCACACCCCAGCGGGTGGGGGCTCTAAAGTAAAATAAGGGGGCGGAGAGACCTATTATCCTCCCCCCTCCCGGCCCCACACCTGAACGGTGGATGGGGGCCCTGAATTAAAATGGGGGGAAGCTATTATCCTCCCCGGCCCCCACCCCTGAGAGGCGGGTGGGGGCTCTAAGTTAGAATAAGGGGGGGGTCTATTGTCGTTGTCCCCCACCCTCATTGGTCCCACCCCCCTTTCTGATTTAGGGCCCCCACCGGCCGCTCAGGGGTGGGGGCCAACAGGTCCCCCCTTTCAGTTTAAAAGCCCCCACTCGCGCAGCACGGGTTGGGGGGACACTCCGAAGTGTCGAACCGAAATTTTTCCCAATGCACATCCCTAATATATATATATATATATATATGTATATATATATATACACATATATACATACATACATATACACACACGTATATAGATAGAGATATATATATATATATATATATAATTTCGTTCTATGTATATTTTGATATATATATTAATATCAAAATACAGTTAGAACGAAATTACATATATATTTTTATTTTTTTGACGAATTTACATATTTCTTTATTTTATATTACATATAAATATAATTAACATTCTACGTGTATTTTGATAATATATATATATTTAGTATATATTATTGGATTAAAAACTTTATTTTACTTTTTACAGGCAGCAGGGGGACTACCTGTCATTCCAGGCACTCCCCCCTGCTGTGGACGGCTCTTCCGTCCATGTGATCGTGAGGTCCTCGCCCAGGAGGGCCGGAACGGCAGCAGGGGGACTCCCTGGAAGGGCAGGTAAGTGTCCCCCCCCATCGTGATCGCCGGTGAGCGGGTAAGTACATAAGACGGTGTGGACGTGCTATGCCGCCCGCCGACGTTTAGAGTCGGGTCCCCAAGGATGGCATAGCAAGCCCGCCGTCCTTAAGGGGTTAAAGAGGCAATGCTATCTCTTCCATGTAATCCTGCAAAAATAGCAATAAATGGTTAATAAACTGAAATACATAACTGCAAAAGAGCAAAGAAACAACTGATATATATATATATATATATATATATATTTATAAACTGAACACAAAACTGCTGCAAATAAATATTGTTTATCACAGGTTTAAAATGTAATCTCTACTCCCGATGACACTAAACCAAGACAACAAATACTGAGGTGTGATTTAAAAAAAATAAAAAAAAAATAACAACCCACCACTGAGGATGATATTTAATTTAAGGTGAAAGTATTGGTAGAGGGAGGTCTTTGGGGGTAGGTTGTATAAAAAGCCTATTTGTACCCCAGGCACTACAATAACATGTAATAGTTATGGTACAGTGACCAATAACTGTAAAGTACTGTTCACTGTTGAAGCAAATTAAGAAAAACATACAAAATAAATAACTATGATGGTTCCCTGAAAAAAATACAATAAAAAAAAATGGTGAGAGCACACTATGAAATGTTACCACAAAAGGCAGAAACAGTTGATAAAATCAATATTGGATCCACTCACATGATTCTGAGCCACTCCACAAGCTGGCTCAGACTAACAACTCAGTTGCAGAAGGAAGGGTCTGGATGTTCAAGTTAACAGCTTTGCCTTTTATCCATGCAGCACCAGAAAGGAACTCCAAAACACTGAATAAAAACACCACTTGCTTTATTTAAAACAAACGAAAAATATATCTTACAAATAAAGATTAAAAGTTGGTCCACCTCCACCTGACATGTTTCGACTGGTATGCCTTTATCAAAAGTGGTTCTGTTGTGAGCGTCTCTCTGTTTCCCCTTTTAAATTCATTTTGGCGCCATCATCCGTATTGCTGATGGTTACTTCCAGGTTCATGACCCTTGCGTATTTGAATGTCATTACACCCACTTGTGTCTGACGGACTTAATCAGAGTTCCGGCACTCGAGTCAAAAGCTTGAATTCGACATTATGTATATTCTGAGTCTTATACACATGATCTATATGTAATTAAAAAGTCCACCAAATTTATGGAATAATAAAAAAATAAAAAATAAAGGAGGGGGGGGGCGGGGAGAAATAACGCAGAATTGGGAAGCAAAAAATGATTTAAGCATATTAAAAACATGATTTAAAAGCATAGAAATACATAGTGTGATGAAGGCATTGATGAAGCCATAAATGTAAAACTAGATATGATTTCCCTAGAGAGAAGAAAGGAGAAGAGTCCATAAGAACAATGTATAAAACATACATAAGACAATAATAATAAGAGTAGTAACAATTAAAAGCAAGAATTAATTTCAAAATCAGCACTTAAGCCATGGGGAAGGAGGGTGCCAAGGTTAAAACTCCATCTCATTTCAGACTTGCTTAGGAGGCTATCTATATCTCATCCTCTCCAGTGTGTTAACTGCTTTGATACCCATAAAATCCTTTTAAAAGACTATCTTACTATTGTAATAAAACCAGCCCATAAGGGTGGTGGAGTAGTGATCAAGCAAAAAGAAAAGTATCTGAATGAAATAAACAAACAATAAGAAGACAAAGAAATATATTTTAAATTATTCAAAAATCCTATGGGGGATATTAAGAACAAATATATGGTATGTTTAAAAAAAGGTTTAAACAAAGGGATTTTAAATAGGAAGGAGTAAGATTTTTTAAATGTAAAATTTCCCAAGATTCCAGTTATTTATATTTTACTTAAAGTTCATAAAGACACCAACAATTCTTCTGGAAGTCCCATCGTTTCAGGATTTGGATCCCTCCCTTTATCCCAGTTTATAGATGACTTTTTACAAAGCTCTGAAAATCTGGAGTAGATTTTTATGGCCTTCATATCTTAAATACACAATTAGTCTTCTACAGATTTTAGATACTTTTAAGTGAGAAAATGATTTTATTATGGCAACTTGTGATGTCAGTAGCCTCTATACTATTATCCAGCATAATTTAGTATTTGAGGCTGCTAGGCATTTTTTTAAGAAATCAGGAACAGTTAATAATTCTCAGGTCGACTATATTATTGAAGGAATTAGGATGATTTTAGAAAATATTTTTTTCTGGATCAATTGTATTTACAAACTAAAGGGACAGCTATGGGGACCAGGTTCGCTCTGGGTTATGCCAATATTTTAATGTCTTATTGGGAAGAAAAACAAGTTCTCCCCCGAGAGGACATTGGGGCTAACCTAGTCCTCTATAAGCGTTGTATTGACAATATTTTTGTAATATGGCGTGACAATCAGGAATCCCTTTTAAATTTTATTTAAGATCTTAACCAAAACAATTTGGGTATTAAGCAAACATATGAAATTAGTACGGATATAATTTTTTTTGATTTATTAATTTATGTTGAACAGAATCAATTAAAAAGCAAAACCTTTTTTAAGCACGTCAACGTTAACAATTTTATTGATTTTACAAGCTGCCATTTTAGACCATGGTTAAAGGACCACTATAGTGCCAGGAAAACATACTAGTTTTACTGGCTCTATAGGGTCCTTGGGTCCACCTCACCCTCTGGGCCCCCCTCCAACCGAGCTCTAGGAGGAGGAAGGGGTTAAATTCCTACTTTTTTCCCAGCGTCGGGCTCCCTCAGTGCTAGGGAATCTCCTCCTTCTGCCACCATTGGCTTAAAGCACATGCGCGGCAAGAGCCGCGCGCGCATTCAGCCAATCTCATAGGAAAGCATTCTCAATGACGCTGACGTCTTCTTACTGTGAAAATCACAGTGAGAAGCGCGGAAGCGCCTCTAGCGGCGGTCAATGTTAAAACATTATTAAAAAAAAAAAAAAAAAAAAAAAAAAAAAAAAAAAAAAAAAAAAAAAAAAA
>OW240913.1:152831814-152960533 GCA_933207985.1 Pelobates cultripes | reverse complement strand
AAAATATTACCTTTTGAATTTTTTAAATCTCCTTCCAAATATTGTCAATGATGTATTACATTTATTTCAGCCATATCACATATTGCGTTGTAAGCATTAATGTTCTCATAAAGTCACACATCTATTAATATAGTGACAATAAGAGACCCCACTGATCATTTTGATTGTTGCACCGGGAAATAGGGTTCAGAATGCTGAGTATTTATTTCAGTATTGATCTGTTTATGTAGTTTAAATTAAATTACTATGTTTCAAAAATAGGATTTGTATGTCAAACAAATAAGGCTATTATAGATATTTGTAAGTCTATTTAAAACCATTAATCTTATGGCTTCCTGAGTGGGGAGGAGTTCCCCACTCAGAATAGCATATTGATTAAAGTCATTTAATGAAAGCCATTAAGCTTTAATTGATTTGTTATGTTGGTTGAGAGTATAGTCTTCCAATTTAAGACTCTCTTCTTTATAATCATCAACCCTAGGGCGAGTTCTAGCACTGTATTAAACAGACTGTATGTACAACTTGCTGCAGTGTGTACATGTCACGCCGCCTGATCGGCATGATCACATGACCAAACCCAATCTGTGCGACTACGCTAGGTGTAACACCAGGTAACTTCACACCATGCAGGGAAGGTCTGCTTCCCATCTCCATGTGGCGTTCTGATAGACGCTGGCCACTTCTTGCCAGAGCCTATTTATAGTTCTGCCTCCTCCAATGTCATAATTGATGCGAACCTACATGCACAATCACGTTTTGCCGTCATAAGGGTGTAACTGACCATAGCTTTTTTTTAAGCCATTTTTTCTTAAAAAGCCATGTTGTAGTTTCCATTTACTGGTAATCAGAGAGTGTGTTTGTTCTTCTATATCTATTGGCTATTCTGACATTGGCTTGTTTTGGATTCTGTAATCCTTGAGCTTTTGGACTGTCTTTTTCATATTTGTCTCATTCTTTACCTCTGACCTTGGCTTGTCTCTGACCATTCTGTATTGACTTTAAGTCCAGCAACTCAAAGGCCCAGTAACACGTATATTTCTCAAGACTTTACATTTCCTTTTGTTATTTCTTAAACACTGCATGTTGGGTCATAGTTTATCCTGACAGTACATTAAATGATTTTCATTTCATATTAAAAAAATGAAGAGAGAATGTGAGACATGTAAATGGATGGAAACCATGGAAATTAAAAGCCTGTGTTAAATTATACTCGTGCATAGATATGATTCATAAACGAAATCTGATGTCAAGTATCACATGCATTGAAACACTAATCGCTGAGCATGGTACTGTATATGACTGTTAGTGTTATTCATAATGCATCCAGATATTACATAATGTTCTAAGATTAGTAAATACAAATAATTGTATTTGGGGCGTGGCCGAGCCGAGCATGCGACAGGACGTGTAGAGACCAAGCTCCTCACCCCCTGGCCATAAAATAGCGATTATTAGCGGCCCTAACGATTAAAAATGGTCAGAAATAAAAAATCACAGGCCCCAGGTGGCTCCCCACGCCGCCACACGGGCACGATGGACGATTTCATCTGCACCCCGAGCACGCAGGGCAGCTGCGGGCCGCCGGACAAAATGGCGCCCGGATCCCCAAGCCAGGACAGCATGGGGGACTCCCTCCCAGATGACACCCTGGCCCAGATCAAGCAGGAGCTGGCCATGATCTCCACCCATATGCTCACCAAGGCGGACTCGGGCGGCCTCCTACAAGAGCTTCGGACGGCGATCAGGGAGGAACTCACGGCCCTGCGAACAGACCTGTCGGCGGTCGAGGTGAGGGTGGAGGCCCTGGAGACCGAGGCGCAAGCATGCCGCACGCAGCACCGGGCCGCTGAACTGGCCACCACGCGACAGGGGAACATGCTGCTCTCCCTGCGACGCCAGGTTGAAGATCTGGAGAATAGGAGCCGGCGGCAAAACATTCGGATCCGGGGCCTCCCGGAGCCGGACGCAACTCCGCTGCCAGACACCCTGAGGGCCCTCTTCAGACAGATCTTGGGCCAGGAGGGCCCCAAAGAGATCCAGTTCGACCGCGTCCACAGGGCACAAGGGCCCCAACGCCCGGATGGAAGGCCCCGTGACGTCCTTTGTTGTCTCCACACGTATAG
Source organism: Pelobates cultripes (assembly GCA_933207985.1). Taxonomy (NCBI): domain Eukaryota; kingdom Metazoa; phylum Chordata; class Amphibia; order Anura; family Pelobatidae; genus Pelobates; species Pelobates cultripes. Next base: position 152,958,410 of record OW240913.1, on the reverse strand, counting down.
CACTAAGGAGAAGCTGATGGCGGCGGCCAGGGGTATGACGAGCATACAGTTCCATGGCTCGGAGGTGTCCCTCTATCAGGACCTCTCCGGCCTCACGTTGGACGCCAGGCGTGCCCTCCGGCCACTCACGACCACCCTGCGAGACAAGGGGGTCCCCTACCAGTGGGGATTCCCCTTCAGCCTGCAAATTAAACACGGCACCACGTGGCTCCAAGTGCGCTGGCCCGATGACATCCCGCGGGCCCTGCGGACCCTACGGCTGCCGAACATCCGGGTCCGTAATTGGCTTCTGGACACCCCACTGGCTCCCCGACAGGACCCAGGCGTGGATGACCGCCCGCCCGCGCCCAGGAGAGAAGAGGCCCGGTCACCCCGGATGTGGGGCGGACCGAGTGGCGCTGAAGAGTAACGGAGAGGACGGAGCACAGGTGGCCCGGAATCAACCGGTCCACGAGGTACTGGGGTGGTCCTGGGTGAGGGGGGGAAGCTGCCCATAGCGGGGATAGGTTAGCTTAGGTGGGGAGGGAGGACGAAGCAGCCCCTGGAACAATGGCGGAACCCGGCCCCCTGCCCCCTGCCCCGCGACACCCGGGTATCTGGAACTGTGGCATCATTGGACCCTGCCGACTCACCGGCGGCGCCCCGCCCGGCACTCACCGGCCCCCTATTAGGCACAAGATGACGCTGAACCACTTGGCCGCCACCGACTCTTATCCCCTCCCAGTCGGGAGTACCGGAATTTGTTACCCGCTTTAATTGCCCACAGTGGATCACCCGGCCATACCCCAGAGACCCGGGCCCTTTGTGCACAGGGAGGCCTTTCCCCCCCCCCTTTTCCCTAAGCCTCTCTTGGGTTAGTTTAGGGACCGGAAGTGTTAGCTCCCGCCCGGGGTTTTGGGTGGGCTATGGAGGCTGTTGGGGGGCGCGGGGGGGGGGGGATGCACGGAGGGGACCTGTGCGCACCGTGCCTGGACAGCACCTGGGAGGACTCTGGGTGGGAGTTGGTGGGGCCTACTGTTGGTGGGGCGACCCAACCGGGGAGGGGGGGCTCCCGCCCCGAAAATGCTTGTGGGGACGGGCCTGCAACGCCCATCCGCCCCCGTCACTGGACTTGGGGCCTGCTGCACGGCGGGAGGCCGGGGTACAGACGAGACGGGACCCGGACCTGTGGACTCCCCAATCAGACCGACCCTTAGCATAGAATGGCCATAGGCAGTCGCAGAGGGCCAGGGGGGAGGACACGGGGAACCTGTATAGATACAGGACAGGTAGCTCTCACTTGAGGACACACCCGTCCCTCACTCCTGCCCGCACTGGGCCACACGCGCACCCACAGACAGACTGTACCACACACTAGGACGAGGGACCAGGAGGGTGATTAACTTAAGGGACGGAACACCCAGATTGGATTTACCCACCTAGACAGTCAAGTCTACTCTTGTATATAGTTTCACTGTTGTGATAGTTTACCTTGTTTGACCCACTCGCCCTGAGACACCAGGGGCTGCCACCCTAACGCGCACCCGCGTGACACCGCACCATACTCGGAGCCCCCACTTATCGTGAGCGCGCCCAGGCTCCTCACCCTTGCTTGTCTCCCCTCCCCCCCCCGCGTCACCGCCCTGGCCCCCATGCCCTCCCTGGGTGCTGGGGGGTTCGCCCCGGCGCCCCTCCGCCTCTGGTCCAACAATGTCAGGGGCCTGAACACGCCGGAACGTAGATCACACCTGCTGAGAGCTTTGTGGGCGGCTAGGGCATCGGTGGCATTTCTTCAGGAGACCCATTTCCAGGGGGGAGAGGCCCCGGCTCTCAGGGATCGGAGGTACCCTACGGGATTCTTCGCCAACCACAGCGATTCCAAGAAAGCAGGAGTGGCTATCCTCTTCGCAAGCACTGTGCCCTTCACCTGCCTGGAGGAGAGGGCCGACCCAAATGGACGCTACCTGTTCCTTAAAGGCACGATAGCGGACCGGCGCTACACCTTCGCCTCCGTGTACGCCCCTAATTCCAAACAACATCGCTTCCTCGCTAAAACAGCCAGGCTGCTTGAGGGTTTCCGGGAGGGGCTCCTGATCCTCGCAGGTGACATCAACGTCCCCATGGACCCCCGCATGGACACCTCAAGGGGTGGTAGCACACTGTCGGGGACCTGCCTCCGGGTCTCCCAGACGGCACTTCGAACGGCGGGGTTAGCGGACGGATGGCGAGTCCTCCACCCGGACGCGAGAGATTATTCCTACTACTCCCCGGTGCACCGAGGACACAGCAGGCTAGACTATATCTTCCTCTCACAAGAATACCTCCACCTGCTGCACTCATGTGAGATTCTACCGGCCAACTGGTCCGATCACTCCCCGGTCCTGGCCGTCATGGCGTCTCCCCTGCATAAGCCCACACGCCGGCACTGGAAGTTAAATGACCAATTGCTTGCTGATGCGGTCACCCTTGCGGACGCTAAGACTGTTCTCCGCCAATACTTCAATGAAAACGACCCTACAGAGACTTCGCACCTGACCCGCTGGGAAGCGCATAAGTGCGTAATCCGGGGATACTTCATCAAGGTCGGCACCACACGAAAGAGGGAGTCACGCAGGCTCTTAACGGACCTACATGCACGGGTCGCCCAATTAGACCAAGAACACAAAGCTACAAACTCGGAGGAAGTCTACGGAGCGCTAGTGGAAGCACGACGGGCCCTACAGCACCAACTGTCTAAACAACTCTCACACTCATTGCGGAAATCCAACCGCCATTTTTACGAGTTCTCCAATAAGTGTGGCCGCCTGCTCGCCAGAATGTTGCAGCAGAAACGCCGCCAGAGCCACATAACTAAAATCAGGACGCACAGCGGTCCCCTTACACAAGTGCCAGATAAGATAATGGGGGAATTTCGAGACTACTATGCTAAACTCTACAACATTGCACCGAATAGGACAGCCGGGGAGAAGCAAAGGAGACAAACGAAGATACAAGCTTACTTAGAACAACATGTCACCCGGACACTCACACGCGAACAAAGCGAGGAACTCGAATCCCCCATCACGATTGAGGAGCTCCAGGGGGCCCTGAAAAACACCCCCCTCGACAAGGCCCCGGGACCAGACGGGCTCCCCCCACGCTACCTTAAGGCCTTTGGAGAGATACTGTTACCAGAGCTATTATCGGGCCTGAACTCGCTTCTGGAAGACGGTCGGTTCCAAGGGGACACCCTCCTGGCAACCATAACGGTCATACCCAAGGAAGGCAAGGACCCGGCCACATGCTCCAGTTATAGACCAATATCGCTGCTCAACTCTGACCTTAAGCTCTTCACGAAGGTCCTAGCGACCCGCATGGGCCGCCTGGTCTCTACGCTGGTCCACCCGGATCAAACTGGCTTCATCCCGGGGAGAGAAGCTAGGGACAACACGGTCCGGGCCCTTAACATCATGTACTCACAACAACGCTCCGGACGGGGTGGCCTTCTCCTCTCCACCGACGCTGAGAAGGCCTTTGATAGGGTGGACTGGCAATTCCTCCAAACCACACTCCAGACGATGGGTTTCGGCCCTAACATCCTGCGATGGATCGCAGCGCTCTACGCGACCCCAACAGCCCAGCTCCGGATCAACGGAGTCCTCTCCCCAACATTTGAGATAAACAATGGGACCCGGCAGGGGTGCCCCCTGTCCCCCCTCCTGTTTGCCCTCTCTCTGGAACCATTTCTGGAGGCGGTCAGACGGGATGGGGGTATTACGGGACTCACCCAGGACGGCCGGGAACATAAGGTGGCGGCCTACGCGGATGACCTCCTCTTCTTCATAGGAAGCCCTCTGGTCACGATCCCCAACCTCCTCTCGGCATTCGATGCGTTTGGTGCCCTCTCCAACCTGAAACTCAACGCGACCAAGTCTGAAGTCCTCCCCATGTCCCTGACACATGAGCTGGCGGAACTCTTGCAGGCCCGCTTCCCCTTTCGGTGGTGCCCACACCGATTAAAATATCTAGGGATCTGGCTGACGAAGGACCTGACCCAGCTCTACCAGGAGAACTTCCTCCCCATCCTCCGCTCCCTCCACACGGACTTGATGCGTTGGGGGAAGCTCTGTGTGTCATGGTTCGGGCGGATAAATGCAGTGAAAATGAATTTGCTACCACGCCTGCTGTATCTGTTCCAGACCATTCCAATAGCTCTCCCGCAGGCCTTCTTCAGATCCCTGGACTCCGCGATACTAAAATTTGTGTGGTCGTCGGGCCCCCCGAGAGTGCGGAGAGCGCAACTCATCCTCCCGAAGCACCGTGGAGGCACAGGCCTGCCGTCTCTCCAGGGATATTACCAGGCCTCCCACCTCTCCCGCATCGTCGACTGGCATGTGTCGGTCACGGACAAACAATGGGTCCAGCTGGAGCTGACGTGGGCGAGGGGACGGATCCCGCCGGTGGTTTGGACGCGGGCCCCGTTGAGCGACCAGGAACTCAGACGTCACCCCTTCATTGGGGCGACGCTGAGGATATGGTCGAATATCCGCTACAAGTTGCAGCTCACGACCTACCCCGCACCCCTGACGCCGGTTATACACAACCCCGACCTGGCTGACGGACTGCGACCGCAGGACGTGGACGGCTTCGGAGGGAGGGAGGCCCAGCGCCTCCGGGCATGGTGCACCCGGACAGAGATGAAAACCTACTCCGATCTGACAGCACAAACCAGGCCCACAGGTCTACTCCAATTCCGTTACCAACAAGTTAAGCATTACCACGCCGCCCTCCAAGGGAAACAGTTACTGCATAGGGACCCCACGCAATTCGAGACTTTCTGCTCCAGCGAAGAACATTTGACCCGTGGAATATCGACGCTCTACGCAATGCTATTGGCCGTTGACCAGGGGGCTCCGGCGCACTTCCACGCTAAGTGGGAACAGGCAACGGGGATCGCACTGACGGACCAGCAATGGGAGAAGATCCACATTCTCACACACCAAGGGATACTAAGTACTAAAATGAGAGAACTTAACTACAAGGTCTTGACCTGCTGGTATAGGACCCCGTCCAGGCTGAGGTCCATGGGGCTGACATCGGACGACTCATGTTGGCGATGCGCAGCCGCTGAAGGAACTGACCTGCATGTCTGGTGGACATGCCCTCGGATCACAGGTTACTGGCAACAGATCCATGACAAACTCATGGAAATCTTAGAAGAAGATATCCCCATGGAACCTATGCCCATGTTACTCAACCACACGCAAATGCCAATACCACGCTACAAAAAATCTCTAATTTGGCACTTCCTCAATGCCGCCAAGAGCCTAATCCCCGCCAGATGGAAGTCGACAGACGTTCCCACGCTCTCCCAATGGCTGGATAAGGTAGATGAAATATACACGATGGAGACCCTCACGGCTGAACTACGAGGAACACAGGAACGCTGCACCCGACTTTGGACCCCCTGGATCACCTATATGGCTGGCCGGGGGCGGGGGGCGCCGACCCATCAGGGACCTGGGAGAGAGGCTGGGGACGGTTAATGGGACGCGGGAACCCCCCCCTCTTTTTTTTTTTTTTTTTTTTTTTCTTCCCTCTTTCTCTACACCCCGTCCCCGCTCTGGCACCCGGGGGAACCCAGCTCACTCCCCCCAATCAAAATAAAGGACCCAGTACACACACAAGACTAACACCGCTCAACCTAGATTTTCATTCGATAGGGATCGAGGGAACCACACACACAACGTAACCAACTCAGCCCGCATAGACGGTGAGGAGCTAGGGTGAGATTGAGTAGGGAGTGATGCACTCGATGCACATGACTGGACGGATGCCCAAAAGGGAACGCGCTCTGCACGCACTGGCCCCGGGGGGCCCCTGGGGGGCAGGAAGCCCACATGACACTACCAGCCCCTGACACCTGACAGCCCCCAGAGGGATCCGGAGGGCCTGGGCGTGGCCCCGACCCGTCCATCCAGGGGAGTGGCCCGCCCATGGACCCCCTATACTTGGTCACGACCCAGGCGACGCAGACGAATTAGGGGCGCCCCCTTTCTCTCTAGGATGGCGCAGGGACGCTATAACACCCAGACCCGCACACCCATCACCCCCCTCAGGGGGGGGAGCGCGGCCCGCGCCTCAAACCAAGGTACCCCAACCCAACAGCGCACTGAGGCGCACCCTCGCCTAACCACCGATCTATCCACAACCCTACCGCTTGGGGCCCGAGACTGGGGGATGGGGGGCGCGGAATGGAGGGATGGGAATGAGAGTAACGACACCCCTGACGGCCCTTGGGGGACGGTCCCTGCCGCCCGGTGGGACGTCAGCCGCCAGCGGAGCCCTGATAGCAGGCGCGTGCCCCGGGAAGGGGGGAGTTATAGGAAGGGATTTGGCAAAAGGGACCATTAACGGGACACTGTTATGGAAACAAATGTTTGTACTGCTATCTCTTGACAAACCACAAAACTAAATAAAGAATGTCAAAAAAAAAAAGTTGGTCCACCTCCACCTGACATGTTTCGACTGGTATGCCTTTATCAAAAGTGGTTCTGTTGTGAGCGTCTCTCTGTTTCCCCTTTTAAATTCATTTTGGCGCCATCATCCGTATTGCTGATGGTTACTTCCAGGTTCATGACCCTTGCGTATTTGAATGTCATTACACCCACTTGTGTCTGACGGACTTAATCAGAGTTCCGGCACTCGAGTCAAAAGCTTGAATTCGACATTATGTATATTCTGAGTCTTATACACATGATCTATATGTAATTAAAAAGTCCACCAAATTTATGGAATAATAAAAAAATAAAAAATAAAGGAGGGGGGGGGGCGGGGAGAAATAACGCAGAATTGGGAAGCAAAAAATGATTTAAGCATATTAAAAACATGATTTAAAAGCATAGAAATACATAGTGTGATGAAGGCATTGATGAAGCCATAAATGTAAAACTAGATATGATTTCCCTAGAGAGAAGAAAGGAGAAGAGTCCATAAGAACAATGTATAAAACATACATAAGACAATAATAATAAGAGTAGTAACAATTAAAAGCAAGAATTAATTTCAAAATCAGCACTTAAGCCATGGGGAAGGAGGGTGCCAAGGTTAAAACTCCATCTCATTTCAGACTTGCTTAGGAGGCTATCTATATCTCATCCTCTCCAGTGTGTTAACTGCTTTGATACCCATAAAATCCTTTTAAAAGACTATCTTACTATTGTAATAAAACCAGCCCATAAGGGTGGTGGAGTAGTGATCAAGCAAAAAGAAAAGTATCTGAATGAAATAAACAAACAATAAGAAGACAAAGAAATATATTTTAAATTATTCAAAAATCCTATGGGGGATATTAAGAACAAATATATGGTATGTTTAAAAAAAGGTTTAAACAAAGGGATTTTAAATAGGAAGGAGTAAGATTTTTTAAATGTAAAATTTCCCAAGATTCCAGTTATTTATATTTTACTTAAAGTTCATAAAGACACCAACAATTCTTCTGGAAGTCCCATCGTTTCAGGATTTGGATCCCTCCCTTTATCCCAGTTTATAGATGACTTTTTACAAAGCTCTGAAAATCTGGAGTAGATTTTTATGGCCTTCATATCTTAAATACACAATTAGTCTTCTACAGATTTTAGATACTTTTAAGTGAGAAAATGATTTTATTATGGCAACTTGTGATGTCAGTAGCCTCTATACTATTATCCAGCATAATTTAGTATTTGAGGCTGCTAGGCATTTTTTTAAGAAATCAGGAACAGTTAATAATTCTCAGGTCGACTATATTATTGAAGGAATTAGGATGATTTTAGAAAATATTTTTTTCTGGATCAATTGTATTTACAAACTAAAGGGACAGCTATGGGGACCAGGTTCGCTCTGGGTTATGCCAATATTTTAATGTCTTATTGGGAAGAAAAACAAGTTCTCCCCCGAGAGGACATTGGGGCTAACCTAGTCCTCTATAAGCGTTGTATTGACAATATTTTTGTAATATGGCGTGACAATCAGGAATCCCTTTTAAATTTTATTTAAGATCTTAACCAAAACAATTTGGGTATTAAGCAAACATATGAAATTAGTACGGATATAATTTTTTTTGATTTATTAATTTATGTTGAACAGAATCAATTAAAAAGCAAAACCTTTTTTAAGCACGTCAACGTTAACAATTTTATTGATTTTACAAGCTGCCATTTTAGACCATGGTTAAAGGACCACTATAGTGCCAGGAAAACATACTAGTTTTACTGGCTCTATAGGGTCCTTGGGTCCACCTCACCCTCTGGGCCCCCCTCCAACCGAGCTCTAGGAGGAGGAAGGGGTTAAATTCCTACTTTTTTCCCAGCGTCGGGCTCCCTCAGTGCTAGGGAATCTCCTCCTTCTGCCACCATTGGCTTAAAGCACATGCGCGGCAAGAGCCGCGCGCGCATTCAGCCAATCTCATAGGAAAGCATTCTCAATGACGCTGACGTCTTCTTACTGTGAAAATCACAGTGAGAAGCGCGGAAGCGCCTCTAGCGGCGGTCAATGTTAAAACATTATAAAAAAAAAGCATAAATGAAAAATAAAATAAACTTTATTTCCAAATTATATGATCCCAACATGATACAGGAGGCCTATAAAGAAGTTGAAAATAAACAGAGACAAGATCCTTTAAAATATAAAGAAAAACCACCAAAGAATAAAGATGAAAAAGAAGAGATGCCATTGATTTTTAACTTCAACGTAAATAGTTCTAATCTACACAAAATCATTAAGAAAAATTGGAATATTTTAGGATATTCAGAATTTTATAGGGGATAAAACCCATTTTATTTTTAGAGGGGCTAATAATTATTAATTAATATACTTATATTATTATAAGAATTGTAGGGGTTGTATTTAAAGAGATTATAAAAAGAACAATAAAAATGTTAAAGAATTCACCTAATTTAAGACCAAAGAAAACTACAATATAAAATATTTTATTATATGTAAAACCAAAAATGTCATTTACATGCTAACATGTCCCTGCAGTTTCCAATATATTGGAAAGACATCTAGATCTCTAAAAAGAATTTGAGAACATATTTATAATATTAATAGGACATTTAATCTATATTATGAATTTTATGGGAATCGAAGCAGTTAAAACACATCGGAGAGGAGGAGATATAAGAAGCCTCCTAAGCAAGTCTGAAATGAGATGGATTTTTAACCTTGACAGCCTCCTTCCTCATGGCTTGAATACTGATTTTGAAATTAATTCTTCCTTTTAATTGTTACTACTCTTATTATTTTCTTATGTATGTTTTATATATTGTTCTTCTCCCTAGGGAAACCAGTTTTACATGTATGGCTTCATCAATGCCTATTAAATAAATATATATAAATAAATAAATATATATATATATACCCACACACACACGATGTTACTTCTATGTTAAATCATGTTTTAATATGCTTAAATCATTTTTTGCTTCCTAATTCTGCATTATTTCACCTTTTTTATTTATTACTCCATAAATATGGCAGACTTTTTAATTACAATAGATCATGTGTATAGGACTCAGAATATAAATAATGGCGAATGACTCGAGTGCTGGAACGATAATCAAGTCCAACGTCAGACGCAAGTAGGTGTAATGACGTTTGAATTCGCAAGGGCCACGAACCCGGAAGTAACCATCGGCAATACGGATGATGGCGCCAAAATGAATTTAAAAGGGGAGACAGAGACACTCACAACAGAACTACTTTTGATAAAGGCATACCAGCCAAAAAGCGTCAGGTGGACAAACTTTTAATCTATATTTGTAAGATATATTTTTCCGTTTGTTCTCAATAAAGCCAGTGGTGTTTTTATACACTTATATCCAGTGTTTTGGAGTTCCTTTCCAGTGCCGTATGGATAAAAGGAAAAGCTGTTAACGTGAACATCCAGATCCTTACGAGGTGGCCACCATTCCTTCTGCAACTGAGCTTTTAGTCTGATCCAGCTTGTGGAGTGGCTCAGAATCACGTGAGAGGATCCAATATTGATTTTATCAATTATCTAGTTTTTACTATATTGCTCTATGTAAATGGTCCTTTTTGTTTTAATATCCATCTACTGTATGTGTCATTTGTGGTAACATTTCATTTAGTGTGCTCTCAAAATTTTTTGATTGTATTTTTTCACTGTTTTCTATGTGTTTAGAGTGATACACAAGGTGATTTAAGCACCTTTTACTCAGTTTTTATTAAGCTTTACTATTTATCAATCTTGTATGATGGTTCCCTGTTATAAAAAAAAATAAAAAATTGTGTTTTGTCTTTTTAAATGGGTAAACTACTCATTCTTTAGCCACTTGTGCTGTGTCATGTGCCCAGAGTAAGCATTCTGCATTGTGTAATGTTAACATGAGATACCTGAATCTGTTCTGGAGTCCACTGGTCCAAGTTGACAGATTTGACCCTTGATATATGGACACCAAGATTTCGATGAATTCCAGCACACCGAATACAAATAAAAACTCCTAAATTCCAGGAAGCCCATCTTGGACCTGTAAGAAACATACAACAAAACACATAAGGAATCCATTCATATGTGCCCTTACCATACTTGTGCAGCACTTTAGGCTCTTCAGATACTCATGCTTTGTCAGGTTTTGTAAGTATTTACCCCCCTAAAATTTAAAGAGGCTCCGTCATCTTTGGGGATCTTTACATATTTTAATTAAGAGCTTGGAGTGCAGCTGAAAAAAAACATTTACTGTGGGCACTACCATCTGCTCTCTTCAGTTCCTGGCACTTCATCCACCATGAGCTGAGAGAGCACAGCACTGATACAACGGTATTCTCTACAGACCAACTATCGCAAACTGCGAGAAAAGGTTGATATTTGCTGTGGGAAATAAAACTTCACAGCGGAAGCTCCACACCTGCGGTCTGACCATGATACAAAGGAGTCATTACTTTGTCTTGTGATAGTTTGGAATTTCATTGACATTCCAATGCAGTCAAAACAAACTAGTCAACCTTTCATGGCATAATCATTGTGAGCAAGGGGTTGACATGTTTTGAGTTTAGATGCCAGAATAACCTATTCAAGTAGTGCACAAAGTCTTTTTTGGAAGTCATGACTCCCGTAGGCTTTGGTGTTTTCAACATTAACACAGCAAATCCTTGCTTTCATAACATGCATTATGTTTCATGTTTGGAAACATTGTAAAGAATTTGAAATTAGGCCAGCATTCTTTGCTTTGAAATTTGCAAGATTTTATCAGTAGATAAAAATGTGCAGGGATAGCTATATTCACACACAAAGAAAAGTGAATGGATTATGTTAAATATAAAGCCCTTTAAAGGACACTAACTAGTGGCTAATACAAAGCAGTGTGTGTGTGTGTGTGTGTGTGTGTGTGACCTGAATGTGGTTATGGATTCTGGTGTAATAATATTTATTTATATAAAATATTTTACCAGGATGGATACATTGAGATTTCTCTCGTTTTCAAGTATGTCCTGGGTCTTTGTCCACAAAACATTGCATTGTTAAAATAGGATACAATGTTACAAAAATACAATATACAAACTACATACACAGTTTAGCTCTTTTAACATGTCACAGTGGTGGGTAAAGTAATTACATTCTAATACAAAGTAGCAGAACGAATTATATAACGTATTAAGTTTATTAGGATGGGTAATAGAAGGTTATGATCAATTGTTGCAGAGATTAATGAAATGAAGTGACAGATTCGGTAAAGATTATAAATCTTGGTTACTCTCAAGAAGGGATTTTACATAAAATTCTAGATTATTTAAAATTAATTGCTAAATAATTAGCAATTTTGTGTAAGCTCATAAAACATTTTGTGTATTGCATTTGTGGCTTAACCTTATGGAGTGCAGATATAATGAATGCAATCAACAAACAGGCCTAACTACTTGCTTCAATAAGCAGCTATTCCAGATTATTAACTCCTAGCTAAATTAGACTTTCAGGGCATTAGGAAATAATTTGCTTAAAGCAAAATAGAAGATGAAAAGACTACAATACTTTGAAGTATGCAGGATGGCTATTTCAAGTCATGCATCTGCAGCAGTCATTTGTAATAATCACAACATATCAGTGGCAAACATGCAAAGCAATGAATAGAGAAAAATGATTGACCAGCATAACTTTCAGTTAAATTATAGTCGTTCAAAATTATAGATAGAATTCTCCCTAAAACAGGGAATTTAAGGATAAACTTTATGCTTGCCCTCCACATTTATCTCAGTATCCACAGAAAAAAATGCATATTAAAAACAGAGGTGGGAGGGGCAAACATCATACAATTGGACAAGAATTAAATAACACACAAAACCTAAAATATGTATTCGCATATCAGCATATGAACACAAACTAAAATATACAAGGTAAAGAACAGAAAGGGAAATAAATTAGCGCCGATCATACAGTTAAAAAATACCACACTCTATGCGAATATAAAGTATCCCTGCATTCAGTGTTAAACTATTTTCGAACAGTTTAATATTGATTGAGGCTGTCTGGCCGCCCACTGCAATGGGGGATGTGATAGGCTGAAAGCAGTAAGATGACAATCCTAACCAATCACCACCATCCATTGTTGCTCATGCCAATGCTTCCTCATTTGCACAAGAAGCAGGTTGCTAAGCACTCATTTAGCTTAAAAAACATTTCAACACTAAACAGAAGTACAGCACCAGGGGGATCCAGCCGCTATAACAACTTCAATGAGCTGAAGCAGTTACAGTGCCTTCTTGTTTTTAGGACCAAACACAAACCCCAACATCTACAATTATTGCATCACTTGAGAGACATAAAAAGAATGCAACAGCTTAAAAAACGCTGGCAGTGGGATAAAGGTGATGAAAATATGGGTGGTTAACCCCTTAAGGACCAAGGCTTTTTTTGAACTGCAACCTGTTTGTGACTAAAGCCTTTTTGGCACTTTTGCCATGTGTTCATTTTACCACCCTTTCTTTTTAAGTGCACCCATACATATTCTAGACCATTTTTTAAAGGCATTACAGGGTTTTCTTTTCATACCCTGTATGTGTACATAACACAACACTAAATAGGAATAAAATATTAACCCCTTAAGGACGAGTGACGGACGAGGTCCGTCACTCAGGGGAAAGCGTTAATGACGAGTGACGGACCTCGTCCATCATGCGTTAAAATTAACCCTCGATGGCCGGCGATCGGGGGTTAACGCTGTTGCTGGGTGCCTCCGAGTCAGGGCCAGACCAGCAGAAGCAAATCCCGATATCCTAGCCCATGTGATCGCTGTGACAGCCAGTCACAGCGGTCACAATGCTGCTGGGATATCTGATCCACCGCCCTCCACCACGTGTGTTTGTGAAGTGGAGAGAGACGGATCGTTGCAACATTGTGTCCCAGAAGAATAGTTCTATTAAAAGTTCCTAATCCCTTTCCCCTTTATTAAAAAATATATATATCTTAACCCTTTCCCTGCTGCTTGATCACTGCTAGCAGTGATCAATATACAGGTTACAGTACTTTACTGGGATCTATTTTTTTATTATTTTTTTTTTTTTTTACTTTCAAGGGTTAAATTTTGTTTTTTGGAACCCTAAGGGGTTACATTTTATTATTTGATTTTATTAATTTGTGATTTAGTTACTTGGGTGGGTGGAATTTAGTGGGAATTAGGGAATTAAAAAAAAAAAAAATTAAGTTATTTAGTTAAAGTTTGGTTAGCTGTGTTAACTGTATTAACAATGTTTCGAAAGTATAGCGCAGAGGAGGCTTATGCCCTGTTAGCGGCCGACTCAGAGGCAACTGACACTGCCTCAGAGAGGGAAGCAGGGAGTGACGCAGGGGACAGGGACTATGTGCCATATACTGCAGGACCATCAGGGGTAATCGATGATTCCCCTAATGCTCAACATGGCGCAAATGACTGGGTACCCCCTAATAATTTTTCCCCAGACATCCAAACAGTGTTTACAGCCAATCCTGGCATACAGGCTCACCTGTCTGGCTATAGTGCACTGGATGTTATGCAGCTGTTCTTGGGGGATGAGATTTTTGGGGAGATAGTCACCCACACTATTCTCTATGCGGAGCAGTATCTGGCACGCAATCCAGACTCGCTTATCTCCAAGAAAGAGATGGAACCCAACCAGAATGCCAGAATTGAAACAATTCTGGGCACTGATCATGTTAATGGGGCTAATTAAAAAGCCCACAATTAGGATGTATTGGTCTAAACATCCTATTTGCAATACCCCCATTTTTGCCGAGACAATGACGAGGGAAAGATATGAAGACATACTGCGATTTATGCACTTTAGTGACAATAACAAGTGCCCCCAAAAGGTGATCCGCATTATGATCTTTATAAAATACGCCCTTTAATTCCCTTCTTTAACAGTAAATTTGCCACTATATATACACCCCCAATAAAAACATTTCCATTGACGAGTCCCTCATGAAGTTTAAGGGAAGACTGGGGTTTAAACAGTACATCCCATCCAAAAGATCCCGATATAGGATCAAATTTTATAAACTGTGTTAAAGTGGCAGTAGCTACGTATACACCTTCCATGTATACGAAGGTAGGGATAGCCACCTTGATCCCCCAGGTTGCCCAGATATAGTAGGGACAAGTGGGAAAATTGTCTGGGACTTAATAATGGTTATCATTTATACATCGATAACTTTTATAATAGCATCCCACTGTTAAAAATGTTGTACTGCTTCGAGACCGTGGCACTATTCGGAAGAGTCGCACAGGTTTCCCAAAGGCTCTAGCGAAAAAAAAATGAAAAGGGTGGAAACAGCAGCTCTCTGCCAGAATGAACTGCTGGCACTCAAGTACAGGGATAAAAAGGAGGTTTTCATCTTAACCACCATCCATGGTGAAAACACTCAGAGGGTCGCAGTTCGTGGCAGAGAGGAATGTAAACGAGTGCCAGTCTGCATACGGCAATATAATCGGCATATGGGGGGCGTTGACCTGTCCGATCAACTGATGCAGCCGTATTTTATCATGCGAAAGACCAGGGCATGGTATAAAAAAAGCACTTTTCTTTCATTCCAGTTTGAGCTCATTTCTGGACTACTTGAGTGACACACAAGGAGACCATCTGTGGAGCCTATCAGAAGAATGGAGGCAGGTCACTTCTGCTTTAAGATTCCACCAACCCCTAAAAAACAAAACCCCCAGAAAAGGTGCAGGGTGTGTTACAAGAGGGGCGTAAGAGCGGAGACCAGCCAGTGATTGCCCCTCTCAGCCTGGCCTATGTATTGGCCATTGTTTAAAAAAATTTCACACCCAGGCCGAATAAGTCGACCAGTTTTGGGGTGTGATTTTTAGTCATCTGTCTGATTGGTTACCGAATCTTGGCTTTGTCTCCCGCTTATCTTGTCTTCTCTGATCCTTGACCTCGGCTTGTCCTATCGTTGTTCCATTTCTCTTTACTCCTTTGACCTCGGCTTGTACTTTGACAATTCTCTGCTTGTATAGCCTGGCCATTCTAAGGACCGGTATTACAAGTTTCTCTCTCTGTGTTCTCTCTCTTTGTGGTTTGTCTGTGTTTTGGTTTCGGAATCCATGACAGCTTTGCCCGGGACGCAGATGACTGGGTACTACCCCCGGATAAGTTTACCCCAACTATTCACCCTTTTCACAGCATATAGTATGCACTTGTTCATAATTTGAATTGATGAGCTGCTTATACTTAAAAATATATGCGGCTTTTGAGAGGTAATTTGCAGTCCTGAGCTGCTAAAATGTGACTTGGGCCCAGCATCCACATTTGAAAAATATGGAAGTGGTGTGTCTCCAATGTGCCCCTTCAACATCCACATAACCCTGAGAAAGATACACATGGGGGTATCGTTGCACTAAGATGACATAGCTGAGCAACATATTAAGTGTTATACTGCCGTAGCACACATAAGGATAGCAAAATATACAGTAACATCTCCAAGTGTGTGTCAAAAAGGCAGAACAAAATGCTAATTGCAACTAGACTTGGTACGAACTAACAAAAAAATGATCCCACACTAAGGTTTAGAATATACCTTTTGAAATACCCTGGGGTATCTACTTTAAGAAATGGTAGGCCTTTGTAGGGTAGTTTGAATTTAAAACCTGCTAAGATGCTTGTTAATTGCACATATGCCCAGCATCAAAATTCAAAGTTCGGTAAAAACTGATATGGCTTGGTCTCCTACATGGCACTGTAGCTTCACGAAAAAGTGCCAAAGACATACAATGGGGGTGTCCTTTTACTCAGAAGACTGAGGGAGGGGGGGGGGAATTTGAACTTAGTGGCATGTGTGAAATATACAAAATGCCCAGTAAAAATGCAATCCATATGTAAAAAAACGCACAAAATAATTTTTTACCACATACTTTGGCATCTATTAGTGAAAAAATGGGGGCATGTTAAGGCACAATATGCACCTTATGAGATACCCTGGTTTTTTTTTTTTTAACAGTCAAACTGTTATAATACCCCAAATGGAAGCATAGGCTCATTAAATCCGTCTCTCAAAATTCTACTGTGATTACTGAAAAGGACAGGTCTCCTACATGACACTGTAGCTACACGAAATAGTGCCAAAGACATACAATGGGGTGTCATTTTACTCAGCAGATGTAACTGAACACAAAATAAAACTTTGTACAGGAATAGCACACACCAACTTTACAAAATACACACAAGAAGTTCTTTGTTATGAGTTTGTGTGGCAAAAAAAAACAACAACACAATTTTACTCCAATATTTAGCATAGGTTGGCGGTGAAATAGCTACGTAGAAAGTGTCAAAACAACCTCAGGTAAATAGCACGTGATGTCTACTTTATATAAATATATACTTTTGTGTGGAAATTTTGTTTTCTTTTATGGCTATTAAGCTTACAAGACAAACATACCAAATTCTAAAATCGCTCCACATTAAAAGTCTATTTTACTCCTTGTGCTTTGTGACCTGTAACTACCAACAAAAAAAAAAAAAATTAAAACCCCAGACACATTACATATTCTGTAAATCAGAACAACTAAATCCTTACTTTCCTTAACCTGCACTAATTATGCACACATTATTATTGCAAAAACTGTAAAAAAAAAAACAACAAATTTGCATTTTTTTTGTGTGCATATTTCTGTTTTTTTTATAATAAATAAGCATATATATATATATATATATATATATATATATATATATATATATATATGTGTTACATCAAATTAAAGCCCTTTTTGTCCTTTACAAAACGGTATATAATATGTGTCAGTGCAATAAAATTAGTAAAATGCAAATTGCAGTTCAACGCAAACAGCAAAAAAATGCTGTTGTCATTAAGTGAAAGGCAAGCTTCTGAAGCTCTGTCCTTAAGGGGTTAAATGGGAGGGGGAAAAATATAAAAAAACAAAAGAAAAAACTAAAACAGTTTACTCAAATTTAATCATTTTTTCACACAAGATGTAAATAAATAAAACTAACTTAAACTAAATTCACTAAGTAGCTCTGATTGGTAAAATATCTTGTAAAGGAATGAAAAATATAGCTTTGGACGATGCAACATGAGCTCAATAGACAATGAGCTTTGTGTTTTGTTCTACTGTACTAAATAAACTGTGCAAAAAAAATAAAATAATAAACTGTGCAGACCAACACTAAAATGATCATTATGAGAATTAAATGGTTTTCAAAGTGATATACTTTAATACTCAGCAGTAAAGCACACAATCGTCACAATTGCAGTTACTAGCACATGATCTATCAGAGCTTGAGCACTTCAAAGAAAATAAATTAACTCTGCAAGGGGTGTAGATTGATGTGCGAGGATGACAACCTCACAGTGTTTTTCCCTGTCTCCTTTTAGTCACCTTTTCATTTTTTTCTGTTGTAGAAAGATCACTTTGCATTAAAAGCAAAAGCTATGTCTTGAAAGCCCAAGCACACCAAAAGAGGTGCACAACAGTAAGGCTCTCCAGTAAAGGAATCAAGCTGTGAATGCAAGACTAATGAGATTTACCTCCATTAAAGTCAGAAAAGAAATAATATAAGACAACGGTAGACTGATCATACAATGTTAGAACAGTATATTTGTACTGATACTAAAAAGTAGACAGAATGTTCAATCGATATTCCATGGGACTTTGTTCCAGCTTGCCACTATACAGGTCAAAGAAATAAAGATTTTGGCATGCAACAAGTTTAACTTTAAAATTACACAAATTCACTATTTATGAATTACAATAAAATTAATTATTAACTAGGGATCAACCGCTATTGATAGTTTAGAGCCGATACTCTGAACATTCAGGCCAACCCCTCCCCTGTCTCATTGATAAGGATCAAATCAAATGTTTGATCATTTTGTGTATCTGCCCCTTTTCAAATTGGTTATAGTGCATGCATGCTTTCCAAATGAATCACACCAGACACGTGTTTCCCGGTTGATGAAATACTCAGGAATGTTTAATCAGGGGGGCAGGGAGCCCCTTATAAAGCACAAATACATCACATGCATAATTACAGATAACAGAGAAAAATACAACAATAATTGGTTAGGTGTCAAGTGATGCATTCAATGTACATCCCACTTGGTGTAATATTGCTGTTATCATGAAGTTCTCCCACGGATTCCGGCGCCATCTTGTAACACGAGGTGATCAGTCGATGAATGGGGTACTCCTGATGGACATCTAGTGGCCATTTTAGTAATTTATTGAATAATACTGATTATTGTTATGCAGAGTAAATAGGCATTTTACTTTAGTTGATATTCTGTCCACAACACCATAGTGTTCTTTCCTGCCGCCCCTCCCCCGTGCCATAGTGTTCTTTCCTGCCCCCACTCCCCCTGTGCCATAGTGTTGTTCTTTCCTTCCCCCCCCTCCCCTGTCCCATAGTGTTCTTTCCTTCCCCCACTCCCCTGTTCCATAGTGTTCTTTCCTTCCCCCACTTCCCTGTCAATGGCGTTTCCCCTCCCCTCATCTCCCCTGTCCCATAGAGTTTCCCTCCCCGTCTACCCTGTCCCATGGGGTTTCCCTCCCCGTCTACCCTGTCCCATAGAGTTTCCCCTCCCCATCTCCCCTGTCCCATGGCTTTCCTCTCCCCCCCAAAGTTTAACTTCCCCGTCTTGTCTTCCGCGGTACAGGAGATTCAGTCTCCTGTACCTGGCCGGACTGTCAGGAAGTGCTCTCTCAGTGAGCACTTCCTTTCAGTCCGGCAGGGTACAGGCAACATAAGTTTCTGAACCGCAGTGCGCTCCGCTACACAGAGTGTCTGGCAAGAGGGAGCGCTATGGGCTCACCTCCTGCTGGTCACTCCAATCTAGCACCCCCCAGGCCGGTGCGCCCTAAGGCGGCCGCTAGTGCCGCCTTAGGGGTGCGCCGGCCAACCTCATTATCGGTATTACCGGTTATAATCAGCCGATAAACTTACAAAAAAAAATCTGAATATCGGCAAAACCGATAATCGGTCGATCCCTATTAATGGCAGATTAAAGGTGAACCATCACTACCCAGATTTTTAGCATCATGTTCACTTATCCCTATATTTAAGAAATATGTATTTGTCAAGTAAGAAAATTAAAAATAAATGAGCTAATTCACACCACCTTATCCTGCAAGTGGGTGCCTCCACCTTAGCTATCGGTCTGTATTGTTGCAAGATTTTCCCTGGCAGTGAGCGTAGAGAAAGTATGTATAGAAGAGGAAACACAAAAACATAGAATGTAACGGCCGATAAGAAACATTCGACCCATCTAATCAGCCCAATTTTCTAAATACTTTCATTAGTCCCTGGCCTTATCTTATAGTTAGGATAGCCTTATGCCTATCCCACGCATGCTTAAACTCCCTCACTGTGTTAACTTCTACCCCCCCCACCCCCCGTCACGTCATTCCTCTAAGCTATATATGTTAAGTTCCTTTAACCTTGAACCAGTTTAGTAGCCCTTCTCTGAACTCTCTCTAAAGTATCAATATCCTTCTGGAGATACAGTCTCCAGTACTGCTACAATACTCCAAGTGAGGTCTCACCAGTGTTCTGTACAATGGCATGAGCACTTCACTCTTTCTACTGCTAATACCTCTCCCTATACAACCAAGCATTTTGCTAGCATTTCCTGCTGCTCTGTATGCCTACCTTAAAATCATCTGAAATATTTACCCCTATATCCCTTTCCTCAGAAGTTGAGGTTAGTAGGTGTGGCAAAAGTGACCTCTCCACTGGTTTTTGGAGAGGCCTGTTTTCCAGCCTCTTGCCCCAGGACTATGGCCCCTGAGGGTATTGCCCTTCTGCAATATCACTAATAAAAATATTAAAGAGAATGGGTCCAAGTACAGATCCCTCAGGTACTCCACTGATGACAAGCCCATGCTTCGAATATACTCCATTGACTACAATCCTCTGTTGTCTGTCACTCAGCCACAGCCTTACCCATTCAACAATATTGGAATCCAAACTTAAAGATAGAAGGCTTATCATTAAACTGCAATGTGCAACAGTGTCAAAAGCCTTACTGAAATCTAGATAAGCAATGTCTACTGCACCACCCTGATCTATTATTTAAAGGATCACTAGGGTCAGGAACACAAACTCCTGACCATATATTGCTAAACCCACTATTTAGGTGGCTTGCCGCCCCCCCCCTCTCCCCCCCAGCCCCACTATAAAACTTAAAAACTCACCTTATTTCCAGCTCTGTGCGGGTCTGCAGTGCAAGCTCCGCCCCTCTTGGGACATCAGCAAAATGGCAGATTTTTTGCCAATCCAATGCTTTCCCATAGGGAAAGCATTGTATTGGCTAAAATCGGCACAGGGAAAATTCAGCGTCTCCATGCAGAGTGTGGGGATGCTGAACGGCAGGGCTGCTTACTGTGCAATCCTGAGCCAGAAAGCCCCTCCAGTGGCCATCTAAATAGTGGTCTCTTGGAGGAGTCCCTAGGGGACATGTAAACACTGCCTTTTCTCTGAAATCTGTAAATGGTTTTGCTGGTACACCACTCAGCTCTTTTAATAACTTTGGGTGTATGCCATCAGGCCCCATTGACTTATTTGTATTTACTTTTGAAAGTTGAAATAGAACCTCTTCCTCTGTAAACTCACAGGTAGCAAATGGCTCATTTGTCCTTTTTCCTAACTGAGGTCCCTTTCCTTAATTTTCATCTGTAAATACTGAACAAAAATATTAATTGACACAGTCAGCTAGACCTTTATCCTCTTCTACATACCTTCCTTCTTTTATTTTTAATATAACTAAGGAGCGTTGTCTGAGTTGGTTAATGAAGTCATCTACTAAATCTTTACTATAAAATGAAGAGAATAATGAAGAAAAAGTTTTTAATACATTTTTCAATATAAAGCATAACACAAAAAGTGTTCCGAGGAAGGTAGTCTTGTGACTATTTTGTTCATAGCATCATAAATGTTTGTCAATTCTAATTATTAATGGGTCATGTAGAAACCATAATCACTAAAGCTCAAATGTTTTGATTATGGTTATTAAAAAACAAAACGGTTTGTTCAGCTCCACCTTTTGTTGAGCAGTTTGACAAAGAAAATGGGGTCTTCCCCAGCACCCAAATCAATCAACATCTCTTCAACTGCTTTGATAATACAGAATGTATAATTCTATGTTGTTGGTAACCATTCCACCAAACGTAGACAGGAGTGATGGGCTTAAAACAAAAACAACAAAAAAAACACACTATAGCATTAGAAACACAAATCTTTTTTTCAGGTGTCATCATACTGACAGTCACTAGAAGTGGACCCTGCAATGTAAACAAGCTTTTTTACCCCCACATTTGGTAAAATGACCAATTCAAGTTCCTTTTTGCATGCCTCTTGGGCTCTACTTAAGAATCTTAATACAGATTAATACATTTTGTTTTTAATAAAGCTTTCAATACATGTAATAATTTTTTTTTTTTTCATTTGATACTATAGGATAGTGTTACAAAAGACTGAAACTAACTATGTTACTGTTTGCTAACCGATGGATACTGTTTGTCCCTGGCTAAATTTAAAGCGAAAAGACGCACGAACGGATTATCCGAACCATTATAAAGGACTCATTCGTGGTACGAACAGGGGACCCCCCAGAATTGGCGTGTGCCGCCACTTAACCCCGTCACCCCGCAAACTGCCGAACGCTCGACCCCCCAGCCAGCGGCGTGTGGCAGCCATTAACCACCCAGGCAGCTGCGGTTTGCGGTTAACCACAACGTAATTGATAAGCCTGGGGGCATCGACGTTCGCCTCTAAATACCGAACGGAATCCACCGAACTAACAACCGAACGACGACCCCCTACCGTGGGCCGCGTGGCGGTCATTAACTTGTGGTTTCTGCGGTTAACCGCAGGTCAAGTACCCTGCTACCAGGTGGCCCCATTCCCTTACCGAATGAGCCCCACTTCCAGACAAACAGCGGGACTTCGCATGAACTGATACCGAGTTTAGTTCCAGGAGTTAGACACGAAGTCCCGCTGCTCGCTAAATCAGCAGAAAACATGGCCGCCAACAAACACTCACAATCTCAAAATGCCGAACGGACTTTATACAGCAGGAACAGTCCATTCTGTTCGTGAGATTAGAGCGCCATTCGCCTGTTTTATCTATACGAACGCGAGCCTTCAGCTGAATGGTAGAATGAATGGTTTTCCTGTAATAATGTACAAGTTATGGATTTTTATGTAGTTTTCTGGGACATAATAAAACGTGGTCTTTTGTGCGCTTGGAGATAATTAGATTGTAAAACCGTTGGCCTCATTATCTCCAAGCTGGGCGGGTACTAATTCAAATGATACAGTGTACTGTGATTGGTTACCTGTTTGTACTGTACCTGTATTCCATCAGGTCAACAGGGGGCTGTCCTTGGACCTGAGGAATCACATAAATTGCCATGCTATGTGCCAGTAAAGCCAGTTCGTTTTGACCCTCAACTTGCAGCCTCGACTCATGTTGTAGGGATCCGGGATAGTGATGCTTATTTCATGCTTGGGGATATTCTACACTTGCAGCTTGCTACCGAAAGACCTCCGTTCGACTCTCTACAGCGGGAACCAGGACATCCAAGCGATCAACCCTCCTGATAGACCGGGGGCAATCGTAACAGATAGTTCATCAAAAGCTGTTCTGTTTCCCCAAATGCTTAGCCAGCTAGTTGCTTCCAGGGAAACAGTGACTATCACTTTAAATACCAAAAGGTTTGTATGTAGCAGCTGCATGAACTGCCTCTTTTTTTCCTAATATTACCCTGTAATACCACCTGGAGAAGAAAGAAGAGTATCCTTAACCCCTTAAGGACACATGACGGAAATATCCCGTCATGATTCCCTTTTATTCAAGAAGTTGTGTCCTTAAGGGGTTAAAGAGACATTGTCACTGCCTTGCGACTTTGCAGAATTTGCAGACCCCCAACTCACATCGCCGATGGGGTTCCAGTGGAGAAGGGCAGGGAACGTCGAGTACTACTTACCTGAACCTGTCC
This sequence comes from Pelobates cultripes, assembly GCA_933207985.1. Classification (NCBI taxonomy): domain Eukaryota; kingdom Metazoa; phylum Chordata; class Amphibia; order Anura; family Pelobatidae; genus Pelobates; species Pelobates cultripes. Next base: position 152,934,966 of record OW240913.1, on the reverse strand, counting down.
CTCACAGGCGTTGTCATCTTCTTCCGGCGGATCCTCTTCAGTGCCTGGAGGCAATGTCACGGCTGTACTTGCAGCACTGAGACCTAACGAGGATCCTGCGAGACCGCAGCATCCTCCGTAGACAGAGTTAATTCCCTCTAAAAGTCATGGGTCTCAGAATTGACACTGCAGCTAAACCCAATGTTTAAGTAAATGAAGCAAAGGAAAATACACAAGACAAAGTAGTAGTCAAAGTTCCTACTTTGTCTTATGTTTTTAGTTTGAAATAAATTAAAAAAAAAAAAAAAAGAGAGAGGGGAAGCAATCGGAAAAAGCAAGTACAGCTGACAGTGCCACTTTAGTTTTATGACACTTATCTTTTAATGTCCAAATGGTTTAACTTAGGAGGGTTTAAATATTTGATTAAATATTTGCTTAAGTAATAGGATGAACAGGTTCACCTCTACTCAGTGCATACCAAGATAAAGGGCAAAAATGTCCCTTTAATCTGATCCTATCATTTCTCTCTACAGACTTGAATCATTTCTTTATTTGCCAACAGTCATTTTACTAGAGTCGGAATAAAAAGACCTTGCTACTGATTTAGATTATAGTACAAAGTCTAAAAGAACAAACATTTTGAAGGGCTTTTTAACATCTGACTTACATTTAATAGATTACCTCTATCCTAAGCTATTCCACAAGGAACAGCAGGAGCAGCCCTCAGACTTATTTGATTGAGTTGAAAATTGAATTTAAACAAGATCATTTTCAAGTCTATTTGTGAGGTTTTCTGTGTTCTCTCATTATAGGAAGGAATAGCAGCCATCTTAAGTCAATTGCACATCCAGCACAGCTATTTGCATGACCTTGTCAAACATTCTCTGTAGAGCAGCAAATATAAAAAAAAAGAATAAAAAAAGTATCTGTATACAAGTTTTGGAAAAAGCGAACAAGTTGGCCATTAATAAAATGTTGGCTTCATACTCTTAAAGGACCTCTCTAGGCACCCAGACCACTTCAGCTTAATGAAGTGGTCTGGGTGCCTGGTCCAGCTAGGGTTAACCCATTTTTTCATAAACATAGTGTCAGAGAAACTGCTATGTTTATGAATGGGTTAAGCCTTCCCCCTAATTCCTCTAGTGGCTGTCTCACTGACAGTCACTAGAGGCGCTTGCGTGCTTCTCACTGTGATTTTCACAGTGAGAGCACGCAAGCGTCCATAGGAAAGCATTATAAATGCTTTCCTATGTGACCGGCTGAATGCGCGTGCAGCTCTTGCCGCGCGTGCGCATTCAGCCGACGGGGAGGAGAAGAGGAGGATCGGAGGAGGAGAGCTCTCCGCCCAGCGCTGGAAAAAGGTAAGTTTAACCCCTTTTTCCCTTTCCAGAGCCGGGCGGGAGGGGGTCCCCCAGGGTGGGGGCACCCTCAGGGCACTATAGTGCCAGGAAAACGAGTATGTTTTCCTGGCACTATAGTGGTCCTTTAAGTCTCTGGAGACCGTGATGCCATGATGCATATACAGGTCTAGACAAATGTCCACACGGCTACAATGGTTAAGGGCCAACTGAGGAGTTAAAGAGACCTCACCAACCTGCCCTGTAAGTCGAATAAAAGTACATAATGCCACCAAATTTACATACCAACCAGACACTGTTTCTTCCTCTTCCTAAGGTGAACCTTTTTTGTGAGGGAGTTATATAGAGCTCCGCAGCTTCCTGCATAGGTCTCTTGATTCAGTTTGCTCAAGGAATTATCAGAGGTCCGTGTAGGAAGCAGCCACATATCTCTATATCCACACCAAGACAATCAAGCAGTCGAAAGAGAGAGAGGAGCATACTCCAGCCAGCAAACAAAAGTGAGGCAACTTGGCCCAACCACAATGGACGCAGCTGATTTTCTGCTCCAGTCTAGCCCTGGACTTAGTAATGCTTGCTGGACTAACCCAGCAGTCTGATAACATAAATAACAATTATTTAGTGGAAGTTGATTGTGCTGCGTTCTGCATTCACAAATTGAGAAATAAATGTAGTTTAGGTTATTTAACTGTGATGTCTCAGCTTGGCAGAACAGATATCTGCATAACCATTTGAAATAACCGAGGTGGAAAAATGATTGGCTTACCTTCTGCCATTTAGGTTTCAATTCACCACAACGCATTGATCAGTGATCAGGTTATCACACAGCAGCATGGGATATATCACACTACCATTATACAGGGTGCGTGAAAATGAAACGGCCACTAACTCAGGTGACAGTTCCTCTTTTAACGTCCGAATTTGATAAGGCCAATTTTGCTGACTTTTAAAAATGTTAACAGACATACAATGTGCAAAAAACAAAATCCAAATAATCTTATGCTGGGGGGGGTGTGAGGTAGGGAGAGGGTTGTGCAACTGAAGGGCTTAAACATTACTTAATCCTTATTACTGGCAGTGAAACTGTTAAACTAGCTTTACAACAAAATGATTTAAAGGAGGTAAAATAGAAAGCACAAGTGCATGTTATTTAAAATATAATTGCTGCACACAGGATTACTGTTTTAGCATCCAACCATCTGTGCACAATAAAACTACAATAGGAGAACACAGCAGGGAGCTGAATAAAGGTTTCTCATCTTAATATCAAAATGGCAAAAATAAACTTCATTACCAGCGACAAGGGTCAAATATAAACTGCTCTAACAATTTCACAGCAGTAAGACACAGAACAGCCTAGCAGTTTCCCATTTAGTATGCATTGTAAGCCCTCACTAATGAAAATAATTATCAAATAACCACAAGCTGCAACAGAATAAGCGCTGGGTCAATCCACTTTACCCATGCCAAAGGTTTAAAGCGGCTGTCTTCGTCCTTTATCAAATGTGGTTACATATTATTAGAGTGCAATTGCAGAGACTATTTAAAAAACACACAAATTTTACTTTTTGTAGCAGAATGTTACTTGTGGAAACATACCAGAACCAGTAAAGCTTACTGTAGTGGTTATGGTGCAAGAATTAAGAATTAGTTTCTGTCAAACTATGTGTGATTTGACAAAAAAAAAAAAAAAAAAAGGGATTGCACTGTGCACCCAAAGATTTCTAGCAACTTGTAAAAGTTATGGCTCCTCGAGTGTCCCTTTAATTAAACTCCTGCCAGCAAAATGGTGTTTAATGTATTATTCTAAACAATGTGGTAAGTCTGCTTCAATACTAAAAGGGACAATTCGGGCAACATAACTTGATCAGGTTGTGATGTTCCCAGGCACTAGCTTATTTTAAGGGGTTAACTTAAGCTGTTTAACACCAAAGTCTTCAATCTAGTGCCTGTGAGTTCTTTCCCTTAGCTACAGTTACAGTACAAAGCTGTATTTAGAAAACCTCAGACTGTGCACCACTGATAGGGTGAGAGCATCAGCAGCGCCCCATTCACCTTTTTCACTCAGTTTTGTGCACGGAGAGCTACTGATAAGCTGAGTAAGTCAGGACATTCTCAGAGGCACCCAGTCCTAGGCTTCCTGTGTGAATATTAGCAATAGAAAAAAAGGGAATTGGGGGCACACCTGGAACAGGTGTTTATATTAGACTCTGGTATCTGCCCCCCAAGAATAGTAGGTGACTAGAACAGAGCCCAATATAAATATTTGTGTGTGTATCTGTGTAGGGCATTGTCTGTGCATGAGTGTAGTAGTGCATATCTGTGTATGCATATGGCAATGTTCATCAGTGATTATGTAAGTTTGTGGCAGAGTAGATCTGTGCTTATTTGTGGGTCTGGGAAAGCGTATCCCTGTGTGGTCTCTGAGAATGTATTTATGTGTGTGTGCACTTGTTTTGTAAGAAGCCCCAAGAGTTCTGCTGGCAGCGCACATTTAAGACCCGACATCTAAAAGTAGTTCTAAATGAATACTTCTGGAACACATTAATAGTTACACAAGGTACCATCAATTAATTATTTTTAACGTACAAGCTTCTACACAAGGTTTTACACAGTTTGCATCCTTCAGGGCTGAAGCAATGAAACATTTGAAGCCATTCATCTTCAAGTCATGACAATCTTATTTTTGCAAACAACATAGAAATCACACATCATCTCACTTGCCCTTTCAAGCAAAAGCACTTTTAAATTCTAGTTTTAAATTACATTAAGCAAATTAATAATAAAAATAGAAAACTTGCATTTCAACATATGTAAAACAATGTAAATCTACAATATTTTGCTACCAGCTGTTCTACATTGTATTCCAGTAGTGATTTGCAATTGTAAGATTCTCACAATCGGAGCCAATATAAACAGGTTATCAGAAACACTGCACCTAAGGTTCTGAGATTCCAGCTCATCATCTTTTCTCCTAAAAACCATTGGGTAGTGTGCAGCACTATAAAAGTCCTCAGAATTACTTAAAGGCCAAAAGGTCATGGACCCACTCAAGGACCCGGCTCTAAAAACAAAGAAGGAGTTCTCTTCACGATGGCACCTATTGATTTGGCCCACTATATTCAGCAGAAATAAAAAAAAATAAAAAAAATACAGAGAAAGGTACACAAAACACATCACAAACATGCTGCAATGGTTGAATAAATGTAAAAAAAAAAAAAAAAAAACGAGGGTGGAAAATGCCTTGAATTAAGCATATGTGATCAGTTTGCAACCCCTCTATAATGGAGTTCTCAATTCAAGTACAGTAGATGGAAGTACATCCCAAGAGGAAGTGTCCTGGGTTAACGGCGGCTATTTGGGGTTCAAAGCATTCCACTTGCTCTCTGGCCATATGATCAGTTTTTCTCCACAGCAGGCTACATGGAAATTAGCCTTGATTAAGCCAAACCACTTTCAACCATGTCTCTGCCTCTGGGTTGCTGACAAACAATGCAGCTATGTCAATACTTTGAAGATGGGTTTCCTTTTAAAATATCGGGCCAGTCATTCATAAAAGACTGTCAATATGGTTACCATTTCAACACTATTTAATCCCTATTGAAAAGCAGCTGTATATTTATTGTAAACAGTAATTTGGTGATTATTGGAAATACCCTATTATTCCCGAAATGTGGAGAACACATGCAGGAGCAGTGAGAATGGAGGTGTAGACTAACCCTAAGTGCAATAAAGAAGGATTGCATACTTTGCTCCACTACACACCTTAGCCCAGGAAATGATTCAACAACAGGCACTCACAGAAAATGGATAATTCCTTTTTGGGGGAAGCAGGAGTAAGCGATTTAAAAGAGCTATAGATTTGAATCCCATTTTGTTTAAGACATATTCTTTTAAACCAGGAACAAATGCACATTTGGACTCAAACTGTGTGCTTACATTTTAATGGTTGAAAAAGGTTTTATGGCTCTTCAGACAATTTAAATTTTAATGACTTGGATGAATGTCCAAATGTGTCTGGCATCTTCAGGATTATATAACCAAGTACATGTTTGGAGAATATTCCACATATCTACACAGAGACTTAGATGTATTCCGCAAACCACAATGTAAATTGATTTGAAAAGGAAATGCCCACTGATCCGAAAGAGTAAAATCTTAAAATGTCAAGTCCAACTCTACTAGGCACGCCTAAAAGTTATTTACAACAGCAAGTGGAAGGTCTATGGCATGGGCACTCACCAGTGGGAATTTCTGCTCACCGGAGATGAATTTTCTCTTTTCAATGGCTGGTGAAACACTTTGTGCTGCTGCTGCATCATCATGAATAACTCAGGTGGATGCACCAAGAGACATTTATTCATTTGATAAGGAAAGTATAGTCACCAAAACAACTTTAGTTTACAGTGTATCGCCTGTCCTTGCAGGCTTTTTAATGTAAATGCTGCCCTTTCAGCGAAGAAACAGTGTTTACATTGGTGCCTAGTAACACCTCTAGATGCAGTCACTCAGACAGCCACTAGAAGTGCTTCCTAATCCAGTGCTTCACAGTGTGCAGCACTGGTGTTCATCGTCTTCAATAACTGTATTTAGACGCTGAATGTTCCCCATGGAGATGCAGTGATTTACAGCAGCAAGTGACAATACTGTGGTACACTCTGGTGAGCCAAGGAAAAAATAAATAAAATAAAACTTGTTTTGTCAGTCATCAATAATGCAGCTACATATAGAGGGTAGGATCTGAAAAACAATGGATCCATCCTGCCTTGTGTTTATGGCACAACATGCTGCTGGTGGTGTAATTATACAAGCAATGTTTTTTTGGTGCACACTAAACTTTTTAATACCAATGCAAGTATGGTCCACAGCTAGTATTGCTGAAAATTCCATGGATTGAGAAATCTTGTATGGGCCCATGGTTGGAGCACGTGCATTCAGTCCCATAATAAAATCTTTTAAGAATATGCTGCAGCTTTGAATTATGTTAATGGGTCCTTTGAAATGATTAAGTACGTAGACTTATTATATGTCTTGTTACTTCAAGGCTGATAGCATAACGAAAAACAGACAATAAGAAATTCACACAATAGCAATAAAAATAAAAAAGGTGCAGAAATTCATAACAAAAACAACACTAAGAACACCAATATCCCTGATAAAGTGAACATGCAAACTATAACAAGAATGAATCATTATTATGCTGCAATCCGATCTGTATTAATTACATAAATTCTCACAAACAATGTCAAAATAGCTGATACAAAAGGGAACAGATGTATAAAGTGCTTTACAAAAAAGCAATGTATTTACTTTATTTTTAGCCTGCTAGCAATTTCTGACTAGAAGAGTGTTCTATTTATAGAATTCATAAAAAAAAACAACAACAATAAAATGATAGGCTTTCTCAGATTTAAAGAACATTAAACTTCTCAGCACTATGTTGAGAAACTATGTTGGAAATTTAAACCTCACAATCACAGAATGTGTGGTGATATATGGTTAAAGGACCACTATAGTGCCAGGAAAACAAACTCGTTTTCCTGGCACTATAGTATTAATAGGTCCCCCCTACCTTCAGGGTCCCACTCCCACCAGGCTCTTGGGGGAGGAAGGGGTTAAACACTTACCTTTCTCCAGCGTCGGGCTCCCTCGGCGCTGGGGACTCTCCTCCTCCTTCCGACGTCATCGGCTGAATGTGCATGCGAAGCAAGAACTGTGCGCAGTCAGTCCATAGGAAAGCATTTTCAATGCTTTCCTATGGACGCTGGCGTCTTCTCACTGAGCGTGGAAGCGCCTCTAGCGGCTGTCAATGAGACAGTCACTAGAGGCTGGATTAACCCTAAAGTAAACATAGCAATTTCTCTGAAACTGCTATGTTTACAGCAGGCAGGGTTAATCCTAGATGGACCTGGCACCCAGACCACTTCACTAACCTGAAGTGGTCTGGGTGCCTATAGTGGTCATTTAAATATAACTCCTATTTAAAAAAACAAACAAAAAAAAACACCTCTCTGGCAATTAATCTATGACAGTTTGCAGTGCCATAAACCTGTCAACGATCTTACTCCACAAGTAAGTAAGTAGATCATCAGAACAACAAAGTAAAGTCATTCCACCCTTAGATTGACAAACCATAATCTAATTGTGGGGGGGGGGGGGAAACTATACTTTTTTCTTACCCCACACCTACCTCACTCCAACATCATGTCCTGAGAAATACTGTGTGTGTGTGTATGTATAAAGAGAGTGTCTTCTTTTTCCATTTTATAATTGTATATTTCTAAAGAAACTGGCACTTTAATAAATATACTATAGCAGGGCTTGACAAATTTTTTTGGAATATAGGAGCCAGCTAAAATAAGTTAGGATCCAGTCATTTTCAATGAGAAAGTGCAATTCTTAAAGGGACACTAAAGTCACCAGAACCACTACAGCTTTATGTAGTTGTTCTGCTGTCTATAGCCTGTCCCTGCAGGTGTTTCAGTGTAAATACTGCCTTTTCCGCAAAAAAGGCAGAGTTTACATTGCTGCTTAGTAACACCTCTAGTGACAGTCACTCAGATGGCCACTAGAGAGTCCTGGGTCACTGCTGCACCATGTGCAGCACCCAGGTTCAGTGTCTCCAGGTTCTGCATGGAGGCGCTGAATGTTCCTCAAAGAGATTGATTAATGTAATGCATCTTTATGATGAGATGCGGATTGGTACATTTGCTGCGCATGCACAAAATCCTCCCAATGCTTTCACACATACAGAAACTCTGACAGGCTCTCTCATAAACACATACACACTCTTGACAGACTCACACAGGCTTACACACACACACACACACATTTTTGTTTTAATTGAAACCCGCTCAGCCTCCCTACCTTTGGGAGAGCTGAGTGGGTCTTTCCTGGGATCCAGTACTCTGCCTGTAGCTCCTCTCTGCTCCCTCGCGCTCTATAATGATGCCAGGGCCGTAATGACGTCATACTGGCTCCCGACATCATTAGACAATGCGAGGGAGCAGAGAGCTGCTGCAAGCAGAGTACTGTTCCCTCGCGGGCGGCCGGCCGGCCGGCCGGCCACCTCCAATATTCCCCATGACGGCCGCCGTCAAAGCTCCCTCCCACACCAACTAGAGAGCAGGCAAATCCCAGACGCCAAGGCGAAATTTCTAGTCGCCGTGGCGATCTGGCACCTGGAATTTGTCAAGCCCCGTACTATAGGCAATAAAGCAACTTTAGCTTAAAGGGGTCCTAACGTGCCAGGAAAACAAGACAGTTTTCCTGGCACTATAAGTTAAGCAGCCCCCCTCTCTCGCAGCTGAAGGAATTAAAACCCCTTCAGCCACTTACCTTAATCCAGCGCCGGTATCCCTTGGCGCTGCGTCAGGCTCAGCCGACACTCCTCCCCCGGTGGGGGAGTCCTAATGTGCATGTGCAGCAATGCCTGCGCTCGCCTTAGGATTTCCCTATAAGAAAGCATTATTCAATGCTTTCCTATGGGGAAAATCTGAAGCTGGAGGTCCTCATGCAGAGAGCGAGGACGGTCAGCATCAGATACCGAACCAAAGGTCTGTCTGGAATCCGAAAGCGCCACCACTGGCTGTCTGGTAGACAGCCACTGAGTGCAGACTTAGAGCTGCAATGTGAACATTGCAGTTCTCTGGAACTGCAATGTTTTACATTGCAGCACTAAGTACAAAAGGGTCACAGCACCCAGACCACTTCAATGAGCTGAAGTGGTCTGGGTGCCTACAGTGTCCCTTTAATAAGGCAGTTTTGGTGTACAGATAATGCCTCTGCAGTCTCCCTGCTCAATTACCTGCCATTTAGGAATTAAACCACTTTTGTTTCTGTTCATGCAGCCCTAGCCACACCTTTTGTTTTTCATTTTTCTTCAGATGTGAACTTGCTTTAGAATCATCTGCTGCTCTGTAAATTGAACTTTAATTAAAGTGATGAAATGTCTCCCATGTGATGACAATGATTGTTTTTACCCCTTAACCCTACCCCTTATTTCTGTACCCAACCCTTGTCCCCTTTCAAACAACAATAAAACATAAATGTGAAACTGAACTTTAATAACACACTTGAGACTCCAGCAGGGTCTAGAAAGCTATTAATAGAGCAGTAAACAAAAAGAGATTCCAAATTAAACAGAATGTGCAATAAAGGAAGTGTAAACATTAGTTCTCGCTTTACAGGTGTTTAGGAAGGCTGTGTAAGTTAGTTGCAGGGAGGTGTTACTAGGGCTGCATAAACAAGTGATTTAACTCCTAAATTGCTGAGAATTGAACAGTAACATTGCAGAGGCATGATCTAAACACTAAAGCTGCTTCATTAAGCTAAGGTTGCTTTGATGCTAATCCTGTCACAGTAAGCTTGAACCTTCCAGCCTTGTATTAGATCCATCCAGTGTTCCATGTCTCCATCCTCAAGCCTTGGAAAATGTTTCATCATTGGCATTCTGATCGGCCAATCCAAGTTCGTGCCCTTAGGTCCCACATTTGAAGGGGGCTTGCTCCAGTACACACAGCACTGAAAATTGGATGGCCTGACACCACTTCCTGTCTGCTCCTTCACAGCTTCATTGCTTCCTCTGAAAATAAAGGCACCTGTGCCCTCATAGATCTCCCAGCTTCCCGTATCACTCTCAGGCACCTGGGAAGGTTGTGTTTTCAAGGGGTTTCCATTCTTCTACAAGCAAACCAACAGTTAGGTTGTCACACCTCTGTATACCAAAGTATTCTAGAGTCAAATGTGAGGTCAGCTGTCTGACAGCTAAAAAGCTTGGCCGAAATTGGCTCATGCAACAGGACAAGCACACCAGCAAATCTACAACAGAAGGACTGAAAAAGAAAAGAAACAAGGTGTAGCAATGGTCCAGTCAAAGTCCAGATCTCAACCCGATTGAAATGTTGTGGTAGGACCTTAAGAGAGCTGTGCATAAGCGCCAGAAACCTCAATGAACTGAAGCAACGCTGTAAAGAAGAGTGGGCCAGAATTCCTCCACAACGATGTGAGAGACTGATAAAGTCATACAGAAAATTATTACTTCAAGTTATTGCTACAAAAGGTGGTTCTACAAGCTATTGAATCCGAAGGTGTACTCCGTTTTTCACACATGATTTCTCCATTTTGGCTATTTTTGTTACGTAAAGCACAACGCTGTGTAATATGGCATGTGCTGTCGTTAAATACACCTTTAGTGGCTGTCTTCAAAGGGGCATTTTCACTGTGAAAACAGTCAAACTTGGCTCTTACAGCTAATTAACATTTGATTTGAGGAGTGTGGCGCTGGACACACATGCACTTTTCATCTCAATACTTCTTGATGAGGAGCATTTGAATAGACAAGAGAGAGGAGTCCGCAAGACGTCGCAGGTGGTGGGATGAGTGGCTGTAGAGACTGAATCTCAGAGCAGGAAAGAAAGTAAAGTACAACCCTTTTTCCCCTAATTTTTATTTTTATCTGGGAGGGTAAACCTTAAACTAAATGCAGATGAGAACAATTTAGCATTAGGAATACAGCTTTTTTTATATCTTGCGCTACAGCGTACCTTTAAGAACAAAAAAAATAGAAGAAACACCTTATTACTCCCTTGGTGTTTCAAGCCAAGCAGCACCTAATGACAGCACAACAAAGGTATATTACAAATATTCTAATAAGAGTCCATCATTCTAATACCAATGTTCATTCTTTTATATACATTCCATTCGTTGCCAAGTACAAAGCAAATATCCGTAAAATTAGGATTTTAATATAGCCCATTACAAAACGTGTATTAGATTATCTCACTGAATGGAAAAAACACTCGTATCAGCTTAAATCTCCCTGACTTCCCACATGTTACATATCAATATGAGAAATGCAGCTGCAAATGCCTAATGGATTCATTTATAAATATCTACTCTCCTATCTCTTTTCAATTAGATATGCTTTTCATATGACTTATCTCCTTTCATTGGTCTCTGCATTGTACAGCTCAGGCAATTTTACACACAAGCTACACCATCTGTTCTTTGGCTATGTGATGATAATGGCTAATTTAAATGTATTTAAAAGTTATTTTTAGGGGATTATTTGCACATTGATTTAAAGTCACTGAAAACGCACTCTGCCAGGCTCCCTTAGTTAAACTTGCTAATGGTAAAATGTTTTATTCTGTGTTTACACCAAGTTTTTTATTCAGTATCATCACTTTTTTTTTGTTTTAAATAAAAACTTCTTGAATGAACAATAAGGAACATTTAAAGTATAAACGCATTTCTATAAATAAAATTTACAATGTCCAGAACATGCACAAACACTATTTATCAATCACTCCACACCATTAGACCCGTGTGCCCTGTAGGACAATATAAGAGAGACAAAACAAAGAAACCCTAGATAAAAGAACCTGCCTGTATTCGTTTGATACACACTCTCTCTCATTCTACATTGGTTTGTTTCTCTAATTAAGAAGTCCTGGCATACTAGAATTGAAAGCTTTACAAACTGGCTCAGGAGAGGACATTCTTCTGGTGACAATAGTACGTTACTTTCAGGAATGATTAAGCAGGGAAAGTGCATATGTTCAACTCGCATTTATTTAAAAGGCCATTTGTAACCCAGAGGCGATACTAACTGCCAAGAGTTACATACAGTGACCTCTGCTGCACTACTTAATTTTCCAAAGCTAAGAAGTGTGGAATGAGGAGAGCAAAGAGAATTACTTTGGTCAGTGGGGATACAATTTTTGCTGTCTTTAGTCATTGTGGCTTCTGCTACTGCGAAATCAAATAAAAAGTGAACAGCCGATATAATGTTATTTTGTTTCATGTGACCTTCTAGATACCTAAACTTTAGGTGAAGTCTGTAGGTTAGGTTACAGTTAGTTATGTAATTTTCATCATCATTATTATGTTTAGGCACACTCCGAGCGCCACAACCCCTGCAGTACAAAAGCTTTTGTCAAAAATGTTTTCAAGCAGTATGAGAGAAAGTGGTGACACTAGATTATGGTGGCCTTAGATTATGGTGGCAAGAAAGCCCAGGTTTTTTGTTAAGCCATGCATGAAACAGAGGTATGACATCCAAAGACATCTTGTAACTTAACTACTACAAAAAAATATGTAGTTATAAGCGATTCCAGTTTCCCAGCAATGTCAACAACAAAATAAAAAACAAAAATTGGGTTTTGTAATAGGTAGGTAATTTTTTAATACAAATACAGCATCATCATCTTATTTAAAAGTCACCAGAACATCTACAGATTATTGTATTTGTAAACAGTGTGTTTTCAGAAAAAAAATGCAAAGTTTACCTAAGATAGGCCACTCCTTTATAGATGGCTGCTAGAGGTGCTTCCTGGGGCATTACTGCACAGTGTGCAGCACTGGCATTCAGTGTCTCCACCATCTGCATGCAGACACTGAACTTTCCTCATATAGATGCATTGATTCAATGAGGAGATGCTGATTTGCCAGGGCTGTGTTTGCCTTGTGCTGGCTCTGTTTCTGATCTGCCTCCTTGACTATCTCTTCCAATCCAATGGGAAAGCATTGTTATTGGTTCAGGTCACTATTCTGATGATGTCAGCCAAGCAGGCAGATCGGGGACAGAGCCAGCAGCAGAGGACTGAATTAAAAGTAAGATTTTACAATATTTAGGAAGGCAAGGGGGGGCTCCACTGTGTTTTTAACACTACAGGGTCAGAAATAAATGTTTGCGTTCCTGACCCTATAGTGTTCCTTTAATATAGTTCCAAAAATAAAGTATGCTAACCCCTTTAAAATGCTCATGAACAAAGGAGCAGAACAGAAAACTGCAGGTGACCAAACACCTTTTTAAATATTATGTTACACAAATAGTTTCACCATGATTCTTAGCAATCCTGTAAAACCATGACCGTCTACAACTACAGAAGGACAAGTAAGAAAATACTATGAATTTCAGAGGATGGATCTTTAAAGGTGCTGGAGTAGTAGAAAGAGAAGAATGCAGTTGCAGGTCATCACAGACAATGCAGAGAACATGTATTAGATAACCATTTAGAGACTATCAAGTCCACTGTGCATATACAACTGAAATAAATGCAGTAAAATGGGCTCTCGCAACCCTAAACATCTTTTATTGATGCTCACAATCTTTACCTTCAACAAAGCACAGTCATTCAATGCAAGATTAACCTCCAGAAGATGCAGGAAATGGACTTGGCTCTAAGATGACTTTATGATTAAAATAAATCAATCATTCTAGTACCAGCAACTGCAGCTCAAAAAAACAATGACTATTTTTTCAAAATTTCATAGTAAAGCACATAGTATAGATTGGTCACTGTGTCAACAGCTTAGAATAAGATTAATGAGCACCTGAAGAGGCCACTAATGAAAGACAGCTCTTAAGGAGTACTTAACCCCTTAAGGACTGAGCCAAATGTACATGTTATGATAAAAGCAAACCGTAAAAAAGTTACAGGGTAAAATCTAGCATGTTACATTTTTCCGTTTTTTCACATTCGCCAGATTGGTTACGTTGCCTTTGAGACCGTATGGTAGCCCAAGAATGAGAATTACCCCCATGATGGCATACCATTTGCAATTGTAGACAACCCAAGGTATTGCAAATGGGGTATATGTCCAGTCTTTTTTAGTAGCCACTTGGTCACAAACACTGGCCAAAGTTAGTGTTAATTTGTTTGTGTGTGAAAACACTATAAAACATGTATATGAGGGGTACTGTTATACTCAGGAGACTTCGCTGAACACAAATATTAGTGTTTCAGAACAGTAAAACGTATCACAACAATTAGATAGTCCGTGAAAAATACAAAAAATGTCACGTTCACGGACGATATCGTAATACATTTTTCTGTTTTGAAACACTAATATATGGGTTCAGCGAAGTCTTCAGAGTAAAACAGTACCATGTACAGGTTTTAGGTGTCTTGGAAAGTTACAGGGTTAAATAAAGTGCAAGCAAATTAAATTCCATGGATGTTTGGCCAGGTTTAACAGGCAGATCCCACAAATTGTAATTAATAAAATGACCTAATTATGTAAAATGATTACATATATATTTGTAGTCGGGGATAATAAGCCGTACATTACACCGTTGGCTATGTGTGAGAGTCGGTTGTGGTGTGCCTAAACTGACGATCGGGTAGGCCTGAAATAAATGAGGGCCCACCAAGGAAGTGTTTTTTAAGGGGTGTGGTGGGTGGGTAGTCTGGATCGGTGTCGGCCCTGAGTGGAGGTAAGTCTGAGTATAAATAGGCCGGTAAAACCCCTTCCACAACTACAGGCTCCGCCTTAACACACACACACACATTATATATATACATATACACACACACACACTTTTTTAAATTTTAATTTAAATATATATAGTGATATCAATGTACATACTTATGTATATAGATATATATTATTTTGTTTTATATGTATTTTGATATCTATGTATCTATATTAATTTTAAAATACAGTTAGAAGAAATGTACACTTTTTTTAACGTATTTTCATATTTTATATTATATTATATATATATTTAATCTATATCATTCTACGTGTATTTTGATATGAATATACATTATAGATATTAATATTAAAATACACTTAGTGTATATATATATATATATATATATATATATATATATATATATATATATATATATATATATATATATATATATATATATATATATACATATACATATACACATATATACAAAACACAAGATCCAGCGCACTCACCTATCCACTAAACAGCAACTTCAATGTTGAAAGATTTTATTGGTTTGTTAAACAATTGGGGTTAAAGTATTTAGTTGTCTAGTGGGGGACTCCAACAGGTGCAGACCAAAAGTAATCACTTCCGCACAGTCAGAATACATGCTGGGAATTCTGACTGCTGCACAATGATAAATTAGTATGCGCCGGAGTGTGAGGGAGTTCTTTATACATAACGCAAATTAAACTGGAATTAAATCTTTTTTTATAAGTGGGGGGGGGGATTCAGTTTTACATTTAATAATGACTACCTTTTTTTTATGAATGAGGATATCCTTACTGGCTTAGAAAAGCGGATCAGCTGACCACTCTAGCCAATCAGCAGAACCCCTGCACAGTGACACTCAGCGCTTCCTCAAACTCAAATCGAAAAAGCTGGATGTGGCTGGGGAAAGAGCGATCGAATACTAAATGCAAACTTTGGTGTTAAACTACTTAAGAACGGTAAGGAACGGCCAGGGACCTCCTGGCACCATACCTTCAGATTGATTAAGTTGTGTGCCCAGAGTGTTTCTTTAAATTAATTTAAAGGGCTATGAGAGGCACGCACTCTGAGTGCGGACCACAGCTCTTCTGTCTGGGGTCACTAACTTTGGTGTAAACTGTCACTTACTGTAGCCCCAACTGACAAAGGGGATCCCAGGTATCAAAAAATACCTGGTGGTCATTTTAGTTTTCTATTTATTTATTTATTTTAAAGCTGGAGCAGAGTCAAAAATACTATGACTGAGTGATCTCAGATTAATGTACCACGAATAATTAGCATTCTTTCAAAATTCACGGTTTGCAGGTATAGCCTACATTTAAAACAGTAAAGCATTTTATTTTAGAGAGAAAAAACGTAAAACAATAAATATAAACACAGTGATTCATTCTATTATTTTATTAATTTGGATAACACAAGTGTCAAGAACCACCAACACCAGATCTACACTTCTTTCTTTCAATGCTGTGCCACTCTGTGCTTATAGAAGATGAAAGGGAGCAAAATAACGCAGTTCAGTAGAAAGCACACAAAACAAAAAATTGAATGATATGCTTTTTTTTGGCTGGTACAGGCATTCAGGATACATTTCTTCACACTGTGTGTGTTTTATTTTTTTCTTATTTTACTGATAAACCCAAGCCTGAAGCCATTTTGAAATTACAATTTTGTAGGATACTGAACATAGCCAGCAGTACACTTCTCCTGAGAGCCAGATCTGCACCAGAGGCAACAATGAAAAGAATAGACAATGATGCACTGGGAGCCATCGAAAACCAACATTAAAAAAAGAAATGGCTCCAGTACTGGAAAGGTATCACAGTGAAATAGGGTTTTCTTAAATAAAACAAGCCACAAAGTCTCCAGAAAATAATAACAATTTGGGTATTTCATTACAAATCTTTGGTGTTATTTTGAAGTTTAGGATATCTGAACTACTCAGAAGAATGGCAATAAATATAAAATACAAACAGATGTGGTAAATGGGTCAAAAACCTTACAAGGTTCTTTATTAGGCTACCATCAAATATTGGTAGCCTAATACAGAGATTATGCTGTGATTATGTTCTAAAAAAGCACGGTATAATAGAAAAATGAATTAAGCTTTTAACATTGCCCAGTGGTTAGTGCTCCAACAAATAAACAAAATGCAAGAGTACGGAGAATAGACAAGTAGTCAAATAGCCTGCCCTTTGAAGGTCCCCGCTCAGATCTCAAGCTGGTTTGAGCTCATTACAAAAGAAACAGGGCCATTTGCACATCAGACCGATCCCACCCAAAAGGGCAGTACAGATCCAAAATGCAGGCAGACTCTCTCTGCACAAGAGATACATCAATCCCAGACTATCCTTTTTTGCATCCTGTTTGTTTTTTTGCTCTCTCTAAATTTAAAGTGTAATCCAGACGTGGATCTGTGCTCACAGTGGCTAGAGGGGTATCAGTTATACCTCACTTTACGAAACCTAACATGCTACATAAAAAAGAGCTACATAAAATTTGTAAGATTCAGGAAATGGATTATAGAAAATTAAGCCTCTTTGTGTTTTCCTTTACCATTTCACCTCCATGAAAAAAGGTTAGTATAATGCAATATTGCGATTGTGTTTTACTACTTGAATTCAGGGCTGAATTATACAAAAGGTTAAAGGTTTACTGCAACTGATTTGTTAGAGTGACCCTTCCTGGCATGCTCCCCAAGTAAATAAAAATAAAAATTAATTTAAAAAAAGGCAAAGATCACCCTGCAGACTGATCCTTTTTCAGTGTCACTGGAAGTGGGAGGGTCGTCCCATAGGATGGTTGAGGGGAAGCCTTAGGCGGAACAGAAAGGGGGTTGTGTCGCCAGCATTCTATGTGTGTTGACAACAGACGGCAAATATGTATAGATATAAACAGTAGCCAGCCCAGAACGCTCAATGACACGGACGGAGGAGGAGTTATACCTCTGGCAGCAAGTTGTGTCTTTTTGTGTTCCAGCTTGCAATTCTAACATGTGTAACTGGTAGCAGGCAGCATACTATTATTTTACATTATATAGCTAATCTCTGGGCTAGGCTGTCCAAAAGCTGTAGGCGTTTAGCAGGATAGCTAGCTGTCATTTCAGAAGCACTCAGTTTAACATGAAGTTGTTATTTGAATCCTGATGCACGGTCTGACACCAGCTAAAGTAGAACTGTGAGCTCTTCAAGTCACCCTTGGTCAGGGAAAATCAATTATCTCTCCCCTGTGGTCACGCAGCTCATGCCATCCGTCTCCTTGTTCTGATCTAAGTTTTCTAATCACACCGGAGCATCATAGCCAAACTATCGATGTGTTATTAAGAGCACTATATATTACTAGATGAATGTCATGCCCTATATACATACATAAATGATCTTTGCAGTAACTAGCAGACACTGTGCACAGTCACTTTTCAAAAAAAAAAATCAGCAGGCAATTCAATGGGTAGTTTAAAACGTAAAGTGAAGATTTATTTCCACCTAGTGGAGAAACAGAAAACACAAACTGCTCAAAGGCAGTGAATCTCAAGCACCAGTTAATACAAAACAGATTTTGTAGCTAAAACATTTGATTGCTAAAAAACACATCTATTGCTTCCAAACAAAAGGACTGTAATGAGAGTGTGACATCACAAGCTTTGCCTGTCCATTATATCACCCATGCATACTGTGTGCCTGATATTTTGAAGACACTAATATTATGAAATAAAGCTTTTATTAATTTAACATCATTGTTAAAGAATTTGGTAAACTGGTTTAAAGAAACTAAACTAGAGCAAACATTAAAGCGGCACTGTCATGGCCAAATCCCGTTGTTTTTTTTAACCCCCCTTCCAACTCCACTACATCTAACTGACCCCTTAGTCGGCCCTAAGTGCCCCTAAGCCCCCCATATTACCTATTTTTTAAACTTTATTTTCTGCTGCGATCTATATTCACGGCGCCACCATCTTTGTGTGAGTAGAGGAAGTCCCTGTGGGACACGTAATCTGCCCACACTAGATAGTGCGGCGAGATTCCTGCACATGCCCAGTTAAACACTTTGGCATGCGAACGGGAATTTCATCTATACCATTTTCACTTGCCATTTGATGTCATCTTTTTCTAAAATCTTCATTTTTCAGCCCCAAAAAAGGCCAAATAAAAAAAACCATCATACCCGTCGAACTCAAACTAAAAAACCAGAGCGCCAAAAAAACACACCCAACGAAAAAGAAAAAACCAGAGCGCAAAAAGAATAATCCATCTTCACCCATGGGGGGCTCTGCGCAGACTGAGCTCTGCAGGGCAGGGGAAGGCTTATAAAGGCAAAGCTTAATGAAGTGGTCTGGGTGCCAGCTCCAGCTAGGGTTAACCCATTTTTTTATAAACATAGCAGTTTCAGCGAAACTGCTATGTTTACAAATGGGTTAATCCTTCCTCCAAAGCCTCTAGTGGCTGTCTCATTGACAGCCGCTAGAGGCGCTTGCATGATTCTCACTGTGAAAATCACAGTGAGAGCACGCAAGCGTCCATAGGAAAGCATTGTAAATGCTTTCTGTGGCGAAACCAGCCTCGCCACTGTCCACTGGAGGAGCCTGGTTGCTCGCCTGCTCCCTTTAGACTATGGCCCAGCAGTTAAAACCTTTTATTTTCCCTGCAAAGCGTATTCATGCCTTTCTGTAGACTGTTAAAGCCATGCTACCCCAGATAGCTATGCCATGGAGCCCAGCCGTATACTGAAAGACTGTATGAAAGACTTTGGCTCCATGGCGATTGAACTGTATTTATGTGATCTGAGCGCCATTCGGTAGTAATGTCCACTCAGATCTAAGCTATCTGGGGATATGTAGAATGTCTATGTTTTATGGAATAAATGTAACTGTATGTAATTTTATGTCTTTTATTGTATTGTTACTGCCATGTGGTTAATGGAGTCTTGCCTCTGTCCTGGGAGATAATTGGATTACTTCACACTTATCTCCTGGACAGAGAGGAGGGATTGTGATGTAAATGTGGGTGTGTTTTATGGTTCCCCTGTAACGATTGGTTGTATTGTGTCCCACCCTGTGGAATGTCCCCTTGCATGGAGACTTGCATAAAAGCCAGTGTGTGGCCATTACAGAGAGTTCCTGCTTAACCCTCAAAGTGAAGTGTCGTCTCATTATTGGGGGAGGATTTATTGTATGCTGTTCCAGTTTGACTGCTAGGAGAGTAAACCTATTTGTATGGTTCCTATTCAACTGTCTACAGCATTCATATGCTTGAGAGCATTCAAATGCTCCTACGGTTCGGTGGTTTTGGTGTCTGCTGCAGTGCTTGGAGTCCTCAGGAAGTGCTAGGAGCATCCTTCAACGGAGGTACCCAGTCGGGGTGCCAGGTGATCCGTTACACTTTCCTATGCCACCGGCTGAACGCGCGCGCAGCTCTTGCCGCGCGTGCGCATTCAGCCGAATGGGCGGAGAGGAGGAGGATCGGAAGAGGAGAGCTCCCCGCCCAGCGCTGGAAAAGGGTAAGTTTTAACCCCTTTCCAGAGCCGGGCGGGAGGGGGTCCCTGAGGGTGGGGGCACCCTCAGGGCACTATAGTGCCAGGAAAACGAGTATGTTTTCCTGGCACTATAGTGGTCCTTTAAGTCACTAAAAGCATTCAGTGAGGCATTGCTACCATGAACATATGGTAACCAGAGTCTACTCTATAACAATGAGTAATATAAACAGTACACCCCTTCCCTCTATTTCACCAAGAAGAAACTGCTACTCCTTACTAATACTTCTCACAGTACTACACGGTCTTACAAGGTTAATCCAACCCATTTTAGATTATCTTTTTTTGGGTTGGTTGTTTTCTTGTACATGGTTTGTACCACAAATAATTTTATAAAGATTTAACAACAAAAAATAAAAATTCAAACAAATGATAAGAAATATAGGAAGCCATCAATGCCGAGAGGACTGAAATAAGGAAAGGAGTGAGGAGAGATATAGGCTTCCCCTTAGAAATTCCCAGTGCTGCCTACATGGGAAAAGGGTTGATTTGTCTGTCGCCAGCGCAGTCAGACAATCAGTGTACTTTTTGCACAAACTTACCATCACACATTCAGGAACAGAGTAACAGGCTACCCAAGTCACATGCACCAGGAGTTTAACTAGCCCCAGCACAAAAGTGCAAATATCTCTGTATTTGCAGCTTTTTTAAGCTAAAACACTGCTCAAAGAGATTGCTACCACTATCCACTATGACTACTTCTACTCGGGCTTCAGGCCATACCTATAGGAAATGTTTAACTTATCTGTTAGTATATTTGTGAATAGACTGAACATATACCATAACAAATAAAAATTATCATGTGTCTAAACAGAATCCCCTGTTCCAAAATATAGGCTCATACATCACACCATGCTAGGACAGCCATAGAGAATGGAATTTGCTGCAGAAACTTGACAATTTTACTAGGTGTGGAAACACGCAAACAAAGTACTTGCTTTCTACGCAATGGAAACTCCAAGGTTTCTGTGATACTCAAACAAGACTCCCTCTTATAATTTCTCAGTTGTCAAAGACACACACAAACATTCCATATTGTCACTTCACAAATCCCAGCATGATATCCCTGAGGAGGACTACCAAGACAAAACGCGTTTGATATATTTATTGAGGACTCTGGGTTAGTTTGTTCTGGGACTCCATTCTATTTGTTTTCTTGTTTTATTTTTACACATTGGAGAAAACTTAAATAATTTTGGAACACTCTTTGAAAAAAATGAAAAGATTTTAAGTAAAATAGCATTTAGAGTTGGTATGTTTTTTCTGCTGACAACACTCTAAATGTGACACCCTTAAACACACAAAAAACATATACAGAAAAAAATAGTAAAGAGTGGAGCAGTATATTATATGAAGTGGCTGTTTAGATAATAAGCCCTTAATATGAAATTTCTGCAAGATAATACTTAATGTTCAGTAGATGGTTTCCAGTTGTATTCAGCACATGAAAAAGATATATATAAAGAACACATAATAGTGTAGACTGAAAAAAACTCTAATCATATTCCCACAGTTATACCCAAATAAAGGGTTAAAGGGACTCTCCAGGCAGCAGTTTTTACTCACCTGGTTCCAGCGCCGGGAGCCTTGTGAAGCCGCGCCCCCTATTTCACCAAAATGACGAAATAGGCGGGCGCGAGCAGGGAGCAATTAGACGCTTCCATTTGGAAGCGTCATTGCTCTCTTGTGCGCATGTGCGGCGAATGCCGCCCTTAAAGTCCTGAGTGCACTACCGTGCCTGGCAGCTCAGCTCACGGTCTTTGCCCGCCCCCTCTCCTCTGCTGACAGGCAGGAGAGAGAAGGCGCGCACACAGTGCCTTCTCTCTCCTGCACACAAGGTACAGGGCCTTTTTAGGGCCCTACATGATAGGAAGTCCCTTTGGTGGCCGTGTGAGTGACGGCCACTGGAGGTATTCCTATCAATCAATGTAAACACTGTATTTTCTCAAATTGCTCACTTCACTGGCGGTTGCCATCTTCAAACGGTCGTATTTTTAAAACTATAAATACTACAGCGAAGAGCTTTATAGACCCAGACCTACATGGTGATGCATAGTATATCTCTGAAATATTAAAAATGAAGGCACAGTCGCAGTTTAGAAATTGCCCTTCAAATTTGAGCTGGCTAGAGTTTCAATGAATGTCAATAGACGGCGTAAGTTGCAAACAAATGGTCATAGTGTGAAAACTATCAGGACTATGGCTTAGCCGTGGACATTTCTAGTGGCAGCAGGGATAGCTGAACATTTTGATATAAGATTTGTGTAGATGGGCTTGAAAATGAGTTGTGGCAGTTTAGAAATCATGTCCTGATTTTTCAGCTTTTGCCAGCTCCCACTCTAGTTTTGAACATTTTGCCATTCATTCCTATGGGACCAATTCTGCCACAAAAACAACGATATTCCGCGAACCATTCGGCGCAACGTTCCACAAAGTAATAGCACACCAATCGGGAACAATCCGCACGTTTTGGTATATTACTGTCTATGTAGTGTAAAAACTGTGGGAGGAGTTAGGGTGGTAAATTTGACTATAATAAGAATAATATAGATGTGAGATAACATTAACCCCTTAAGGACGGAGCCAAATGTACACGTTGTGAACAAAACAAAATGTAAGCAAAACCTGGCATTTGCGCTACATGTCTGTCCAACCGTAATTCACCTCTTTCATATTAAATGCACCCACCCTTATTATATATATCATTTTATTCAGGGGAAACAGGGCATTCATTTAATATCAAATATTTAGCTATGAAACATAATTTAATATGGAAAAAAATGGGAGAAAATAAGATTTTTTTTTTAGTTCTACATGACATTTTAACTGTCATTGTCATAATACTGTTTGCTTTTACTGCAATAAAATACACATATATTTGTATTCAGCAAAGTCTCACATGTAAAACAGTACCCCCTATGTACAGGTTTCATGGCGTTTTGGGAAGTTACAGGGTCAAATATAGCACGTTACATTTGAAATTAAAATTTGCCAGATTGGTTACGTTGCCTTTGGGACTTTATATTAGCCCAGGAAAGAAACTTACACCCATAATGGCATACCATTTGCAATAGTAGACAACCCAAGGTATTGCAAATGGGGTATGTCCAGTCTTTTTTAGTAGCCATTTGGTCACAAACACTGGCCAAAGTTAGCGTTAGTATTTGTTTGTGTGAAAAAATTTAAAAAACGCCAATTTTGGCCAGTGTTTGTGACTAAGTGGCTACAAAAAAAAGACAGGACATACCCCGTTTGCAATACCTTGGGTTGTCTACTATTGCAAATGGTATGCCATCATAGGGGTAATTTTCATTCTTGAGCTACCATAGGGTCTCAAAGGCAATGTGAAAAAAATGAAACGCAAGCCTTATATTTGACGCTGTAACTTTTGAAAACACCATAAAACCTGTAAATGAGGGGTACTGTTGTACTCGAGAGACTTCGCTGAACACAAATATTTGTGTTTCAAAACAGAAAAAAGTATCACAGCAATAATATCGTCCATGTAAGTGCTGTTTGTGCATGAAAAAGGCAAAAAAACTTCACTTATACTGGCGATATCATCGTTGTAATACACTTTACTGTTTTGAAACACTAATATTTGTGTTCAGCGAAGTCTCCCGAGTAGAACAGTACCTCCCATGTACAGGTTTTATGGTGTCTTGGAAAGTTATAGGGTTAAATATAGTGCTAGCAAATTAAATTCCCTTTACTTTCGGCATGGGTTGTCAGGCACGTCCCGCTAATTGTAATTAATTAAGATACCTAATTATGTAAAATTATTACATAAATATATATGTAGAATTAATATATGTATATATATATATATATATATATACACGTATGTGAATCTATATATATATATATATATATATATAATTTTTAAAAAATATTTTTATTTATATATTGGTATATACATATATATACACACATATATATATATATATACATATACACACATATACATATATATACATATACACACACACACACATATACACATATACACACGTATATATTTATGTATGTAGATATATATTATTTCGTTCTACGTGTATTTTGATATAAATATATATATTAATATCACAATACAGTTAGAACGAAATAACACATCTATATATTTAATTATTTTTTTAATTTTTTAACGTATTTACATATTTAATTTTTTTATATGATATATAAATATATATATATAACAATAATTATATATTTAATCAGTATCAGTCTACGTGTAATTTGATATTAATATATATATATATATATATATATATATATTAAAATACACCTAGACAGTGAATGTGTGTGTATGTATATGTGTATATATATATACTTAGATCATACATATTCACATGATCTAAGTATATATATTTATATATATATATTTATATTTATTTTTTACACTTATTAAATTTATTTTAATTTTATTTTCAGCCAGCAGGGGAACCACCTGTCATTATAGACAGTCCCCCTGCTGGCAATGCAGGAGGCAGCCTACCCGGCCGTGTGATTGTGAGGTCCTCGCAAGGACCTCGCTCTCACATGGCCGGGGGGGCTGCCAGGAAGAGGATCTGCCGCGGGGGTGCTCCCTGGGAGTCCCCCCCACCGCGATCGCCGGCGTGGGACCGCCGGGGACCGGGTAAGTAATGAAAGACCGGAGGGCGTACAATTATGCCCGGCGGCGTTTAGAGCCACCTAAAATAGGGCGTAATTGTACGCCCTCCGGTCTAGTAGCCACTTAGTCACAAACGCTAGTCAAATTTAGCGTTTTTATTTTTTTTTTTGCACTTTTATTTTTTAAAACACTCATATGTGTTCTGCGAAGTCTCCTGAGTATAACAATACGCTCCATGTAAAAGTTTTATGGTGTTTTGGAAAGTTACGGGGTTAAATATAGGGTGTGGCAATTAAATTCTCTGGACTGTCTGCCTGACACAGGTCCCTCAAATTATAATTAATAAAATTAAATAATTATGTAGTCAATAGTTAAATATATATGTAGAATGTTTGTGTGTATACATATATATTTATATATATAAAATGTGATTTATATATACACACACACACACACACACACACAATATGTGTGTGTGTGTGTGTGTGTGTGTATATATATATATATGTGTTCCTATATAGGTATAATATATTATAAAATAATACGTGTATGTATGTATACACACACACGCACATAATACGTGTGTATATATGTGTGGAAAACCTAGCTACTTACTGAGTGTAATTGTATATTTTCTGCTATTTACCGTATCTTCTGTTTCCCCGATTAAAAGATCCATGTATGAAGCATTCGTGTGTTACAGCACACAAATACCGCTAGCATTCAGCTTGGTTATCCACGAACAGTGAATCTCCACACTGTTCGTGGAACAAGCAAAGTACCGAATGGGAGACCACCCCCAGCAGGTCGTGTGTCTCCAATTAGGTACTTTGCAACATTGTATCCGTGCCCTATTAATGTATGTTGCGGGTGGCCGCCGTTCGTGTACCGAACACGTGGCGGCGGCCATCTTTGTTCTCGGAGACCCAGCGGGGTTTTGTCGTCGAGTGCCTGGAACTAAATTCGGCTACTCGGCAACACAAGCCCCGCTGGACTTCCAAGCCGTTCAAGAGTTTTATTCTTTTGGGAATCTCATTCCCTCAGTTAGTACAACTGTTTTAAGCCAAGTGGTCCTGATCATGTAAAATGAACGGCGTTCGGTTATTTGTGCTGGGATCTGAGCGCAAGTTCCCTCAATAATGCGATCAGGTCCCAGCTATGTAATAAGGGGTTTATTAGCTGCATAGCAGGAATATTAAGTCAGTTATAGATTTATGTATAAACTGCATTTTTCTGTACCAAGAGATAATCCCATTAATAATGCATTCTGGGGTAATTATCTCTCTGGTACAGCAGTGTATGATGGGTAAGCAGCCTGTAAGCTCAGTCCCCCATGAAGTCCACTACTGGACAACCCCTGTAATGTGACTTGGGAAACCCCTTACATTTGTAACCGCATAAATACTGTGACCTGTGATTAAAACCTCAGTTGACCTCCAAGCTATGGGTCGTCTAGTTCTTGGGAGAAAGGGATTATAAATACACTACCTGCATTTTGCCTACTTTTTACCTGCTTCACTCTGTCTACCAGCGGAGATACCGTGGATAATACTACTACTCCGCTACAATATGCATGTCTGAGTTCGTTAAGAACTGTTTTTTGTCTGACGTACCTGGTACGTCCGAGGTCAGGAAGGGGTTATAGGGACCCTATAAGCACCCAGACCACTTCATCTCACTGAAGTGGTCTTGGTGCAGTGTCCCTGAATCTCTTAGCTCTGCAAAGTGAAACATTGCAGTTTTAGAGAAACTGCATAAAGACTGTCTTGTGGCGGTCTACCAGAAAGCCACTAGAAGCACTTCCTGCAGTTTCACAGACTTTCTAATACAAATATGTTCCTTTTTTTTTGGTTATCACTTATTATTTTCAAAGCAACAGGGATAGGCTGCTAAGAAGGGAAGCTATAGAAATATTAAAAAAAAGCCTATGACTGTGTAAAAGCAGAGGAAATGTTTGATGAAGTGAATTAAAGGACCACTATAGGCACCCAGACCACTTCAGCTTAATGAAGTGGTCTGGGTGCCTGGTCCAGCTAGGGTTAACCCTTTTTTTTTTAATAAACATAGCAGTTTCAGAGAAACTGCTATGTTTATATTAGGGTTAATCCAGCCTCTAAAGCCTCTAGTGGCTGTCTCATTGACAGCCGCTAGAGGCGTTTGCGTGCTTCTCACTGTGAAAATCACAGTGAGAAGACGCAAGCGTCCATAGAAAAGCATTATGAATGCTTTCCTATGAGACTGGCTGAATGCTCGCGCAGCTCTTGCCGCGCACGCGCATTCAGCAGAAGAGGAGGAGAGGAGGTGGAGAGGAGGAGGAAAGCTCCCCGCCCGGCGCTGGAGAAAGAGGTAAGTTTAACCCCTTCCTCTCCCCAGAGCCCGGCGGGAGGGGGTCCCTGAGGGTGGGGGCACCTCAGGGCACTATAGCGCCAGGAAAACAAGTATGTTTTCCTGGCACTATAGTGGTCCTTTAATAAAAACAGATTTAGATGCAGCAGCATGAATAGTGTCCTTGCTATAAGTAAAAAAAAAAAGTATGTTTTTTCCCCAATAGCCAGTGAGTGCTTCTGAAACCACAGCTTATTGATAGGAAAATAAGACAGATGCAACATAATATATTCCCATAAGCTTTGGGAACATTCTCAAACCACTAGACTTTTACAATTAGTGAACTGAACAGCACATGAAGTGCTAGAATGAGCCCACAATCCCAACTTTCAAAGGAATGTTTTACAGAGAATTTAAAATGTATAGTTGTGTTATACTGGAGGAAACAAAATTTTAAAAAAATTAAAGAAAAATAGGCCACATTTTCGAATGCATTAAACAGTCTATTATTAGATAAACTAAACTGACTCAAGATTTATTACATACGGTCTCATTTCCATTCACAGCATGTACAGTGCTAAAAAAAATGTGTTGGCTCTTTATAATTTATAATGATAGCTGCAATGTCACAAATTAAAGAAACACAATTAAATTTAACAATATAGTAGATATACCCCCAAAGAGAACATATACGGGGAGGGGGGGTATATGAAAATTTTTGCAGATTGCACAAGCTGCAGAGTTGAAGCCTTCCCACGCGCCCCATTCTTTCTCCAACATAGACTTTTAGTCTTTGCCAGGACATACTCAAATCAGAGGATTCTTATTGAGAGGCCCCTGTGCTGCAGCCACACGAACAAGATCACAACTTTCCTGTGCTTCTTGACCCCTTAAGGACACATGACATGTGTGACATGTCATGATTCCCTTTTATTCCAGAAGTTTGGTCCTTAAGGGGTTAATGAGCTGTAGCATAGGAAGGAGAGGGAGAAGGCAGGCTCACGCTAGCATAGTGCACTTGAGCTTCTTCTGTTTCTGCCCCCAATTATAAAAGTACCAATTTCTATTTTAGCACTTTTGTAAACTTTTATGAAAATTACATACTTCAAACATAAAAAAAGCACTTCAGCAAGCCTTAATGTGTGTGGAGTGTTCCTTTAATGTCCTACCCTAAAGCATTCAGAACTATGGATAGGACTGCTGCCACTGTGTCATATTTGATAATATGGCAAACCGCACCCAGCCAGTTTCTGAAATATTTACCCTCAAAGAAGAGCGCTGAGCTACCTATATATCACCCATTTCACTCACTGTATCTCACAGCATTTGGCATAAAAACAAGGCTATAAGGATTTGCTTTCTTTGAGAGTAAAGCCACCGTATTATTTTACAGTGCCCTGCTTTCTTAAGCAGAACTCCTCTATTTACAGTAAGGTTACTTAGCACCAGGGTACAGATACCATAACCAGGTATATATTACTTCTGGAGGGAAACTGATTCCAATATTGAAATACGGCCCTAAATTTTTACTTAAAATGATACCATCATCCACTGGTGATGGGACACTTTAAACAGAAAATAAATGTATTATAAAAACAGCTGGAAACCGCAAATAGCCAAGAGGAGGTACTAGGTAGACAAAGATATTAGCAACCCAAATAAAGTATTTAGGCCTCTCAATACATTAAATTGCTCATTGTACAGACAATACATCTTTTAAAGGGACACTATATGCACATTTAGGAGTTAGGGACACTCAAAGCACCAATACCAAATGGTACTAGTACTAACATTATACTGTTAGGAATACAGGTTTGTATTCCTAACTCTATAGTACCATTGTCCGTAGCTCTACACAGGTGCCCCTCTTTGCAACATAAATGCAAAAAATGTATATTATACTCACTTTTTCCAGCACAGAGGCTCCTTGACGCTGTTCATTTCATTGCCTCCTGCAACACTATGAAGTAGGCATGGCCGCCTTCACCAATATCCAGTCCAATGCTCCTCATAGAGAAACAATGTGAACCTATTGTGCATGCACGGTGAGCGCCGCACACGCATTCAAACTTCCCCATAGGAAAGTACTGAGCCAATGCTTTCCTATAAAGGGGCTTGCATTTTCTCAGCATGGAAACTAGGCCAATTTTTAAAGTAACAGCCACTTTAATCATGTTTTAAAGTTAGAGGGTTATGTTTAAAGATATGTAAAAAAAAAAAAATATTTAAATTGCTATGTTGAGAAATACCACTAATGGTGGAAAAAGGACACTTTTAAGGACGCAGACTTACCATATTTTTGTGGTGACTGTCCCAATACAAAAATAAGTTATGTATATCAAAATAAATATTTGCAAGTTTGTAGAGTTTGTTTGTTTTTTTAACCTTGGTAAGAAAATATACTTTCCTACCTCCTACCAGAAAACTGCACCTTTACTTAATTAAGACAAGGACCAATATTCCTAAACAGTATGACCCTCTGAACCTGCAGCATCAAACATATGCCCTGAAGGCTTGATACAGTTGACTAGGCTCATGCATTCAGCCACAGGTCTTGAATGCAGTGGGAACAAGGTTGGAGATTTATCAAAGTCCTCTGTTCTAAAAAGTGGTCTAAAACTACTATAAAAATCAGCATGGAAACGCAAGAAACCAACAAGCACACTGCATTCATCCTCCTATAACATTTTTGTATCACTATTTAAAAACATAAAACCAATCTAAATTTAACTCCAGGTTTCCATACTTTGCACCAATCATTCTCTATGTGGACTGCATCTGCACCTTGTGAATGCCACCCAATTGCTGCTGCTCCCCTATCAACCTGCTCTCTAGCATCAATCACATTCTGCATGAAACTGCAGTACATACACAATGCTGGGATATAAGTAATGTCACATCTCAGTACCACTCTATAAGAAGTGTCAACAGCAGAGCAAAACGTAAGGAAGAAGAAAGAGTTTCACATGCATAGCAAATGAATTAGAAGTCAAGCAGTATCGCATGCATGACAACGTGTCCAGGGACAAAGCAAGTCATAGTATTCCACTGGGTACACAAGGATAACAAACAGAAAAAGAAAACCGCATTACACATTATTGTTGTCTACAACCAAGAGATCTAAAGTTAGCGGTTTTAATAACAGACACTTTTGCTTAAAATGTCTAAAGAATCATAAGGGCCAGTTTTCTGGTATTCTTTAAGTTTTTCCTTTCAACTTCTACCTGCATACAGACTGTTTCTTGTAATTCCAAAGAAGGGTGTTTAACACAACCAGTGTAGGAAGCCATTAATATGTACTGTGACAAGTTTTATACACATCTATGAGTTTTCCTTTGGGGCGATTTTGCATAAGGCTTGATTGTAGAAGAGAGGAAGGTTGGAGAGCTGCACATACCTCCGTCCTAGCAGCAACCAAAATTAGCACAGTAAGTAGAAAGCGCAAAGGACACTGATTGTGACGAACATAACTTCACTTTCAACACATAAAACGGTATCTAAAACTCTATCTGTAGGGATCCATTTGAATCAATGCTTTCCTGTTGTATTTAGCAAGACACTGGATGTGCTCATGCAAAGCGTTAGGACATCCAGTGTCATTTACACTCTGTGATACTGCAATAAGAGCCGCTAGTTGCTGTGTGGTAGACAGGCACAACAGGCAGTCAAGATGTCAGGACCTGTTTCAGCACAGCTCCTGCAAAAATGAGCTATATTTCAACTTTTATAGCCCTTATCTGGAAAGCAAGAAGCTTTGCATGAACAGCAAACGGAGGTACTACAGAGGGTGGCCTCAAGCATGATCCCCACCGTTTATCAAGGAACCCACTATGTGAGCCAGTACAGCCTGCCAGGAGTGTGGGCTAGGTGCCTGGGAGAGGGAGATAATCTCCTGACACAGGGCTTGCTCTGAACATCCACACTCTTACACACCCGCAACAACCCCCCAACCTATGGAACTATGGGGGAAATCCCAGTCCCCGCTGGGGAGACTCACCCCCCAAATGCACCAGTGGAATCTCTTGCCAATGCAGATGCCGCATGGCGAACCTAAGATGGCCGCCGAGCCACAACTCCCACAACCCTGGGAAAGCTTGTGGACCCGGAGCTGGAGAGTGCACTTTGAGGCACAATTTGACCAGCTATGCAACGCATTTAGGAAGTGCATCCAGAGCCAAACCCATCCCCTCACCTCGCCTATTGAGTCAGAAAAACAAGCTGATGTATCGGAGAACCAACCCTGTCCTAGACTCGGGACCTAGCTGGAGGTACATCTCCCCAGCCACCCAACTACCCAGAGGATTCTCCGACATTTGGTGCACCCACGGACCCGCAACCCTACAAAATGGGGACAGAGTGTATTAGACCTGATTTATTACTCAAAGCATGTTATACTACAATCTTTTTTATGTTTCTTTCACCCACCTTACACCATGCTTTATGTTTGTACTAAACGTATTCCTAATCCTTGCGTACATGTCTCCCTACACCTGCCTACTATCTCCCTTGCCTAGATTTAGACATGTCTGATTAGTTTGTTTACTTTAAAAAAAAAAAAAAAAAAAGGGTGTATGTCTTGCTCAGAGTAATAAGTAACATATTACGCTGTATACCATCCTTGTTAGCCTCACTATTATACTCTGATTTTTCTACGTGTAAGTTTTCCCATCATCACAATTAAAGAAAGATTGACAAAAAAAAAAAGCCTGCAGGGACAGGCAAGAGACACCAGAACAACTATATTAAGCTGCAGTTCTTCTGGTGACTATAGTGTCCCTTTGAAGAAGCATGTTTTGGAAGCATTCTTCTCTTTCATAAAAACAGCCTTGTGAGGGTCAGCATGCAATCAGCACGTAAATTACATTCTAACAACAGCCTTCAAGACAAGGTCCTAATGGACAATTACTGATGAACTGCGTATAGTCATACATAGAAGAGGTAGGGATTTGGTTAACTACATCTGACTGTAGCAACACATCTATTTATAATCAGGCTGGAGGAAGAGGCATGTTAATAACTAGCTATGTACTTGTTTAGTTTAATTTTAGGATGTATTTATTCTTGGCACGAAAGATTTGCAGATATCTGGAAATTAAAGCACACTATGTGCATCTTACAAATAAAATTAGGCCCCAGCTAGGAAATAAATGCACTGTTAAGTGTACTGCTTTAATGGGTAAATACACTAGTTAAAGCAGTACCATTAACAATGCATTTATTTGCTTTGTTAGCTGGGGCCTAATTTTATTATAAAAATACCAGATCTTATAAGCTGATGTCATATAGATCCCGCAGTCTAATTATAACATCTACCATAAACTCCAATCCCATGCACGAATATCTGAAAATCAAAGCTGGACAGCTTGACTTTAGAGGTCAATATGAAAATAAATAAATAAATAAATTTAAAAAATTAAAAGATTACGGATAACACACGATCAAGAACATTTCTCTCCACAGATTCCAGATAAAGTGTAAGCAGTACATTTCTGTGGTGTTTGTGTTTAGCTGTAATTTTCCTCTTATTCATTTACTGTACCCACACATATTATATACAGTTTTTCCTCGCCAATAAATGGTCTTTCTAAAGATACTTTTATTTTCAGATCATATCATATAATTTACTATATAAAAAAAAAATATATAAAAAAAAAAATGTAAAAACAAAAAAACACTTTTTATAACTTTGACCCCCAAAATCTGTTACACATCTACAACCTTCAAAAAATGCCCGTGCTAAATAGTTTCTAAATTTTGTCCTGAGTTTAGAAATGCCCAATGTTAACATGATCTTAGCTTTTTAGTTATAGGGCTATAAGTACAAGTAGCACTTCAAAATTAACGCAAGTTACATTGTAATATTGATATCTGTCATGAATCCATGAATAACCCTTCACATACATATATATATATATATACACATATATATATATACATATATATATATATATATATATATATATATATATATTAAAAGAAGACAACCTCAGGTATTAAACTTGGTGTATTTTGACCATTTTCGTGCAATCATTTTACCACCAATCTATGCTAAATAAAAAAATTTTAATTGGTAATTTTTTGACACACATAGCAATTTAAGAATACATGTACAGAGAACTTTAAGGATTACTGCCAAAGAACACCCCAATATGTGTTCAGCAACATATCCTGAGTACAGTGATACCCCCCATTTATAGGTGTGTCGGGTTCTCTGGGGGCTAAAAGACCATATTTGGAGAGTGTGCATTCCAGTTTTCCAACTTGGAATTTTCACAGCTGGTCATCATGCACCTATGTCCTATTTGGGACATTTTTGAAGCTGGCTAATGTAATTTACCCCCATCAAACCATAATTTTTTTTTAAGTAACTTTCTTCACCAGCAGGGGGACTGCCCACCAAAGAAGAGGAAGAACAATCACCAGTAGGGGTATGGCAGCGATCGGTAAGTACGTGGGATAGGGAGGGGTTCATTTTTTTAATTTCATTTTTAGTTAAAAAAATATATATATTTTAACTTTAACTGAGTGCCTCGACCACTCGAGGCACTCAGTACAGGCAGAGCATCAGAAGCCTGTCTGATGGCTTCCGATGCTCTGTCTCACTGCCGGGCTCCACGTGGAGCAATCCAGAAGTGATCTCTCCGGGGGGAGCGATCACCTGGTGTTCTCCAGGGGCCACCGGCAGTGAGGTGGGTATTGCAGCGAAGGCTCAACATTGAGGCATCGCTGCAATACCATTAGAGCTCCTGGAAGGGACCATGATTTGGAAGCAATTCCCCGCGGACGTACCTGGCTTCCTTAAGGACCATTTTTTTGTCGGATGTACATGATACGTCAGCGGTCGGGAGGGGTTAACAGTAAGAAAATGTAAAAAACGGTCTGGTCACTAAGGTGTTAATAACTTTTTTGGCAGGCTTTAGGGGGACAGCCTGAGAGCTCAGGCAGGATCCCCTGAAGGCACTGCACAAGACTGCTATTCTGGCCATGTGATCGCGAGTACTCCGAGATCATATGGCCGGGAGGGCCGAATCGGGCAGTGAGGGTCTGCTTGGGCTCCCAGGATCGCGATCGCCAGTGATGAGGTAAGACCCGATTTACTAAATGACGTACCAGGTACGTCCGCAGTCTTTAACAACCGTTTTTTGGCAGACGTACCTAGTATGTCAACGATCGGTAAGGGGTTAAAAATCTAGGTTGGTGTTGTACATTAGTTGCTCATCCTCGTAAACATAGTAATTAAAGAGCCTTATAATAATGAAACCAATAGCAAATTAGCACTTTAAAGCACAATATCAGTGTTACTATGTTACTCACATTGTTGCAATGACAGAAACTGACGCCACGTCAGAGTAACGTAGCCGAACTGGTTTAAGGAATCTAGGTGGCATACCTGTACTTTGTTTGTTAATCTACTTCCTGCTTGAACACACATACACACACAAAAGTGATCACCACTCACTGCTAGACACAGTTAAAATAGACAGGATGATTTACTAAAAAGTAATAAATACCAAGCAATCCAAAGTGAATTTCAAATTTAAAGGGACATTATAGCCAACAGAACAATTACAGCTTAATGTAGTTGTTCTGGTGTGTATAGTATGTCCCTACATGCTTTTTAACTCCTTAATGACAGAGGCAATTGTACAAGTTCTGACAAAAGCAAACCTCTTTTATATTAAGTGTATCAACACTTATTATATATCATTTTTAAGAGAAGCGAGGCTTTCATTTCGGAACAAATATTTATATGGAATACATAATTTAATATGAATAAAATCTAAAAAGGTTTGAGAAATTAAGAGATTTTGTTATTTCATCTGTATTTTATTTTATCTGTTAATGTTATAACACACTTAGCTTTACTTGCAATAAAACACACACACACACGTTTGTATGCTGTGATGTCCCACGAGTACAACCATGCCCACCATGTACAGGTTTCATAGTGTTTTGGAAAGTTACAGAGTCAAATAATTTGCGTTCCCATTTCAGATTTTACATGTTGAAATTTGCCAAACTGATTTGCTGGGCCTGTGTTGCTTTTCAGACCATACAGTAGCCCAGAAATGAAAATTAACGCGGTCGTGGCATACCATTTGCAAAAATAGACAACCCGGGGTATTCAAAATGGGGTATGTCCTGTTTCAGAAGCCACTTCGACACAAATCGTTGCCAAAGTTAGTGGTCATATTTGGTTTTTTGTAATTTGCACCCAAAAACTGCACTTCCGTTTAAAGGAACACTAAAAAGGTCAGGACCACAAACATTTATTCCTGACCCTATAGTGTTAAAACTTAGCAGGGGTCCTTTTTTCCAGTGTAGCACGGGTTCACCAGCGCTGGCCCGCCCCCAAACTGCCTCATTGGTGACATCATCAGAATTTACGATTTTGAGCCACACCAATGCTTTCCCACAGGGAATTCACTGACTGGCTGAAACGTGCAAGGAGGCAAGGCAAACGCCATTTTTGCCAAACAGTACCTCTTTAAAGATATGCGTGGAGTTAATGCATCTCTATGAGAAAATGTCAGCATCTCCATGTAGAGCGTGGAGATGCTGAACAGCAGTGCTGTCTAATGTGCAGCACTGCCCCAGAAAGCACCTCCAGTGGCCGTCTGAGGAGTGGCCACTGGAGGTGTCCCTAGAGGCAACGTAAATATACTCACTAGAACAACTACAAGATATCCTCGTAATTATAGGTTTTACTGTTTTGAAAGACACGTTTGAGTTCAGTGACATCTCAGAGGTACAACAGTAGACCTGACCTAAATTTTAAAATTCTCAGTTCACACTATACTAAATAACACTGGAGATATACTAAGGTTTCGAGAGGTCCAAATTACACAAGTATAGTTGGATTTATCCAGCAGCCGAGTGGTGATCACTAAGCAAACCATTAAATTATGGTTTTACCATGTGGTACTAGGCAAACAAGAAACTTAGTTTTCAGTAGTAAACTAAAGACAATGCCTGTTGTGGTCAATTTTCAGGAGGCACCATTATGAAAATGACCTAGGAAGAAATTTTGACAAGGATCCGAGGAAGTGGCACTAAACACCCATTGAGGTACTGTTAAAGAAAGTCAATCATGACGGGTTGAGTTTAACAAGTAACAGCTCCAAAGCATTAAATATATGGTTTATCTTATTTATTAAAAATATATTTAGTTTCATTGTAAGTTGTCATATCTTTACTTAAAGGAACACTATAGTCACCAACACAACTCTAGCTTAATAAAGTAGTTATTGTTTATCGATGACGTGCATAGATTTCAATAAGATGTAACTTACTTTAGAAGTTTAAATCTCCTGCTCTGCAAATTGAACTTTAATTAAATACAAGAAGTTCCTGCATTATCTAGCATGCTATTAACAGAGCAATAAATAATAAATTCTAATTTTAAAATAGAATTTGCAATAAGGAAGTGCAAACATTAGAGGACTCTTTACATGAAGTGTTTAGGAAAGCTGTGTAAGTCACCTGAAGGGTGGTGTTACTAAGGCTTCATATATAAAGTGATTGGCAGAGAATTTATAAGTGAGACTGCAAGGGCATAATCTATGCACAAAAACTGCTTCATTAAGCTAAAGTTGTTTTGGTGACTATAGTTTACATTTAAATAAAGCCCTTGCTACAGCTCTACACGTCACAGAGGATCCATGGGTGTTGCAGTGTTGTAACAGTCACCCCTACCCAATGTTTGGGGAGAGTTCCCTAAGCCAGGCCACCACCAATGCTTACAATGACATGCTGACATCATTGCCAACACATCAGTGTCTGTGCAACCCACACTTCCACTGCAAGCATAAACAATTCCTGCTGAGGAAATTCCAGTGAGAAAGGGAGCAAATGCAGACAACCACCTTAGGAGGGTTCTCATTTCCCCTGTCACTCACTTATCGGCAATAGATCATGTGTCCAGCTCCAGCTTACAGGTCTAATACCAAGGATTTGATTGACAGGAGGGAGAGGAACCCACCTTTTCTAAAGGGTTTAATTAAAATCTACACATTTGCTAGCACATTTTTTTTTTTTTTTTTTTAAAGTAAGAACTTTTATGCATCATGCAGGTACATTTTAAAGATTAACATTAAGCCACATAACCACTGCGGCTCAGTGTAGCGGGTTTGTAGACTACGGCATCTGAGCACATTTCCATTATAGTTTATATCATCATTTAAGACCAGTTTAACAAAAAAATAAAAACTACCTGGCACCCAGAGAGCACCTCACACAATAATAATGAGTAATTTATAGCTCTTCATTATAAATGTAGATTTACCCAAAACAGAGCAATGAGGGATACCTGAGAATGATAAGGTGAGTTCGCTTACTTCACCCTGGAGGATGATTTTGACAGAACAGTTGGACACGTTGTTGGCACATGGCAGCCCATCTGAAAAAAGGCTGTGTATATAGTAAAAGTCAGGCTGATTGGGAGGTAAACAGAAAGGTAATAAGCAGGTAGACTACAAGGTGGGCGGCTGGAGGAGGTGGGAGGAAAGACAGAGAGGTGAGCCAAAAAGTAATGGAATATAGACCAGGAGAAAGCCGGGTGTTGGTAGTGCATTCTGTCATATATAAGGAAAAGTGCAATAAAAATTAATACATTTTATGCACTCTTTACCTATAGCACAGTCAGGGTATACAGAATGACACTGAAACCATCTGGGCCTGCTTTATAACATGGAAACAGATGTGACATGAAACCTATGTTCGTACTGGAAGACAACATTATAGGTGACATCAGGTGTCATATTTACAAATGTTTCCTTGATAACAAAAAGTGAAAAGCTAAAAAAAAAAAAATATATTATATATACATACATAAAAAAAAATTTTTTTAAATTAAAACGCTAAAATGTTTATCTACACAATTGCTATAAATGTGGCTGGTACAATGCACTGAAAACTAAACTAATTATAATGTTGCACACAAATAAAGACTGACTGAACAAGAATGTCTCATCATATTACTTTATAAAAAGAAAGAGTATACAGATAGCTATGTCTAAGCAAGCACACTAAAAATAAACAAGAAAATATTAGGAGCTATATCAGATTACTGCGTGTTTAAAAGTCTTCCAGGTGCACCAGTAAAGACACTGCAACCCGTATCCAAGTCCCTTATAATGCAAGTTGGTAAAAAAATTGAAAAATTGAAAAACAAAAGGCCATTAAAAAGTCATCTTCACATCGCCATCTTCCCTTTCCACAAAACTTTAGCTAGAGTCAAATAGCAGAGAATGTTCTCCAGACATCCACTAAACCCAGAGTTGCATACTTGATGATTAGATGGTGACGCATTATAAAGAGGTTATTGATTAGCAGCACCTGTCTGCCATTTACCCTCTTCATTACTATGAAAGCAGTAAGGTTGTACTTAGTTTTTCACACATGAGTTTTCCATTTTGGTTTATCTTTGTTAAAGAAATCATAACACTGTGTAATATGTTATGTGTTGTTCATCTGAGGTTTTATCTACCTAATTTTAAGACCTGCTAGGGAACAGATGATTGTTACTGTGGCTTGATATGTAAAACCATAGAAATCAAAGAAGGTAAACTCTTTTTCCAATGACTGTATATTTAAACTTCGGAATCCTGCACTCGATGAGTCAAATCAATAATTACTAGGGAGCTCTCTCAAGCGGCAATAAGTTTCACCAGAAAAAGCGCACAGACGGATTTTAACTTCAGAAGACTAAATAGCATGTATTTATAATTTCATATCGACATTTAAGTCCACGCAGGGATTTTCATCAGGATGAGTGTATAAAATACAAATTCCAATTTTAAATGGAGGGGAAAGTAAGAGAGGGAGCACAAAATGAAAAAAAAGAGGCTAGGTGAAAGTCAAACTGTTGCCAAATGTAAGTAGAAAGCGGACTATGAGATAGACAAACACAATGCTAAGATAGCAAAGAAACCAAAAATCTAGAACAAGAATTGGAAAATTATCAATATAAGAAAAGTAGTAGGATCTCAAGAGTAGAGGGGCAGAGCTAATAGCCATCGTGCATAGTCGCACTCATCCACAGCTCCCTTTGAAAACACACAATATCTACTGGTTTTATCAGTTATTGCAGGACTTATAAGAATGCATGAGGTAATTGAGAAGAAAAATCATAAAAGCTGTAACTCTGCATGCCGTTTGCCTAAAAAAAAAAAAAAAACAGTCTGCTGACATCATCAGATCATCAGAAGTGGTAGCCTGATCCAATCACAATGCTTCCCCATAGGATTGGCTGAGACTGACAAGGAGGCAGATCAGGGGCAGAGCCAGCATGATTCAAACACAGCCTGGCCAATCAGCATCTCCTCATAGAGATGAATTGAATCAATGAATCTCTATGAGGAAAGTTCAGTGTCTGCATGCAGAGGGAGGAGACACTGAATCACAGGATGCTGTGCACAGTGCTGCCCTGTGCTCTGCTGACAGCAGATCTGAGTGGATGGGGGCATATTATGCCTCCATCAACTCCGAAGTCCCTCTGGTTCACTCTGAGTGACTGTAACCGGAGGTGTTCCTAGCTTTCAATGTAAACACTGTATTTTCTCAAATACAGTGTTTACATGAGAGGCAGGCAGCAGGGAGCTATAGTTCTCACCTGAACAAAATCATTAAGCTGAAGTTGTTCAGGTGACTATAGTGTCCCTTTAAGATGGCAGCCCTACAATACAGATGGCCCTCTACCTCTTCAGAAGAGCTGAACTTGGATGCCCCAGAGTCTAATAAAGCTGCAGGAGAGGATGATGCCCCTGGTAAATAGGCAGACATCAAGGGCCTTCTGCAACACATGAATAAGCTGTCCTAGACTGATGTAGCGGTCGTCCACATAGAAGTATACTTTCACACGTTGAGTGAAAGCTGTGGAGGAGGATTCAGTGAATCTTTGCCAAGCACAAACAAATGTCTCTCTACTTACCCAGCAGGTTGCTCAACAACATGAAGCTCTTGCAAACCGTGGCCATTCTGGAAGATAGAATGAGGCGATGCAACTTAAAGATATGGGGAGCCACTAAATCAATTGGAGCCAACGAGCTCCTTCAATATTTACGACGACTCCTCTCCATGCAGTTACCTCCAAAACAAATCAAGACTATACACCTGGAAGGTGTGTTTTGGGTGGGCCACTCACATCTGCCCGCAGATACACCACCCCCGGGGTTTTTGTATACTGTACTTTTCGAAATAAACCTACGTTTATGAAAGTTGTTTTTTTTTGGTTTTTTTTGGTTTTGTTTTTTAACACGGCCCACATAAACATAAACCTTGTTTATTTGGCCAGTGTTTGGCTAGACTTTGAGTTTGACATGCTTGCTCTAATACATCCTAACAAGCAAAACAACACACTTTTAGCAACGAAAAGACACAAGTTAATCTTGCTAAAGAAAGAAGCAAACTGGTAAACCTGGCCACTTCAAAATCTCATCCGCAAGAAAAAGTCTCCTGTTTGGCGAAAAATGTTGATTTAAAAAAAAAAAAACTTGGTTCGTATTTGAGCACATTCATGTCCTTGGACAAAGCACAGGCTAAATATGAAAAATTTAATTTGGTGAAATTAGGGGAAAAAAATTGGGGTAAAATTATTTTTTTTTCCTCTTGCTTGGATTCCTGACTTCTCATGGCTCCTAAATTAAGAACATCAGTGACAATGTCGGATAGTCAAGGAAGTTTACCTCATAGTTCCAATCACCAGAGAGTTTCCGTAATACCATGGCCAGTGCAAGGATTTCTGCCGCCCTAGGCAAAGATCCATTTTGCTGCCACCTCGTGTCACGCACTCACTGACAGACACACACACTCCCCGACAGACACACACACACACACACTCCCCGACAGACACACACACACACACACTCCCCGACAGACACACACACACACACACTCCCCGACAGACACACACACACACACTCCCTGACAGACACACACACACACACTCCCTGACAGACACACACACTGACACACAGACTCACATAATTTTAAAATTCAGCCTCCCTACCTCCCTGGGGTCCAGTCTGGAGCAGCTCCTCACTCGTCCAGCACGCTGTTTAGTATGCCAGGGCCGGAATTACACTCCCCGCCAGACACACACACACACCCCGCCAGACACACACACACACACACTACTAGTATCACCTCCAGTTCCATTGGAAAGGGTCCAAATGGTGATTCATGTGTCTTCCATTTAGCATCTCCTCAGCTCTGTAGTTGTTCACCAAACTCCTGAACCAGAGAGGGTCGATTGATTTTTTTTTTTTATGGATGCTGACTGCATATCTATGATTTATACTTGCTGATTTCCACAATTCGCTTCTATTTTCAGTTTGATATATCACTCCAGTGCCAGGGGACCTTTTTTAATTTTGGATCTCTGTTTCTTCTTCTGTTTAACATAACAGATTGGACTTTGTCGTTTGTGAAGATCGATTAATTTTTTGTTGTTGCTTTTTCTGTTTGTTTGTTACCTTTTCAGGTGC
This sequence comes from Pelobates cultripes, assembly GCA_933207985.1. Taxonomy (NCBI): domain Eukaryota; kingdom Metazoa; phylum Chordata; class Amphibia; order Anura; family Pelobatidae; genus Pelobates; species Pelobates cultripes. Next base: position 152,893,443 of record OW240913.1, on the reverse strand, counting down.
ATCATCAAGAAAAAAGTAGCCTAGGGTCACATGTTGGGATATGGAATGTGCAATGTTATGATTGGCTAATGTATTATGGATAACCCTTTATGGGTTAAAGAAAAATAAGTAAATATTTCCCTCCATATCTTTAATAAAATCATGACTACACATCACGTTAATATTAAAATCTTGTAATTAAAAAAGGATTATAGTGGTGCATTACTATTACGAGCAGAGTAACAAAACCACACATCAATGTGAGTCTGCTAAACACTGAGAAAAAAAAGAAAGGAATACTAGAACGACTGAGCTACGGACAGAAAGCGCTCCGAAGCAAAGGAACATTATCAGTTTCCTGCAACTGTGATCCTGAAACCAGACTCGCTGTCTTGTATAACACAATGCAAAGGCAGCAACGCATTGGATATTTCACTAAACAATAATATTTGAATCTTGATCTCATAATACAATTAAACATTTCCTATTATGTCCATGCTGGTTATGCTGGAATAATTGCACATTAAGAGAATAATTACGTTGACTAATTCAAAGATGGCATATAAGAACATAATTTTCAAATATATTTTAAAACTATCCCTTGTGTGACCCCTATATTACGATATCATTTGAAAGATAGCTTCATTATTCAACTGTTAATTGTCCTTGTAACCCATTGAATGATCACATAGCTAACAATGAAACTTTCACAGAAATTTGTCTACTACAGAAACATGTACCTAACTAATGGAATGTCTTTTATATATCAAGGGACAGATGTTGGGCAAACCTCTAAAAATCTTTTTCCATGGTTGCAGTAGTCTACCTGTAAATAATGATACAATTTTAAAGGGACACTCCAGGCACCCAGACCACTTCTGCCCATTGGAGTGGTCTGGGTGCCAACTCCCACTACCCTTAACCCTGCAACTGTAATTATTGCAGTTTTTTGTTTTTATAAACTGCAATAATTACCGAGCAGGGCTAACTCCTCCTCTAGTGGCTGTCTACTAGAGGGCACTTGCGTATCTATAGCACATAAAACCTGTGCTATAGCATCGCTGGACATCCTCAAGTTGTGTGAGGACCTCCAGCGTTGCTCAATTCCCCATAGGAAAGCTTTGAAAATCATTTTGAATGCTTTCCTATGGAGAGCACTAATGCGCGTGCGCGGCATTGCAGCGCATGAGCATTAGGTCTCCTCAGCCGGCGGGCGGGATCAGTCTCGCCCTCCGGCTGACGTAAGGAATGGGAGGAGCAGCGGCGACCCGAAACCACCGCCGAGGGACAAAGGTGGGGGTCTCAGGTAAGTGACTGAAGGAGTTTTCAACCCCTTCAGCAACCAGGGATGGGAGGTGGAAGGGAGAGGGGACCTGCAGTGCCAGGAAAACTGATTGTTTTCCTGGCACTGGAGAGTCCCTTTAAGAACACTAAACAAGGCCTCTGTCCTTATGTCTGTTTTACTGTGCATTGCAAGTTTCAGTAACAATTGGAAATACCCAAATGCTGTTGTAAACATTAAACCAATTCTCCCCCTTGAGGAAATACAAAGGTGATTTACATGAAAAACAGATTATTTCAGAAATTATAAATAAATAAATGCCTGAAAATGATAATCTAGGCTAGTAGATTTCAACAACCCTCCAAACAGTTAAAGCTGTTTAGCTTGCTGTACTACTTTTTGCGTGAATAGTGTTTCCTCCACCCCATTTTACAAAATGTGCAGATTATAATCTGACAACCAGTCCTGTTACTTCCTGATCGTTTAGCTCAGTTAAACTAACCCCAAGAGGTAGCAACTGCCCAGAGCACCTGTCTTGCAAATACTTCTCAATCAGCTGCATTAGGAAGTGTAACTGGTCAGCCACAGAAGGTCTGGGCTGGGAAAAACAGAGAGTCCTTGCAAAGGGTATAAACGAAAGATCTGCAGACTTCACAAGCTGTTTTTAGGTATACCCCAATGGGAAAAAAATGCAGTCATCAATGCATGCATGTTTTCATTTAGGTTATATGAACTAAAATAGTTAAAGGACTGGAGTGTTTCTTTAACACCTTAAGGACCGAGGACGGTTCAGGACCGTCATCTGCATTTTTGCATTGCCGACTGGTGATGGTCCTGAACCGTCCTAACGGTGTAATGTACTTACCCGATCGCCGTCATTCTCCCGGCGGCGATCGGCATTGCTCCCGGTGTGGGGAGACTGCCTGCAGCCCAGACAGTCTCCCCATGGCGGATGAGGTGTCCATGTATCTGCCTGCAGGGGGACTGCTTGTGCTGACAGGCAGTCTCCCTGCATGTGTAAAATAAAAAATGTTAATGTTAATAAAAAAAATAAAAATAAAAAAAATTATATATGTGTATATAAATATGATATATAGACATATCTATATAATATATATCATATATAATGTCATACTAAGTGTATTTTTATATTAATATGTACTTATATTACTATAAAATACACTTATAATTGAATTACACACATTATATATATATATATATATATATATATACATACACACACACACATATATATCGCAAAAACATATAACGATATATATTGTATATTATAAAATACAAATAAGTAATTTCAATTAAAAAAATTTAAAAAATTATATATCTATATGAAATTTTATTCTAACTGTATTTTGATATTAATATATATTTATATCAAAATAAACTTAGAATGAAATTGTATATATATCTATGTATATATAAATAATAACACGAAATATACATATGTCCATATACAAAATGACAAAAATAATTATATAAATATACACATAGACTTCAAATATATAAATATGCTTATATATTTAAATTTTACGTGCGTATTTATGTAATATTTTTACTTAATTAAGTAATTTTATTGATTGCAATTTGAGGGACATGCCTGCCAACCCAGGCAGAAACTCCAGAGAAATTAATTTTGCTAGCACTGTATTTTACCCTGTAATGTTCTAAGACACCCTAAAACCTGTACATGGGGGGTACTGTTTTACTTGGGAGACTCCGCTGAACACAAATATTAGTGATTCAAAACAGTAAAACATATCACAGTGATGATATTGTCAGTGAAAGGGACTTTTTTTGCATTTTTCACACACCAACAGCACTTTTACTGATGATATAATTGTTGTGATACGTTTTCCAGTTTTGAAACACTAATATTTGTGTTCAGCAAAGTCTCCTGAGTATAACAGTACCCCACATGTAGAGGTTTTATAGAGTTTTTATATGGGTCAAATATTTTTACATTGGAAATGGCCAGGTTGGTTACGTTGCCTTTGAGAGCGTATGGTAGCCCAGGAATGAGAATTACCCCCATGATTGCATACCATTTGCAAAAGAAGACAACCCAAGGTATTGCAAATGGAGTATGTCCAGTCTTTTTTAGTAGCCACTTAGTCACAAACACTGGCGAAAATTTGTGTTAAATTTAGTTTACTTTTTTCACACACAAACAAATATGAATGCTAACTTTGGCCAGTGTTTGCGACTAAGTGGCTACTAAAAAAGACTGGACATACCCCATATTGAATACCCTGGGTTGTCTACTTTAAAAAAAATATGTACATGTGGTGTGTTATTCAGAGATTTATGACAGATGTGTTACAATGTCACTATTGATAAATTTTAAAAATGTATGTTTTGAAACTGCACTATCCTACTTGTACTTATAGCCCTATAACATGCACACAAAAAAAAAAAAACGCATGTAAACACTAGGTATTTTTAAACTCAAGACAAAATTTATAATCTATTTAGCAGTTTTTTTCATTCGCTTTTGTAGAGGAGTAAAAGAAAGTCAAAAAACATTTTTCAATTTTTCATCATATTTTCTCATTTTTTTAAAAAAATTAGATGAGACTATATAAATAATGGTATGTAAAGAAAGCCCCTTTTGTCCTGAAAAAAACAATATATAATTTGTATGAGAACAATAAATGAGAGTGCGGACAATTACAGCTAAACACAAATACCACAAAAGTGTAAAAGATGCCTGGTCGCAAATGTACAACATCGCAAAAACAGTCCGGAACTTAAGGGGTTAAATAAGCAGTCTTCTGAGTTTATTTTATATATGCCTGTATGGATCATTATAAATTTACTCTAGTATACTTTAGATTTACAATGGCAACATTTTTTTTTCTTAGAGAATACTCACCAAATTACAGACTTGAGTGAGTCATTAAATAATAAGCTCTCAAATCAATCTATACAGCTATGGTTCAAACCTATATACATTTTCAACATCAAATTACACCCAAAACAGGTCACTGTATTACCATCACAAGCTATATGCAGGGGTATTTTCCCATGGATACAATCATTCAAGTTGGGCGAGCATAAAAGGCACGATTAAGAAGAGGAAAGCACATTAAAAACACTTAAGCAGTCCAATAACCTGTGGGAGTTGGTTTAAAAAAAAAAATTTAGGGTGCAAAATGGCTGCCAAGAACGGTTTTGGATCTGTTTTTGTACGGTCTTTCCTGTTCTCTCTAACAATATTTTCTTTAGTTAAAACCCTGACAGAGCCTGGAGTTTTAAAACACCACTAAATTCTCACAAGTCGAAGAATACTTTTAGAGTATTCAAAATTAAGAAACCAGTGACTTATCAAAAACCATTAAACACAAAAAAACACATTCAGGAGCTTACATTTTTGAATAGTTCAGTAAAAAAGAATAATAAACTGTAATGTGACTCGCTTATTCAACATGCTATATTCACACAGGACTATTTAGAAACATCTGTGGCTCCTGTGGCTTGTTAAAAAGAAGAGATTATATTATTATGTATGTAATATGCAACAATAAATATGTAAAACAGTACAATATTTTTTTTAATACAGACTATTTACCAGTCCTGCATTAATGTACCAGACCACAGTAAGTCTCAATCAAATACAAATGTAATTAGCTGTCTCGGAGTTACACTCTTTTACCACTGTGATATTAAAAGGGCCATTCACTAATGAGAGAATTCAAAGTAAATTTCACATTTGAGACCAAAGTAACCAAACTAAAAGTATAGCCGGTTTAGATAATCATTCCAATTCAGCTTTTTGTGCTCGAAATTTAAAATTCACTTTGAATTCTCACTTTAGTGAATAACCTTGTAAACCTATTACGCAATGCTCAATCTCAAATTCCACATCCAACTAGGAATCATTTTCAAGATTTTCCAAACGACAACTGAATTGCTCCATGTTCCACTATAAGATGAAGATCAAACAACCTGAATCTCAAAACTGTTCCCGTTACTGAAGACCAACACTCACTCACCTTTGGCTTCGCAGTCAGCACAATATTTATTGTCTTCCTCTCGTAACATCTTGGACAGAATAGCTTGGTGCTGTTCATTCTGCTTCTGGGCTTTCTCTCTCTCAGAGCGAGTTGTCATTGTTTCTACTTAACAAGTGTTGTTCCAAACACTTTTAAACCTAAATTTTAAGAAGAATAACATAAAAAAAAAAAAAAGCTATAGAGGTTATCATTGAATTTTAATTAAAAAATAACACTTAAACATGATAACATGGTTACAGACTTATATTGTCTGTCTCTGGGTACAGGTTGGAGGTGATGGCTGTGTGTCTGTCTCTGGGTACAGGTTGGAGGTGATGGCTGTGTGTCTGTCTCTGGGTACAGGTTGGAGGTGATGGCTGTGTGTCTGTCTCTGGGTACAGGTTGGAGGTGATGGCTGTCTCTGGGTACAGGTTGGAGGTGATGGCTGTCTCGGGGTAAAGGTTGGAGGGGATGGCTGTCTGTCTCGGGGTACAGGTTGGAGGGGATGGCTGTCTGTCTCGGGGTACAGGTTGGAGGGGATGGCTGTCTGTCTCGGGGTACAGGTTGGAGGGGATGGCTGTCTGTCTGTCCCTGGGTACAGGTTGGAGGGGATGGCTGTCTGTCTGTCCCTGGGTACAGGTTGGAGGGATGGCTGTCTGTCTGTCCCCTGGGTACAGGTTGGAGGGGATGGCTGTCTGTCTGTCCCTGGGTACAGGTTGGAGGGGATGGCTGTCTGTCTGTCCCTGGGTACAGGTTGGAGGGGATGGCTGTCTCTGGGTACAGGTTGGAGGGGATGGCTGTCTGTCTGTCTCTGGGTACAGGTTGGAGGGGATGGCTGTCTGGGAGGAGATGGCTGTCTCTGGGGTACACAGGTTGGAGGGATGGCTGTCTCTGGGTACAGGTTGAGGGGATGGCTGTCTCGGGCAGGGTTGGAGGGGATGGCTGTCTGTCTGTCTCTGGGGTACAGGCGGTTGGAGGGGATGGCTGTCTGTCTGTCTCTGGGTACAGGTTGGAGGTGATGGCTGTCTGTCTGTCTCTGGGTACAGGTTGGAGGTGATGGCTGACTGTCTGTCTCTGGGTACAGGTTGGAGGTGATGGCTGTCTGTCTGTCCCTGGTTACAGGTTGGAGGGGATGGCTGTCTGTCTGTCCCTGGGTACAGGTTGGAGGGGATGGCTGTCTGTCTGTCTCTGGGTACAGGTTGGAGGGGATGGCTGTCTGTCTGTCCCTGGGTACAGGTTGGAGGGGATGGCTGTGTGTCTGTCTCTGGGTACAGGTTGGAGGTGATGGCTGTGTGTCTGTCTCTGGGTACAGGCTGGAGGTGATGGCTGTGTGTCTGTCTCTGGGTACAGGTTGGAGGTGATGGCTGTCTCGGGGTAAAGGTTGGAGGGGATGGCTGTCTGTCTCGGGGTACAGGTTGGAGGGGATGGCTGCCTGTCTGTCCCTGCGCCAGGTTGGAGGGGATGGCTGTCTGTCTGTCTCTGGGTACAGGTTGGAGGGGATGGCTGTCTGTCTGTCCCTGGGTACAGGCTGGAGGGGATGGCTGCACAGGCTGGAGGGGATGGCTGTCTGTCTGTCCTGGGTACAGGTGGGCTGGAGGGGATGGCTGTGTGTCTGTCCCTGGGTACAGGTTGGAGGGGATGGCTGTCTGTCTGTCCCTGGGTACAGGTTGGAGGGGATGGCTGTCTGTCTGTCCCTGGGTACAGGTTGGAGGGGATGGCTGTCTCGGGGTACAGATTGGAGGAGATGGCTGTCTCGGGGTACAGGTTGGAGGGGATGGCTGTCTGTCTGTCTCTGGGTACCGGTTGGAGGTGATGGCTGTCTGTCTGTCCCTGGGTACAGGTTGGAGGGGATGGCTGTCTGTCTGTCTCTGGGTACAGGTTGGAGGGGATGGCTGTCTGTCTGTCTCTGGGTACAGGTTGGAGGGGATGGCTGTCTGTCTGTCTCTGGGTACAGGTTGGAGGTGATGGCTGTCTGTCTGTCTCTGGGTACAGGTTGGAGGGGATGGCTGTCTCGGGGTACAGGTTGGAGGGGATGGCTGTCTCGGGGTACAGGTTGGAGGGGATGGCTGTCTGTCTGTCTCTGGGTACAGGTTGGAGGGGATGGCTGTCTGTCTGTCTCTGGGTACAGGTTGGAGGTGATGGCTGTATGTCTGTCTCTGGGTACAGGTTGGAGGTGATGGCTGACTGTCTGTCTCTGGGTACAGGTTGGAGGTGATGGCTGTCTGTCTGTCTCTGGGTACAGGTTGGAGGTGATGGCTGTCTGTCTGTCCCTGGGTACAGGTTGGAGGGGATGGCTGTCTGTCTGTACAGGTTGGAGGGGATGGCTGTGTGTCTGTCCCTGGGTACAGGTTGGAGGGGATGGCTGTCTGTCTGTCCCTGGGTACAGGTTGGAGGGGATGGCTGTCTGTCTGTCCCTGGGTACAGGTTGGAGGGGATGGCTGTCTCTGGGTACAGGTTGGAGGGGATGGCTGTCTGTCTGTCTCTGGGTACAGGTTGGAGGGGATGGCTGTCTGTCTGTCCCATGGTATAGGGTACCTGGGTGGTGGTGGTGATGGTGTCAGCACACAGGGCGGTGTCTCTGTGTATACGGTGTTGCTGTAGCTCGGTCTGGTCGCACTATCCGGCCAGTGTCCCCGCTCGGTGTCTATTGAGGTGCAGTCAGGCTCTCTCCTTTCACTCCACACTCACTGGTCTCCAGCACACACGACACTTCCGGGAACCTCAGGCTGGTGACGCAGCGTTCCCACTCTAACAACCAATCAGATTCCGGCACAGGACATGACGACAGGTAGCTCCGCCAACCATCCCTCCGCTTCCGGCGGCGACTCGGCTTCCTCTGCTCCCTGTCTGCCCGGTGTTACAGGAGTGCAGCACTCAGTGAGGGAGGATGGATACTCCGTGCTGTCATCAGTGTGTGTGACGGGTATAACCCCAGTGCTGCACTCAGTGAGTGAGTGGAGGATAGACACACAGTGCTGCACTCAGAGGGTGAGTGGAGGATAGACACACAGTGCTGCACTCAGAGGGTGAGTGGAGGATAGACACACAGTGCTGCACTCAGTCAGAGGGTGAGGGAGGATAGACACACAGTGCTGCACTCAGAGGGTGAGGGAGGATAGACACACAGTGCTGCACTCAGTCAGAGGGTGAGGGAGGATAGATGCTCAGTGCTGCACTCAGAGGGTGAGGGAGGATAGACACACAGTGCTGCACTCAGAGGGTGAGGGAGGATAGACACACAGTGCTGCACTCAGTCAGAGGGTGAGGGAGGATAGACGCTCAGTGCTGCACTCAGAGGGTGAGGGAGGATAGACACACAGTGCTGCACTCAGAGGGTGAGGGAGGATAGACACACAGTGCTGCACTCAGAGTGGGTGAGGGAGGATAGACACACAGTGCTGCACCTCAGTCAGAGGGGTGAGGGAGGATAGATGCTCAGTGCTGCACTCAGAGGTGGGTGAGGGGAGGATAGGACACACAGTGCTGCACTCAGAGGGTGAGGGAGGATAGACACAGTGCTGCACCTAGTCAGAGGGGTGAGGGAGATAGATACAGTGCTGCACTCAGTCAGAGGGTGTAGCAGGATAGACACACAGTGCTGCACTCAGAGGGTGAGAGGGAGGGATAGACACACAGTGCTGCACTCAGTCAGAGGGTGAGGGAGGATAGATGCTCAGTGCTGCACCTGTGAGGGTGAGGGAGGATAGACACACAGTGCTGCACTCAGAGGGTGAGGGGAGGATAGACACACAGTGCTGCACTCAGTCAGAGGGTGAGGGAGGATAGACACACAGTGCTGCACTCAGTCAGAGGGTGAGGGAGGATAGACACACAGTGCTGCACTCAGAGGGTGAGGGAGGATAGACACACAGTGCTGCACTCAGTCAGAGGGTGAGGGAGGATAGATACACAGTGCTGCACTCAGTCAGAGGGTGAGGCAGGATAGACACACAGTGCTGCACTCAGTCAGAGGGTGAGGGAGGATAGACACACAGTGCTGCACTCAGTCAGAGGGTGAGGGAGGATAGACACACAGTGCTGCACTCAGTCAGAGGGTGAGGGAGGATAGACACACAGTGCTGCACTCAGTCAGAGGGTGAGGGAGGATAGACACACAGTGCTGAACTCAGTCAGAGGGTGAGGCAGGATAGACACACAGTGCTGCACTCAGTCAGAGGGTGAGGGAGGATAGACACACAGTGCTGCACTCAGTCAGAGGGTGAGGGAGGATAGACACACAGTGCTGCACTCAGTCAGAGGGTGAGGGAGGATAGACACACAGTGCTGCACTCAGTCAGAGGGTGAGGGAGGATAGACACACAGTGCTGCACTCAGTCAGAGGGTGAGGAAGGATAGACGCACAGTGCTGCACTCAGTCAGAGGGTGAGGCAGGATAGATGCACAGTGCTGCACTCAGTCAGAGGGTGAGGCAGGATAGATACACAGTGCTGCACTCAGTCAGAGGGTGAGGGAGGATAGACACACAGTGCTGCACTCAGTCAGAGGGTGAGGGAGGATAGACACACAGTGCTGCACTCAGTCAGAGGGTGAGGCAGGATAGACACACAGTGCTGCACTCAGTCAGAGGGTGAGGGAGGATAGACACACAGTGCTGCACTCAGTCAGAGGGTGAGGGAGGATAGACACACAGTGCTGCACTCAGTCAGAGGGTGAGGGAGGATAGACACACAGTGCTGCACTCAGTCAGAGGGTGAGGGAGGATAGACACACAGTGCTGCACTCAGAGGGTGAGGGAGGATAGACACACAGTGCTGCACTCAGTCAGAGGGTGAGGGAGGATAGACACACAGTGCTGCACCTCAGAGGGTGAGGGAGATAGACACACAGTGCTGCACTCAGTCAGAGGTGAGGGAGGATAGATGCTCAGTGCTGCACTCAGAGGGTGAGGGAGATAGACACACAGTGCTGCACTCAGTCAGAGGGTGAGGGAGGATAGACACACAGTGCTGCACTCAGTCAGAGGGTGAGGGAGGATAGACACACAGTGCTGCACTCAGTCAGAGGGTGAGGAAGGATAGACGCACAGTGCTGCACTCAGTCAGAGGGTGAGGCAGGATAGATGCACAGTGCTGCACTCAGTCAGAGGGTGAGGCAGGATAGATACACAGTGCTGCACTCAGTCAGAGGGTGAGGGAGGATAGACACACAGTGCTGCACTCAGTCAGAGGGTGAGGGAGGATAGACACACAGTGCTGCACTCAGAGGGTGAGGGAGGATAGACACACAGTGCTGCACTCAGTCAGAGGGTGAGGGTGGCATAATCCACCACGGTCAAGACATATCTCTTGCAGGGGGGGCTGGGTTTTGCTAGAGGACCTATATCTACTGCCACCCTACTGAAGGGTTCCTCAATTATGGGCAGAGACCGGAGTTGAGCTTTGTATCGGTCTCCCCTCTTCCCTACCCTTTGGCAGGTATCACAGGTCTGGCAATATCTTTTAACGTCCTGTGAAATACCTGGCCAAAAGAAGTTCTGAGTCAGCCTGTGCTTAGTGCGGCTGATTCCTAAGTGCCCAAACAGGGGGATATCATGGGCGATACGAAATAGTTCTAACCTATACTTTCGAGGCACTATTAATTGTTTAATGGTTAAGGGTATGGACCCGGACACCACTTTTTCTGTGTGATGGTACAGCAGTCCTTTGTCACAGATGTATCTTTCCCCTTCTATCCCTGCCTGATCTTTATATACCTGCAGGGAGGGGTCTAGGGCCACTTCAGAACCAAATTCTAGGGGGTTAGCCCAGGGCATGACAGCGGGCATCGGGCTTCATTGCTTACCTGAGCCTCAGAGTGGTTAGGCGGAGCTGTGGTGCGGGCCTGTTGCCGGGTCACAACTGGATATGCTTCCTGTACGGTAGATTGAGGAACAAATGCTGAAGTCAGCTCTCCCAGCTCGTTGCCCAAAATAACATCGGCTGGCAAATCCTGCATCATCCCCACATACACGTTCCCGTGTCCCGCTCCCCAATTAAAGTGTAACTTGGCAGTGGGTACTTTGTAAATTGCCCCCTGTAACGGATTACATGGCACCCCGACTGGGTACCTCCGTTGAAGGATGCTCCTAGTGCTTCCTGAGGGCTCCAAGCACTCCAGCCGACACCATAACCACTGTAGACTCCTCCAGAAAACAAGATAGGAACAAGCTCTTACAAGAGCTTAGTAGTGATTTAGCAAGGGAGTATGACTAGCATAGCAGTCCCTTGTAGCAGATTCCCCCAGTAACGAGACGACACTTTGTTTTGAGGTCAAGCAAAACTGACTGTACTGGCACATACAGCCTCTTTTATTCACAATCCACAAACATAGTACTGCCCACAGGGTTTTGAAATACAACCAATCAATCCGTACAATACACACAGACACTCCCACACAAAATCCTCCCCTCTGCCTGTGATATGATTACGGAACACAATGGTTAATCTAATTATCACAGGCAGAGAAATACAGTATTATAAAACATATCACAGGGACCCCAAAACATGAAATAACCCCATAAAAATATGGGGTTATCCTCGGAACCTGGGGATCTGGGTGAACCACATATCAAAAATTCACCCGGATCCGTTCAGTAGTTTGGAAGATGCAGTTTTAATGCAGATTCCGCAGAACATATACAGGCTATATAAAAAAAATTATTACTGTATAATGTGTCCCCCTGTTGTATAGTTTAAAACTACTGGACGATGTCTTTGTGCACCAAATACTGGCGAGATGGCACCGTGTAGAAAAGTCCAAACAGTGTCTGTGAGTTAAAATGGCCGCCATCCATTGTTCTCACCATGTGCTTCATCCATTGTTCTCACCATGTGCCTCTGATACCATGAAATGGTGGCCACCCAGTGACTCCACAGTATGTCCCCAGATGATTCTTAAAGGGCCAGCAGCAGCATAATAAAATACAACATGCCCAAATACTGTGTTTAAATGGCCAAATCTCCCAGGGGCCATAGTCAGCAAACAGGCTTCTCCAATGCCCAGTGGCGAGGTTGGTTTCGCCACATTTCTTTCCTTTCCCAAAAAGACTAACAAGGTATCTGGACTCCTGTCAGTCAGTGCCTTGGTTAGTCCAACAACCCACCCACAAAACAGAATCCGCAGTATAACCCACCCACGAAAATTGGTTACTACACCTGGAGTAGTGGGTCGCTTGTACAGGTCCAGGAGCTCCACCTCGGCTCTGGGGGGGTACTAGCACTCTGGATTGGTGAGTTGCTGGGTGGGCAGAGACCAGCAGTACTCTGCCCTGGTGCCAGCGCTACCACGGAAGTAGGCTGGTTGGAGCCCAGGTGAGGGAACGGCGTAGTAGGCTCCCCACTCCGGACCTGGGGCTGCTGCTGGAGGGGAAGACAGGCTGTCTCCCCTTTGGATAAACAGCCCTGCTGCAGGGAGACTCTCCCCTCCTGGTAGAATACTCTGCCACCAGGGAGCAGGACCGACTGTCCGTACTCCCTGTAGCTTGGGCACAGAGAAAAAGGTCCCATCTGCGCTGATGGGAGGCTTAGTGTCTCCCCTTGTTGGGCTACGCTGCTGCTGGGGAGAGGGGGTAACAAGCTCCTCTCCCTTACACACTTTCAGCTGCTGGGGAGAGGGGGTAACAGGCTCCTCTCCCTGACACTCTCTCTGCCTGTGGGGAGGGGGACCGACTGTCTTCCCTTTCAATATATTGTCCTGGTGCTGGGAAGCGAGACCGACTGTCTCATCTGCCCCATCTGGGAGAATAAGGTCTACCCTTTGTGAAATACGCTGCCGCTGGGGAGGAAGGACGGCACCTTCGGCTCCCTGTGATACATACTGCCGCTGGGGATCTGGGCCGACCGCCCAGAATCCCTGTAGGGCCGGTAGAGAGACCGCCGTCCCATCTCCACTTGGCATCTGTGGGTCCCAGGACCAGTCTGTGAGGTCCCTCAACATTTTGCAAGCAACTAACCTGATGACCCCTGCCTGGATGAAACGTTGAAATCTGTGTACTGTGCGGTCTGGAGCCGGTGTTCTATCAGTGTGCTATACCCAGTCAGATTGCTATACCCCCCGTCACTTCCGGGGAGGGGAATCAGCTGGATCCTGTGCTGCACATGTGTGCTAGCACTCCTGCTACTCCTCCACAGCAAGGTCCTGGAAGGTAAGTCAAACTAGTTTTACACTTTCATTATAGTTGGTGCATTCACTAAGCTTAGGACATGGGACATTTAGGGTTAATGTTAGGGTTCAAATTAGGGTTAGGATTAGGGACTTGTTCATATTTAGTGATATTTCAAATTAGGGGAATATCACTAAATTGTGCTTTTTGACACTTTATTTTAACCATTACCCCAAGGGTTAAGGTAAGAATAGAGTGTGAGAGAGGATAGAATCACTTACCTAACCCTAATTTGTACCCTCACTTAACCCTAAATGTCCTGTGTGCCTAAGCTGATTCCCCTCCCCGGAAGTGACGGGGGTATAGCAATCTGACGGGTATAGCAGACTGATAGAGCACCGGAATGACGGAGATCACAGATCTCCTAAAATGGTGGGCATAAATCTCGCGAGACGCGAGATCCAATATGGCCGCCGGAGAGTCGGGAAAGGGGTTTCCCGCCGTGCCGGCGAGTGATTGCAGCTAAGAGGCCGCGAGGAGGGCGGTTAGGGCGGAGGGTGAACATTACCCTCAAAAAGTAAACCAACGATCCAATCGGGCTTTCCGGGAAAGAGTGAGATCGGATAATGCAAAATGAAAGGGAAATAAATGGAAATAAAATACCAGCACACAAATACAAGTCCCTGAGGGCAGGGAGAAAAGGCAGCAGGGGAGAATCCCTGAGGAAAGAAAGCATAAATGTAAATGGGTACAGAAACCCTAGTATATAACATCCATAGATAAGGAGAAATCATATAAAATAACATCAATACAATTAAGAGAAGAGCCAAAAACTCTGACCTGTCTGCTGATGGAGCAGTAAAGAAAGAGGGAGAGGAGCCTCATCACTGTGAACACTATGCAAAATAGGAAGCCTCCTGTCATCTGCTACATGGGTTACATTTTATTAAAGTGGAAAAATTGTTGCAACCAAGCAGATTTGACCTGCTGTTTGGAGTTTACTGAATAGACACTTTTATCTCTGAAGTTGGTAAGGAAATGAACAGCAAATGTGTAGGTAACAAGTCCCATTACCTACCTCAAAAAATCATGGTCAAAGTGAACATATTGTATGCTATAAGTCTACTCCACCTCTAATGCAATCCTAAAACATATACCACAATTGTTATTCGGAAAACTCAGACACAGACTTCATTTTTTGTGGGAAGTTAGAAAACTGTGTGAAGTGCACTATTTTATGTTCACTAAAATCTTGAAGTTTTGGTCTGCCATGTGTATATATATATTATGAGGCAGTATGTGTGTCGAGAGTGGTGAAATGTGTATATACATTCAAACAATGGCCAACCTTAGAGAGCATTGTCCCTCTCAAATATTTACCTTGGCAGTTGGCTAAAGAATCTAAATTATGCCCAGAGTGTGACCTTACTATTTACCCAACACTCAGCCTGTGGAAAAGAATCAGAAATGTTAATCACCTTTCACCAAATATCTCCCTGTACTCTCTCTTGCATATAACCTCCTATTGCTCATAGCAATAACAAGATTTGTTTACCCGTTATAATAAGAACAGGATAAGTTAGAACAGCACAGATAGCAAAAGGTTAATACTCACTTTTTTGGGTGAAAATAATATTTAGATCTATATAGTTTTTCTGTGCTGATCAAAATCTTTGAAAAATCCAACCATGGTTTTTCCTGCATAGTTTCCTCTTATTTTCCATGCAAATTCCTTGAAAAAGGCACCGAAGCTGACACAGAGGAAAAATGAATGAAAAAAATAGAGTAACAACCGCACACAACCTTCTAAGGAGCCATTATAAAAATATTTGTCATGATGTTTTATCCCTCAGGGCTAGGCAGAAATGACCACTTATATCCTGGACCATATTGGAAATACTCTGTGCCTACATTAATATCCACACTGTTGACGCTGTTCTGTGTGCTACATTTCCACTGTGATTAAAATGTATGCATTTCTTACTTAAAATTCATGGAAATTCTGAGCAAAACATGGCAATCATAATGTTTTCACTTTAATATTTGATTAATAGCATGAACATTAAATCTTTATTGGTTAATATCCTCCATTTTCTATCAATTCATTAAAATAACTCAAAATGTAGCATTCTGACAAATCTCTTAACAAGACACTCTACGCACAGCCAATGTGGCGATGTAACTGTAATCAATTGCCTTTATTCTATCTCTAATTGGATGTCCTCCCGCTGAAACAATCTCTCTAAAACAGAGTTTCTTATTTTTACCTCTTCATAACACTGATCCTCCTCCTTCACTCCCTCTGCAGGTTGACGGTACCTGCCTCACCCTAGTCTGTTGCTAAAACCTGTTGATTTCAACTTAAAAACATTGCCCGCATACGCCCCTTTCTTATGCAAGATGCTGCCAAGGAGCTTGTTCATGCACTAGTAATCTCTTGCATCGATTACTGTAATTCTCTCCTAATTGGTCTCCCCAGAAGCCATACTGCACTCCTATAATCTGTGGTGAATGCTGCTGCCGGGCTGATCTTTCTCTCCTGTCGCTCTTCTAACACCTCTGTAGATCCTTTCACTGGCTTCGTGTACCCTACAGGTGTCAATTTAAAATACTAACCCTTACCTATAAAGTTTTAACCAACTCTAGACCCTCTTACATTTCTTCACTGATTCATAGGTATGCCCCGTCTTGGTCTCTCTGCTCTACTAGTGACCTTCTCCTTTCTGCTGCTCGCACCCTTACTGCAAATTCACACCTGCAAGACACAGCCTGCCTACCCTTGTCAGACTCTCCCCTAGTCTTCAATCCTTTAAGAAGTCCCTCAAAACCCATCTTTTCAGGAATGCTTACGGCCTCCAAGATTAACTTCTATTTCTCAAGCCTTCCCGTCGCTCTCTCCTATAGGGCCACACTCCATTCTCAATTCCAGTTCTGCTACTCTCCCACCATGTCTATTTGCTGTCTCTCTCAATACCCTTCCTATTGTGTTTTTATGCCCCACCTCCTCTAGACTGTAAGCTCGTTTGAGCCACTGGAGGATCCAGAGCCACTAGATTGCTAGTGCTAGAGGCACTTCCTAGTATAGATTGTACAAAATTAGCAGTTTTCATATTCCGCATAATGGCAATGCTAAACACAGCCAAATCTCCCCATAGGGAAGTATTGAAATGCCTCTCTTTGATAAGAATCCTATTAGCACAGCGATTGCATTTTTTGGGCAGTACAGCCTTCAATGCTCCTCTTTGTAGAAGCATTTTTTATTGGCTGATATTATCCATCCGTTATAAAGTTAGTAATTTAAATATTTACTGTTATTATATTGATATATACTATCAGCCATATCATCTGCATATATCAAACTTTTAACCTATGCTATGCTAAGGAATACCTTATAATTGTAATATTCATGATATGTATGGGGGCGCACCCAAAGGTGTAAAGGGACAGTAGGCAATTAGGAAAGCAAAGATAGGTTGACACTGTGAGAAATGGCAATGCTTACATTTGGCAGTCAGTATTCAGTTAATTATTAGAGGCACTCCCTAGTAAAAACCATAAAAAATGTACAGTCTTCACATGAAAACAACAAAGAGAAAAAATACTGCAAGTTCTCAGTGCATAAATACTCCTGAGGCTTGCTGCATTGCCTGGAAATCAAAATATAGCTATGTAGTCCTATAAATAAATCAACTAACTAATAATATAGAGACTACTAGAAATCAGATATAGCTAATGATAAGTGTATACATAATGTATAATCCTATAGAGGTGATACTAATACTCCCATGTCCCCCAGATTACCCAGTCCCATAGGTAGATATCTAGAGTCCATAAAAACTGAACAAACAGCCCTATCTCTATCACCACTTTATTAGAAAAAATATATATGTACTGAAATAGGGATGAGTCCAGTAAGAGAAAAAAATATATATATATATATGTAGATAAAAGATAGAAAAGGACTGTCTCTGGGTACACACTCCTAAGTTCTAACTAAGATCCATATGCTGGGTATTATAATTATATAAATGTCAAAAGATACCTCTATCTGAAACAGAGGCAATATATGTCAAGAATATAAAACTCCTCCAGTTGCATACAAGAAAGGATTAGGTATAAAGCACAGAGAGAGAAGAGAGATAATAGATCAAATGTACAGTTTCTAAGAAACTGACAGTGTATAATTAAGAAGCCTCTCTCCCTGTTAAGCTAGCTAGATAGACATAGAAGTAGAAATAAAGAAGTGAAAAATATATTAAACAGAAAAAAATCCCATAAAATTAGTGCCAATCATGGTGCTATATACACCAGTGCCCAGTGCTCATAAAATATGAGAAAAACGCCCGACGCGCGTTTCGGTGCCTTAAGAGATGCACCTTCGTCAGGGGCCAACAGAAGACTAATCTGATTTCCCTTAAATACAAAAAATGTCGAACGGGCATGAATACCTGTGTCCAATGGGGGAATAGCTCGCATGTGTATCCAATGAACTAATGAAGATGACGTGCATATCCCGGTCACGTGGTCCAGATTAGGAGGGGCCAAATGACGTAAGAACCGAGCCTGCACGTATACTATGTTGCCGTCTAAATTTAATAGCCATCCACTCCGTATCCACAAGTTGACAGGTGGGCGGAGTAAGAGGGGTGTCGGCTTGTGTGCCGGGGTTGGATAACCAGCCAATAGGCGAATAGTGGGTGGGTCCAAAAACCGGACCGGGATAATAGTATCATAAAAAACGTTACAAATAAATATATAAAGAAAGAATGGGATACACGATCCCTGCATGTAACAGAGATATTGATAGTGCCTAACAATTGTCTCCCCACCTATAAAACAGATAAATGTAGTATCTGCTCCCGCAGGAGAGAACACTTATCGGTGCACAGAGTATAATGTGTTTGAGGAGAACCAACCTAAACACTCATGTCATTCAGAGCTTATAATCAATACCTCATATAAATAAATAAATAAATAAAGCAATATATAAAAAATGATAATAATAATAATCATAAAAATAGATGCAAAGTATTAACCAATAATAGTAATGTGTCTAAATAAGTCCAAGTATCTCCCCCGTTGGTATTCATGTCCAAAATCTTATTATAAATAGTAGTAGACCAATATACTAAAAAGAAAAGAAAAAGGTAAATAGTAAACAAAAATAACAAATGGATAATAAATAGATACATAAATATATCGAATATTCAGACCACTACATGAGCTATAAATACAAAGTATACAAAAGAATCATGTATAAATGTCAGTCTACATATGCGTACAATCTATACACACATATAAGTGCATGGTGCCTCCAAAATATATAGAGACAAGGAAAAGAAGTCCAATGAGCATTAATCTGATATGAAAGGGGTATATGAAAAACCTTCGTTGAGACCAAGAGGTGAGAGTGATTTAAGCTTATAGATCCAAAAGCTTTCCCTTTGTAAAAGTCTTTTGTCTAAGTCACCACCCCTTGGTCCCAGTGTGACCCTTTCAATACCACAGAATTTAATCCCTGCCAAAGAACCTCCATGATGTAGCTTTAAGTGTTTAGAGACTGGAGTGTCTATTAGTCTCTTAGAGTTTCCTGAGTTAACGTGTTCCCCTATTCTCAGCTTAAAGTTACGAGATGTTTTACCTACGTAGAGTTTCTTGCATGAACATATGAGTAAATAAACCAAACCTTTGGATTGGCAATTGAAGAACTGTTTGACCTTAAATTCCTGAGTATATGATGAATCTGGAAGGGTCTTAGACGGTCGACGTATGAACTTACACGCCTTGCACTTTCCGCATTGGTATGTACCAATGACAGAGGATTTTAGCCAAGTTTGTTTCTGAGAATCACAAGCCGTCCCCATAGCTGTCCCTCTCACCTGACACACAATCACTTTATCTTCCAAGGAAAGTACTACCACCAGGTGAGAGGGACAGCTATGGGGACGGCTTGTGCCCCCTCATATGCTAACCTCCACCTGGGTTGATGGGAAAAAACCATAGTGTTTAATGATAACATGGAGAAATACACTCGACATATCAAACTTTGGAAGAGATACATCGATGATGTATTGATTGTATGGACGGATACCCCTGAACTTTTCATAGAATTTGTTAAACTATTAAACATCAATGACATCAATTTGAGACTAACTAGTGAAATAGGGGGTAAGCAAATTAATTTTTTGGACATTACCATTACATTGACAGACGAAGGTGATCTTAGTTCAACACTTTTTCGTAAACCAACAGCAACTAACAACTTATTAAATTGGACAAGCTATCATCCTCCTTCGTTGAAAAAAGGAATACCGATTGGACAATACCTGCGCCTTAGACGCAATTGCTCCACCGTGGATGACTTCAAACTTAAGGCTTAAGCCTTACAGTATCAGTTTAAACAAAAAGGCTACCCTAATAGGTGCCTAAAAAATGCATATAAACGTGCTCTATTGGTAGACCGAAAAGACCTTTTAACCGAAGAACCTAATTTAGAATCATCACAAACGCTCATTAGATGTATTGGAAACTTTGATGCCGGGTGGAATGAGATTATGAATATTCTCGAAAGATTCTGGCCTTTGTTGCATCAAGATCCACATATACATAGGGTGATTACACCAAGGGCATCAGTGACAGCAAGAAGGGGACGTAATATCAAGGATATACTGGTCCCCAGTCAGAAACAAACTTGGCTAAATTCCTCTGTCATTGGTACATACCAATGCGGAAAGTGCAAGGCGTGTAAGTTCATACGTCGACCGTCTAAGACCTTTCCAGATTCATCATATACTCAGGAATTTAAGGTCAAACAGTTCTTCAATTGCCAATCCAAAGGTTTGGTTTATTTACTCATATGTTCATGCAAGAAACTCTACGTAGGTAAAACATCTCGTAACTTTAAGCTGAGAATAGGGGAACACGTTAACTCAGGAAACTCTAAGAGACTAATAGACACTCCAGTCTCTAAACACTTAAAGCTACATCATGGAGGTTCTTCGGCAGGGATTAAATTCTGTGGTATTGAAAGGGTCACACTGGGACCAAGGGGTGGTGACTTAGACAAAAGACTTTTACAAAGGGAAAGCTTTTGGATCTATAAGCTTAAATCACTCTCACCTCTTGGTCTCAACGAAGGTTTTTCATATACCCCTTTCATATCAGATTAATGCTCATTGGACTTCTTTTCCTTGTCTCTATATATTTTGGAGGCACCATGCACTTATATGTGTGTATAGATTGTACGCATATGTAGACTGACATTTATACATGATTCTTTTGTATACTTTGTATTTATAGCTCATGTAGTGGTCTGAATATTCGATATATTTATGTATCTATTTATTATCCATTTGTTATTTTTGTTTACTATTTACCTTTTTCTTTTCTTTTTAGTATATTGGTCTACTACTATTTATAATAAGATTTTGGACATGAATACCAACGGGGG
Organism: Pelobates cultripes; assembly: GCA_933207985.1. Lineage (NCBI taxonomy): Eukaryota > Metazoa > Chordata > Amphibia > Anura > Pelobatidae > Pelobates > Pelobates cultripes. The sequence goes on along the minus strand of OW240913.1, from coordinate 152,872,624 downwards.
AGATACTTGGACTTATTTAGACACATTACTATTATTGGTTAATACTTTGCATCTATTTTTATGATTATTATTATTATCATTTTTTATATATTGCTTTATTTATTTATTTATTTATTTATTTATTTATTTATATGAGGTATTGATTATAAGCTCTGAATGACATGAGTGTTTAGGTTGGTTCTCCTCAAACACATTATACTCTGTGCACCGATAAGTGTTCTCTCCTGCGGGAGCAGATACTACATTTATCTGTTTTATAGGTGGGGAGACAATTCCTAGATTTTACTATTAACATGACGTAAAGTCATGATTTTATTAAAGACACGGAGGCGAGTATTATGCTTCTCTTTCTTTAATTCTCCCTCAGCAGCGAAGAGAGATATATGCAAATGAGAGAAAAAATAACAATAACATTAGCATATGGAACAGTGCTCATAGGTATCCACCCCCTTAGTATATAAGGTGTAGCACTCCATGCTTCTTCCTCTTTCTTCCGTGATCCGAAGACCAGATCCATAACCGAACTGTAACTTGGCCCGAACAGGAACAGTGGGCGAAAGGTAATGTCCAATCCTTGAGGTTAGACTGTAACGCTTTGTAACGGAAAATCACCACTTTGACAGTATGATTCAGGCTAAAAGAGAGGAGAAAATATGGTAATATATGGTCGGCAACTGGTTGCATCATGTAACTTCATGTAGGTAAAAACTAAGTCGTATAAAGTAGTAGTCATGTCGACATATCAAAAGGTAATATAAGATTATGTCTACTATATCACAAAGTCACCTACCTGAGAGACGTATGAGCGCACCTACAGGTATCTACATTGTAGGAGTCCACCTGATCTGTGGTTGGTATCCGTGAGAAAAACCAATCCCTCCACCCAGGGGGGGTGGGAGGGAATAATACTCGCCTCCGTGTCTTTAATAAAATCATGACTTTACGTCATGTTAATAGTAAAATCTAGGAATTTTATTAAAGACACGGAGGCTCCTATTATGCTCTTTCAAAGCTGAGCAATGACTCTTTCCGAAAAATGTTGGATTGGTTTAAAATAGAAATTCCGGAATGTGGATTCCGTAGACCAGTCTGCGGCCTTAAGGATGTCTTCTAACCGGCACCCTACCGTCGAAGCTTTAGAAGCCATAGCGCCTCTGACCGAATGGGCCGAAAAAATTGTAACGTCTATCCCAGCCGAGGCCAATAACCATTTGGCCCAACGGGCGAGAGTAGGTGTGGACACTGGTAAATGCGGTTTCTTTAGTGAAATGAACAACGGGCCGTAGTTTGACGGTCTTAGGGAAGAAGTACGGGTTTCGTATTCTTTTAGGCACAGAACTGGGCATAGCTTTGGTTGGTGCGGGAGGTGTGGATAGAAAACTTGTTTAGTCGCCGATTTAGTTCTTCTTGAAATATCGAAAGACACCCCTTCTGGAGTGAATGATCGGGCTAGCCAGTCCAAAGCCCTTACATCTGATACCCGTTTACAGGATAATAAACATAAAATCATGAGTAGTTTAGCGGACAACTGTTTGATTGACAGTGCCGCGTTGTCGGGCCAGTCTTCCAGGAATTTGAACACTATGTTGACATCCCAAAAGGATCCGTACCTGGGTTTAGGTGGCCGTGAAAAACGTATACCTTTGAGTAAGCGACATATCAGGGGGTTCTGACCAAGGGGAGTCCCGTCCACAGTATCATGACCTGCTGAGATAGCAGACCTGTAGATGTTGACTGTACGGAATGCCTTGCCCGATTCGAACAATTGAGTGAGGAAGTCCAGTACCGTCTTTACAGAAGCTGATATGGGATCCACTGATCTTTCCAGGCACCAATCGGACCAAGTTCTCCATGCCGTAGCATATGCGCGCCTTGTTCCCGGTGCCCAGGCGTTCGCCAAGAGTTGGGTAGTTGTTCCCGAAACTTCCGTGATTTCCCAGGGTCCCCGGAAAGGAGCCATGCCATGAGTCGGAGGATTCCCCGTTCTATCAAGTCGTGATTCTCCCCATCTGGGTTGGTTAACAGGGACGTTTGATCCGGTAGTAACCGTGGGAAGTCGATCGCCATTTCCAGAAGGTGAGGGAACCAGGGTTGGGATCTCCAGCACGGTGTTATCAAGACCAACGAGGTTCTGTAGCGTCGAATGTATGTTAGAGTCCGAGCAATCAGGTTGAACGGGGGAAAGGCGTATGCTCGTCCCCCGGTCCAGTCCTGAAGGAAAGCGTCTGTCGCCAAGGCTTCCGGGTCCGGTCGCCAGCTGAAGAATTGAGGAAGTTGAGTGTTCAGTCTGGACGCAAAGAGGTCCACACTCAAGGGCCCCCATAGTCGAGCTATCCTGGCGAAGACTTTTGGTTGAAGCTTCCAGTCCCCCAAATCCCTCAGATATCGGGAGTTCCAGTCCGCGGTGTAATTGTCCAGGCCCGGTATGTGTTCCGCGGTCACCGACACATTGTTTTGTAAACAGTAATGCCAGAAGTCTCGAGCTAAAACCGCTAGGATGCGTGACTTGGTACCTCCAAGATGGTTTATGTACCTGACTGCCGAGACGTTGTCTAACTTGAGGAGGATCGAGCATGAGGCGCCCTTGGGTGTGAGGCTGCGAATGGCAAATGAGGCCGCCAGTAGTTCCAGTGAGTTTATGTGTAGGAATGATTCGTCTACTGACCATCTGCCTCCTGTGGATATGGAGCCGCAGCGCGCGCCCCAGCCATGTAAGCTTGCATCCGACTCGATTATCATATCTGGAGTGGAACCGAAGATTGCCCGTCCATTCCATGCTTCCATGTGGGTCAGCCACCAGTCCAGTTCCTCCCTGGATTCTTCGTCCAGCGTGATGTTGGATTCGTACGACTGACCCTTCCTTAGGCAGGAAGCCTTTAGGCGTTGTAGCGCCCGATAGTGTAGCGGTCCCGGGAAGATCGCCTGTATAGAGGATGCTAGTAAGCCGATTACCCGAGCCAGTTGTCTTAGAGAAATGTCCGAACGGTTCATTATCCTCCTGATCTCCTTCTTGATGTTGGACATCTTGTCTGAAGGGAGGCACAGGATTTGTTGTACCGAATCGACTCGGAATCCTAGGAATTCCATCTGTTGAGAAGGTTGTAGCACCGATTTCTCCCAGTTCACTAGAAAACCGAGGTTCTGCAGGAGGTGAAGGGTCCACGACAGGTGTGACAGCAGAAGGGATCGTGTCCCAGACAGTATGAGGATATCGTCCAGATAGATAATGAGGCGAATCCCGTGTAATCTGAGAAATGCTACCACTGGTTTCAGCACTTTCGTAAAGCACCAGGGAGCGGAGGAGAGCCCGAAAGGGAGGCAACAGAAGCGCCATTTCTTTGTGCCCCACCGGAACTGTAGGAGATTCCTGTGTGTTGGTGCTATCGGGATCGTGAGATATGCATCTTGCAGATCGAGTTTCACCATCCAGTCTCCTGGGAGAAGGAGGTCTCGGAGGCAGTGTATGCCCTCCATTTTGAAATGCCGATATTGTATGAAGGCATTGAGGGGCCTCAGGTTGATAACTGGGCGGACACCCCCGCCTTTCTTCGGCACCAAGAACAGGTTGCTTATAAAACCTGGGGTATCTAGAGGGATTTCCTCTATGGCATTTTTGTTGTACAAGGTTTCTATCTCCGTGGAGATGAGGTCGTAGTGAGACTGTGGCATGTGTGGCACACGCGGGAGGGAAACCTGAAAGGGAAGACCCGTCAATTCTAGTTGGTAACCCTCTACAGTCTGCAGTACCCAACTGTCGGACGTGATAGTGGCCCACGTTTGAGAAAACAAAGCCAGTCTGCCCCCCACATTTATATGGGAAAAATGGGGAAAAATCGTACTCACCATAAGGGCGTTTTCCTGGGGTTGTTCCTCTGCCGCCACGGGCATTCCAAGATCTTCCTCGAGAAGGGAAGAACGGGGTGTAGGAACGTTCCTGGGTCTGTCTCTGTGTGTTGGAGGAGCCTCTGCCCGGTCTGGAGAAACCCCGGGGGTTGCGGCCGGATAGACGGCTCCTACCTCTACCGGCCCCACCGAAAACCTTTTGGTGGAATACCCTCTTCATGGATGATTGGGCTTTATCCAGCGCCGTGAATGTTTTGACATAGGAGCCCAGGTCTTTGACGAAGGATTCGCCAAACAAGAGACCCTTAGCCGCGGCCCCTGGTTCAGAGGAGGCCATACTAGCCAGCTTGGGTTCGATTTTCAGCAGGATGGCCTTCCTGCGTTCTGTTGACATGGCAGTATTGGCATTGCCGATCATGCAGACCAAGCGTTGGAGCCATCCAAACGCTACTTCAAAGTCTACTGGAGCCTCACCCGACTGAGCTGCTTCCAGCAGTTCGTATAATTTAGTGACAGGACCCAGAGTGTCTAGGAACTTGTCCTGACAATTACGGAGGGAGTAGTCCAGTCCCCTCTTGGCCTTCCAGCCTGTTTTGGCTAGAAACTGGGCTATCTGAGGGTCCACTTCTGGGGTTTTTGCCACAGCATCAGGGATTATGGGTCGGGGGCACTCCGCTCTCAATTTATTACGGCTCTCTTGAGAAAGGGACTTACGTACCCTGAGGGCTAGGTATCGGGCGATGTGTTCAGATGGTTCCCACTCGGCAGAGCGTGGGTGTCTTAAGTTGTCAGGGTCGAATAGCGTGACCTCTTTAGGGTCACGGGCTGCTTCTGCCTCGGGCGTCCCTGCATGAGCAGTGGTACGCGTTGCCGTCAAGGGGAACTGCTTTCCCTGGAGGCTTTCACCCTCTGAGAGCTCGTCCTCGTACGGGTCAGAGTACGGGGCGTCAGACCCCTCATCCCCCTCCTCGTCTGAGTCAGACAGTATATCATGGGCTCTAGCCCTTTTCCAGTCTCTGGTAGCCGTAGCTCGCCCAGAAGCTCTATTGCGCGGTTGTTGCGCGCCATCATGGACAGCCTGAGGCATGTCAGTCAGAGCAGGGTCAACCTGCATGGGGGGGGGTCTTGTGAATGTCTGCGTTTGGTTAACGCTTTGTGGCCTGGCAGCCTCCCTTCAGGAGGGGTATGGGTCAAGGCAGGGGTAGAGTGAGGTTGTACCTGTTTAAGCGCTTGCGTGATAGAGTCCGAGATGGTAGAGGACATCGCGCCCATGGCTGAAGATATGGCCTTGGAAATAGATTTGGACATGGTGGTGTCCAGAAGGGATTGGAATTTCTCAGAGCCCATGAGTCCAGGGTCGAGCTAAGGATCAAGATCAGTAGTGGCCATAGAGGGGCTATGTTTGCCAGGGCATTTATCACCAGATTGCATGGCAAGTAATAGTGCAAGTGAGAAAATAACAAATAGAAAATAAAGTGAAAATGCAGAGTACTAGGATTGATTAACCCAGGTACAGGATGGAAAAGTACAGGGAGATGGAAGGTAATTCCAGGAATATATGCAGAGTGAAACAAAACTGTACTAGTAGGGGGGCTGCCGGAACGAAATCCGGTGAGGGAGGGGTCAAACGTCACTAAAACCAGGAGAGAAAATGGCCGCCGCCTAAACCGGCGACCAGAAACCAAGAAAATGGCCGCCGCGAGCTACCGCGCATGCGCGGAGCATGCGAGCGGCGGGAAACTGGGGGAAAGTGAATCGCCGTGCGGACGAAAGTAGGTCCGGCCGGCGGTGTTGTAAATAGTGCCGGGAAATGCCACGGGTTGACCGATGGGTCCCCCGGGCGAAAAACCGGCAGGTAGTGACCGGGGAGGGAGCCCCAACCGGAGGGAGGGGGCTGGGAGATGGAAATAGTATGAATCCTAGGAATAGAGAGGGACCGGCCACAGCAGAATAGACACAGACAAATAAACAGAAAAGAAGTGGGAAAAAACAGAGAAAAGGAGGGATAAACTGTATAAGGAGTATCCCCACAGTAATACCACAAGGATATAAATCCAATAGCTATAATATCTGTAGAAACATCCCACAGTGTATACATATAAATTACAATATGAGAGTGTACTTATCTTCTGAGGGAGCAGCGAAGAAAGAGGAAGAAGCATGGAGTGCTACACCTTATATACTAAGGGGGTGGATACCTATGAGCACTGTTCCATATGCTAATGTTATTGTTATTTTTTCTCTCATTTGCATATATCTCTCTTCGCTGCTGAGGGAGAATTAAAGAAAGAGAAGCATAATAGGAGCCTCCGTGTCTTTAATAAAATTGTTAGGCACTATCAATATCTCTGTTACATGCAGGGATCGTGTATCCCATTCTTTCTTTATATATTTATTTGTAACGTTTTTTATGATACTATTATCCCGGTCCGGTTTTTGGACCCACCCACTATTCGCCTATTGGCTGGTTATCCAACCCCAGCACACAAGCCGACACCCCTCTTACTCCGCCCACCTGTCAACTTGTGGATACGGAGTGGTTGGCTATTAAATTTAGACGGCAACATAGTATACGTGCAGGCTCGGTTCTTACATCATTTGGCCCCTCCTAATCTGGACCACGTGACCGGGATATGCACGTCATCTTCATTAGTTCATTGGATACACATGCGAGCTATTCCCCCATTGGACACAGGTATTCATGCCCGTTCGACATTTTTTGTATTTAAGGGAAATCAGATTAGTCTTCTGTTGGCCCCTGACGAAGGTGCATCTCTTAAGGCACCGAAACGCGCGTCGGGCGTTTTTCTCATATTTTATGAGCACTGGGCACTGGTGTATATAGCACCATGATTGGCACTAATTTTATGGGATTTTTTTCTGTTTAATATATTTTTCACTTCTTTATTTCTACTCCTATGTCTATCTAGCTAGCTTAACAGGGAGAGAGGCTTCTTAATTATACACTGTCAGTTTCTTAGAAACTGTACATTTGATCTATTATCTCTCTTCTCTCTCTGTGCTTTATACCCAATCCTTTCTTGTATGCAATTGGAGGAGTTTTATATTCTTGACATATATTGCCTCTGTTTCAGATAGAGGTATCTTTTGACATTTATATAATTATAATACCCAGCATATGGATCTTAGTTAGAACTTAGGAGTGTGTACCCAGAGACAGTCCTTTTCTAGGTATCTTTTATCTACATATATATATATTTTTTTTTTTCTCTTACTGGACTCATCCCTATTTCAATACATATATATTTTTTCTAATAAAGTGGTGATAGAGATAGGGCTGTTTGTTCAGTTTTTATGGACTCTAGATATCTACCTATGGGACTGGGTAATCTGGGGGACATGGGAGTATTAGTATCACCTCTATAGGATTATACATTATGTATACACTTATCATTAGCTATATCTGATTTCTAGTAGTCTCTATATTATTAGTTAGTTGATTTATTTATAGGACTACATAGCTATATTTTGATTTCCAGGCAATGCAGCAAGCCTCAGGAGTATTTATGCACTGAGAACTTGCAGTATTTTTTCTCTTTGTTGTTTTCTGTGTCTACTGGGGTTAAGCCCCTTTAGGGATTCCTGGAGTCCCATTGCGGTACACAGTCTTCTGGGTGGGTCCCTGACACTGTTCCCCTTTCTTATCTAGGGGGGAGTGTGTGGGTATACACCCAGATCTCTGTTCTTTCCTTTTTGTTTGCTTCAGTCTTCACATGACACTGAACGCAGTTAAAGGATATATAGGTATAGGTATCAGTAATGACACGCCTTAGTGGGTGTGTATGAGGTTCGCGATGCAATTTACATCACTCAACGCATGCCCACAATGCCTGCCCAAGAAGTACTCAACCTAAGTTACACTACAAATGCAGCATTCAGACCTAGAACTTACATACCCATCACACACACACACACATTTCTTTACCACATTAGCTGGGGGCAGCATACAGGAAGGTAAAGTAGGAGAAGGAGCAGAAAGGAGAAGGAATGGACATCAAGGAGCAGAAAGGGTCAGCAGTGAGATGAAAGGGAGCAGAATGGTAAATTAGGAGAACATAAATTAGCAGGGAGGGGCAGCAAGGAGTGGGAGGGGTCTGCAAGAAGCAGAAAGAGGCTGCAAGGAGCAGAAAGAGTCCGCAAGGAGCAGGAAGGGACAGAATGAGCACAAAGGTAAAGGAGCAGAAAAAAACATAAGTTAACAAAGGTAAAGTAGGAGAAGGGGCAGAAAGGGACAGCAAGGAGCTGGAAAGGGCAGAAGGAGCACAAAGGTAAAGTATGAGAAGGAGCAGAAGGGAACAGAAAATAGCAGGAAGGGTCAGCAAGGAGCAGGAAGGGTCTGCAAGAAACAGGAAGGATCAGCAAGAAGCAGGAAGGGTCTGAAAGAAGCAGGAAGGGTCTGAAAGAAGCAGGAAGGATCTGTGAGGAGAAGGAAGGGTCTGCAAAGAGCAGAAAGAGTCAGCAAGGAACAGGAAGTAGCTGCAAGAAGGTGCAGTAAGGGTCTGCAAGGAGAAGGAAGGGTCTGTAAGGGGCAGGAAGGGACAAAAGGAACACAAAGGTAAAGGAGCAGAAAGAATCAGAAGGAGTACAAAGGTAAAGTAGAAGAAGGATTACAAAAGGACAGCAAGGAGCAGGAAAGGGCATCATGGAGTAAAAAGGAGCAGAAAGGAATAGAAATGAACAGGAAGGGATAGCAAGGATCAGGAAGGGGCGGCAAGAAGCAGAAAGGGTGGCAAGGAGCAGAAAGGGGCAGGAAGATACAGAAAGAGCACAAAGGTAAAGGAGAAGAAAGAATCAGAAGGTAAAGTAAAAGAAGGAGCAGAAAGGGCAGCAAGGAATAGAAAGGAGCTGGAAGAGGCAGAAGGAGTGAAAAGGTAAAGTAGGAAAAGGAGCAGAAAGGAATAGAAATGAGCAGAAAGGGACATAAGGAGCAGGAAGGTAAAGGAGCAGAAAGAATCAGAAGAAGCATAAAGGTAAAATAGGAGAAGGAACAGCAAGGAGCAGGAAGGTAAAGTAGGAGACGGAGCAAGAAGGAAAAAAAATAGAAATGAGCAGTAAGGGGCAGCAAGGAGCTGGAAGGGGCAGAAGGAGTACAAAGGTAAAGTAGGAGAAAGAGCAGAATGGGTCTGCAAGGAGCAGAAAGGGATCAGAAAGAGAAAAGAGCAGAAGGGTGCCAAAGAGGCAGAAAGTAGCAAAAATGTAAAGGAGCAGAAGAAGCCAAGGAGGTGAGAAGACTGTGTCAGAAGAATAAGAAGACTGTGTCAAATGAAGACTAAGAAAAGGAAATTGGAGCAAGAAGGACAAGTGAAGTGATCACTCCACCTGGGCCTGACAGGGAAAGTTTAGACCTTCTCATCTCCCTAGGTAAAACAAAAGGGTAGGGGTGTTGCTGATTGGCTAGAGTGGTCAGCTGGCACTCTAAACCAAACAGTAGCTGTCCATTCATAAAAAGTAAAACCTAGCAATTGGCTTAGAGCGTCAGCTGAGTCTAGCCAATCAGTGGCACCCATGCCTAACATCGATTTGCACTTCCTGACACTCCGTTTCAGAAGCTGAATACCACTGAGCGACTTGGAGATCTGGAGCTGATGGGTTAAACCATTTGAGAGAAGTTTAACCCCTTAAAAGGAAAGAGAGCACACAGGGGTCTCCTGGCATCATAGCATTTTCATTTAGATGAAGTTGTTATGGTGACCAGAATGTTCCTTTAATTTGATTAAAGGAACATTACAGTGTCAGGAATACATACATGTATTCCTGACCCCATAGTTATGAAAATGCTATTCACCCTGGCTTTATGAGATAATGACTATGCCCTTCCCCTTCATGACAGTGTCAAAAAGGGGCCAAACATGGATGTCATTATAATTATGCCCCCCTATGGAAAAAATTCCTACGGACACCCATGTGTCTATCTATCTATCTATCTATCTATCTATCGTTATCTATCTCTATTTCTCTATCTTTATATATCTACCTAAATATATATCCCTGTTGAAATATATATCCATTCCTCTGGTAACTCCTTCCCTGCCAGTCCTTCTTATACTTGTAAAAAAAATAAAATTATATATATAAAAAAATAAAATTATATAATATATATATATATATACACACACATACACACAGACACACACACTGTACAAATACTGCACTACTAAGTACAAAGGACATACATGATGCCTGTCAGCCAGCTGTACTGGGACTGGCAGGAAAGTGGTTACCAGTGGGATAGGTGGATAAAAGAGACTGGCAGAAAAGGGGATATCAGTGTGTAGGGAGGTTGACTAACAGGAGCTAGAGGGAGAGGGGTTACAGTAGGTAGAAAGGTTGACTAACAGGGGCTAGAGGGAGAGGGGTTACAGTAGGTAGAGAGGTTGGCTGGCAGGGGATGGAGTGGAAGAGGTTAACATTGTGTAGTTGGCTGACAGGGGATGGAGTGGATGAAGTTAACATTGCGTAGTTGGTTGACGGGATGGAGTAGATGAGGTTAACATTTCATAGTTGGCTGACAGGGGATGGAGTGAAAGAGGTTAACATTGCGTAATTGGCTGACAGGGGATGGAGTGGAAGAGGTTCACATTGGATAGTTGGCTGACAGGGGATTGGAGTGGATGAGGTTAACATTGCGTAGTTGGCTGACAGGGGATGGAGTGGAATAGTTGGCTGACAGGGGATTGGAGTGGATGAGGTTAACATTGCGTAGTTGGCTGACAGGGGATGGAGTGGAATAGTTGGCTGACAGGGGATTGGAGTGGATGAGGTTAACATTGCATAGTTGGCTGACAGGGGATGGAGTGAAAGAGGTTAACATTGGATAGTTGGCTGACAGGGGATGGTGTGGAAGAGGTTAACATTGCGTAGTTGGCTGACAGGGGATGGAGTGGATGAGGTTAACATTGCGTAGTTGGCTGACAGGGGATGGAGTGGAAGACGTTAACATTGCGTAGTTGGCTGACAGGGGATGGAGTGGATGAGGTTAACATTGGATAGGCTGACAGGGGCTGCTGGGGAATTTATTGCTTGCATTACAGGGAGGAAGAGGAGCACATATGGGGTGGTTAGGAACTGGGAGGAATATCAAAGAAAGGAGGAAGGAAATGAGAGCAGAATAAGGATACATCAAAGCTATGATTATTATTATTACTAGTATTATTACTATTAAACATACTGTGCTTAGCTCTGTGGTGCAGCCTGTGCTGTGAGCATTCCTTATGCTACAGAAGACATGACTTTCATTGGCTGAAAAAGATTCAAAAAAAATTCAGAGACTGGAAATCAGGAACATGTTGAAATGTGAGAGGGGGTGGCTAAGGAAAGCACTGCAGGAAATCTACACAGAATCTACACAGAATTGAAACAAAAGCAACTAACCACAGGTATTTGAGCTTATTAGTAGGGTTGAGCGAACGCGAACTGAAAAGTTCAGGTTCGTACCGAACATTAGGTTTTTTGGACCCTGGACACGAACACTGTATGTTCGGATTGGAGTTCGGTGTTCGGCGATTTAATGGCGCGTTTTCAAAGGCTGCAGGGCAGCCAATCAACAAGCGTTTGACTCGTGTGCCCTTAGAAGCCATCACAGCCATGCCTACTAATGGCATGGCTGTGATTGGCCAGTGCAGCATGTGACCCAGCCTCTATATATAAGCTGGAGTCGCGTAGCGCCGCACGCACATGCGGTCTTATTATTGTAGGGAGAGGATGCTGCCGCGGATAGGGACAGCTTAGGAAATAATTCTGCAAACTAGTACATTAGTGGGATGGGGTGCACTTCATATCTGAGAGTCAAATAGAATCGTCAAATACTGCTGTCACATTGCAGTTTTAAAACTTAAAATTATTTGGGTCCTAAACTGCTAAATAGTATTTTAGTGGGGTGCACTTCATATCTGAGAGTCAAATGGAAGCGTCTAATAGTGTCCCTACAGTGCAGTGGTAAACATTCTTATTTTCTGGGTGCTAATCTGCTAAATAGTACATTTTGGGGCATGCACTTCATATCTGAGAGTCAAATAGAAGCGTCTAATAGTGCGCTTACAGGGCAGTTGTAAACATTCTAATTGTTTTGCTGCTAATCTGCTAAATAGTACATTTGCGGCCTGCGGTGCACTTCATATCTGAGAGTCAAATAGAAGCGTCAAATAGTGCACTTACTGCACAGTTGTAAACATTCTTATTGTTTTGCTGCTAATCTGCTGCTTACATTGGAGTTTTAAAAAGTCAAATTTTTTTGGGGGGTGCTAAGTAGTATATTTGGGGTATTCACTTCATATATGAGAGTCAAATCGAAGCTTAACTTTGATTTGAATTTACTACACCGGTCACTTGTAATATTGTTACACAGATCTAAGTGATAGACAACAGATTGATATTTTCTACACTAGAAACTACCAGAGAACAAGTTGCTATATTCAAACCAGTAATCAATAGCAAAGAGGTACTTCAACAATATTGTAATTCTGGGGCAATACCCTCACCAAGTCAAACTGAGAGGTCAGTTTATAGGGAAAACTGTTGCCTGGAGGAAATTCTAAAACAATTTCCAAATGTCCTTTGCAGACTTTACAAGCTGGAAAAACACAGGTGCCAACTGCTGTGCCTTTCTGCAGTGTGCATACAGGCAAGGAGGGCAGGGTTGAGGAGTGGGTGGAAGATGATGTGGGCTAATCTGCTAAATAGTACATTTTGTGGCCTGCTCTTCATATTTGAGAGTCAAATCAAAGCGTCTTATAGTGTGCTTACTGCGCAGTTGTAAACATTCTTATTTTCTCGGTGCTAATCTGCTAAATAGCACTTTTGCGGCCTGCGGTGCACTTCATATGTGAGAGTCAAATAATGCTGTCACATTGCAGTTTTAAAACGTAAAAACTTTTGGGTGCTAAACTGCTAAATAGTATTTTAGTGGGGTGCACTTCATATCCGAGAATCAAATAGAAGCGTCTAATAGTGTGCTTACAGCGCACTTGTAAAAATTCAAATTTTCTGGGTGCTAATCTGCTAAATAGTACATTTTGGGGCCTGCTCTTCATATTTACAAGTCTTGCTACAACAAAATTAAACAAGTTTTAAAATATGTATGGGCCAACCAGTGGCTGTAAACAACAAAGTTTTACTGGTTACATTCATGACTACACACTCTAGTGAACAGGACATTCATGTAGTGTGTTTTAAAAATCATACAGCATCCTTTCATGTGCTTTTCAGATGTCATATTGTGAATTACCAATTTTTGTGTAGCCTGATTTATTTATTTTTTAAGTGAAAAATAAGTGTTATTGTGATCGCTTCATTTACAGAAGCATTAATATATATTTCTATATTGTGTAAAGACACAACTACAAAGTTAAAAACCAAACACCAAAACAATGTGCTAGACAATCTACCTGTGCATGGCTAGTGTGATACAATAAGTCTACATCTTAAAAATGCAATAACCCACAGAAGATGGGCGAGAATTTTTTTTTGCAAATGGAACTTTGATTTGAATTTACTACACTTGTAATATTGTTTCACACCTACAACACTTGTTACACAGATCTAAGTGATAGAAAACAAATTGATATTTTCTACACTAGAAACTACCAGATAACAAGCTGCTATATTTAAACCAGTGATCAATAGCTAAGAGGTACTTCAACAATATTGTAATTCTGGGGCAATACCCTCACAAGTCAAACTGAGAGGTCAGTTTATAGGGAAAACTGTTTCCTGGAGGAAATTCTAAAACAATTTCCATATGTCCTTTGCAGACTTTACATGCTGGAAAAACACAGGTGCCAACTGCTGTGGCTTTCTGCAGTGTGCATACCAGCAAGGAGGGCAGGGTTGAGGAGTGGGTGGAAGATGATGAGGTCCGAGACCCCACATGGAATCAAGGTCATACGAGTGACGTGTGCAGTTTGGAGGAAGAGGTGCTGGTCGCACAGAGACACCAGCACAGCATAAGAGGGAGCAGGGTGCAAAAGCGGAGCAGCCGTCCCCTAGCGCTTGTCGGCATGTATTAGCTTGAGAATTACCAGTTATCCAAGTAATACATGTAGCGATCAAAGGATCCATAATAGAGTTGAGCGAACCCGAACTGCAAAGTTTGCGCACCTGCTGCCTTCCTTGCATGTGGTAGCAGTTTCTCAGGGTCCCTGTACGGAATGGAACCCTGATTTCCTGTGGTCACCATGGTAGGCGCAGAAACTGGCATCGTAAGTTGATATAGATGACATCCGCATGCAAAGTCATCGCCACGGGGATGTGCGCTTTGCCTGAGGTTCTCTAGAGTCAACAAAGTTCCTGAGCAACTTTAATGTCAACAGCTACTCTGCAGAACAGAGTTGTCTTTTTTTTTTTTTTATATGTCCCAATATTTTGGGGGCTACCCCAATTAAAAAAACAAACAAAAACAAATAAAATAACAGTGTTGGCTACCTCATCCTCCTCCTCCACCACTGCTTCCACCTACACCGCCACGGTCACCGCCCCCTCAACCTATGGGTCACGTGGTATAAACTATGTACACAATAGCAGAGGCTTTTGAAGGACTTTTCAGGAGTTGAGCTCAGTTTGAACAATGAAGGAGAATACCCTGCACTCCAACCCTCTCTCAAATGGATAATTCTGGTGATCCTCCTGACAGCCCTGCTTTAGATTTTGATTTATGTTCTTCCAAAGCTAAAATCAAAGATTCCATCTAGTGCTATTTTATGGCTCAGCTGTATTTTTAATATTTATGTTATTTTAAGTGATTTCCCTATCCACATTTGTTTGCAGGGTACTTGTCCTACTCTTACCCCAATTTTAGCTCTATAGCTCTTTCCAGGAGTTTTTTAGAGACATTTTTGTGGCCAAAAGTTCGGGTCCCCATTGACTTCAATGGAGTTTGGGTTCGGGGTCAAGTTCGAGCCTGAACCCGGACTGTTTTTCAAAGTTCCGCCGAACCCGCCGGACCCGAACTTCCAGGTGTCCGCTCAACTCTACTTATTAACTTTAATTTAAGCTTAAGTTGTTTAGCTGCCTGGAGTGTCCCTTTAAAGTCTTCCCAAAGAGAAGCATCTTTTCACTTGAGCCAAGTAGTCACATTCTATAAGCATTTATACTTTGTAAACAAAATCCTTTGTAATAAATACATTCACACACTACACACATAGGGCCATATTTTCATGGAACACTTACCTCCAAGGTTGTATTTTGTACAGACCTAACTTTTATTGAGCATTGTGCACGCTGCACTGGAACACCATTAGTACTGGCTTGAATTCTGGATTTTGACATTTTGTGCAATTTAGATTTCCCCTGATGGTGATTAGTATATTGTCTGGAATTCATCAGGGAGTATTAGATTTTAGGCCAAAAAAGCTAAACTGAAAACAAAACTGACACAGAGTACTATCCCTAGAGGTGAATTCCTCCCAAAATGCAGTTTATTGAATGTGAGCTATAATTGCAGAGCTGCTAGAAAAAAAGAACAGGAAAAAAACAGCCACCAAAATGGTCTTTCTCCACTTCTGCCTGGAAATTTAGTCAGTTCAGTCTACCTGTTGTTTGTGTGGAGGTTATGTTATTGTCATATCTTCCCTGTAGATCACATAATGTACATTTCTTGCTAAATTCAGGTTAAGTGCAGACGCATTCTAACGGGTAAAACAGAGCACCCCTCCTGCCACAGAAGGTACCTGCTTACTACTTACACATTGCTGGAGGGGGTGCCACATGAAAGTGGCGTGTTCTGATGCTGTGGAGTGGGTGTCGAGAGAGGTGCTGGGATCTTTCTGCACTCATTTGCCAGCTTTCTCACATGCCCCATACTGATGCTGAATTGAAACTCCTTGGCTCCTTGTTCAAGGAGTACGAGACATGCCATGTAAGCTAGGTACTCTCTGATTTATCTACTTTAGTACAATACAATCCCATGTGTTTGCTGTATGCAGTAATTTTATCTACTCACTTTAGTCAGTAGTACTAATCCTAGCTGAGGCTTGAGAAACCACAACTCATCAAAAGTCATTGCTCTTGATTATACATTTCATGTCCTAGACTTGCATCGTTTCCATCGTTACCCAGACTGAACTTGTTTTCTTACTTGCCAAGTTACTCTTTTTTGAAGTTGTATTCTTGTTCAAGAGATTATTAAAATATCCTGCCTTTAAAAGGACATTTAGGCACTATAACCATTTCACCTCATGGGCACTGTCACTCCGTTCAGGGTTAAATAATTTTCGAGCAGTTTAACACTAAATAAGTTTCTTTGGCTACCCATAGCCCAGCACCAACTTGTGATTAACACACTTCCTTCTAGTTATGCCAATTCCATATCAGCAATGGGCAGCAAAGGTAGGTTGTGTTAGATAGGTTGAAAGCAGGTAGCTAACACTCTAAGCCGATCACAGCAGACCATTGCTGCTCAGGCCAATGCTTACTTGTTAGCCCAAGCAGCATGGAGGGGATGAGCCTCTGGGGACTTCTGTTTAACTTTAAACATTAAAAATTGTTTAATATTGAAAACTCTGAATGGCAGGATGGAGTCACTATAATTAGATGAACAGGTACAGCTTTCCTTTAAAGTAGATCTGTCAGCAAAAATAAACTTTATATATATAGACTTGGAGGTGTCCCTAGGCAGCAATGTAAACACTGCCTTTTCTCTGAAAGGCAGTATTTACATGAAAATGCCCGCAGAGACTTATCACATCTATTTCTGCTGTTGAACCAAAAGGATGCAAACCCCCAAAAAAAAAAAAACAGTTTGAAGTGCTTTACAATTTTACAACAAAGTAAGAAGCAGGGACTACTTTTCCTTACGTATAGCAGTCAACTTGACAAAACCAAGCTGACTATGAGTGGTGGTTAAAGGGACACTTGTCACCAGAACAACTACAGCTTAATATAGTTGTTCTGGTGTCTATAGTATGTCTCTGCGGGCATTTTCATGTAAATACTGCCTTTCAGAGAAAAGGCAGTGTTTACATTGCTGCCTAGGGACACCTCCAATGGCAGTCACTCAGACGGCCACTAGCGGTGCTTCCTGGGTGCAGCACTGATGTTCAGAATCTCTACACTCTGCATTCAATGCATCACTAATAGAATTGCTGATTGTCCAGTGTGGTGTTTTGTTCCGACCTGCCTCCTTGGCTGAGATCATCAGAAATGGCCATCTCAGCCAATCCAATGCTTTCCCATAGGATAATACCTTTAGTTATAATTGTCTGCCTACTCTCTTGTTTTAACAGAGTCAAAGGTAAAGGGTACTTTCCAGCAGAAAAATTTAAAATATTAAAATAATTTATAAATAGTATATACCGTTTATTAGGCTTTTTGCTGTGCATGTTACTTGTGAGTAGATACTTGAGCAGGCAGACATTGGCAGGCACAATGCAAATATTATTAGGGAATAATTCGAAAACTTCTTACTTTAGGCAAAACTACAATAGTTTACTAGTGAAAAGTTTTGCAGGTTAACTCATATAAAACACAATGCAAATATAACTGTAGTGGTTATGGTATCACTAGTGCCCACAGGGTAATATGTCAAACCATTTAGGAACAGTCTGACAACTTACCTGGGTCTAACCATAGGCTAATCTTGGAGGAAAAGCTGCAGTTAAGTAAGTACAGCCATGCTTAACTCAGTGGTTTTTCACTCAGTTTTCTGAATAGAGAGCTCATGATAGGCTGAGAGCCTTTCCTGAAGTTCTCAGGTTATGAACCTCACACAGTTCACGACTTCCTTATTTTTAATTGACCAACAGGAAGTAGCTGATCAGAGAATTGGGCGGCATCTTCCAAAGTTAGGGGTTAAGATATTCTCTACTGGTTTAACCCCAGCACCCAGGACAGAATGGCCTGTGATATCACAAATTAGAACAGATTGCCAGTAGGAATGAATCTTGGTAAAGTTAAAAAAAATATGTAGAGCAGAGTTCCCACATAGGAGAAGCAGTGCCAACATTGTGGGGAGAAGTTCAAATATATATATATATATATATATATATATATATATATATATATATGGAATACCCCTCAAAAAAATTAATAGCAGCTGCCAACCACATTTCTGAAGAAAATGTATATTGGAGTTCCTCCTCCCGTTTAATAACACAGGAGGCTTCACTGGTAGGTCTAGTAGTAGCAGGCTTGGTAGCATGTAAACAAGGGCTTCATGATTTTAGCTGTGCCCAAACACAACTGCTATATATGAGAAGGAATAATAAGAAGTGTTTGGAGTGATCCAGAAGTCTGAAGGACATGTTTTATCCTTAAATAAGAAAAGATATCTGAATATCTGATAAGCAGAGAGTTTATATTAGAAGAAGGTGTGGAAAAGGGAGGATATTGTGAAAGATCATAAATGTTTAACTATATGTATACCGAAAGAGGACCAACAGTATATGGGAAGGAAACAGTTGCAAATATGTAGAGGACTTGTTCAGGGATAAGCCTCAGGCACCATAATCACCAAACCTTTAAGGAGTGCAGCATTAAAGAGAGAATTTTGAGGGGGTGGAGACCTATGAGATGGAAGCCATAATAATTGGTCTTGTGTAAATGGAAAAAGGTATGCATTTTTGAGGGAGACCCATGGACAAGGAGTAGGGGCAATCTAAATAGTAAATGCACTTATATAGTGACATAATATATGCAGATTATCGGGTCACCCAACCCACACAGAGGGATGCACACTAAGCAATTTATGTAAAAGGTTAATGGGATGTTTTTTTCCAAATGTAATTGTGGATTACAGTTTGGAATGTATGTAAAATAGATGCTGTATTCTAGTACAGTATATCTAAAGCTTTTCCAGTATTGTCTGAAACCTGCTTGGTGAGAGAAACAAGTTAGGATAGGAGAGAACCAAGTCTAGATGCCAAAATCTTAGCAAACAACTCAATGTTCTCATGCCGGGTTGGGGTAAGGTAATGTTGGCAGACAGCATTTCCTCTGGGATTTGCCGTCAAAAATATTCTTTAATAAGGAGGTTGAGATAATAAAATGTTGGCACTCTTTTTATTATATGTATTGGGGAAACCATCTGGGCCAGGGGCTTCATGGCTAGGTAGTGAGTTAATAGCTTTAAGAGTTTGCTCATTTGAAATCGGCTGATCTAACACCAAGAATTAGGAGGGTGTAAAGTCGGAAAGAGAGATATATCGAAATCTAATTTGTTGTTGGAGTATATGTTCATGGATCCCAGTTTAAATTGTATAGCTTCCGCCTGTAGTACACAAACATGTTAACCATCTTAGCAGGACTAGTGATTTTTAAATTATCAAAAAGATAGGGAAGCTGTTGAACTTTCAGTTTAGAAGCCAATAATTTACCTGCACTGTTAGCTTGTGAATAGTACATATGCTCAACTTTGCACATATAAGTTTCAGTACAGATTAGAGTGTAGATCAGACACTAGATATTTTAGCATTTAGGTGAGAGGACAGGGACAATTTATTATTGGTCTCTCTGATGTGAAAAGCCTGAAGCAAGGAGTCCTCGGCTTCAGTCAAGCCCTTTCTCATCATGTGAAATGAACATGAATAACAGGTTTATGGGCAAACCAAATATTTAGTGTATTAGTCCTATCAGGGTAGTTAGTTAAAAAATTTTGAAATAAAAGCAAATATATATGAGAAAAAGGAGGTTCTCATTTAACTGCTAGTCCCATACCCGGAGAGTGCGAACTAATTGTAGTTTGGTGAAGGCATGGTCTGATCATGTGATTAGACCTATATCAGCCTTTGTCATAGACTGAATAGTTATAAATTTAACTAAACAAAAATCAATTCTGGAGTGTCTTTAATGTGCAACAGAATAATATGTGAATTGTATTTCCCGAGACTAAGATTCCCTCCAAATCAGTGACTTAGAACAACGGCTTTATTAGTGGTTGAGTGTAATTTGGCACCAATGGTATCCCATAAGGGATTCAGCATAGAGTTAAAGTCCCCACAAACTGTCTTCACGTTTTTATTCTGAGAATCCTTTTAAAGCACTTGGACAAAAAAAAAAAAAAAAACTATTTGGTTTTCATTAGGCGTATAGATAGGTCTATCTAGGTACATGTCTCGCCTGCACCATCATTAAAGAAAATCAAGTCAAAACTACTGAATAAAGAGAATTCTTCACTTGAGGGATGGGATAAGCTTGAGGTGTTGTGGCTGGATCAATACAATAAATTTAACTCTTCTGGTCATTTTGTATCTGTTACGCACACTCCCCATATACGTACTCTTTTTCTTACTGAAAAAAATCCAGCATCTTATTAATGCCTACAACTGGAAGCATAAACTGCCCTGAATTCCCTTTAGCACAACGGCTGGAGTCGGGGGATTGGGGATTCTTGACTTCAGATCCTATGAAATGCACAGTCTTATCCGACGCCTCATATTTGGCTTCGACTGGAGAAAGTGGTTTTGAAACCACATATGACTTTCCAACTCCTGTGGGCACCTTCTCACCTACATCCATCTTCCAAGCAACTGCTCCAAACTATGAAATTCTCAATCTCCTTGTGGCATAGGTGGATATCTCCACTTTTATACCTCAACACCCTACTAGTGTGGGTGCCTTCTACTTCGTGCACCCCAAATCTCCACCTAAGAGCATGGGAGTCAGCAGGCATTTCACTTATTAGACAGATCCTAGCTCCTACAGAGATTATCAGTTTCCCTGACATACAGAATACATTTCCCTACAATCTAGGAAACGGTTTCAATATTTACAAATCAAAAATGTTCTACAAGCACAGGGGGTGGTAAAGGCAGGGCCTAACCAGCTAAAGCCCTTTCATTGAGTTATGTTACGATGTAAAATGTGGCAGAATGCCTCTGGTGCTTCGGTGCATGCTTAAAGCAGTTCTAAACTGCCGTATGTACTAAAATAAACTCTAAACTACTAATGGAATTTGAGACAGAACAATGGAAGAGTTAAAAAATAATCCAAGGGCTGCAAAGTGTAGGTGTCACATATAGTTAGATTTATTAATGCATACAGGATACACACAAAAAATAAAAATAAAAATAAATGCAGTGTTTCTATCTGTCCTTAGTCATGCATAATCAACATTAAAAAACAAACAGTATACTGTACATCCCCGAATGCCTGGAGGAGCAGCCTGTCGGCTCAAAATGTGATTTGCTATGTTCCCCTCCCCCTTTTTTTCCCCCTTACATTGCTGATGTTCCCTTCCCCTCCCCCTCCTTTTCCTTTCTGTACCCTCTCTTGAAAATTTTAAATAAAAGAACAAATGGAAATATCAAAACAAAAATAGTATAAATGCCTAAAAATTGGTGCCAAAATTACAATAAGCCCTCCTCATTCCACAGGCAGCTACCCCTATTAGTAACAAGTATAACAAACATAGGTCCAAGTTATAGCAGTTATAGATTTGATATAAAGGTGCAATACTTCAAAAGAGCCATTAGGTGGAATAATAGAGTAAAGAAAAACATAGAAGAAACGGTTTGTAAGTAAGTGTGTGTGTGTGTGTGTGTGTGTGTGTGTGTGTGTGTATATATATATATAATAAAATAAGTATATATGACTGGTGTTCATTACATGATCAAATAAATCAGACATACAAAATATGTTCTTTAAAACTGTACATAAATCATGTTAGTTTGACAGGGAACATCACAATCTGTAGAAAAAAAATAGAATGTATGGTGAGGAGTAAACTTCTTGAAGTTGTGTATCTGTGTTGCATGGCTGAATAGGCTGCAGGGGGTCCTCCTCAGTACGACAGACACTAAAGGCATTTAAACCCTGCAATGTAAACATTGCAGAACAACCTTTTACATTGCTTGGTTAAGACGAGAGAGACATGGCACCTAGATAGTTTCCTTGGTCTTAATGAGAAGGGCCCTGGTTGCCTTTTTTCCTGCAGGTTTGCTGCCATAACAATGTTTGTCACATTCCTTGCATGTTTTACTGTGAAATGTTAAAAGTCCACATGCATCACCAATTTCAAACAATGTCATGTTGTACATTATACACATATTTCTCAGTCAGAAACATTCCCATGTATTCAATCACTATATATCCTTCCTCTGCCCCAATACATTAGTTCTCTCTTAGTGAGTTTTATACACAGAACATATAACATACAAAAAAAAAACTTCACATTCGACTTTAAGTCCTTGTGGTTTTAAAACATTGACTTTTCAATTTATACAATTCTTTTTACAAAAGTTACTTGACTTCTACGTGGGAAGAGGGGTGTTAAAGAGGGACGATCACTTGTGAGAATTTTACAACCAGATAGTCAAATAAAAGTTTGTTATCGGTTGGGCTATTAATATAATTTTTTTAGATTACTTTAACCCCTTAAGGACACATGACATGTGTGACATGTGTGACATGTAATGATTCCCTTTTATTCCAGAAGCTTGGTCCTTAAGGGGTTAAATAAAAAAAATAAAAAATGAAAATCTCTGGTTGCTGCTTTCGTTAATAATAATCTACACATTCTCACAAAAGTAAGACCTATTCCTATTGGACATGGTTGATGCACTTTAAGCCTAGAAGCTTGTTTAAAATAATAGGGCTATTCACTAAAGAAGGGTTTGTCAGAAAATCAAAGCATAGACAGGCTGAAAACATAATTGTCTTGTTGAATTTTTACAATATTACCTTTTGACCTTAAATGCAATTCTCAACAATTAATAAAATAGTACATAGTCCCGTAGGTGATTAAGAATACGTATATAAATAATCTGCTACTGGTAAAACGATCAAGAATTTAGAAATCTATACAGCGTCCTTTTCTCTCCCAGTCTCCATAGCGAGTAGGCTCTGGTCCTTTAGGTCCACCTTTTTCCTTTGTTATGGGATTGACATCATCTGGGAATCCTTTAAAACAATACAAAGAAAACAAATGTACATACCAGTACATAGATGAAGCACTAGAGGTTCAGATATAAAATATTTGCACAACCCATACTGACCCTCTCACATAGGCAGACTCATGGGATATGTATTATGGTTATTTACTAAACGCACAACTATACCACATTAAAACGAATTAGAGGCACTAATAGCAGATTTGGAAAAAATATCCAACTCCGCTATAATAGCTTGGCTACTTTAGACCCATGCACCACAGGCTAGTGTTTAAAGGAACACTATTGCACTAGGAATACACATCTGTATTCCTAATGCTACAGTGTCCCTGTCTCTACTCTTACTAAGGTATCAGGTGCATTCAAATAAAATAAAATAAAAAATCTAAGATTTACTCACCTTTTTCCAGTGCTGAGACTACCTTGGCAATGCTTACCTGTTTGCTTCCCTCAACCTAACAGATGAGGCATGGCCTCCTTTGCCTATATCTAAAATATATATTTCCCCATTGTATTGCACTACTTACAGCTTTGAGAGAAATACAGGGTTGTGGGTGGTCTCTCCGCACAGAGTAACAGTGTTCACTCTATTGTTTAACCAGGAGTTGCCAAGAGAATTTCCCCTCAGCATTCAAATGGTGGTCCAGAGAGGAATCCACAAGAAACGACATCTAACGGCCCAGGATTTTGTGGAGAAGCACCAACTTCCATTGTCTGAATTCTCCCGGGCTAACCAACTTCTCTACTTTAAGTGGAAATTCTTACAAGCTTATCCGTTTGGGGGAACCTGCTTTCTATAATCCATCTGACATTTCCATAAGAAAATAGGGCTCCATTCTTTACTGTAGTCTGATGTAGTCTTACTGATTTATCTACACCAACCACAGTATACTTCTAAGTGGGAGACTGACTTGGATGAGGAGCTTGAAGGTGGACACCAACATCTGCAATGCATATCAAGAACTGCTTTATGGTGTTGGCCATTTCACCACTCTTGACTAGCTAAAATTAGGCGACTGCTTCCGCAGTTGTGGTGAGGAGGGTACGTACTTGCAGTCCTGGTGGCCATGTCCTAAGATTAAACCATTGTGGGAGTCCATTTTACCTAATTACTATAGTGCCTAGACTTAACTAGTTCCTGACCCATGGTTGGCACTCTTGAATAGCCCATAAACTTATCTGCTCTTAGGATATGTTTAGCTAAATACTAGAAAGTCGTGCAGCTCTCCCAGGCACATGCTAAAAGGTCATACCTGATCAAAATGGAGTAGTTGACTGTAGCCATTAATTAAACCACTGACCAATTTCTGAAAAAAGAATCCCCTTGGATGGAGGTATTTCCCCTTCTGGGTCCTAATTTGCATCTCCCTTCCTTCTCTTTTTTATACTCCCGAAACTAGATGGAGTGTTGTGGGGATCCATGGGGGGAGATCTGCTTCACATTAACTTGAACTTGGCTCCTTATCTGCTTTCACTTTCATTCTTTCCCCATCTTGCTTGTCTATATACCACTACGAGTTGGGGAGAAAGCCCAGTTCTTTCATATTTTGGAAATCTTGTTTCTTAGTTTCATTTTGGGTCTTTCTGGATATGTGCACATACATAGTTTCAACATCACTTTTCTGTCGATTCTCTTGTTGTATTGAAACAAAAAATATCAATAAAAACTTTATATATCTCCAATTAATTGCAGTTTATTTAGGAATCGTCAAAATCGTATACTGCAGTGACTGCTGGTTTTGGGATCATCCTCTATTTAGTGTTGAAAATATTAGTTTTCTTAAAATGACAAATTGCAGAACTTTCTTAAGGGAACACTACAAACACCATGGCCATTTCTGCTTTTAGAACTGGTCATGATGGTAGGAGTCAGTATGTGAAGTGTTTCTGAATGAAACAATGCACACAATAAGATATTGGCACTCGTGACACCGAACTTATTCAGCCCAAAAGCCTGTTCCAGACTGCCTACTGTAAACTCATAAAATACCTATGTGTTCAACTTGCACTGCACACTGGCGACGTATTGAGCTTCTCCTGCCTGCAACGGGAAGCAAGGATATCCTCTCCATCCCTGTGGGCAGCCCTTCTGTTTTTTTAAACTTTTCCTCCTCCCTCTCCCCAGGTCAGAACGCATGTTCTGAGCTTGTTAAATGGTCCAATCAAAGGCTTCTCTATGTGAAGCCTTAGATTGTACCTCACGCAGCTGCTGTTATGGCAGGAAAGGGCTTAGAAAGTCACACCGGTAACTTCGCCTGGCACTGAAGTTCAGGTAAATAAAACTTTTTAGGAAGCATCCTAAAGAATAATGCCAAATAAAGTATTATTCATTTAAAAACTTAGACATTAAGAGTTGGAGTAACCCTTTAAACCCCACATGGTTCAACTATTCTAGAAAAAAAATTAGGCCAAATAAAAGTATATAAAACACTTTCCTCAGGATGCAATAACTGTTGCCTGAAGATTGCCAAGCAAGTGGGTAGAAAGGATGGTCCAAGAGTGAGACAGCAATGGGAGGCTGTGTTCACTGTAAAGCAGATGTGGGAAATTAAAGTGGTAGGACAGTTTTGCAACACAAACATCTATATATAAATGTAGACAATGCACATACAAAGTGGATTTCTTTTCGAATTGGGTAACATTTGGTAAAGTAGTTATATTCTTACTTTCTAGAGAGTCTTTCTGCACACTAGACTGTTCAGTTTCATCAAATCGCCCTTGCGGTGTTTTCGGTTTTTTAAGAGGTTTCTTGGTTGAGCCAGTGGTCTGTGGTGGGATACTGGTACTTGTTCTGGCAGAGTGCCACACTCCTATACACACTGAAATGTAAACAAAGACTTTATATTAAAGAATACAGAGGCGCAGCCTGTTCATTTATGGAGTATTTTAAGACATGAGCAGTACGTTTCTGTCAAACATATTCACTAAAGTGAGAACTGCAGGGAATTCACAAATAATTTCAAATGTAAAGGGACACTCTAGACCAGGGGTCCTCAAACTTTTTAAACAGGGGGCCAGTTCACTGTCCCTGAGACACTGTCGAGGGCCAGACTATAGTTTAAAAAAAATTTGAACAAATTCCTATACGTACCGAAACAGACACATGCAGACACACACTAACATACATTCAGACACAAACACGCATGGGGACATACATACTGAAATACATACAGACACATACATACAAACACATACATACTGACACACACAGAGACACATACAAACACACACTGAAATACATACACACAAACTGACACACATACATATAGAAATACATACGGATATATACATATAAACACGTACATACTGACACACATACATACATCCTGACATACTGAAATACAAACACACACACACACATACTGACATACATATACACATACTGACATACAGACAGCTAATTTATCTTACTTTTTTTTGCAGGAGGGTGGCTGTGGCTGATGGGAGTCGCTCTTCCGTCCTTGCGGCCTGTATTTCTTCCTTCCCGCGGGCCATAGTTTGAGGACCCCTGGCTCTAGACCTTTAAAGCAGAGCTTGACAAATTTGTTTGGAATCTAGGAGCCAGCTAAAATAGTAAGGAACCAATTTTTTTTTTTTTTTTTTTTTTAAATGGGACACTTGAGTCACCAGAACCACTCCAGATTAATGTAGTTGTTCTGGTGTCTATAGCCTTTTCAATGTAAACGCAGAGTCCTGTGTAAGTGCTCAGTATGGAGGCTCTTAATGCTTCCCATAGAGAACATGTGCAATATCCTCTCAATGCTTTTCTATGTGAAAGCATTGGCTTAGCTGAGATCATAAATGTTGATGATCTCAACTATGGAGGCGGGACAAGCCACGGCGAAACCAGCACAGAGTTGGAAAAAAAAGGTGAGTAAAAACATCTCTCCTGTGATCAGAGGGGCAGGTACCTAAACAGACACACACTTACACACTGACAAGTTGACAAAGACATACACACACACACTGACAGACACACACATACACACTGTCACAAATTTACATTTTTTATTTAAATCCAGCCTCCCTACCTTTAGAAGAGCTGAGTGGATCTTTCCCTGAGGTCAAGTGGGGCTGCTCTTCCTGTGTGCGAGGGAGCATTCTACCTGCCGCTCCTCTCTACTCCCTCGCACTGTCTGTAGTGATGCCGGGGCCAGAATTACGTCATATTCTGGCACCCGTATCACTGTACAGAGCAAGGGAGCAGAGAGGAGCCGCAGGTAGACTGCTCCCACGTGCGCTGCCCCAGCCTGCTGTCTCCATGCAGTCTAGGGCAGACGCCTCCACGATCTCTGAGCAGGCCGCTTTCATGCTCTCCAGGGCGGTCGGCTACATACTCCCCAGGGCTGCCGGCCCCATTGTTTGCCCAGCCGGTAAAAAGTTGACAAATCCCAGGCACCAGGGCGAAATTTTGAGTCGCCATGGCAACCTGGGATTTGTCAAGTCCTGCCCTAAATCACTAAAGCTCTGAGTGTGCTTTGGCTACCTCTTGCCTGCCTTCCCCGCACTGAAGTGGTTAACAGGCAGAGCAGCTTTTCACAGCCCTGCAATATTCACCCCTGCCCCCCTCCACAAACAGACACAGAGAGGTAAACTACTTAAAGTAGCCAGGTCTCTGCAGGGAGGATTTATAGAGGGAGAGTAGACCTGCCAGTAATGAAGATGGGATCACCTAGGGACATAAAAATAAATGTTTGTTGTAAATTTATATGTTAATTGTATGCCTGAGTTTAAATGTCTGTGTACGACAGTGTCTGTATGTCTCTGTAAGACTGTATGTCTCTGTATTATATTTATATAGCATCATCAGATTCCGTAGCGCTGTACAATGGGATGACTGTGTTTGTTGGTGTCTGTATGTCTATGTATGACAGTGTCTATGACTGTATCCGAATGTCTGTGTCTGTATATCACTGTATGTCTGTATGTAACTTTCCGCTACCAAATGTTACGCAACATCTTGTGATGTTGTGTCCAGTGACATCACACATACATATTTAAGTATGCAAATTAGCATGGCCTGTACTTTTTTCCAAGAAAGGTGGCAACCCTATGTTTTCATGTATTACAAGAGAACTTGGCTCTTTTATCTATTAACCTTGTTACACTATAGTTTCCTTTTAAATGAATGCATGTTTAGTTAGTATTTCTTTTTGGTGTAATAACTAAACGAGTGATTTTTATTTATTTGGGCAGCAAAATAGCTGTTTAAAGTGCAGTTTTAGTAGTCCTCCCTGGCACCATGACAAGATTGGAAACGGTTGTCACCGCATAGATTAACTGTGTTACCATGTTAGCGGAGGGGATATCAACCAGGGTCATATAATTTAATATGTAATCATTCCTGTACACATACAGCCAGCACCCTGACTGCAATCCCTGCTAGCTGACATCGCTACACATTGCCGGCCGGTGTTATTATACTCAGTGTGAGCGCATTGCCGGCCGGTGTTATTATACTCAGTGTGAGCATTGCCGGCCGGTGTTATTATACTCAGTGTGAGCACTGCCGGCCGGTGTTATTATACTCAGTGTGAGCACTGCCGGCCGGTGTTATTATACTCAGTGTGAGCACTGCCGGCCGGTGTTATTATACTCAGTGTGAGCATTGCCGGCCGGTGTTATTATACTCAGTGTGAGCGCATTGCCGGCCGGTGTTATTATACTCAGTGTGTTATACTCAGTGTGAGCACATTGCCGGCCGGTGTTGTCTCAGTGTGAGCACATTGCCGGCCGGTGTTGTATTATATAGGTGTGAGCACATTTGCCGGCCGGTGTTATTATACTCAGTGTGCGCATTGCCGGCCGGTGTTATTATACTCAGTGTGTGCGCATTGCCGGCCGGTGTTATTATACTCAGTGTGAGCGCACTGCCGGCGTTATTATACTCAGTGTGAGCGCACTGCCGGCCGGTGTTATTATACTCAGTGTGAGCATTGCCGGCCGGTGTTATTATACTCAGTGTGAGCATTGCCGGCCGGTGTTATTATACTCAGTGTGAGCACATTGCCGGCCGGTGTTATTATACTCAGTGTGAGCATTGCCGGCCGGTGTTATTATACTCAGTGTGAGCATTGCCGGCCGGTGTTATTATACTCAGTGTGAGCACTGCCGGCCGGTGTTATTATACTCAGTGTGAGCACTGCCGGCCGGTGTTATTATACTCAGTGTGAGCACTGCCGGCCGGTGTTATTATACTCAGTGTGCGCATTGCCGGCCGGTGTTATTATACTCAGTGTGCGCATTGCCGGCCGGTGTTATTATACTCAGTGTGAGCACATTGCCGGCCGGTGTTATTATACTCAGTGTGAGCACATTGCCGGCCGGTGTTATTATACTCAGTGTGAGCACATTGCCGGCCGGTGTTATTATACTCAGTGTGAGCACATTGCCGGCCGGTGTTATTATACTCAGTGTGAGCATTGCCGGCCGGTGTTATTATACTCAGTGTGAGCACATTGCCGGCCGGTGTTATTATACTCAGTGTGAGCACATTGCCGGCCGGTGTTATTATACTCAGTGTGAGCATTGCCGGCCGGTGTTATTATACTCAGTGTGAGCATTGCCGGCCGGTGTTATTATACTCAGTGTGAGCATTGCCGGCCGGTGTTATTATACTCAGTGTGAGCATTGCCGGCCGGTGTTATTATACTCAGTGTGTACATTGCCGGCCGGTGTTATTATACTCAGTGTGTACATACAGTAAGTGCCCGCACGGTAGGTTACAGTATTATTCTATGACACTTACGTTGTACAGACCGACGTACAGCCCGGGCTCCCGCGGACCCACATACCGGATAGGAGAGCGCCAGAGCGGCCATCCTGCGGTGACCTCTATCGGACTCAACGACACTTCCTGCTATCGTGGGAACTTCGACACGTGGGATAAATCGCATAACGCGATTGGTTATCAAAGCCAGTTTCTAATTGGCTGCTATAACCAGACGCTGATTGGCTAGTATAACCAGCCGCTGATTGGCTACTATAACCAGCCGCTGATTGGCTACTATAACTAGAGTGGCCGGTTAGTTCATAAGTCTGATTGGATGATTGTTAAGTTTTTATCCGTGACGTCAGACAGTTCAAAACGCTCTGCTGAAGTCCCCCAGTCTGCCACATCACTACATGACGACATAAAGAGGATTAGCTGCACGTCTGGGATGTAATGAACTCAGTGGATATATCACTGACTACCCAACAACATCTCACAGCAATCCCTGCACACTGTGCTTGTAGGGTGTTTGTGGGGTGGCCCAAGGGAAGGGCTGAGACAGTTTAATTAATTTAAAGTAACAGAGATACAGAGACACAATGCTACCCCTGCCCCATGACTGGGCTGTACCCTCTCCTGCACTTACCTGATCCCACACTGGGCACCTATTGGGCATCCAGGCTTTCCAAGGCAGCTTGCTTGACTCTGAACTAATAATTAAAAGGGTTAATTCTGTTCAGCGGAATCATAAGACAAACAACATTGTACATTGCAAGGATGCCACCATGCCTGGAAAAATATACCGCCCATGCACGTTTGCATTATTAACCCCTTAAGGACGTTGACATGCGCCCCTTCAACGTCCACATATACCTGGCAAAGGTACATACGGGGGTATTGCTGTACTCAGATGACATAGCTGAGCAACATATGAAGTATTATAAAACTGTAGCACACATAAGGTTTGCAAAATATACTGCGCAAACTCACTGTGTATGTCAAAAAGACAGAAAAAACGCTTATTACCACTACACTTGGTACAAGCAATTTGCCTTTTGAAATACCCTCGGGTGTCTTCTTTAAGAAATAGTATGCCTTTTTGGGGTAGTTGGAAAAAGCAGCCTGCTAACATATTTCAAAATAGAATACAGACATATTAAAGGACCAATATAGTGCCAGGAAAACATACTCGTTTTCCTGGCACTATAGTGCCCTGAGGGTGCCCCCACCCGCAGGGTTCCCCTCCCACCGGGCTCTAGGGGGTGGAAGGGGTTAAACTTACCTCTTTCTCCAGCGCCGGGCAGGGAGCTCTTCTCCTCCTCGGCTGAATGCGCTTGCGCCCACATTCAGCCAGTCTCATAGGAAAGCATTCACAATGCTTTCCTATGGACGCTGGCGTCTTCTCACTGTGATTTTCACAGTGAGAAGCACGCAAGCGCCTCTAGCGGCTGTCAATGAGACAGCCACTAAAGTCTGGATTAACCCTATTATAAACATAGCAGTTTCTCTGAAACTGCTATGTTTATAGAAAAAAGGGTTAACCCTAGCTGGACCTGGCACCTAGACCACTTCATTAAGCTGAAGTGGTCTGAGTGCCTATAGTGGTCCTTTAACCCCTTAAGGACCAAACTTCTGGAATAAAAGGGAATCATGACATGTCAGACATGTCATGTGTCCTTAAGGGGTTAAAACCCTCCATGTAAATTCACACTTAAAAATCTGAACTTGTCACGTCTCTTTTACAGCACTGTAATTAGTGTCTAGGTCATACATTGGGCTTATTGTTTTACTTAGAAGAGGTAACTGAGCATACTTAGGGAGAATTTATGAAAGTGGCACTCGAGTATAAGCCAACCCGAATATAAGCCGAGGTACCTAATTTTACCTCAAAAAACTGGGAAAACCTATTGACTCGAGTATAAGCTTAGGGTGGGAAATGCAGCAGCTACTGGTAAATTTTAAAATAAAAATAGATCCCAATAAAATTACATTAATTAAGACATCAGCAGGTTAAATGTTTTTGAATATGTGAGTGTGTGTTTGTGTGAATGCAGTGTGTGTATATATAATGCAGAGTGTGTGTGTAAATGCAGTGTGTGTATATAATGCAGAGTGTATTTGTGTGAATGCAGTGTGCGTGTGTGTTTGTGTGAATGCAGTCTTTGTGTAGTGTGTGGGTGGTGGGAGGGCATTTTTAATATTTTAATATTATTTTAATATTTAATTTAAAAAAAAAATTTTGTCCCCCCCTCCCTGCTTCATACTTGGCCAGGGAGGGGGGTATGTTAATCCCTGGTGGTCCAGTGGCATGTACTGTGCAGTGGGGGGGGGCAGCAGCAAGCTGTTACTTACCTTTCCTGCAGCTCCCGTGTAAATCTTGCGGTCTCCGTGCCGCACGGAACTCTCGGACAACCGCGGGACTCACGAGATTTACACAGGGGAGTTGGAGGAGCTGCAGTAAAGGTAAGTAACAGCTTGCTGCCGACCCCCAGGACCGCCGGGCTCACCTGGTCTGTATTATGGCAATGTAAGTTGCCATAATACAGACCCTGACTCGAGTATAAGCAGAGGGGGGCTTTTTCAGCACAAAAAATGTGCTGAAAAACTCGGCTTATACTCGAGTATATACGGTAAATACCCAGCGAAAATGCAACATTTATTTTTTTCTCACCACAAAATTTAAAATAAATTGGTGAAAAAATGGTGGCAAGTTAAGGTATGATATATGAATAATAGTAGGTAACAAAAGCCTACATGTACTAGGAGATCTCTTACCGGATGATATAAATTAAAAAAACTCTAAAATATAATCAAAACCACTTGTAAATGTATGAATTACTGAAATAGTAAAATGTGCAAAAATTTCTTAGAATATCAGAAGTTAGAATATAAAAAACTGGTTGTAATATGCATAAATACACTAGGTGCCAGCCTTGCATAAAAGAATCTGGTGTAAAAAGGGTCTTCTACTAAACAGCAAAAACTCTGAATATACAAAGTGTGAAAAAATTTCAGAATTGATAGTCCAATAAAATCCAAAGCGATTAAAAAATAGAATAATGTCTAGTAAAGTCTATGATAAGCAATGTTCTTTTAGTGCAACAGTACCAATATCACATCTTACACATTGTGCTTCTCCTCAATAGAATAACAGTAGCAATAAGTGTCAGGTTGTGAATATAATTTAACCAATGCTGGTGTATATCAGTGAAATCTCGGATAGCAGCAACAAACTAACAGTTACTATTATACCACCAATACAGGTATATAGTACTACGATCTCTAGATGATCAGTAATGTTAGTAAAAAAAGTCCAAAGTGTTTATATTAAAAATTCCATATTTATTGAAATTGAAATTAAAATTAGAACACACTCACAGAATAGAAGTGTAATGTCCCAGCAATTGAGTCCTTGTTTGGTAAGAAAGTCGGGCGATGGTCAGCAATCTGAGGGAGAACTTTCTCTGGCCGGTGAGATCTTACTGCGTTAGTGGAGGTGAGACACCTCTCGCGTGTGTTCCACTCAGTGCGCCCGATTTGCGTTCCACGGTTGCTCGGTAGCTGGATCGATGTACGGCAATTG
Source organism: Pelobates cultripes (assembly GCA_933207985.1). Taxonomy (NCBI): domain Eukaryota; kingdom Metazoa; phylum Chordata; class Amphibia; order Anura; family Pelobatidae; genus Pelobates; species Pelobates cultripes. Next base: position 152,839,647 of record OW240913.1, on the reverse strand, counting down.
CCGGAAATGCCTTACGCATTTCGTGACAATGCACAGTCACTTCTTCAGAGGCGGATGAACATCTGATGCTGCTGTTCCATTTTATATAGTAGTCCCTGGCAGCACTATTTATTGTCAGCTGCTCATGTAATGCGATAAAAAGTCAGTTTCAAGACACATGGACGATAATAAATATCAATAAATAAATGTCTATATTTAAAGTAGTTCACAAACAACAATTAACCATTAAAACATACCATATTTGTTTACTTAAATCAATTGTATATTGCTATATTACATCCTTACATTCAAATATGCAGGGTAAAGAGATCGAAAAAACTCATCAATCAAAGGGTTATAATATTCTCTTTCTAGCCCATAATAATTTGATCATAAATATATATTTTATATAAGAGCTAGAAGGGTTCATAAACGTTAGAGCCTGGAATTAGAAAAAATACTGTATAATCATATCAGACCTTACAAGGATACTGATTCTTACTGGGACGGAAATAGTTAAGTCATTAGTACCACTGATGTGTCTATTTTCTGTTTGGTGCTCCGTGTATCACCCTTTCATTAATAGTTAATAATGGGAAAAAGGTCATATATATCAAATGATAGAAAGAAAATACAGAATAAAATACAGAAAAAAAACAGAAAAAAATAGAGAAAAAAAATAGAGAGAAAGAAAAAAATTATAAAATATAGATAGACCAGAATACTATACAGAAATAAATCTACCATATAGTCGCCAGAAAGTTAATTATAAGTGTCCTCATTAGGGTCTACGACTAAATGTGTTATTAATCTAGACAGTTATGTGGAATGTGAGAATAATGATGAATGGTAGAAGATGGAAAATATAGAAAAAAGAAAAATGGTAAAATTCGAAAGTTAGCCGCAACAGATCTAACCGTGCGGACTTTGGTGTAGCATAGTGGGACATAATATACTTGGAGAAGGCGTGATATTTATATACACCTTAAATGGAGACATAAGTATTTGGAATACGGGACCCTCATTTTGTCATTCAAGAATTGAAAAGTGCTCACAAGTATAGTAGTTATGTTAGAAGAAATAGATTAAATTAGAACTATACCCCTAAAAAGAAAAAAGTAGAGAACAAAAAGCAGGAGGCATATAGAAATGACACCACTAGTGACATTAATAACAGATGACAATGATAGCATAAATAAGGTGCATCCAAAAAGACTTACAAACATATGGGTCATTAATAAAAGGACATGGCTCAAGGTAAGCTATATCATAATTAGCCTCAAAGAATATATATATAAAATATATATAAAAAAGTACAAACTATACAATACAGGCCATATAAAATTGACTCGTGTGGTAAAACAGAAACAACTCATCTGACCAGAAAACATCTTAAAGGATAAAATCAAAAACACGAAGTATAAAACGAATAATAAAAGAATAATTATTGGAAATTAGTTCTATAAAAAATGATCTAAAAATAGTATTGATTATAAAAAGGCGTTGAGTTCAAAATCTATATTAAGACCTTTAGGTTCCAGTGTATCTAAGTTGAAAATCCATTTAGCCTCTATTTTATCCAGTTCCTTTTCAAGATCTCCTCCTCTCCAGTGGGTCTCTACTTTCTCAATGGCCAAAAATTCAAGGCCAGTGGGATCATTGGAGTGTTTAACACTAAAATGGTGGGAGAGGTTATGGTTTTGAAATCCTCTTTTAATATTTCTTATATGTTCACTAAGCCGAATCTTACATTTCCTTTTTGTTCTACCTATATATTGTTTTCCGCATGGACACCATAATAAATAAATGATTCCTATAGAGTCACAATTGAGTGACGTCCTAATTTTAAAGGTCTCTTTTGTTTCTTTGTGTTTGAATTCCTTTACTGTGTTCTTCTGTGTCCTATTCAGTTTTCATCCCATACATTTCCCACATTGGGTAAACCCACAAGTCGGGCCTTTATTTATTTTCTTTCTGTTTGGAACCGTTGGAGCTAGTAGAGACTTGAGGCTTGGAGCTTTAGAATAGATTATCCTTGGTTGTTCTCCCAAAATCTTCTCTAATGTGGGGTCACCTTTTAAAATCTTCCAATTGTTTGAAAAAATCGTCTTAATTTGGGCGGCCTGATTGCTGTAAGTTGTTATGAATGATATATCTGAGGGGGCATTGATGGGGTCCTTTATTTTGGTCTCAAGGGTCACTTCCCTGGGTAGATCAAGAGCTTTTTTGGATGCCTTATTTAGCAAATCTTTGGAGTAGCCCTTAGCTAGGAATCTCTTTGTCATTTCCTCCATCTGGATCGCTGCTACTTCGGGTTCCGAGCAGTTTCTCCTGATTCTTCTGTACTGGTTATAGGGTATATTGTCTAACCAGGTTTTCCTGTGGTAGCTACTTGCTGGAATAAAACTATTACAATCAACTGTTTTCTTAAAAGTCTTTGTGTGAATCGTATTCTCCTTGATATAGTCTATAATCTAGGAATTGTACATGTTCGTTGGATTGGCTAAACATGAATATGAGATTGTAGGGGTTGTGATTAAGGTATAATTTAAAAGCATCCAACAGAGCATCCTCTCCCTTCCAGATAAAAATGACATCGTCAATGTATCTTTGCGGTGAACTGGGATGAAGACCAAATAAATTTGTCTTCCTATTTGTGGCTTAAAATGAACCCGACACATCTGACCAAAAAAATCTATCTGGTCATTTTGAAGCTCTGTATATGTAGCTAATGAATATTGTACTGCTTCGCACCCTTGTAGATGTTCAATCACTGTATACAGTGATGTTATATCTGCTGTAACTAGGTTATAGCTTTGAACCATTGTATTTGTGAGAAGATCTTTAATATTTGCGTGGTGTCTCTCAAATAGGACTTTAACTTTACAAGTTCCTGTAGAAATTGATCAATGTATACTGACAGACTGGATGTTAGAGAACCAATACCTGAGATTATAGGTCTTCTGGAGGTTTTTTGAAATTCAAGGTTTTTATTGTTTTCAAGTTATAACAAAAAGAAAGGGGGGGTTATTGGGGTACAGAAAGGAAGAAGGGTTGGGGGGGGGAGGGTGACAGGGTCTTAGGACCAGTCGTCCACTTTCTCATCGTTATAACAGTACATTATTTTTGTCATGGAATTACTTGACCATCGTATTATACATTACAAGCAAAAGACAGAACGAGGTTGTGCATACAGTTGACAGTTTACAGCGTTTGCCTTAATTTTTGCATATCATGCGGGGTAGGGTACAGTAAGGGAGAGCTTGGGTCTGAGTTTGGGTACACCGAGATCATATATCTTGCTGATCTTGTCTGTAACTGGTAAGGTATTTGAACTATGAATTAGTGGTGTTCTGTATGTTGCTTTAGTTCTAGCTGCTGCAGTTGTTGGTAAGTGTTCTTATTTGACCCTGTATCTAGTGGGAGGGGGGTTCCGGGATGTAACTCTTGGGGGGGGAGGGGTGAACTATATTACATTGTGTGACAGTTTACATTGCCTTCGCTTACGTTACGGTACGTGAAATTTGTGTTGTGTGGTTTTGTGTTCGTGGTGCGTGTATTTTCCCAGATAGTAGGTGGTGTGTGTTTGTGAGTCTCCATCCGGGGTGTGTTCGGAAGGGGGAGGGGTTGGTCTAGTCATGGGGCTGGTGTGTGGTTTGTGTTGGTGGGCCCATAGATGTGTTGTGTCCCCTTTCCAGGCTCGAGTTTGCCTGCGGGTTGAGTTTTCCGGGGTTGGGTGGTGTTAAGTCTGAGCAGGCTTTAATTCTGTCTATGGTATGTGTATATGCCTTGACAAAGGCTGCTGTTGTGGGGTGGAATGTGGTGGACATTGTGTTTTCATCTAGGTCGAGTGCCTCTCGCTATGCCTAGTGTCCTGCATCTTTCTGTTCTATGGCGTGTGGCCGGTTTGGTTTGTTCCTGAAGCGTTGTTCGTGTCCCGGGTGTTGTGGGGTTGCGTCTTGTATATTGGTTTTACTTAGTGCCGTCTCTGTGATGGCGGTGTTCTTGGGCCTGCTTGACGTTATGGTCTGGTCTGGGAGGTCTTCCGGAGGTTTAATGAGTGTTTTGTGAATTTTAGGGAGATGATAGAACACTGCCAGTCTTGGATACTCGCATCTGACATGTTGGAACTCCCTACTATTCAGAATTCCTCTGGATTTCCCATCTTCTAAAAGGGTGAACAGTTCTTTTTGGTAATCATCACAGGGATTACTTGGCAGAATAGTGTAAGTATCAGTATCACTCAAAAGCCTCTCACTTTCTAATATGTAGTCGCACAAATTCATAATCACTAGACCTCCTCCTTTGTCTGCTGGTCTAATGATAATTTCTTTGTCTTCCATCAATTCTTTCAAGGCCAATCTTTCTTTCTTTGTCAAATTATCTCTGACAGTAGTTTTCTCTCTGATGGATCTCAAATCTCTTACCATTTGTTTTTCAAATACCTTGATACAGTCGTTTTTCACTTGTTGTGGATAAAAAGTGGACTTAGGGTGGAGTCCAGTGTGTAAATAGGGAGTGAATTGATCCTTCATCTGATAGGTGTTCTCTTCGAAGAATTTTTTGATCGTGAGCTTTCTCACAAGTTTATGCAGATCTATGAATATATTGAACTTTGAATTATTGGAGTTAGGAGCAAATTTGAGTCCTTTCTGTAAGAGCTTTAATTCGTCTTTTGTCAGGGTTCAGTTGGATAGGTTTAAAATACCTATGGGTTCCGTTTCACTTGATTGTGGGTTCTTTCTGTGGGTTCTTCTTCTTGTTCTCTTCGTAGCCTTTTCCTTTGTATGGGGGATCGGTTCGGATCTTTTTTCTCTTGCCATGCCCGATTGGGGGAGAATAACCTCTCCTTTCGTAGTCCTAAAAAATTAGTTAAAATGGGGTGTTGTGAGACATTGGTGTGTGTGGTGGATTGGGCCGTATCAATTCTTGGTGTTGGAAGTTTCTTTTGAGGATCTCAACTATCTTTGGGTCTTCTTGGAGATGTGTATCTTCTAGTAGGTACATCACTTGGTCTTACGTTGTCTCTCCTTATATAGGGTCTGGAGTCTTCGTAGTTTCTTCTTGTAGGGTGTTCATAACGTGTTCCATATGTCCAATATTGAGACTGCGATGGGAATCTATGAGGTCTAGGCAAATAGCCTTCTCTATTATAGTGATATTCCTTCTTCTGCAGTCTATGATGATGCTTACCCGATTGGTTCCAATTGCTTTACCCGATTGGTTCCAATTGCTTTGTCTTCATAGATTTAAGTAACCAAATATGGTATGTTTTAATGGTTAATTGTTGTTTGTGAACTACTTTAAATGTGGACATTTATTTATTGATATTTATTATCGTCCATGTGTCTTTCTTACCAAACAAGGACTCAATTGCTGGGACATTACACTTCTATTCTGTGAGTGTGTTCTAATTTTAATTTCATTTTCAATAAATATGGATTTTTTAATATAAACACTTTGGACTTTTTTTTACTAACATTACCGATCATCTAGAGATTGTAGTACTATATATCTGTATTGGTGGTATAATAGTAACTGTTAGTTTGTTGCTGCTATCCGAGATTTCACTGATATACACCAGCATTGGTTACATTATATTCGAAACTTGACACTTATTGCTACTGTTATTCTATTGAGCAGAAGCACAATGTGTAGGATGTGATATTGGTACTGTTGCACTAAAAGAACATTGCTTATCATAGACTTTATTGGACATTATTCTATTTTTTCATCGCTTTGGATTTTATTGGACTATCAAGCCTGAAATTTTTTTCACACTTTGTATATTCAGAGTTTTTGCTGTTTAGTAGAAGACCCTTTTTACACCAGATTCTTTTATGAAAGGCTGGCACCTAGTGTATTTATGTAAATTACAACCAGTTTTTTATATTCCAAGTTCTGTATATTCTAAGACATTTTTGCACATTTTACTATTTCAGTAATTCATACATTTACAAGTGGTTTCGATATTATATTTTAGAGTTTTTTAATTTATATCATAGAAACATAGAAACATAGAATGTGACGGCAGATAAGAACCATTCAGCCCATCTCGTCTGCCCAATTTTCTAAATACTTTCATTAGTCCCTAGTCTTATCTTATAGTTAGGATAGCCTTATGCCTATCCCACGCATGCTTAAACTTCTTTACTGTGTTAACCTCTACCACTTCAGCTGGAAGGCTATTCCATGCATCCACTACCCTCTCAGTAAAGTAATACTTCCTGATATTGTTTTTAAACCTTTGTCCCTCTAATTTAAGACTATGTCCTCTTGTTGTGGTAGTTTTTCATCTTTTAAATATAGTCTCCTCCTTTACTGTGTTGATTCCCTTTATATATTTAAATGTTTCTATCATATCCCCCCTGTCTCGTCTTTCCTCCAAGCTATACATGTTAAGATCCTTTAACCTTTCCTGGTAAGTTTTATCCCGCAATCCATGAACCAGTTTAGTGGCCCTTCTCTGAACCCTCTCTAAGGTATCAATATCCTTCTGAAGATACGGTCTCCAGTACTGTGTACAATACTCCAAGTGAGGTCTCACCAATGTTCTGTACAATGGCATGAGCACTTCCCTCTTTCTACTGCTAATACCTCTCCCTATACAACTAAGCATTCTGCTAGCATTTCCTGCTGCTCTACTACATTGTCTGCCTACCTTTAAGTCATCAGAAATAATCACCCCTAATTCCCTTTCCTCATATGTTGAGGTTAGGACTCTATCAAATATTCTGTACTCTGCCCTTGGGTTTTTATGTCCAAGATGCATTATCTTGCACTTATCCACATTAAATGTCAGTTGCCACAATTCTGACCATTTTCTAGTTTACCTAAATCATTTGTCATTTGGCTTATCCCTCCTGGAACATCAACCCTGTTACATATCTTAGTATCATCAGCAAAAAGACATACCTTACCACCAAGACCTTCTGCAATATCACTAATAAAAATATTAAGGAGAATGGTTCCAAGTACAGATCCCTGAGGTACCCCACTGGTGACAAGTCCAAGCTTCGAATATATTCCATTAACTACAACCCTCTGTTGCCTGTCACTCAGCCACTGCCTTACCCATTCAACAATATTTGAATCCAAACTTAAAGATTGCAGTTTATTGATAAGCCTTCTGTGTGCAACTGTGTCAAAAGCCTTACTGAAATCTGGGTAAGCAATGTCTACTGCACCACCCTGATCTATAATTTTAGTTAACCAATCAAAAAATCAATAAAGATTAGTTTGGCATGATCTCCTGAAGTAAACTACATATTTACTGTCTCTGATCTTGCCCAGAAATCATGTGTTTTTAGATGATGTTCATCAATCCTATCCTTTAACATGGTTTCCATCACTTACTAGTAAGGCTGACTGGTGCTGGAAGAGCTTATACCAGCACTGCATAAAATTAGGCAGCATTTGCTAACTTCAATCTTCTGGGACTACTCCTGTTAACAATGATTGTGGTTAAATAAATCTGTTAATAGTTTTGCCTAGTACACCACTAAGCTCTTTTAATAGCTTTGGGTTAATATTCCATCGAATCCATTGACTTATTTGTCTTTACACTTTTGACAGTTGAAATAGAACCTCTTCCTCTGTAAACTCACGTGTAATAAATGACTCATTTATCCTTTTTCTCAACTGAGGTCCCTTTCCTTCATTTTCTTCTGTAAATACAGAACAAAAATATTCATTGGGGCAGTCAGCCTGACCTTTATCCTCTTCTACATACCTTCCTTCTTTTGTTTTTAATCTAACTAATCCTTGTTTTACTTTTCTTTTCTCATTTATGTATCTAAAAAATGTTTTGTCCCCCTTTTTTACTGACTGTGCTATTTTTCTCTTCTGTGTGTG
>OW240913.1:152805813-152831714 GCA_933207985.1 Pelobates cultripes | reverse complement strand
ACAGCACTATATACAGACTATCAGAGCTCTGTCTCGGCCGCCATTTCCTGCTCCTAGTTACCGGTGATCGCCTTACCTTTCAGGGGGAAAGAAGACGATAGGAAGCATGAAGCCCCGGCCACAGCCCCGGTCTGGAGTAGCTCAGCCATCCGGCCGGCCACGGTCACACGGAGAGGAGGAGAGCGTGTACAGCCCCACCTCTGAGTGACAGCTGGGGGCGGGGCCAGCGGCCGCCTATATATTGCCTGCCTGCTGGCTGTGTGTGCTCACTGTCTGCCTGGACTGGCAATCCGTGTGCTCTGAGACAGCCGTGGGTGTGCACCTTCTGGCGCTCTCTGAGGACCTCACTGCCTTATACCACGTGTCTGGGCACTGACTGTCACTGCAATCACACCCACTGCTAGTGTGTCACTGCAATAAGCACACACTGCTAGTGTGTCACTGCAATAAGCACACACTGCTAGTGTGTTACTGCAATAAGCACATACTATAGAAGTAACATCCTCACTGTCGGTGTGTCACTGCAACCAGCACACACTATGTATGGTCCTCGCACCCTCTGCCAGTGTGGCAGTGCAATCAGCAAATACTATAACTATACTATGTTAGTAAGGTCATAGTCACTGCTGTTTGTGTGCACACTAACATAGTATTACGATCTTACACCCACTGTCAGTGCCTCACTGGAATCAACACATTATATAAGGGTCCCACTATCAGTGTGTCATTGGAATTGGCACAGCACAGGTTATGTTAGGTTTCCATAGTTCCCAGTATCAGTATTTCACTGGAATCAGCACATAATATATAAAGTAACCCCTGTGTGTCACTGGAATCCTCTGGGTAATGCCCACATGCTTCACAATTCATGGAAAATGTACACATCTTATACCTGTACCTGTACTATATATACCTGTATATGTTATCTTTATTTAAACGACAATGTCATGCTAAGCTTACCTTTTCCCAATCGCGCTTCCTCTGCTCTTTCTCTGCACAAAGAGACTCCCAATGGGCCTTTTTTGGGACTGATAAAAGAAGATTGAAGAAAAAAAGAAGATATTTAATTTTACAGGTATTTAGTTTTTTGCCACCCCTCACTATTATTAGGGTGAGGGGGGTAGGAAGGGCATTTATTTGGGGGGTGACTAGGGGTTTGGGGTCACTATGCACTCGGGGGGAGGCATCTAGGAGTCACTGTGGGTGATTATGGGGAGAATCAAACGTAGAGGAGTTGGGTGAGGGTTAAAAAAAAAAAAAAAACAGATGCGGCCGTGACAGTGCGCTTTAACTTACTTACTACCAGCTAGACCGGGGTGTTGAAACTTTTTTCAAAGAGGGCCAGATTTGATGAAGTGAACATGCGTGAGGGCCAACCTTTTTGCCTGACATTCTTTAATCCATTAAAATTGAATGCAAATTAACTATTTAATGCAAAGTTTATTGCAAACAGCATGATTTTCATTTCATCTCTTTATTCTGTCTCAGATCTCTTTATTCCTTCTCTTCTCTCTTTATTCTGTCTCTCTTTATTCTGTCTCTCTTTATTCTGTCCATTCTCTTTATTCTGCCCCTTCTCTCTTCATTCTGTCTCTCTTTATTCTGTCTCTTCTCTCTTTAAAATTATTCTGTTCTTTTTTACTCTTTATTCTGTCTCTTCTCTCTTTATTCTCTCTCTTCTCTCTTTATTCTCTCTCTTCTCTCTTTAGTCCGTCCCTTCTCTCTTTATTCAGTCCCTCTGAATTCAGTCCCTCTTTATTCTGTCCCTTCTCTCTTTATTCTGTCCCTCTTTATTCTGTTTCTCTTTATTCTCTCTTCTCTCTTTATTCTCTCTTCTCTCTTTTTTCCGTCTCCTCTCTTTATTCTGTCCCTTCTCTCTTTATTCTGTCCCTTCTCTCTTTAGTCCGTCGCTTCTCTCTTTATTCTGTCCCTCTTTATTCTGTCTCTCTTTATTCTGTCCCTCTTTATTCTGTTTCTCTTTATTCTCTCTTCTCTCTTTATTCTGTCTCTTCTCTTTTTATTCAGTTCCTCTGAATTCTGTCCCTCTTTATTCTGTCTCTTCTCTCTTTATTCTTTCCCTTCTCTCTTTATTCAGACCCTCTTTATTCTGTTCTTTTTTACTCTTTATTCTGTCTCTTCTCTTTTTATTCTCTCTTTATTCTGTCCCTTCTCTCTTTATTCTGTCTCTCTTTATTCTGTCCCTCTTTATTCTGTTTCTCTTTATTCTCTCTTCTCTCTTTATTCTGTCTCTTCTCTTTTTATTCTGTTTCTCTTTATTCTGTCTCTTCTCTATTTATTCAGTTCCTCTGAATTCTGTCCCTCTTTATTCTGTCTCTTCTCTCTTTATTTTGTTCTTTTTTACTCTTTATTCTGTCTCTTCTCTTTTTATTCTGTCTCTTCTCTCTTTATTCCGTCTCTTCTCTCTTTATTCTGTCCCTCTTTATTCTGTTTCTCTTTATTCTGTCTCTTCTCTCTTTATTCTGTCCCTTCTCTCTTCATTCTCTCTCTTTTTTTTCTGTCCCTTCTCTCTTTATTCTGTCCCTCTTTATTCTCTCTCTCTTTATTCTGTCCCTTCTCTCTTTATCCTGTCCCTTCTCTCTTTATCCTGTCCCTTCTCTCTTTATTCTGTCTCTCTTTATTCTGTCTCTTTTTATTCTGTCCCTCTTTATTCTGCACCTTTTTATTCTGTCCATTCTCTCTTTCTGTCCCAGCAGGGAGAAGGAACCAAATCCTGCGATTGTGCTCACCAAATCCTGCGATTGTGCTCACCAAATCCCGCGAATCCTGTGACGTCCAAGAGATTGTTAGAACGCAGACTGAAGTCAATGCACGTCCGTCTGCGTTCTCGCGATCTCTTGGCCCCCCAGTGAATCCCCGAGCGCTACTCAGGACCATGGCGTTCAAAGATCCAGTGATCCCAGGGGTCCTGAACGGCGCTCGGGGATTCATTGGGGGCCACAATAGATAGATTTACCAAATTAACTGTGGGACCGTATTAAACCGGAACGCGGGCCGGACTTTGGACATGACTGAGCTAGAGTGAAGGCCCATCTTATACATCTGCTGTTTTCATAGTGCTTGTCCTTATATTCACTCACTGTGTGAAAAGCATCCCTAGTAATTGCCAGATACCATCTTTAATGGGTTGTATTGTAAAATTTGTATAGTGTTGGTGGCACTATTGTGTAATGTCATTGTTAAAACGTATCAATGAAGGATGGATTGTATTTCTTAATTTCTAGAGGTACTATGGTATTAGGTATAGACTTCTAAAACTTACAATGAGAGTACATTTTCATATAGTATTTTTATATTAATTGCTACTGCATTTCTGATCAGAGGCCAACTTTGTTTCATTGTCCTTGTATGTATATTGTACATACAATCAGAATTTTAATCTGGTGAATGCAGGCAAAAGGACTATAAACCTGATCTCCTGTGTGGCTCTGTCTAGGGAGGATCCTGTTGTCTAGCGCGTGTGAGAGTACAGCAGTGACTATGGCTTCTGGCAATTAAGCACTAGGAGCTGAAGAGAACCGGCCTGAGGAAGATGGGAACCTGCCTGAGGGAGATGGCGGCACAATCCCTTTTATGTGTCTTTCTTCCCTTCCCCTCTCTGTGTCTCTTTCTAATTCCCCCAGCCCCTTTTGTGTGTCTCTTACTCCTCTCCCCCAGCCCCTCTGCATGTCTCTTTCTTCTTCCCCAAGCTCCCGTGTGTCCCTTTCTCTCCCAGACCCTTTGTGTGTTTCTTTCTCCCTTTCCTAGCCTCTCTGTGTGTCTCTCTTTCCCTCCCTTTTGTGTGTCTTCCCCGGCCCCTCTTTGTGTCTCTATTTTCCCCCACAGTTATTTTTTGTGTCTCCTCCCAGCCCCTCTGTGTGTCTCCCTTTCAATATCAGCCCCTTCAGTGTGTCTCTCCCTTCCAGCTCCTCTCTGAGTCTCCCCTCCAAGCCCCTGCTGCAAATTAGGCTCCATAATTCCAGACTGGTCAGAGTGCCCATGATGACCCCCATCATCACAAAAAACTCCTTCAATGGGGATATGAGCATCAGAACTAGACCATGGAGCAATGGAATAAGGTGACCTAGTCTGATGAATCACATTTTCTTTTAGATCAGGTGGGTGGCCTGGTGCACATGCATTGTTTACGTGGGGAAGAAGGGGTAGCAGGATTCACTATGGGAAGATGGCAGGCTGGTGGAGGCAGTGTTATGCTCTGCTGGGTAACCTTGGACCCTGGCATTCTTGTGGATGTTACTTTGATACGTACCACTTACCTAGAGATTGTAGCAGACCACATACACTCCTTCATGGCAATGATGTTCCTTGATGGCAGTGGCCTCTTTCAGCAGGATAATGCACAAAATTCAGGAACATGACAAAGAGTTTAAGATGCTGAATTGACCTCCAAATTTCCCTGACCTCAGTCCAACTGAGCATCCGTGAGTTGTGCTGGAACAACATATCCAATCAATGGAGTCCCCACCTCCTCCTTGAAGGACTGAACTAGTCTGCTGCTAATATCTTGGTATCAGATAAGAGCTGTTTTGAGAGCACAAGGGGGGGGGTTACACAATATTAGACAGGTGTTTTGAATGTTGTGGCTCATCAGTGTATATGAATGATTGTGTATTGTGTACAGTAATACAATCTTATTCAGCAAAAATAGATGTTTGTGTTGCAAAATGGGTTCGTGCTTGGTGGGTTTACGGCTATTATTGTGTTTGACGCTAGGAAACACTGCACAGTGCTCACACACTGCATAGCACACACTGGACTGAACATAGTGTAAATATGCATTTTCTTTCTCAAAAAAGTTAAAAAAAATAAGTAAAATATAAGTGTATTGGTAACCTAGTCTCACACTGGTGTCAATGACAAAATCCCTGCCAAATCATATCTCCCACTCAAAGTTATATCAGTTTCTCCTGGCAGTAGCTGCTAACTAAATACAGCATTAAACACTAATGTGGTGGACCGCCTGGTACCCCGACTGGGTATCTCCGCCAACTCACGCTTCCTAGTAATCACCGAGTACCATAAGCACTGCACTGGGACACCATAAGCACTTCCAGCCTTTAGCTGCCGCTGCTGGTCTGGGGTGTCCGCCCACCCTGGAACCAAGTTCTGGATCCAGCTCCCAGTGGGTAGACCTCTCCTCCAGAGAGTATCGCAGGTATAGCAAGTATAGCTGTTCCCCCCGACACATGAGCCGAGGCTTAAAGCTGGGAGTAGACTGTTTGATGCAGGCAAACACTCACAATTTATACACACATTTTAACCCCCAACAGCCTCATTTACATACAATAGGGCACATAGAGCACTATAGTACAAGGAAGGGTGGGGTCAGACAAGGGCTGATGGTAAATTGAGGAGGGACAAAGCAGCTAGTTTAAACTGGTCTGGCAGTGTCCCTGGGACAACGCCCTCATGGGGAAACAATAGGCACATACAAGCAATACAGTCATCATACTCCTCCTGCCTGCCTGAGAGATAATTGAGTCAGAAACTGTACAAACTCAATTATCTCCAGGTACAGAAAAAAAACACAATTCCGCAATACCCCAAAAGTACCCCCAATATTCATGGCAACCCCTCAAGAGTCACATCCCCGGATAGCGCTGATCTGAGTGACCATCATATCCAAAAATCACTCAGATCGGTTTAGTGGTTCGGATTTTCCATGGACGTCCACTTTTAACATGTCTTTTTACATGGACCATAGTCAGGAGGCTAGCCAACAGACTCCTCCAGGAACATGTGGCAGAGGCATCTTTACCACAACTAGAATCAATGACCCAGGCTATTTCTAAATCCAACATGGAAACAGCAAAGGGAAAAATACTGCTGGTCTGTCTATCTCAGTAGTTGAAGTTAAAGTGTCTAGGAGAATCATGCTTGGAATTGCTGGTCTTCAACATTAAGTGGCTGTCTCCTGTCCCCTAACCATCAATCATCTTATCATCTTTTTTTGGCTATCTCTACATAGGACAGGAGATCCAGACCACATGATTGGGCAGACTCTCTCCACTACCCCCGACTCCTCACCCCCCAATTAACAATGTATTTACTAATATGTGTATATGTTTTGTTTTCAATGCCACCATTGTGAGAGACTTTGAAAGAACTTTAAAATCCTCACAAATATATATCATGGGGTTTTTGTTTTTTTCAATGACTCACTGGAACGCAAATATGAGGTGGAATGCAAAAAGAAGGTGGAGCCTATTCATCTGTGATGAAAAAAAACAGATATGACTTCACAGGAAGTGACATCACTTAGGAATCATATTAAAACGGAATGTGGGACTTGATGGTTTACTGCACCAGACTGAAGCATGTCTCTGGAACTATTTATAATATTATTTGATATTTGAATTGTACGTTCTAATAAAGTATATACTTTTTAAGGTTTATACTTTTATTCATTTTATTTTTTCACCATCAATGTTCCTGCATTCTACAACCAAGGGTGGTATGGTCCCCTAACCTTACTCTGCTGTTCAACTGAGCCAAATATTTAACCTATTTATACAATAAAATTTGTTACCAATGATATCACACTATTTATACATCTCTTTCCTTGAGATACTGCATACTACTGCTGAATACACAAGAAAACTCCTAAACTACTCTTCATAAAGAAAAAGAGGCAGGTCGCCTAAACGGACCTACATGCGAATAACTCCCAGAGCTAGGTTATAGCTCTGGAATATGTGAGTGTTCCAATTTATGTGTATATCACACTTGTGTACATAAGGGGTACTGCACTATTTCTGTATTTTTTTTATATTTTTCTTAAAGATATACACAACATAGGATGTTCAAGGATATGTAAAAATATGGTATATATACAATCCTTGCGTAAAATTGAATAATCTCGGAGCGCTAAGTTGTTTTATACAGAATATATAGGGACAAAGCAGAAATAGCCTATATTCAATTACAGATTAATAATATACTATTTACAAAATTAATATATGTTTCAGCTACAACACTTCAGTGTGTTCCCTTCACCACACAGTAAGAATAATCCAAAAAAATCTATTTCAAGAAGTGGAGCGACATTTAGGTGATCAGCCCCTTCCCACATGCAACCAAAATTAGGAAATGAAGGAATAAATATATTTATACTCCTCAATGGGTAGCAGTCACACGTTCAAAATCATATGTTGCATATAAAAAAAAAAGAATTAAAAATAATGATAGAGCAGATCTGTATATATGGTGTTTAAATTGTACCTTTATATATAGTGCTAATTAACACATGCATTTTTTTGTATACTTAATAAATTTAATAATTGAACAACAATTTATTCACATTAAAACATTAAAAATACAAAATACAAAGCACTCAAAAATGTATTGAAAATGGTAAACAGATAACAGCTTACTAGAGTTGATGGTGAGTACAACGGTATATTTTCCTGTGACTCACAAGCACGCTTCCCCACACTGGGAGATGTCTCCTACAGGCAAGTTAGGCGAGGTTCTGATATATGGAGTCCAGATTGCAAGCTGATCCGCTGTAATGCAATCGCCATTCAAACCTCCCGGCTTCCACTTGGTCCCTCCCACCTTACGCGCGTGCTGACGTCGTCTACGCGTTTCGCCGTTCTCAGACGGCTTCGTCAGGACGTAATGAGGCTTCCTTACACCGTGCTCCCAAAGGCTTTTATAAGGCAGAATGTCTCTCTAATTGGTACACTTCACATTATACGTGTACCGCCCAAAACATGCACGGGCAATCAGCCTTTGAATTAATTTGATTCAGCAAGCACTTCATATTGCTAATGAAAGGCTGCTTTATCACAACGCCATATTTAACAACTCATATCACCATAATAAAACTTATGAACACACTAACATATTATAACCAATTGATGCATTATAGAGATATATTATAAAATATCATTATTAAATCAACAATGTGTATATATAGAATTTAAAATAGAACATGATGAGAATACATACTATAAGTACAATTTAAAATGGAACATGATGAAAATACATATTGTAAGTACCTAGTTATGCGGAGATAGGGAAAAAAACACAAATGTCAGTAGCATTCTTACAAATGTATATTACCACTTATAAAGAGATAAAATAACTATCTCCACTACCCATGCAATTTAAAGTGACAGTGCAAGTATATATGCAGACACAAAGAAAAGTGTTGTATGCAAACTCCATTGAACAAATTAAGTAAGATTGAATAAAATTGGACTTAGTTCAGGATGGAGGTGGATACTTGTTACATTCCCTCTATTGTTTTACATGGACTAAACATTATATTATTTAATTTGAAGCTTCTAATTAATTTTAAAAATGACAGATTTCGAAATCATTGTTAAGTCCATTGAGAATGAGGGTATTTAATTCATTTATCCACCTCATTTCTGTACAGCCTAGACTTTGAATAAAATTACCACCCCTCCAGTTTTTATTATATACAATCCTTGTTTGCATTTGGTGTACCGTTAAATTTTATTTATATATTTAAGCGCTCCACTGAATCTGGTACAAAAAATTCTGTCTTTGATGTGATTTTTGGAGAATTGCACATTACAGTGTGGTAGCGGCTAAGAGATTAATTATACATTATACTGTGATATCTATCCATGTATTTACACCTAGTTAACAAACAACACAAATTAACAAACAACATGGTGTTTGTAGCGGAGAGCTGGTATTTCACAGGTTATCTCCACTAAAGATCCCAGTGAGGCTCAGGAACAAGTAATACAATCCCATGTAACAATAGTTACAGCAAGCAAGGTAATCCACGAATATCCCAATACAGATCCCAATGACTGGACGTCACACAGCATCAGGAGCAGAACTGAACTTTTAATCACACAACCTCCTTTTAAAGGTTTCTCCCATGCAAGGGAGGGATTCACATTAATTTATACAGTAGCCAATAGTGTAATAGTTACCTCCCACACATCTCCTCCCCTCAGTATGACACATAATCCACTTATATATACTGCAGTTTTACCCGATTTCTGGATGTACCCCAAAACAGTCAGATATAATTATATAAGGGGTACCCCCTGGTAGCCCTGATCTGGGTGACCAACATATTCAAAATTCACCCAGATCGGACCAGGGGTTCGGGAGTTAGGTGGAAGAGGCAATTTGACAGACCGCACACGAGGTAGTATCCGAAAAAGGCTCCATGTGTTTTGGCCTTGCGGTCAGTCTCTGTTCGGGAGATAAAACATATAGAATTACTTGCCATCTAACGTTAAATCAGTATTCGTATGAATACCCTTGTTCGGTACATTTAGTTCACCGAACGAGGTGCTGGTTGGCCCCTCCGTTCGGGAGTTATGGAGCTCTGGAGGTCTCAGCGATGTTCGGGTGATTGAGTGTCCGATTTGAGCTCCAGACACTTGACGACCAAACACCGCTGAGATTTTCTTGCGTAAGATGGCCGCCGCCACGCGGTTCATATGCCGAACGGCGGCCACCCAGATATGTATACAAAGTACCGATTGCATGGTCAATTAGCTTGCGGTTACAGAAGTGTGAAAGCCTAACGAAGTGCACACTTCTCTCTGGGGCGGTCTGATGATTCGGTAGTTTTCATTCGGATGGAACACGGGCTGAAAACTACCGAACAATCAGACGAATGCTACATACAATACATCTATACAGGGAATAATCACACGAAATACATTTTTAAAGCAAACTTTGAGGACAGCCCCATGCCATCCGCTACAGTGTTCATGAAAAGAATGGTGTGGATCATGGTTGTATCACATTTCTGAGTTGGAGCAGCTGGCACACTGGTATTTATTTCAGGAGGGGATTACCTAATAAATAAGTACAGATGCTAACTGTATAGCAATTACACTGCTTTTTCTCTGTACAATCCTTGTTTGCAAACCCAACAGGAAATAACTTAAACTAAAACTATACATGTGTGCATCTAACAGCCTTAATTAGGTACTATTATCTTGTTTATCTAGTGATGAGCAGACACCCTTGTGAATTCAGCGAGGTGCTTTAATAATTGCTTTGTGACTTATTATTGCTGACAGAAAAACATCTTGTAGACACTGTAGATTTTTTTTAGATTACACATTCATGCTAGTCACTAGACTTGTGCGTTTGGTTTCATGCGAATTGTGATTTGTGGGTATTGTGGGTATTGGTGACTCATCCAAATTCCTGGTGGAGGCTGGGGGTAATTTAAGAGGCCCATCCCATAAGTATTGGGCCTTAATAGTAACTGGGTAACAATGGCTGCCCGGTCGCTAGTCTTAAATATTTGGTAGATAGGCTCCCACCTGCTGCATGGAAGATGGGGCATAGTGATGCTTTAAACTACCCTTATATAAATGTGGGGGTCTAATTGGCTGTTAGGGGGTTTAAAAGAAAACGGATGCGGACATGACAGTGCCACTTTAACTGTTTGCACTTTGCAACATTGTTGTGTAAGCATGGTGATGTTCTGTGACTGAGTATTGCATTGATTTAAATCAGTAGAAAAAAACTAATTATAATAATAATTTAATTGGCTAATATACTTTGAAAAATTATTGTGTGTGCACAGAATTTTAGTTGTACTCCAGCTTCCTTTCTCCAGTGTACACATTTCAGAGAAAATGAATTCAAAGGAACATCCAAACACCTTCAGCTTGCTTAAGTGTTTAACATGTGTCCTCTTTTTTCATCTTTAAAAAAGTGCAAATTTCAATAGAAGCTAGCATTTCTATAAATTAACCTTGTTAACCTGTTACTATTTGGTTGTTTAACTCAGTAGAGCTACATTGAAGAGGCAGCAATTGCCCAGAGCACCTGCCTTGCAAAGACTTCTCATTGAGCTGCATTGGGAAGTATTCGATTGGACAGACACAGAAAGTATGGGCTGGGGAACGGTGGGAGGGTTTCGGACAAGAAATGTGTAGTTTTTGCAAGATATTTATAGATATGATCCCCTTTGGAAAAAAAAAAATCATAATTACATGCCTGCATGCTGACCGACTGAGGAAGCCCTGATTATAGGGCGAAACGCGTTTTGGTAACCCAGTGACTAATTTTTTGGACTCCTTTTATTATATTGGACTATTTTAAGTTTTATTGGAGATACTCTCCTTATATTTGCTCCTGCCTTTATTGGGATTAATAAACACTTTACTGTTTCAAGTAAGTGTTTCCTGCTTGTTGTTTCTGGTCATTGGAAGATCCACAGAAGGAAGGGGACATCCTACAAATGGTCCCAGTGCTATTCTATGAGAGCCACATGTTCTTGTTTGGTTCTCGGTTTGTGAGTACGTAATCATCTACATTTATACTCTGGATATCCATTTGTTTACTGTATTGCACTATTGTGTTGTTTTTATTCTCTTTTAGAGATTTTAAGGAGTGCGATCCACCTATTGTATGTATTTATAGTTAAATATGGTATATCTATTAAATAGTATTTATTTATTTTTATTTTGAAAGCGCAGTGTTACTTTAATTTTGTTTTCTAAGTTGTAAAGGCAGTTAAGTAACTTGCTCTGTCAGTGATTTTTTTTCCTCCTTACAATTAACAATGAAGGTGTTTGGAAGTAAAGTGAAATTTTATAACAAGACACGGAGGCTCATATTGCATATCCCTTTCTTTACTGTCCACCAATAGCAGCAAAGAATACAAACAGAATGAAAAAATAATGAACATACAGAACATAGGCCCCTCCCCGCTCAGGTCCCAGTATAATAGGCAGCACTTCCCTTCCATTTCCCTCTTTCTTTGCTGCTCCGACACAAAGATAAGTACATGTCACATTTTTCTCTTCATATATTTTCTATTGTACTGTTTTTTTCTCATTGATTTATTATACAGTTGCTTACTGGTAACTGGTAGTATTCTGTATTATTATTATATTGTTTTACATTTATTTTGTATTTATTTTACACTTATTTTATATATTTATTTTATGTTTATCTTCATATCTAGTATTATATTGTTTTATTATATTTGGATGTCTTTATCCTGCATTGGTTTTTCTGTACACTGTTGTTTCCTTCACTTACCCAGGGTCCAGACCTCCCCTGTCACTCTATATTGCTGTATTCTATCCTCCTTTCCTTCCTCCTCCCTGCCCTCAGCGCCATTTTGCGCACGTTTTCTCCCCTACCCGGCTGTGTATGCGCAGAGGATCTCATACAAGAGGATCTCGGACGTCAGAGCCCTGGATTTCGATGCCAGGTCATATACCCCGGACGGGGTCACATTCAACATCAGCCGGCGGACTAAGACTTCTATCAAATCGGTATCCTACCCTAGTTTCCCTACCTCTCCATCACTGTGTCCAGTGGCCTGCCTACGCGAATACGAAACTCGCACCAACTCTCATCGCTCCGCCACCTCTCCACAGTTATTCTTATCATTTCTCCCCCCTTTCCACCCGGTTTCCAGCACAACCTTGTCACGATGGGTGAAATGGCAGGTATTGATACCACGGTCTTTGGCGCCCATTCGGTCCGGGGGGCCTCAGCCTCTTCGATGATGACTGCAGGCGCGCGCCTGGAGGACATTATGAGGACGGCTGACTGGTCAAGGGAGTCTACATTCCGGGAGTTTTACTTTCGCCCGGCCCCACATACATTCGCTGCGGTAATGGATCAACTTTAAACTTGCAATATGAGCCTCCGTGTCTTGTTATAAAATTACATCATTTTGCTATTACATGACGAAAAGTCACGATTTTATTAAAGACACGGAGGCGAGTATTGTCCCACCCTTCTTATTCTTACACGGTTATAATAATTTTTCCCTCCCAGGTTAATACACGCTACAATACACCACATCGAATGGTTTTTGTACAGTAAGTGGGGCCATACTGCGAGAATTAAGTTTATGTAACGTAATGGTAAATCACTCTTTTTTGTGGGACTGTGCATATGTGGGTTATTTCTCACCCGTTTAACCTTGATACTAGTTGCAAGTATCGACTTTAACCTGTCGGCTCCTGTTCCTTTATGTTTTCACAGCTTAACTCGACAAGAAGGCAAGCAGTCATCCGGCTTAGGAGGACTCCCCCCGCTGTTATCCGGTGGTCCTATGAATCCTATGGTCACGCTTCCCAGTTGTTGATGTTCTACCCTCTTCAGTTATAAGTTGTTACCTGGGGACTTTTTTTCCTCACAATTCCTGGTTTGGACATTTTTTACCTTGGTCGGATCTTCAGAAAGAGGGAAATGGAAGGGAAGTGCTGCCTATTATACTGGGACCTGAGCGGGGAGGGGCCTATGTTACTGTATGTTCATTATTTTTCATTCTGTTTGTATTCTTTGCTGCTATTGGTGGACAGTAAAGAAAGGGATATGCAATACTCGCCTCCGTGTCTTTAATGAAATCGTGACTTTTCGTCATGTAATAGCAAAATCATGTAATTAACTGTTATTGTGAGATAGATTGGTGAATGCATTTAATTTAGTTTTCTCAGCAACTATGCTGCACAGTTTTGCACAGTCACAAAAGGTGGTAAAGAGAAGATTTCTTCTGCCACTGTGTCTATTTTTTTCTGACTTCATTTTCTGAATTTCCTTGGCATATGAGTCCTTGAGTTGTACTCAGCTGCTTGTACACTACATGCAGTTTACATTTCGAAAACATTCATGTGATTGCATTTGAGAGTCTATAAAACCTGTTTTGAATCTATCACAAACATCAAGTAATTTAACTGAACTCTATAGGAGTATGTATTCCTCGCATTATAGTGGTAGAAAGCGTGCTTAGCTAATCAGCCCGCTTCTCTGTGGAGATAGGTTTCTAACTTTAACTCCGTGACAGAGATTATCAATCTTGATGATCTCAGCCAATCCAATTTTTACATGGAAAAGCATTGGGAGGCTTTTGCACATGCGCAGCAAAACACCTTTACCAATCAACATCTTATAGAGATTAATTGAATCGATGCATCTCTATTCAGTGTCTTCATGCAGATTGTGGAGATGCTGAACATAGGTGCTGCGTATTGTGCAGCAATGAGATAGGAAGCATCTCTAGTGACCGTCTGAGTGCCGTCTAAGCAGCAATGTAAACACTATAATCACCTGAACAACTTTAGCTTAATGAAGCAGTGTATAGAACATGCCCCTGCAGCCTCACTGCTCAATCCTCAGCCATTTAGGAGTTAAATCCCTTTGTTTATGAACCCTAGTCACACCTTCCTGCATGTGACTTGCACAGCCTTCCATAAACACTTTCTGTAAAGAGAGCCCTATTTAGGCTTTCTTTATTGCAAGTTCTGTTTTAATTAAGATTTTCTTATCCCCTGCTATGTTAATAGCTTACTAGACCCTGCAAGAGCCTCCTGTATGTGATTAAAGTTCAATTTAGAGATTAAGATACAATTATTTAAGGTAAATTACATCTGTTTGAAAGTGAAACCAGTTTTTTTTTCCATGCAGGCTCTGTCAATCATAGCCAGGGGAGGTGTGGCTAGGGCTGCATAAACAGAAACAAAGTGATTTAACTCCTAAATGACAGTGAATTGAGCAGTGAAATTGCAGGGGAATGATCTATACACTAAAACTGCTTTATTTAGCTAATGTAATTTAGGTGACTATAGTGTTCTTTAAGCTGTAATGGTTCTGTTGACTATAGTGTCCCTTTAATGTGCAGCCAAAGAAGGCATCTTTGGTTCTCTACCCTTGAAATACGGTAATTTGGCTGCACTGTACTGAGAAAAAATCATTACTAAGGTTTGTAAAGAGAAGGGAGAATCACTTGCATGATAACATTGGAGTTATTCACTAAAGGGAGAAATCAAAGTGAATTTCAAAATCAAGGTCAAAATAAATTAACTGAAAAATTTAAGCTTGAAGTCAGCTTTAAATTTGGTTAGTTTGATGTAAAATTTAAATTCACATTGAATTCTCACTTTAGTGAAAACCCCTTTATGATTTAACATTTCTGCAACCAGAGTAACATTCATAACTTTGGTAAACAAATGCAGGTATAATAAGCCGTCAGAGCAATACGCAAGTGAATCTAGAAGACCTCTATGGTTATTATTAAAGTGGGAATTTTGCTGCATTCAAAGCGAATTTAAAATTTAAGACCACAATAACAAGATTGGAAAAAAACACAAGTCAGCTATACTTTACAATTCAACTATTTTTGTCTAAAATTTTGAAATTCGCTTTGAATCCAGATAACTCTCACTTTAGTAAATAACTTTAACAGTCATTTTGTACTACGTAGTTCAATAAAATGCTGCTTGTTCAGGAACATATAGACTTCAGTAAACTGCTTAAAGTAGTGGTGCAAAGTTCATGAAAATCAGTTGGAAGTCTGGTTTTACCAGCTATTCCTCATTGTAGCTGGATTATCTAGATATGTGACCGTAGACAAAGTGAAAGATAGAAACACGTATCGCAATTGCTTTATTTGGGTCTATTAATATTTCAGTGCTCATTTATACAACAACTAAAACAGGTCACTGAAGTTTGAATATTGTAACCAAACTGAACTTTGTCACAAATACATTCTGTGGATTAAAAAGGTTCAAATAGGTTAGGCCTGGGGGAAATTCATAAATATGTAACAGCACAAAACACAGTGCATCTTCATTATAATATCACTGTTTGGATAACTCTTCCCCACATCACATTCCAATTCATGTACATACAGTTGCAAGAAAAAGTATTTGAACCCTTTGGAATGATATGGATTTCTGCACAAATTGGTCATAAAATGTGATCTGATCATCTAAGTCACAACAATAGACAATCACAGTCTGCTAAAACTAATAACACACAAAGAATGAAATGTTGCCATGTTTTTATTGAACACACCATGTGAACATTCACAGTGCAGGTGGAAAAAGTATGTGTCGCAAGGTCCAATCAAGTGCTTCTCATAGTTATATAGTTACATAGCTGAAAAGAGACTTGCGTCCATCAAGTTCAGCCTTCCTCACATTTGTTTTTTTGCGGTTGATCTAAAAGAAGGCAAAAAAAACCCAGTTTGAAGCACTTCCAATTTTGCAACAAACTAGGAAAAAAATTCCTTCTTGACCCCAGAATGGCAGTCAGAGTTATCCTTGGATCAGGCAGTTATTACCCTACATTGAAAAATGACATCCTTGAATATTCTGTTTTTGCAAGTATGCATCTAGTAGCTGTTTGAACATCTGTATGGACTCTGATAAAACCACTTCTTCAGGCAGAGAATTCCACATCCTTATTGTTCTTACAGTAAAAAAACATTTTCTTTGCCTTAGACAAAATCTTCTTTCTTCCAGAGAACTGTTTAACCAGATTACAGCACATGAGGGTGTTCATTGCTGTTCAGGAGAGGGAGGAAGAGAATGAATGTCAAAAAATAAAACTTCCTTGCACTGCCTGCAAGGAAGAAGCTCATTACATCTGTCACTGATGACAGACAGAAATTTGGCACAGAACTGACACTAGGCAGACCAGAAAAGTTGTGTGTGCAGTGGGTGCAACTACCCCCAGGCAAAACAAGTGCCAATATCTATCTC
Source organism: Pelobates cultripes (assembly GCA_933207985.1). Classification (NCBI taxonomy): domain Eukaryota; kingdom Metazoa; phylum Chordata; class Amphibia; order Anura; family Pelobatidae; genus Pelobates; species Pelobates cultripes. Next base: position 152,815,227 of record OW240913.1, on the reverse strand, counting down.
TATATAGAGCTACCCTCAAAAATCTCAGGGAACTTTAAAAAAAATATTGGCTGGCCCCCTTTACTTAGATACACATTCCTTGGCACACAGACATATACACACATAAACTGTCATACACATAGTCTTTCAGGATACACACATACACATTGCCAGAGACAAATATAAAATGTCATGCACACACTGTCACACAGGTACACAATGTTAGAAACACACACACAGATTCCCGCACCCAGCATCAAACAGACACACAACTGGACATGTACACACAGTCATATATATTCTCATACACAGATAGACACACATTTAGCAAGAGACTAATGCATACTTTGTCAAACACATAGTAAGATACACACACTGTCAAAAAGACACACAGCCAGACACACACACGTGCACACACACACGATAAATACGCACACACAGCAACTGTCAAACAAACACAAAGCCATACATACATATACACACAATAGATACACCCATCCACTGTCAAACAGATACAAAGCCAGGCACACACAGAATAGATATACATACACTGTCAAACTGACACACAGTCAGAGACACACACACGCACAATCAGTCACTTCCAAACACAGATCTTAAACTTCTTTTCTCCACAGTAACTAGCCATGAATATCCCCTGCCCCTACCATTCACTCTCCACAGGCAGTCCTTCATCACATACCATGTATTGCAACTTGCAATATAACATGTCCCTGTCCCCTCTACACACTGCTTCAATCAGTATTTTAGCTATCAGTTAGAGCAGCTCTATGATGACGCTGAGAGGAAGTAATATCTATGATATCACTTCCTCCAGTGCTGCCTTTCAATGAAGCTGTGCAGGCTCCCTTATAATGAAGGGCCCCTTTGATACTGCTAACCAATACAGTCTGGTTCAGGGAGACATACCAGACTCCTACCGCCATTACAACTTCTAAAAACAAAACTGGTAGTGGTGGTTGGAGTAACTGTTCATTTTAATATATTACGTCTTTCTGCAAGTAATGCATTATGGTGGCAGTCAGTGCTGCAATGGGTAACATACATTAAAATTAAGTACATGTATATGACAAATAAAAAGGAAGTTCTATTTAGTTTTGAATTGAGGATTTGTCTCTGGTAATTATAAAATAGGTGGTTGGTACTCCTAATTAAAAAAAACAAAACAAAAACAACTAAAACCAACAAAAACTAAAGTATTAACCCCCATAAATAAATAAACTAATAATAATAATTTTAAAAAACAAACAAAAAAATAATGGTAAAAATAAATCAATAAATTTATATAGAAACATAGAATGTGACGGCAGATAAGAACCATTCGGCCCATCTAGTCTGCCCAATTTTCTAAATACTTTCATTAGTCCCTGGCCTTATCTTATATCTAAGATAGCCTTATGCATATCCCACGCATGCTTAGTGGGCGGTTGCAAGATGTTAGCAGGAACAGCATACACTGAGAGGCACAACCAAGTTGCTGGGGTTGTGTACATCTGCACAGATTATGGGCTCGTACTGCCTAAGTCCAGATGGGAGATACCACAAAGGGTAGCTGAGAACGACAGGGCTAAGATCCTGTGGGACTTTCAGATCCAGATGGACAAGCAAGTACTGGCTAACCAACCTGAGATCGTGGTGGTAGACAAGGAACGGAAGAATGCAGTCGTGATGGATGAGGCAATACCCTGTGACTATAACATCAGGAAGAAAGAACATAAAAAGATTGAAAAATACCAAGAACTAATAAAAGAGCTAGAAAGAATGTGGAAAGTGAAGGCAGTAGTAGTCACTGTTGTGATAGGAGAATGCTGGGCTCTTACTCCCAAGTTGGGGGAGTGGCTTTCACAGATTCCAGGTGGGACATCTGAGATCGTTGTCCGGAAGAGTGCATTTTTTCAAAGATACTGCGCAGAACCCTCAAACACCCAGGCCTCTGGTAGAGAACCCAAGAATGAGGAATAAACATACCACCCAGGAGGGGTGAAAAACATCAATATACATACACTGTCAAACTGACACACATATATATGCGTAAAGTTTACATGTACTGTTTTGTACCTTTGTGATGGAATGTTATTCAAATGTTTTTATACTTGCTGTTATGTTGACTCTTTTGTGCTTTTCCCATTTTGTATCTTGAAAACCCTCACAAACCATTAAACAACAATATCTTCTTCAAATAGTTTACACACACTGCTTACTTCTTTTGTCGTAGTGGTGAGGTGAACATTACTCTAGATTAGAAAAGAACTGAATAACTGAACAAATGTTTTTTTCATGCTTTTTATTTCATTTTGGAATGCATCCAAGTAAACATTTAAACAGTGGATATCTTGGTGATGTTGTCATGGTTTCAGATTTCATATGGTTGAGGAATTTCATGTCCATTTAACACAGAAATCAAAATGTAACTAAATATTATGTTAATACTATTTGCAAAAATAGTTTTCAGCCGAATCAATTTTCACAAAAAAACATTATTCTGATATTCATCCATGTGATGGTTTGGCTTGTCCAATTATTGTCCATGCAAAATATTCAGAAACTGATTTGAATGAACTAAAAACATTAAAATGGGTGTACTGCAAATATAAATATTATGTATGTGTTTACCAGTAAACTGCATTTTGCATCATGAGGTTCACATAGCAAGTGAGAAAAAGTAGCAAAAAGGAAAAAAATAGGAGGAGAAGTAAAAAAATACTGCAGGTTTATATAGAAATTTACACTTTTATAAATTAACCTGGTTACACCTCCCCTGGGTTTCAATCAGTGAACAGCTCCTACTACTTCCTGGTTTGGTTTGTTCTGTGGAACTAAACTCGAGGGAGCAATTGCAGTTGCTTGCCTCTTGAGTTTAGCATCACTGAAAAAGTAACAGGACCAATTGTTTGACAGCCAGGGGGGCGAAACAAGTTAATTTATAAAAGTTGCAATTTGTATTGAAATTTGCACTTTTTGTATAGTGAGGAAAAAATGACGCACTTCAGTAATAACACACTTCAGGAAACTAAAGTACTCCAGGTGTTTGGAGTTTTCCTTTAATATACTATACATATTTCACATATGTTATTATACTTTGTTACTAAGTCCCCAACACATTCCACAACGCAGTAGATTGGTAAAATTGGTACAAGCAAAAAGACAAAGGTATTATACATCCCTGAAAAAATATATTTTTAGGAATTATTTTAAAGAAAAGAAGACTAGAGGAAAGACTAACCGCTGTGTAAGTGTGTTCCAGAGAGTTTTTGCCTTGCAAGAGATGTCCTGCAATCTAGCATTGGAGATTGAAGAGGTGATAAAAGAAAATGCAAGCAGCAGACCTTTATTAGCCCTTAGGGGGTGGCCAGGAGTATATTTATTTTTAAACAGGTACAGCAATATCAGTAAGGACTAGAAGTACAGTTCTATCATTTACATAAGAGCACCCAAAATTGACATAGGATGTAATGACATTTTAAAGGGGCAGCATCGACATTGAAACCAGCAAAGAAGCTTTACAACAATCTACTGAACTAAGAACGTGTCTTGAATTTGGTAAAGGAGGAACAAATCATCCCATTAAATTATTGTATTATTCAAAAACTTGTATTGTTTTACATTATTATGAGCATAAAAACATTTAATAAAGTGAAGAAATCTAAATTTAATTTAAAATGTGTGTTTCATATTGTATTTTTAATATATTTGTATAATATTGTGATAAATAAAGCATGTATCCTCTTTGGAGATAACCATTTGGAGCAAAATACTGTAAAATATTACAATGAAAACAAACATGATACATTTATGGTATAATACATGAAATATGAAGAAGTCACTTCAGGGTGCCCATACTGTGGAATAATCCTGTGTCTCCGGAACCGAATATTAATTTGTAAAGTGGAAAGCAGCTGTGAAATGAAATGTTGCTTTAATCTTCTTTGCTTACATGAGTTTCAGGAATATGTTGATGGTGTTTCTATTTATTTAGCAAAAAGTTAAAACAGCCATAAAGAGCTAATATTGTTTGTAAAAAAATAATAATAAAGAAACGGTTTATATACACATAGGACAAGTATGCCCGTTTATTTGTACATTCTGAGTTGCTTGACTCTCTCTTTTTACTCTTCAGGACCGTACCAGCACTCTGTGTTTTCTTGGGACTGGAACGTCCATGGTACTGTGGCTATTGCATCAGACATTGTTAAAGGACCACTATAGTGCCAGGAAAACATACTCGTTTTCCTGGCACTATAGTGCCCTTAGGGTGCCCCCACCCTCAGGGTCCCCCTTCCCACCGGGCTCTGGGGGGAGGAAGGGGTTAAACTTACCTCTTTTTCCAGCACCGGGCTGGGAGCTCTCCTCCTCCTCTCCGCCTCCTCTCCTCCTCTTCGGCTGAATGCGCATGCGCGGCAGAAGCCACGCACGCATTCAGCCAGTCTCATAGGAAAGCATTCACAATGCTTTCCTATGGACGCTGGCGTCTTCTCACTGATTTTCACAGTGAGAAGCACGCAAGCGCCTCTAGCGGCTGTCAATGAGACAGCCACTAGAGGCTGGATTAACCCTATTATAAACATGTTTATAGAAAAAAGGGTTAACCCTAGATGGACCAGGCACCCACACCACTTTATGAAGCTGAAGTGCTCTGGGTGCCTTTAGTGGTCCTTTAAGTGATTACAAACGGAGATCGGTGTGGTCCAAAGGATGTTTTCACAAATTTTGGTGGGCTTGGGTTCTCCATGTCTCTCTCTCATGCTGCCTGTGGTTATTCTGTATTGCTTTTCTTGGTAGGAAGATGTCTTCATTCAACTTATATATGAGGGTAAGACTATTTCTATGATTAATGGTTGAAACATTGAAAAAGGGTTTATATACCTGAAACCTCTGTTTTTAAATTTAGAAAATGTTGCACTTAGGTGCACTACAAGATTCTGTTTGTGTTTGTTCCATTCTTTTATGGTTCATGCCTATACTACCAAAGGAACATGGGGGTTTGTTGAACTAAGAGGTTACCTACTACTGTACATCAGCCTAAATGTTTAAATATTGTTTATTTTGTATTGTTTTAACTTTTGATACTCTAGTAACTTTTCCTATTTGTCCTATTTTCCCACAATTTTAAATGTGCTTCACACAATATTGTGTAATTAGCTGACATTTCCAACTATGCAGAGGTGTTTGCATACACCCCACAACACTTAGAGTCAATTGTGAATGCCAGTACTGCAGACAATAGTGCATTTCTGATGGTAATAGACCCCACTAGCGTGAGGATGAGATTAGAATATCTGTCCAAATAGGAAACTAATGACAGGCTTCACCAAACTACTCTCATTGAATATTTTCATTGAAAGTTAAATTGATTCCTAGGAGGCTGAGGGTACCACTTGAGCCCAACTAGTGCAAGGATAACCACAACCATTCTAAAAGGTGGGGGGCCATACCTAAATAAGGCAAACAACAAACATGCAGCTAGTCAGCCAAGAAACCAACAAAGAGCTATTGAACATGTCTAAGACTATATTGACTGCTACTCAATTAAATGCAGCAGTGTAAGCTTTATTCCATCTAGCCCAGGGTACAGTTTTAAAACACAAGATGAATTGCAAACAATTTTCAGATTATTTAATTTACTTGTCTTCTTTTCAGATCCAGTACACCAAGAGTCCAGCGATCTGGTCCAAGACAAAAATAGCCGGGCAGTGGGTGCACAGCCAGAGGCACAGCACATACTTAATTTGGTGGTTTGTTAAAACAAAAGTACTTTCTTCAGATTGGCTCTTATAACTCTCTACAAACTTTTATTAATTTGGTCACTCAGAAGGTTGAGATATTGCTATGGCAATCACAAAGCTATAGACAAAACGTGAGTCTTAAAGAAAAACAAGATGTATCTATCTATCTAATGATCCCAGAATCGTGAATATCACAATCAAAGCAGCCGACAAAGGTGGGCTGGTTGTCATACAGGACTCTACTTCATACCATGCAGAAATAATGAGACAGTTGCTGGATAGAACTAATAGCAGAATTCTGATAAACAACCCCACTAACATTTTAGCAAGATTATTGAAACAGTGGTGGACAGACCTCTGGCCGACATTGTTGTCAGCAAAACATAGAAACATAGAATGTGATGGCAGATAAAAAACATTCGCCCCATCTAGTCTGCCCAATTTTCTAAATATTTTCATTAGTCCCTGGCCTTATCTTATAGCTATGATATCCTTATGCCTATCCCACGCATGCTTAAACTCCTTTACTGTGTTAACCTCTACCATGTCAGCTGGAATGCTATTCCATGCATCCACTACCCTCTGTGTAAAGTAATACTTCCTGAAATTATTTTTAAACCTTTGCCCCTCTAATTTAAGACTATGTCTTCTTGTTGTGGTAGTTTTTCTTCGTTTAAATATAGTCTCCTCCTTTACTTGTAATATAAACAAAATAGGTGGAGCAAATTATATACTTTCCTCTCTTCTTAGTATGTCTAGTGATGCTGTAAAGATAGAGAGGTATATAACAGTGCAAGTGTATTCTGCTTGTTAAAAGAATGCACTCACAAGAGTAGAGCCATATACTAAACCTGGCTCTGGTGTGGATATCCTTAGGATCTTTATGGGTGATCCAAATCCCCATGTGGATAGTCTGGATACCTGGAGTATTTCAATATTCTCCCGGCAGTTAATTACAGAAAATCCAAATAGGGTTAAAACTAAATTTATTTGATAAAACAAATGGATAAAATAAATGATGATACAATTTCTTGATAATGTCCAGTACTGTACTGAACATTATCAAGAAATGTTATCATCATTTATGAGGTGCATGGTAGTTTGTTGAACTGAGCTGCACAGAAGTTTTCTTACTACTATACATCAGCCTAAATCTTTATATCTTGTTTATTTTGTATGATACTGTAGTATTTTTTTCCTTTTTTATATTTTTCTACAATATTGTTTGTATTTTGTAACAATCCCTCAACATTCTCACAGCTTAGTTGACTTAATTAAAATTGGCAATTGCCTGTTTGCCCAAATAAAATTCCATAATTGCTTTTTTAAAATTGTATAATAAAAATAAAATAAAAATGAGAACAAATCAACATATCTATTTTGTAAAAATGAATCAGTTTTAGCAATTTTGCTCAAATTCCCTTGATATCTATCTCATCTGTCTTAACCAAGAAAATATGCATTTTTTTAATATTATTTTTTTTTTTGCAATGGTAATCATTTATAAACTGCTTATAACTAGTGCTGTACCTTTTTAAAGGAAATTAAAAAATGTTATTTTATGTAAAATAGAGTGTGGTTTTACAGTTTTTACACTTGTTAAACATATACAAGTAATGCTGCAATATAATTACGGCTTAAGAGTGCATCCTACAATGCCCCTTGGGTTTTTTCCATTCACTCCTTCAATGCCCAAATCGAGTATACACGGTTTTAATTTCATGTATTTTACTGTATGAAATCTAGCCCTTAAAGCCTTACTCACACAGTTTTATATTCTAGTTATGATTATCCGCCTGTAGAATGAATGAATTTCCCAGCCAGAAACTACTGGTCTTTGATGTAATGCCTGTAAATTTTCAGAAAATGTCAGCTCACCTTCTGCTTTCAAATAGTATACAAAGTTTCAATGGATCATTCCTACATTCCTACAGTCAGGGTCGTATATAATTTTCCCGAACTCATATACATTTTCCCAGTTCTTTATATAAAAAATCTACCAAACACCGACCACCCCCCTTGCTCATTAATACAAATGAACCACAAACCTAAGTGCTCTCTCTCTGTGGCAGATGTTCGTATAACTGAACAACACATGCTGTGGAAAACGGTGGTCATCTTGTCGCATGAACTCAGGCAGCGGCACTTGGTTGTCGTGCGTATGTAACTCAAAGTTGGATACATCCTCATGTGCACCTCGGTGATCTTGCGTCGACGCCTGCTTCTTTTCCCGACAAGACAGGAGAACACTGTTTGGTAGGATTGTTCGCACGAACTAGGTGAACAATTGCTACCTATGAGCCAGGGGAACCATTCGACATTTCACTCGGTTTTGAACTCCCAAAAGTGACCAACCGCTACCACTTTTTCTCTGGAACCAATTTGGGAAGATGCCACGTGTGCGGTCGGTCAAAACTTTACCGTGATGGCGATTCGCCTGTGTTCATGGGATCAGAGCTCTATTTGGATATGTTGGGCGCTTAGATCCAGGCTATCTGGGGATATAATGCTTGTGGGGGTTCATATATGTGTTATGTGTCCCTGCTGACCTTAAATATGCCACTGTACCATCTATCCTGAAAAAAACATCTCTCGACCCATCCTCCCCCTCTAATTATCATCCCATATCCCTTCTCCCTTTTTCCTCAAAGCTTCTGGAAAGACTTGTCTTTACTCGTATCTCTCACTTCTTCAATTCCAACTCTCTATTTGACACTCTTCAATCTGGCTTCCGCCCTTTCCACTCTACTGAGACTGCTCTTATCAAAGTTACTAACAACCTAATCGCAGCTAAATCCAAAGGCCACTTCTCCATACTAATTCTTTCTGACCTCTCTGCTGCCTTTGACACCGTTGATCATGCTCTCCTTCTTCAAACTCTTCAGTAACTCGATCTCTGTGACTCTGTCCTCTCATGGTTTTCCTCTTATCTCTCCCAACGCTTAATGAGTGTCTCCTTTTCTAATGATACCTCCTCCCCTCGTCCTGTCTCGGTTGGAGTTCCCCATGTCTCTATCCTTGGTACCCTTCTATTTTCTCTTTATACTGCCTCTCTTGGCAAACTTATTATCTCATTTGTATTCCACTACCACCTGTACGCTGATGACACGCTCTCCTCCCCGGACCTCTCCCCTGCCATCCTGCAATGTGTCACTGCTTGCCTTTCTTCCATCTCTGACTGGATGTTTCCCTGCTTTCTGAAACTCAATCTCTCTAAAGCTGAGCTCCTTGTTTTTCCTCCTCCTAATACTGATCCTCCTCTTTCGCTCTCCCTTCAAGTTAGTGGTATCCACATAAGTTCTTCCTTGCAAGCGCGCTGTCTTGGCATCATAATTGATTCTTGTCTCACCTTTGAGCCTCAGATCCAGTATGTTGCCAAATCCTGTAGATTCCATCTTAAAAACATAGCCTGCATTCGCCCCTTTCTCACGCAAGATGCTACTAAGGAGCTTGTTCATACTCTAGTAATTTCCTGCATGGTCTTCCCAAAAGTCATATTGCCCCGCTACAGTCTGTAATGAATGCTGCCGCCAGACTGATTTTCCTCACTAGTCGGTCCTCTCACACCTCACCCCTCTGTCAGTCCTTACATTGGCTTCCTGTATCCTAAAGGGAGGCCCGGACTGGCCATTACAAGATCTTCCCTGCCGGTCCATAATGGGTCCGCGCTATCCGAGCGAGGGCCCTGCTGCAT
>OW240913.1:152734199-152797499 GCA_933207985.1 Pelobates cultripes | reverse complement strand
CAATAGGGGGAAAAAGGAGTGCGTTTATGATCGACACTGGTGCTGAACATTCGGTGGTGACTAATCAAGTTGCTCCTCCATCTGGAAGAACTATTACTGTAATAGGAGCAACTGGAAGAAGTGCTGAAAAACCGGTTCTTAAAAGTCGACTCTGTACATTGGGAGGCCACGTAGTAAAACATCAATTCCTTTATATGCCTGAGTGTCCAGTCCAATTGCTGGGGCGTGATATGCTATCCAAATTACAAGCGCAGATTACGTTCCTACCAAATGGAACAACATCCTTAAAGTTTAATGGACCCTCAGGTATTATGACGTTGTCCGTACCAAAGGAAGAAGAGTGGCGACTTTATACAGTGTTGACTAGCCAAAACCCGAGGAGTGATGAATCCTTATTTAACATACCAGGAGTTTGGGCAGAGAACAACCCACCAGGACTCGCCCGTAATATTCCACCTATTAAAATCGAACTAAAACTTGGGGTTTATCCAGTAAGCCTGAGACAATATCATATTCCGCAGAAGGCTAAGAAGAACATCCAATCTTATCTGGATAAGTTCATACGGTATGGTATCCTAAAATTCTGTACTTCCCCTGGAACACCCCATTGCTGCCTGTTCAAAAGCCCGGTACAGATGAGTATCGACCTGTGCAGGACTTGAGAGCAGTCAATGATGCGGTTGTTAGCATACATCCAGTCGTGCCCAATCCATATAACCTGCTTGCTTTAATTCCGGGCGGGGCTACTTACTTTACAGTCTTAGATCTCAAAGATGCCTTCTTTTGCCTCCGAATTGCCGCAGAAAGCCAATGTATCTTAGCTTTCCAATGGGAAAATGCTGTAACGGGCTCGAAACGCCAAATGACCTGGACAAGATTGCCCCAGGGGTTTAAAAATTCACCTACCCTATTTGGTTCAGCTCTAAGTCAAGATCTACTAGATTTCGAGTCTATCCCAGGAGAGTGTGTATTATTACAATATGTAGATGACTTGTTGATAGCAGCAGTTACAAAGGAAGTATGTCAGCAAGCAACGCATGATCTACTACACATTCTCTGGAAGGCAGGATACAAGGTGTCAAGAAGGAAGGCTCAGTTGTGTTTGCCAACTGTCAAATATCTGGGATTCCATATCTCTGAAGGTCAAAGAATTATGGGGCCAGAGAGAAAAGAAGCTGTGTGCCAAATACCGATACCCAGGAATAGAAGACAAGTGCGAGAATTCTTGGGGGCAGCAGGCTTCTGTAGGATATGGATTCCCAGCTACGCGATACTGGCAAAACCTCTGTATGCAGCTATCAAAGGTACAGAGCACGACCCCTTCTTATGGACTCAAGAACAGCAAACGGCATTCGAAGATGTGAAGAGGGCTTTGATGAGTGCCCCAGCATTAGGTCTACCTGACCACACACGGCCATTCTACCTGTATGTACATGAGCAAAGAAGAATGGCTGTGGGAGTATTGACACAGTACTTGGGATCATGGCAAAGACCTGTTGCCTACATGTCTAAGCAACTGGATGCAGTGGCCAGCGGACTTCCACCTTGTCTAAGAGCTGTAGCTGCAGCCGCCCTGCTAGTAGCTGAAGCCGATAAACTCACTCTGGGTCAAGAACTTTATGTACGAGTTCCACATGCAGTACAGACGTTGTTGGATTACAAAGGAAATCATTGGTTTAGTAACAGCCGTATGACCAAGTATCAAGCAATGTTGTGTGAAAACCCAAGAGTGCATTTAGAGACTGTAAATACCTTAAATCCAGCTACCCTTTTGCCACAACCTACTGAAAGTCAACATGATTGTTTGGAAGTAATGGATGAAGTATTTTCAAGTAGACCAGATCTTCGTGATTTTCCCATCCAGAACCCTGATGTTCAATATTACACCGACGGCAGTAGTTATGTAAAAGAAGGGATCCGCTATGCAGGATATGCAGTAACAACGATAGACAAGGTGATAGAAGCTCGGCCACTGGCAAAAGGAACATCAGCACAAAAGGCAGAATTGATAGCACTGACACGAGCGTTACAATTGGCTGAAGGTTTAAGAGTGAACATCTACACGGACTCCAAGTATGCGTTTTTAACCACTCATGCCCACGGAGCTTTGTATAAAGAAAGAGGACTATTGAATTCAGAAGGCAAAGAAATCAAATACGCAGCTGAGATCCTACAACTATTGGAAGCAGTGTGGGAGCCGAAAGAAGTCGGTATTATACATTGTCGGGCGCATCTGAGAGGAGATGGTGATGTAACCAAAGGGAATCGGATGGCAGATAGTGCAGCTAAGCGTGCTGCTGAATCAGGAAGACAGGAATATGTGGGGCATATAGCTGCTCTTATACCAACTCCACTGTCTCAATGGACTCCAATTTATACAGCTCAAGAAGAGGAGTGGTTAAGGACTGAACCTGGAAAGTATTTGGAGAACAAATGGTATCAGTTAGAAGATGGAAGAATAGTTATTCCAGCATCACTAGCGGTAGAAATTGTCCAAAACTATCATAACGGGACACATTCTGGGAGAGACAGTACAGAAGAATCTCTCAGAAAACATTTCTACATACCAAGATTGTCCAACTTGACTCAGGCCATTGTACGTAGATGTGTAACGTGTGCTAAAAATAATGCAAGACAAGGACCAGTAAAGCCACCAGGAGTCCAGTTTATGGGGGGACTTCCCATGTCCGATTTACAAATTGACTATACAGTGATGCCTAAATCGGGTGGACATCGCTACCTGCTGGTAGTGGTGTGCACCTATTCAGGCTGGGTAGAAGCATGTCCTACTCGTACAGAGAAAGCAGGAGAAGTCGTGAGATTCCTGCTACGAGAAATAATACCCCGATATGGACTACCCTGCTCTATAGGATCGGACAATGGTCCAGCTTTTGTTCATCAGTGCCTACAACAATTGACTCATATGCTTGGTATAAAGTGGAGGCTTCATACGGCATATAGACCCCAGAGTTCTGGTAAGGTAGAGAGAATGAATAGAACTATTAAGAATCAGTTGGCTAAAATGTGTCAGGAAACCCAACTTAAGTGGAACGTTCTCTTGCCCATAGCTCTATTGCGAATCCGTAGTACACCTACCAGAAGGATGGGCCTCTCTCCTTTTGAAATCATGTACGGGCGACCACCTCCCGTGCTTGGTAACTTAAGGGGGGATTTGAGTCAGTTGGGAGAAGGAATTACCCGGCAGCAGGTTGTAGAGTTGGGTAAGACTATGGAGGAGGTACAGAAATGGGTACAAGATAGATTACCTGTGAATATTTATCCCCCAATTCATAGTTACCACCCAGGCGACCAAGTGTGGATTAAAGAGTGGAATAATGTGCCGTTAGGGCCCAAGTGGAGAGGTCCTTATGTTGTTCTTCTGTCTACCCCTACAGCGATAAAAGTAGCCGAAGTGGCTCCGTGGATACATCACTCCAGGGTTAAACCAGCAGCAGCCGATTCCTGGCAAAATCCAGAGAATCCCTGCAAGATCCGGTTAAAACGCACGACTCAGTCGGAGTGACGAGGAACCTTGTAGATTACAAATTTTATTGTTTCAGAGACTTGGTAAGTGAGTGAGAAGGCCATAATAAAGCCTGTCCACTCACCAACAAGTGTATAAGTCAGGGAAAGTCTTGAGGGGACCCCTGTGAAGACGAGCAGAACTCCATTCCCTGCAGTCCTTACATCCTGGAAGCTGAGGTGCCTTCACACGGACGAAGACTGAGGATGACGACGAAAGATGTATTTTTAATAATGTTTATTTATGTGTATTTTTATATTCAGGAAGGTAGAGGTACCAACACTCCTAGCTGTGAGGTATGCATTAAGACTACAAGAACAGGTAACCATATATCCCAGACCCTAATTTGGCATTCGCAATATGAGTGTAAAGGAGATGTATCAAGATGTAGATACTTAAATATAGAATATAGTGTGTGTCATTTAGGAGTAGGAGAACCTAAGTGCTTCAGTCCTGAGTATCAACCCCGTACAATTTGGTTGACTCTCAGAAATGGAGATTCTCAGGGGACCCTAATTAATAAGACGGTATTAAAATCCGTATATTCTTCAGGTGCTCTGCTATTTGATGCGTGTAAAGCAATATCAAGTGGTAGAAAGCCGTGGAATGTATGTGGGGATCTTAGATGGGAGAGGACGTATGGGTCTAACGATAAATATATTTGTCCCAGTAGTAAAATAAATATGTAAGTCCAAGATGCCCAAATAGAGATTATAACTTCTGCCCATATTGGTCTTGTGTGGGGTGGGCGACTTGGGGACAGACAGCAGACAAGGACATGATTGTGACTAAGTTGCCTACTAATCCATATTGTAAGTCTATGGAATGCAATCCAATCCATATACTTATAAATAACCCTGACAAGTTCTTAGATAAATATGGTAATTTATTTGGGTTTCAAATATATGGGACGGGTTTAGACCCTGGGACAATATTGTTTATAGGGATAGAGACTGATACGGTAACCTCCCAAACTCATCAAGTATACTATTCCTTTTATGAAGAGATGAGCATAGATAATAAGATCCCCCATAATGCTAAAAACTTGTTCATTGATTTAGCCGAGAGTATTGCCGGTAGTCTTAATGTTACCAACTGCTATGTGTGTGGAGGTACTAACATGGGAGACCAATGGCCTTGGGAAGCAAAGGAGGTAATGTCCGGTTCTGAGGCAGTTGACCAATTAATATCTACACAAGCCGACTATCATATGAGTGTTAGAGGTAAATCTGAGTGGAGATTGAAGACCTCCATCATAGGTTATGTTTGCATAGCGAGGAAAGGAATGATGTATAATACTTCTGTAGGAGAATTAACTTGTCTAGGGCAAAAAGCTTATGATGATGATACAAAGAATACAACTTGGTGGTCGGCTTCAAATGTCTCAGAACCATCTAACCCGTTTGCAAGATATGCCAATTTAAAGGACGTATGGTTTGATCTATCCATCACATCTAACTGGAGAGCCCCAGCGAATTTGTACTGGATCTGTGGTAAGAAGGCCTATTCGGAGTTACCACAGGACTGGGAAGGGGCATGTGTGTTGGGTATGTTAAAACCATCCTTCTTCTTGTTGCCTATTGAAACAGGTGAGACTTTAGGTGTTAAAGTGTATGATGTGAATCATAGGAAGAAAAGGGGACCCATAGAGATAGGTGCCTGGGAAGATAATGAATGGCCTCCCCAGCGTATTATAGATTATTATGGGCCAGCCACGTGGGCAGAGGATGGTACCTTTGGTTATAGAACCCCTATTTATATGCTCAACCGCATTATAAGGTTACAGGCGGTGGTTGAGATCATTACTAACGAGACATCACAAGCGCTCAATCTTCTAGCGAAGCATAATACCAGGATGAGGACAGCAGTTTACCAAAATAGATTAGCCTTGGATTATCTTTTGGCAGTAGAGGGAGGTGTATGTGGGAAGTTTAACCTGAGCAATTGCTGTCTTCAAATAGATGACGAAGGGCAAGCAATAGCTGAGCTTACTAGCCATATGGTTAAACTAGCGCATGTGCCTACTCAGGTATGGAAAGGGTACAATCCAAGTAGTTGGTTTGGTAGCTGGTATGAGTGGTTTGGAGGGCTTAAGGCAGTGGTAGGTGGAGTCCTACTGATTTTAATGTTGTGTCTACTCCTGCCGTGTCTTATACCCTTAGTAGTTAGGTCTGTGCAAAGCCTGATAGAAAATATAGCAGAGAGGAAGGCTGCTGCACAGATAATGGCAATTTATAAATATAAGGCTCTAGATCAGGGAGAACCAATGCAGGAAGACGAGTGTTGAAGATTCACATCATAGGATAAGTCTGGTCTGGTTCAAAGGTAACTTGTGGTGTATGCAAACCAAGGTTAAGTGATGCCTCAAGTAATTGTAAAATATCAAGAGGCATCAAAGGGGGGAATGTGGTGGAATCTCGGTAAAAATAAATTTAGTAGGCCGAGATTACCACGTGGCATGTGTACGTGCATATGCTGACGTATCGATCAGTTGGTTGCACGAGGCAAGATACGATCAGTAGTGTACGGAGCATGTGCAAGAATACAGGATGTAGTATTCCCCTCCTCCATTGTGCTGGACAAGCCATGCGGTCAAGCAGGAAGTTAATTCTTATTTGTAATGATTGGTCAAGAGAATGTGCGGGTGGAGCTTAATATGGGAGGAGTTATGTGCCTATATAGGGAGCCTGCACTATTGTTCAGGGCTCAGAACTTGCTGTATTTTTGGTGACATTAGTCCCTCTGAGTCCCGATCGGTGATCCAATAAAGAATCTCTTCCTTCCTGAAGAAACCTGTGTCCATCCCTCTGTGCTTTGCTTCCGTCAGTTTCTCCGGTATCAGTGCGGCCCCCAGGGGCAGGGGCAGGGGCCGCATGGGAGGCAGCAGGGGAGACCGCAGGGGTTGCTCCAGGGGGAGGCAGGCCACGGGGGGTGCCCACACCGGCAGCCATACCTCCACTAATTCTTGCCAATTCCTCCCTTAGGTGCCGGCCACCATCCACGCTGCAGCAGCCCTGAGGGACGCCAGGATCGCCTCAACCTCCATCCCTCAAGCTGTGTCAATCTGCAGGCCCAGGCAAACAGGAGCTGGAGGACAGGAAGCTGTTTGCTGGCCCGAATCCCAAGTGGCACTGAGGTAAGACCTCCCCCACACTAACTTATATTGAACATAATCCCACCCACACACTCTTTCCCAACCAATCCCCTGCATCTATCCCCACACTCCTACATGTGCCCTTGTCCGCTTAGCTGCGCTATCTCCCCAGGGCCTAAACAGTTCATCATGTACAATGGAGCCTGAGTGGCCCCTATACCGCTCTTTATGTAGAATGGAGCCTGCGCGGCCCCTATACCGCTCTTTATGTAGAATGGAGCCTGAGTGGCCCCTATACCGCTCTTTATGTAGAATGGAGCCTGAGCGGCCCCTATACCGCTCTTTATGTAGAATGGAGCCTGCGCGGCCCCTATACCGCTCTTTATGTAGAATGGAGCCTGAGCGGTCCCTATACCGCTCTTTATGTAGAATGGAGCCTGCGCGGTCCCTATACCGCTCTTTATGTAGAATGGAGCCTGCGCGGCCCCTATACCGCTCTTTATGTAGAATGGAGCCTGCGCGGCCCCTATACCGTTCGTTATGTAGAATGGAACCCGCGCGGTCCCTATACCGCTCTTTATGTAGAATGGAACCCGCGTGGTCCCTATACCGCTCTTTATGTAGAATGGAGCCTGAGCGGTCCCTATACCGCTTGTGACGAGACCAATCTCGCCACATTGCATTGGAGAAGCCTGGTTGCTCGCCTGCTGCCTTTGGACTATGGCCCCCTTTTAAAAGACTTTATTTTTGCCTGCAGAAAAGCTGTATTCGTGCTTTTCTGCCTGGGGTTCAGTAGATTTGTTTGAATGTGTTATACCCCAGATAGGAATCCCATGGAGCCCATTTGTATGAAACTGACTGTAAAGACTTTGGCTCCATGGTGATTAAACTGTATTCGTGTGGTCTGAGCGCCATTCACTTAATAATGTGCGCTCAGACCTGAGCTATCTGGGGATATGTGAAATGTCTGTGTTTTATGTATAAATGTGACTTTATGTATTTTAAAGTGTTTGTGTCTTTTTGCAACCATGTGCTTAATGGAGTCTTGTGTCTGTCCTGGGAGATAATTGAATTACTTATCTCCAGGATAGAAGACTCTGAAACTGGTTTGGGCCAGAAAGCCATGCTTCATTTAGTCACAAAAGGACTTTTTACTAACTTTTGAACCCCTTGTCTGATTTGTGCCATTTTTGAATATGTTGTTCCCCTGAATGGATTGATTGTGAATATGTAATTTTATGTGAATGTGATGTATGGTTTTAGAGTTATGAAAGTTGGGTAGAAAGTATGTTTTAACTGTATGTATAATTGAGTTTCCTCGGGATAAGGGGAGGGAATATGTGGGATGTAACTGTGATGTTATTGGTTGTTTTATACCTCCCTGTGGGCGGTCCTGTATTTGAAAACACTGTAATAAAAACCAGGCTGGGTGTGCCAGCACCTCAGACCACTGCTTGACCCTCAACACGGAGCCTTGTCTCGTTCTTGGGGGGATTCACTGTATGCTGTTAGAGACTGATTGCCAGGAGTGTAAGCTGTTCGTCTGCTTTTCCTGTTCGTCTGCTAGCAGCTATTTGGGAGGTTCCAGTTCGGGAGTTGGAGTGCTATTTTGTATCCAGTTCGTGAGTTTTGGTGTTCTGCAGTAGCTGTGCCTGGATCTCTGGAAAGGGGGCCGATCGCCTAAACGGTTTTTACCCTTGTGTGCAAAGCGGTCCGTTTACCGCTCTTTATGTAGAATGGAGCCTCTTGCGGTCCTATACACATGCCTATACCGCTCTTTATGTAGAATGGAACCCGCGCGGTCCCTATACCGCTCTTTATGTAGAATGGAGCCTGCGCGGTCCCTATACCATTCGTTATGTAGAATGGAACCTGCGCGGCCCCTATACCGCTCTTTATGTAGAATACAGCCTGTGCGGCCCCTATACCATTCGTTATGTAGAATGGAGCCTGCGCGGCCCCTATACCGCTCTTTATGTAGAATGGAGCCTGCGAGGCCCCTATACCATTCGTTATGTAGAATGGAGCCTGAGTGGTCCCTATAGCGCTCTTTATGTAGAATGGAGCCTGCGCGGTCCCTATACCGCTCTTTATGTAGAATGGAGCCTGCGCGGCCCCTATACCGCTCTTTATGTAGAATGGAGCCTGCGCGGTCCCTATACCGCTCTTTATGTAGAATGGAGCCTGCGCAGCCCCTATACCGCTCTTTATGTAGAATGGAACCCGCGCGGTCCCTATACCGCTCTTTATGTAGAATGGAACCCGCGCGGTCCCTATACCGCTCTTTATGTAGAATGGAGCCTGCGCGGTCCCTATACCATTCGTTATGTAGAATGGAACCCGCGCTGCCCCTATACCGCTCTTTATGTAGAATACAGCCTGCGCGGCCCCTATACCGCTCTTTATGTAGAATGGAACCCGCGCGGTCCCTATACCGCTCTTTATGTAGAATGGAGCCTGCGCGGTCCCTATACCATTCGTTATGTAGAATGGAGCCTGAGCGGTCCCTATACCGCTCTTTATGTAGAATGGAGCCTGCGCTGCCCCTATACCGCTCTTTATGTAGAATGGAACCCGCGCGGTCCCTATACCGCTCTTTATGTAGAATGGAACCCGCGCGGTCCCTATACCGCTCTTTATGTAGAATGGAACCCGCGTGGTCCCTATACCGCTCTTTATGTAGAATGGAGCCTGCGCGGTCCCTATACCGTTATTTATGGAGAATGGGAGCCTGCGCAGTCCCTATACCGCTCTTTATGTAGAATGGAGCCTGAGTGGTCCCTATACCGTTATTTATGGAGATTGGGAGCCTGAGCGGCCCCTATACCGTTCTTTATTTAGAATGGGAGCGGACATGGACCTCTGTACATTTCTTTTTTTTAATCTGCAGAGGTTAGTTATTTTTTCTTCCAGTTGTTCCTAAAGTGCGTTCTGACAGGATATGCAGTGTGAAGCAGAATGGCAGTTTGTTGAGTAACACGTTCCTGGTGGGAAGAGCCTTCCTTAATGCTGTGAGGAAGATCTCTGTCAATGAGCAGAACCCAATAAACAAACCTAAACATTCACAGCAACTTGGTGCTATCTCTGTAGTTCTTAACCCCTTAGTGATCATGGACGTATCAGGTACGTCTGACAAAAAATGGTGGTTAATGAACGCGGACGTAGTACGTCTGCAGCAAATGTTAGCGCTAATTGCTTCCAGCCACTCTAACGGTATTGCAGCATTGCCTCGATGTCGAGGCATCTTGCAATACCTCCTCCCTGCAGGGCCACCGGGTGATTGCTCCCCCAGAGTGAACACTTCCGGGTTGCCCCACGTGGTTGTGGCGGAACTAACTTCGCCACTGGTTTTTGGAGGGGTCTGTTTGCCAGCTTCGTACCCTGTGAATATGGCCCCTGTGGTGAACTGTGGGTTAAAGATATTAAGGATTGTTGGATCGACCGTGCATTCTTTTTAAAGTGCCGATTGTACACATGCGCACAAGAACGTTATATGAAAACGAGGCTTGGAACGCTGTTAATGCAGCCATAACAGCGTGGCGTCGATTGGAGGCTGATTATGGCGGGAGTTTTACCGGGTTATGTAACCACGCCGAAAAGAGAAGGATGACGCTGCACGGGAGATCCTGGTAACAATTACCCCTGAGGAAGTCTGATCTGTTAAGGACGAAACGCTTAGGGTTGGACTATTGTAGAGAGAATTTTTATTTTGTTTATTTATTTTTATTTTTATTTATTTGTGCTAATAAATAGTTTTTATAACCTAGTGACGGTATCCTTCTTATTTTACATCGATTGGAGGAGGATGGCTGTGGATAACACCTGATGATAAGCTTTTATATCACTACAAATTCGTAAGTGCAATTGATTATAGTGCAGAGTATATTTATTTACCATCTACACTTATTTGTGGTTTATTTCTCTCCTACATGTCCATACATCCATGTTGAGGATCCCTTATCATCTCTCCATTATTGAGATACGCCTACTATCAATCTATGTCTGTGAGTGCAATTTAATAATTGGTGATTTTATGTATACTGGCTATACTACTCTATGAGTCTTTTATTTTTTCTGTTCTGTAGACTTTTTCTATTTATATTGTATCGCGAGGACTGGGAGGAGTCCTGTTTTTTTCTACAGTCCAGAATCCATTAGGTATTTTTTATACCTGTTTGTGTGCTTGATCTGTTCTTAATTGGTGATTAGTGTGTTTTGTATATGGGTTAAAGATATTGTTTGTGCCCCTTTTGGACTGGTACAATAACACTTCCAACTCCCGAACAGTCGAAGGGGCCACCATTCAACATTCGAACATGTGGCAGCGGCCATCTTGCTTAGTCGAACATGTTCAGCGGTGTTTTGTCGTTGAGATCATGGAACTCAAATAGGACACATAACGGCACGAGCACCGCTGAACTTTACCTCCCATGGAACTTCGGCTATTCGTACGGGAGTGGAACGGTGTTCGGTGAGTCGAAGCCCACAAACAAGGGGCATATACTGACTGCATTCATGAATGGCTACGTTCGGCAATTCGAACGGTATTTAGACTATTTGGAATAGACCTGCCGCACAGCCTGATTCTCTGGAACTGCATGCAGTCGGTCAAAAGAGACTTCCAGGAATTTCCTGAACCCCTGATCTGATCTGGGTGATTTTTGAGTATGTTGTTCACCCAGGGCAGGGCTATCAGGGGATATAACTTTTATGGGGATTTTTTGTGTTTTGGGGGTACTTTTGGGGCTTTGGAAAAATATGTGCATTATCTGCCTTAATTGTCTCCCAGGCAGAGGGTAGGGATTTTGTATACTGTATGCGAGTGTCTCACTGTATAACACTGTTTTTATTGGTTTGTTAACTTGTGTCCCTGTGTCCAACAAGGTGCACCTGGGTGTCACCCTTGTTGGGAAACTTGTATAAAAGGCCAGTGTGGCTCTATTAAAATTGAGTTCCTGCTTACCCTCAACATAGTGTCTCATCTCATGTGTGGGGGAAAATGCTGTATCTACCCTGGGAATTGCTATATCACTATACTTCCCTGGGATTATAATCACTAACTAGGTTATAATCACTAGCTCTTTTAAGAGCTGTTCCTGCTACACTCTCTGGAGTAGGAGAGGTTCACCCACTGGAAGCTGGATCCTGGTCTTGGGTCCAGGATCTTGGGTCCAGGGAGAGTTCCCAGCCAAGCTGTAACGCTGGACGTGGGGACTACAATGCTGATGGTGTTAGGTGGAGTGCTTGGAGTCCTTGGTGAGCACTAGGAGCATCGACTGACAGAAGCACCTGGTCAGGGTTCCAGGAGGTCAGTCACAGTGGTGCCCGGCAGTGTAGTAGAGCATTGGAAGCCATCGGGCAGGCTTCAGATGCTCTGCTTGTGTGCCTTGAGGGGTCGAGGCACTCAGTGAAGATAAATTAATAAAAATAAATAAATAAAATAAAATCTATGCATTAACCCCCCCCTCCCCCCCCGCCCCCACCTCTCCAGGACCGTGGATGTACCTAGTATGGTGTTTCCATGGGTTTTGGAAGTTCTTCTGGGGTGTTGGAAAAAGTGTGTTTTTTCGTACCTGGAGATAATTGAGTTTATCTATATCAAACAAATATAAATGCTAACTTTGGCCAGTGTTTGTGACTAAGTGGCTACTAAAAATGACTGGACATACCCCATATTAAATACCCTGGGTTGTCTACTTTAAAAAAATATGTGCATGTGAGGTGTGATTCAGAGATTTATGACAGATAATGTCACTATTGATACATTTTAAAAATATATATTTTGAAACAGTAATGTCCTACTTGTACTTATTGCCCTATAACTTGAAAAAAAAAAAGCTAAGAACATGTTAACATTGGGTATTTCTAAACTCAGGAGAAAAATTAGAAACTATTTAGCATGGGTGTTTTTGGCAGTTGTAGATGCGTAGCAGATTTTGATGGTCAAAGTTAAAACATTTAATGGCGAGAAAAATGGAATATAAAATGTGTGAGTACAGAAAATTAGTAAGAGGAAAATTACAGCTAAACACAAACAGCGCAGAAATGTAAAAACAGTCCTGGTCCTTAAAGGACCACTATAGGCACCCAGACGACTTCAGCTTAATGAAGTGGTCTGGGTGCCAGGTCCAGATAGGGTTAACACTTTTTTTTTGTAAACATAGCAGTTTCAGAGAAACTGCTATGTTTACACTGAGGATTAATCCAGCCTCTAGAGCCTCTAGTGGCTGTCTCATTGACAGCCGCTAGAGGCACTTGAGTGCTTCTCACTGTGAAAATCACAGTGAGAAGACGCCAGCGTCCATAGGAAAGCATTATGAATGCTTTCCTATGAGACAGGCTGAATGCGCGCGCGGCTCCTGCCGTGCATGCGCATTCAACCGATGACATCGCTAGGAAGGAGGAGAGGAGGAGGAAAGCTCCCCGCCCAGCGCTGGAGAAAGGTAAGATTTTAACCCCTCCCTCTCTCCAGAGCCCGGCGGGAGGGGGACCCTGAGGGTGGGGGCACCCTCAGGGCACTATGGTGCCAGGAAAACGAGTATGTTTTAACGGTAAGAAAATGGAAAAGTGGTCTGGCCACTAAGGGGTTAAAGAAAAAATGGAAGTGAGACCCCACTAAATAATACCGAAGACTTCTCATTCAGCTAGCTCATTCGGTCCAGTAAGAGCCCACCATCTCTCCTACCATTTCAATACAGGTAGTTCCATTATTCTTTAATCAGCACTTATTAGCATATAATACTAATTACACAGATGGAGAGTCACTAGTTTTCTTTCCATTTTTGCCTTGCTAACACTACAGGATTAAAGAACGTTGTTTCTATCAAACCATATAATCTACGCTGATAAATGAATGTATACAATATGTCCAGCCTTGTTCCCTAGACTGTGTCCAGGGCAATGGGAGAGCTAATGCTTGGCCAACGGAAAATGTGGGGCTATCTCATAAATTAATATTTCAATCAGGAATATTATTATTATATCTCGCTGCAAAGGGGTTAACTGCGGCACTAAGTGTTCCTGATCTCCCCAGACATCACTTGTGGAGTGTAATGAGCAATTAGGCAGTAATTGGGACAGTAATGAGATATAGCTTCCAATTAACTCTGCACAGAGCATCCCCTTCCTTCATTACGAAGCACAGTATCATTACCCAGGCTCCAGTCTGACGGAGGCACAAGCTGTTCCAAAATATCTCCGAATATGACGCTTTCTGCCCCCCTCCCCCCTATATACAGTCTCTGTCCTATAAAATTCTACCTGCTCTCTCTCTGCATAGAACCATATTAATATATATATATATAACGCCAACAAGTTCTGTAGCGCTTTACAATGGGTGGACTAACAAACATGTAATTGTAACCAGACAACTTTGACGCACAGGAACATAGGGCTAGCTTACATGCTAGAGGGAGTGGGGTAAAGTGACACAAAAGTTAAGGGAAGGATTAGGGAAGTAGATTGGTAGAACAGTATTCAATGACGACATAGTGAGGGGTTTTAATGACAGTTGCAGAAGAGGAATCCGTTACGAGCATTAACAGTTTAATGGATACGCTTTTGTGAAAAAAAAATAAAAAAAAATAACCAAATTTTTGATTCTAAGTTCCGTACGTGGCACCAAAAAAAAATGAGATGATTGATGGCTAGGGCACAGTGATTTTATTCACCGAGCAAGTGAGAAGACAGCAACTGAGGGGAAACAAAGGAGGAGTACTACAAAAGTAAATATATATATATATATAGGGGAATCCGACCTAACACTGTGACTGAGTACCTCCATTAGGTTGACTTCCTCACTGCTAGCAAAGGACACTGGAGCACAGACAGGGTTAGAGGTCTCTGCGGTGGCTACAGCTCCCTGCTGTGGTTATAGCTTTCTGCGGTGGCTACAGCTCTCTGCGGTGGTTATAGCTCCCTGCTGTGGTTATAGCTTTCTGTGGTGGCTACAGCTCTCTGCGGTGGTTATAGCTCCCTGCCGTGGTTATAGCTTTCTGCGGTGGCTACAGCTCTCTGCGGTGGTTATAGCTCCCTGCTGTGGTTATAGCTTTCTGCGGTGGCTACAGCTCTCTGCGGTGGTTATAGCTCCCTGCTGTGGTTATAGCTTTCTGTGGTGGCTACAGCTCTCTGCGGTGGTTATAGCTCCCTGCCGTGGTTATAGCTTTCTGCGGTGGCTACAGCTCTCTGCGGTGGTTATAGCTCCCTGCTGTGGCTGTGGTTATAGCTTTCTGCGGTGGCTACAGCTCTCTGCGGTGGTTATAGCTCCCTGCTGTGGTTATAGCTTTCTGCGGTGGCTACAGCTCTCTGCGGTGGTTATAGCTCTCTGCGGTGGTTATAGCTCCCTGCTGTGGTTATAGCTTTCTCCAGTGGCTACAGCTCTCTGCGGTGGTTATAGCTCTCTGCGGTGGTTATAGCTCCCTGCTGTGGTTATAGCTTTCTGCGGTGGCTACAGCTCTTGTGCGGTGGTTATAGCTCCCTGCTGTGGTTATAGCTTTCTCCGGTGGCTACAGCTCTCTGCGGTGGTTATAGCTCTCTGCGGTGGTTATAGCTCCCTGCTGTGGTTATAGCTTTCTGCGGTGGCTACAGCTCTCTGCGGTGGTTATAGCTCTCTGCGGTGGTTATAGCTCCCTGCTGTGGTTATAGCTTTCACCGGTGGCTACAGCTCTCTGCGGTGGTTATAGCTCCCTGCTGTGGTTATAGCTTTCTGCAGTGGCTACAGCTCTCTGCTGTGGTTATAGATTTCTGTAGAGGTTATAGTTCTTTGCGGTGATTATAGCTCCCTGTGGTGGTTATAGATATCTGTGGTGGTTATAGCTCCCTGCGGTAGTTATAGCTCCCTGCGGTAGTTATCGCTCCCTACGGTGGTTATCGCTCCTTCCAGTGGTTATAATTCCCTGTGGTTGTTATAGCTCTCTGCGGTGGTTACAGCTCCCTGTGGTGGTTACAGCTCTCTGAGGTGGTTATAGCTCTCTGCGGTGGTTAAAGCTCCCTGTGGAGGTGATAGATCTCTGCGGTGGTTATAGTTCTTTGCGGTGGGTATAGCTCTCTGTGGTGGGTATAGCTCCCTGCCATGATTAAAGCTCCTTCCAGTGTTTATAGCTCCCTGCTATAGTGGTTATAGTGTGGTGGAATCTCGGTAAAAATAAATTTAGTAGGCCGAGATTACCACGTGGCATGTGTACGTGCATATGCTGACGTATCGATCAGTTGGTTGCACGAGGCAAGATACGATCAGTAGTGTACGGAGCATGTGCAAGAATACAGGATGTAGTATTCCCCTCCTCCATTGTGCTGGACAAGCCATGCGGTCAAGCAGGAAGTTAATTCTTATTTGTAATGATTGGTCAAGAGAATGTGCGGGTGGAGCTTAATATGGGAGGAGTTATGTGCCTATATAGGGAGCCTGCACTATTGTTCAGGGCTCAGAACTTGCTGTATTTTTGGTGACATTAGTCCCTCTGAGTCCCGATCGGTGATCCAATAAAGAATCTCTTCCTTCCTGAAGAAACCTGTGTCCATCCCTCTGTGCTTTGCTTCCGTCAGTTTCTCCGGTATCATTTGGTGCATTGGCCGGGAAGCTCATCGTTCAACGGTAGCTGAGAGGCAGAGGCGTGAGACGGTCTATCTTTGCCCACGTTCTCTACGGCTGCACCCCTGAACTTCTGCGTGGACCTCCCTTCGTCTCGGCGCCACTGGTCTGTTGTCCAGGAGATCATCGGCCTCTACGTAAGAAGTGCTGGGGTGTCCCCGTCGATGAGTGTGAACTCAGGTTCAGGAACGAGGAGGTAAGACAACTGCTGTTTTAGACGGCAGACCCACTAGGGGTATACCGATTGTGCGGTAGGCCCAAAAGGGGTTTAAATCTGTGTATGGAATCTGCCCCCTCTGTCGGAGGGAAGGAGCGAAGGCGCACCGCTCGATCGAACGCTCTTTAGTAAGACCGTTTGATCTGGTTAGTCAGGCGGGGTCCTGTGTAAATAGCCCTAGCCGGACACCGGTGTCTTGTCTAGACTAGCGTTCTAGGGTGTATATTACGTTCGCTAGGTCGGAGGGACCGGGAGACTAAGCGGCGCCTGTGTAAATTCGGTTCGCTAGCTCTCAACCTATCTTGGCTAAGTGGGAAGGCGTGTAAATTTGGAACCCACTAGATTTTTGATAGAGTAAATAGACTAGAAGGGCAATTTTGTAAATTCCGCCCTCTAGTTCGCTATATGTGGTGCTTGGGCAGTGTGGCTAACCAAAACGGGTGTACATAGTTTTAGGTAGTCCATTCAAGGTACTGGCCAATAGTTTAGTTGGGATTGTAAATGTGTTAAAGATTGTTAGTAAAGTGTATATCTTGTTAGATAGCGCGAGCTCAGCCGTCTAGCGAGAGTGTTAATAGTGTGTTGCTGTATCATAGTGCACGGTACCATAACCCTGTATATTTACTGACACTGTATATAAGTACTAATCATTGTCGTCTATTGCATGTTTAACACCGTAACCACTAATAATTGTATTGTGACCTTAAATTGTGCTTTGACCTATGCTAACCGTACTGTAACCGATACTAGTAAAAGACGATGTTACTGGGGTGTGTTATAGACGGGTAATTCATATATAGAGAATTATAGCGTGGGTGACTGTATAGTTTCGCCAAAGGGCATAATATTGATTATTTAGTGACTGGTGTAACAGCTGTGTGTGTACGGGAATTCCCTGAGTGATTATTGTGTTATTGTGTACGTTTCACTCGGTAACTGTACCACGTGGTGCTGTTGCCAGAGGAAACGGGTGTGACTGTTGAATAAGAACGCGTGCATAGTATTCGTTGTCAACGACGTTCCATTGATAAGTATGGGCGCGTCAGAGTCAACGATTTCGGATCCCTTAGGTTGTATGGTAAAGAATTTTAAAAAGGGATTCAAAACATGTGATTTTGGGGTTAAAATGTCTCCTGTACGTTTGGTCACTTTGTGCACTAGGGAGTGGCCTACTTTGGTTGCGGCATGGCCGCCGCGTGGCAGTTTGGATCCAACCCTGGTACAGCGTGTACACGTGGCTGTATCAGGTAGGCCTGAACTTTACGGACAGTTTCCATACATTGATTGTTGGAGGCAGGCCGTAAACGACTCGCCAAAATGGATCCGGATATGCCACGAGGAGCAATGTCGCCTCATGGTGGCCAGGACTTGTTTGTCCACTAGGACTGGTGTTAGGCCCATTTTGGACACGCCCCCTGAGTCCGAGATCCCTTTGCCGCCCCCTTACTTTCTTTTAAGAGGAAGTGACGCGAATGCAGGAAGTTCTGCACCCCTTCCCCTATTGCCCCCATCCACTTCCGCTTCCTCCTCCAGTACAGAATCCACCCCCCCTCGTATTAAAACTCCCCTTCCGGAACCAGGACCAACCCCCATTAGATCTGAATATCCTGATTTGGCGCCACTTCAAACTTCCGGTCAAGCTTCTTCTAGCTCGGCTCGGAGTATACTATTCACTAACTTTTCCCAAAATCAAGTTCCCACATCCTCATGCCCTATTACCTCTCGACCGGAACCTTTAACTGACGCCCCTCCACGTAGCCCCATACTAACCCGACAACTGACCGGTACCCAACAATTAAAACATTATCAGATGCCTCTTCGTCTGAATCCTGGGTCAGCCTATATCGATGCCGCAGGTCAAATGGCACATGCTGACCCAGTCTTCGTATATGTCCCGTTCACGACTACCGATCTCTTGAATTGGAAGACCCACAATTCCTCGTACACTGAGAAACCACAAGCTATGACCGATCTGTTCACCTCGATAGTTCAGACACATAACCCGACATGGGCTGATTGCCAGCAGTTATTAATGACATTGTTCAATAATGAGGAAAGGACAAGGATTAACCAAGCGGCCATTAAGGCGCTAGAGGAGAGAGCCCGTGCTTTAAATCAAGCCAATCCGGCAGCATGGGCCGCAACACATTACCCTAACACCGATCCTGACTGGAATGTAAATGGCGCAGATATGGCTCAACTTAAAGCCTATAGAGACGCTATAATTGCTGGCATGAAAGCCGGAGGGAAGAAAGCTATTAACATGTCGAAGACAGTTGAGGTGATTCAGAAAAGTGATGAAGCGCCCAGTGTCTTTTATGACCGATTATTGGAGGCATACCGCTTGTATACCCCCTTTAATCCGGAAGACGCTGATAATTCCCGAATGGTAAACTCCGCCTTTGTCAGCCAAGCTTACGGAGATATTAAGCGCAAGCTACAGAAATTAGAAGGGTTTGCAGGTATGTCTATCACCCAACTAATGGAGGTAGCGAACAAAGTATATATGAATAGGGAAACAGAAAGTAAGAAAGAGGAAGAGCGCAAGATGCGTAGAAAGGCAGATATGCTAGCGGTAGCGATCGCAGGCGTAGATAGACGGGGCCCAGATAGAGGCGATGGTAGATGGAATAGGGAGCCTTTGAGTAGGAATCAGTGCGCGTACTGTAAGGAAGAAGGGCATTGGAGGAACGAGTGTCCGCAAAGAGAGCAGTATGAGAGAGACTTACCCAGGGCAGGTTACGGAAACTTTAGAGGCAGAGCGAGAGGTAGAGGAGGCCCCGGAGGGAGTAATGGTAATAGAGGGAGTAATGGGAACAGAGGAAGTGTAAGGGAAGATAGGTACTATCCAGCAGCGCAAAGGTCCCGCGATAGAGAAGGTAGGGACTTTGTGGGATTGGCTGACACGGTCATGGAGGACTATTGATACCGACCGGGCTCCATCCCCCTTGGTCGAGCGGAGCCTATGGTCGATGTATCAATAGGGGGAAAAAGGAGTGCGTTCATGATCGACACTGGTGCTGAACATTCGGTGGTGACTAATCTAGTTGCTCCTCCATCTGGAAGAACTATTACTGTAATAGGAGCAACTGGAAGAAGTGCTGAAAAACCGGTTCTTAAAAGTCGACTCTGTACATTGGGAGGCCACGTAGTAAAACATCAATTCCTTTATATGCCTGAGTGTCCAGTCCAATTGCTGGGACGTGATATGCTATCCAAATTACAAGCGCAGATTACGTTCCTACCAAATGGAACAACATCCTTAAAGTTTAATGGACCTTCAGGTATTATGACATTGTCCGTACCAAAGGAAGAAGAGTGGCGACTTTATACAGTGTTGACTAGCCAAAACCCGAGGAGTGATGAATCCTTATTTAACATACCAGGAGTTTGGGCAGAGAACAACCCACCAGGACTGGCCCGCAATATTCCACCTATTAAAATCGAACTAAAACTTGGGGTTTATCCAGTAAGCCTGAGACAATATCATATTCCGCAGAAGGCTAAGAAGAACATCCAATCTTATCTGGATAAGTTCATACGGTATGGTATCCTAAAATTCTGTACTTCCCCCTGGAACACCCCATTGCTGCCTGTTCAAAAGCCCGGTACAGATGAGTATCGACCTGTGCAGGACTTGAGAGCAGTCAATGATGCGGTTGTTAGTATACATCCAGTCGTGCCCAATCCATATAACCTGCTTGCTTTAATTCCGGGCGGGGCTACTTACTTTACAGTCTTAGATCTCAAAGATGCCTTCTTTTGCCTCCGAATTGCCGCAGAAAGCCAATGTATCTTCGCTTTCCAATGGGAAAATGCTGTAACGGGCTCGAAACGCCAAATGACCTGGACAAGATTGCCCCAGGGGTTTAAAAATTCACCTACCCTATTTGGTTCAGCTCTAAGTCAAGATCTACTAGATTTCGAGTCTATCCCAGGAGAGTGTGTATTATTACAATATGTAGATGACTTGTTGATAGCAGCAGTTACAAAGGAAGTATGTCAGCAAGCAACGCACGATCTACTACACATTCTCTGGAAGGCAGGATACAAGGTGTCTAGAAGGAAGGCTCAGTTGTGTTTGCCAACTGTCAAATATCTGGGATTCCATATCTCTGAAGGTCAAAGAATTATGGGGCCAGAGAGAAAAGAAGCTGTGTGCCAAATACCGATACCCAGGAATAGAAGACAAGTGCGAGAATTCTTGGGGGCAGCAGGCTTCTGTAGGATATGGATTCCCAGCTACGCGATACTGGCAAAACCTCTGTATGCAGCTATCAAAGGTACAGAGCACGACCCCTTCTTATGGACTCAAGAACAGCAAACGGCATTCGAAGATGTGAAGAGGGCTTTGATGAGTGCCCCAGCATTAGGTCTACCTGACCACACACGGCCATTCTATCTGTATGTACATGAGCAAAGAAGAATGGCTGTGGGAGTATTGACACAGTACTTGGGATCATGGCAAAGACCTGTTGCCTACATGTCTAAGCAACTGGATGCAGTGGCCAGCGGACTTCCACCTTGTCTAAGAGCTGTAGCTGCAGCCGCCCTGCTAGTAGCTGAAGCCGATAAACTCACTCTGGGTCAAGAACTTTATGTACGAGTTCCACATGCAGTACAGACGTTGTTGGATTACAAAGGAAATCATTGGTTTAGTAACAGCCGTATGACCAAGTATCAAGCAATGTTGTGTGAAAACCCAAGAGTGCATTTAGAGACTGTTGTGACGAGACCAATCTCGCCACATTGCATTGGAGAAGCCTGGTTGCTCGCCTGCTGCCTTTGGACTATGGCCCCCTTTTAAAAGACTTTATTTTTGCATGCAGAAAAGCTGTATTCGTGCTTTTCTGCCGGTTGTTCGGTAGTTTCAATCTACCGAACAACCGTACGAATGACTGGACCACCTGGGAGCTGGAGTGTGCCGGCAATTAACCTCCCTGAAGCTGCGGTTAACCGCAGCTTAATTGATGAACGCTGGGTGGCCGCCGTTCGTATCCCGAACACGAGGTCGCGGCCATTTTAAACCATACGAATGAACAGCGGTGTTCGCCTCTATTTTTATGGAACTAAAATCGGACACAGTTTTGCGCGAACACCGCTGAAGCCGCCGACCTCCCTTCTCGTTCGGTGAAAGCACACGAATGACCCGGTGTTCGGTATTTTTGTGTGAATATCTTATACCCCAGATAGGAATCCCATGGAGCCCATTCGTATGAAACTGACTGTAAAGACTTTGGCTCCATGGCGATTGAACTGTATTCGTGTAGTCTGAGTGCCATTCACCTAATAATGTGCACTCAGACCTGAGCTATCTGGGGATATGTTACATGTCTGTGGTTTATGTAGTAAATGTTACTTTGTGCATTTTAAAGTGTTATGCTGGTTTTGTGTTCCCACGTGTGTAATGGAGTTTTGCCTTTGTCTTGGGAGATAATTGAGTTACTTCCCAATTATCTCCCAGGGCAGAGGGGAGGAAGCCAGGATGCATTGTGGGAATATACTGTGACTGTGTGTCCTTTTTGTATACTTGTCTGTCCCTTGTCACAGTCTCCCATTTGGTCCCCTAGGGGAGTGTCCACCAGGTGGGAGACCTGCATAAAAGCTGGGCAGGTAGCCCTCATTAAACAGACCACTGCTTGACCCTCAACACGGAGCCTTGTCTCGTCTTTGGGGGGATTTACTGTATGCTGCTAAGGACTGATTGCCAGGAGTGTAAGCCGCTTGGAAGCTTTTCCTGTTCGCCTGCTAGCAGCTATTCGTATGGTTCCTGTTCGTTTATTTGAAGTGCTACCTTATTCCCTTGTATGCCGTTCGGGAGTTTGGAGCATTCACTTATTGGCGGTTCGTGAGTTTTGGTGATTCTACAGTAGCTGTGCCTGACTCTGAAAGGGGGATTATCGTCTAAGCGTTTTTTTCCCCTTTTGTGCAAAACGGTCCGTTACAATTGGTGGCAGCGGTGGGATCGTTCCCACAGACTACAGGACAGCTACAGGAGACACCATTTCTTTGGATTTTACAATTTGAGGGCAACGCATGTCCAAGTACAGCGACCCTGACAGCACCAGCATGGAACCAGCAGTGGAGTATGACGAGGGTGCCATGGATGACCGAGATGCAGTCCGTAAAGGCATCTGGTACCAGGCACTGGGTATTGTGGAGTACCAGCGGGGCAAGAGACTCCCCAAGGAAGACCAGCGGTTGCAGAAGCGAGTAGCCCTGCGGATGCCCTTCCTGGGAGAGCAGCCCCTGGAGGAATGGGTGAGGAAATTGGAACACCTAGTATGGCAGTGTCCACCAGGTGGGAGACCTGCATAAAAGCTGGGCAGGTAGCCCTCATTAAACAGACCACTGCTTGACCCTCAACACGGAGCCTTGTCTCGTCTTTGGGGGTGTAGCGGAACGCCAATATAAAATCCACGAATTCCGCTGGTCCAGAACGAATCCACAGTCAAGCGCTGAAAACACCAAGGCAATATCCCCAACCTCCCAATAACCGGACGAGACACAGTTTTGGGAGTCAACTGACAATCCTTTATTCAGCACGACAATTTATACAAGTCCCCATGCAAGGGGTCTCCTGAGTCCCTTCCCAGGGGCACTCCCAGAGGGGACTACATGGGGGACTTACAGTATAACATATTTCTCCCATCAGGCACTGCTGCACGAGAGGGATCATCCTCCCAGAATGCACCGTTAAGGGGATTATCCCCTCGTGCAGCAGAACCGGCAATTCATATAAAAATACATAACTTTTAAAATACACGGTGGATTTACACGAATGGACGTTCGGTAGATAGCTGGGGTCTGGGCGCATCATTCGTGAGATTGCCGCTCAGATCCCAGCCAAATTAACCGAACGCCGCACAGAAAACACATTTCTTACAAAACCCACAAAAGGAACCGATTGCTTTGGGTGAACCTGGTCCTGAAACTCCCGAACGTCTGGGAGGCTCAGCGGTGTTCGTGCCGTCGAATAACTATTGGTAGTAGTATGCGTTCGACGACACGGACCCGCTGACGAACAAGGGATCCAAGATGGCCGACCGCCGCATGGTCGGTAGTCGAACGACGGCCACCCAGGAGAGCCTCTAATAACCGATTGCAACAATGTTGCAATCGGTTAACTAGCGCCACACGCCTCTAAGTGTGTGGGCTATTAGGGGGTATCGCGTTCGGTTCACGAACGGCTTTCTAAAGTGCCGTTCGTGAAACGAAAGAAAATCCCCATACAAAACCGCCAATTGCATTCGGCGGAAACAGTATTACAGGTAACACGGAAAATACATTCACATTTACATAGGTGTACAGCGCATATCTCGCCCGACCTAGTGGCAACCCTTAAAGGCACAGTCTCTGGTTATTGTCCAAGTGGCTAGGTTTGCCACAATGCTCCCCCAGAACCAAGCCGGCATACACAGCCTGATCCCAACGGATCGGCTTGGGGATGTCCGGGGGAGTGCTCACAGATCACTTCTCAAGGTCTGTTTGTCTGGACAACCCGTCGGCATTACCGTTTTGTTTCCCTGGGCGGTAGTGTATTGTAAAGTCAAAGGGCTGCAGCGCCAAACTCCAGCGCAGCAGCCTGGCATTGTCTCCCGCCACACGGTTTAGCCACACCAGCGGGTTGTGATCTGTGAGCAAAGAAAAGGGTTGCCCATAGAGATACGGCTGTAACTTTTTCAGGGCCCACACCACGGCCAGGCATTCCTTCTCTATGGCGGCGTAGCTCACTTCTCGGGGTAGCAGCTTCCGACTCAAGTAGGCTACGGGGTGTTCTCCGCCATCGGCTCCGACCTGGCTCAGTACTGCTCCCAATCCAAACATTGAGGCGTCTGTGTGAACAAGAAAACGTTTAGTTGGATCAGGAGCAGCCAGTACAGGGGCATTGGTCAGAGCCGTCTTCAGCTGGTTGAATGCCTGTTCACACTCTGGGGCCCAGACGACCTGCCGGGGCAGGTTTTTCTTCGTCAAATCAGTCAGGGGTTTGGCCAGGGCACTGTAGTTGGGTACAAATTTTCTGTAATACCCTGCGGTACCTAGGAAAGCCAGGACTTGGGTTTTGGTCCTAGGGGTAGGCCACTGGGCTACAGCTTCAATCTTTGCGGGCTCAGGCTTCTGCTGCCCGCTACCAACCCGGTGTCCTAAGTACTGGACCTCTGCCATCCCTATGTGGCATTTGCTGGGTTTCAAGGTAAGCCCTGCCTCTCGAATCCGGTCTATTACTGCCCCTATGTGTTGTAGGTGTTCTGCCCAGGTCTGACTGTAGATGGCAATATCGTCCAGATATGCACACGCATAGTCCTGGAACCCGTCCAGTAGCCGATCCACCATCCGCTGGAATGTCGCGGGGGCGTTCTTCATCCCGAATGGCATGACTCGAAATTGGTACAAGCCAAACGGGGTGACAAACGCCGACTTAGGAATGGCGTCCTCGGCTAGTGGAATTTGCCAGTATCCCTTACACAAATCTATGGTAGTGAGATACTGACCCCTGGCCATCCTATCAAGCAGTTCGTCTATCCGAGGCATCGGGTAGGCGTCCGACACAGTTTTGTCGTTCAACCTCCGGTAGTCCACACAGAACCGGGTGGTACCATCTTTCTTGGGAACCAGGACTACCGGCGATGCCCAGGGGCTATCTGAGTGTTCAATAACCCCCAACTGCAACATCTCTTCAATTTCCTTCCTCATATGTTCCCGCACGGATTCAGGAATCCGATATGGAGTCTGTCGCATGGGGAGCTGTCCCGGGGTTTCTACTCGGTGGGTGGCTAGTGGAGTGTACCCAGGTAGATTAGAAAAGGTAGCGCTCTTTGCTGCTATCAGTTCTCGTACCTGAATACGCTCTTGAGGACTTAGCCGCTCCCCCAGTTGAACCCCCTGGGAGGGTTCCTTCTGCTCCTCCTGCTCTAACAGATCGGGAAGGGGCAGGTTCTCCTGATCTTCGGAGGCGGGCGTGCAAATAGCTGCCACGTCCTCCGTCCGCTCGTGGTAGGGTTTGAGCATGTTCACATGGAGCATGCGTCTCTTCCCTACTCCGGAGCATGGGCCGATCACATAGGTGGTATCGCATCTCTGCTCTACCACCTGGTATGGGCCCTGCCAGACGGCCTGTAGTTTATCGGTGCGGACTGGTTTAAGGATTAGCACCTTCTGCCCCACTTGAAAACTACGGTCTCTGGCCCCTCTGTCATACCAACGACGCTGTCGTTGTTGGGCGGCCTGGAGGTTGGTGCGCACCGCCTGGGTCAATTCCTCCAGGCGATCCCGGAACGCCAGCACGTAGGGTACAATAGGGGTCCCATCTGCACTACTCTCTCCCTCCCAATGCTCCCTAATGAGATCCAACGGCCCCCGGACCCTTCTCCCAAACAATAGTTCAAAGGGGGAAAAACCCGTAGACTCTTGGGGCACCTCTCTGTATGCGAACAACAGATGGGGAAGGAATCGTTCCCAGTCCTTATGGGTCTCTCC
This sequence comes from Pelobates cultripes, assembly GCA_933207985.1. Classification (NCBI taxonomy): domain Eukaryota; kingdom Metazoa; phylum Chordata; class Amphibia; order Anura; family Pelobatidae; genus Pelobates; species Pelobates cultripes. The sequence continues at coordinate 152,771,599 of OW240913.1, read as the reverse complement.
GAATGTTCGAAGCATCTGTTTTAGGGTACCGTTGAATCTCTCACATAATCCATTGGATTGCGGGTGGTACGCGGAGTTAATGATCGGCTTTATGCCACATATCCTCCATAACTGCTGAGTAACCTCAGCCGTGAATTGGGTCCCCCTATCTGAGACCATTTCCTGTGGGAACCCTACTCGGGAGAAGATTTTCATCAAGGCTTCGGCTACGGTCTCCGCGTGGATATTAGTTAGGGCAATCGCCTCGGGGTACCGGGTGGCGTAATCCACCACGGTCAGGATATACCGTTTCCCAGAGGGGCTGGGCTTTGGTAGTGGTCCTACTATATCTACTGCTACCCGGCTGAACGGTTCCTCAATTATGGGGAGGGGACATAGTTTTGCCTTATGGCGATCCCCCCTTTTGCCTACCCTCTGGCACACATCACAGGAGGTACAATATTGCCTTACGTCTTTGGAAATCCCGGGCCAAAAGAATGCGTGCGTTAAGCGATACCGGGTCCGGGTCATCCCTAGATGGCCGGACAGAGGGATGTCATGGGCGATTCTTAGTAACTCCTGCCTATATTTCTGGGGTACTACTAGCTGCTTGGTTTGGAGCGTCACAGAGCTGCCTATGGCCCGTTCCGCCACCCGGTACAGTAACTTCTTTTCCCATACGTACCGTTCTCCCTCCCGCCCCACCTGGTCCGTGTCTACCCTATCTCGGTACACCTGCAGTGTGGGGTCTGTCTGAACCTCAGCTTCAAATGTGGTCGGGGTGTCCCAAGTCATGTCGGTCAAGGGGGGGTCATGGTGTCTTACCTGAGCCTCAGAGTGTGCGGGGGATGCCGTGGTGCGAGCCTGTTGCCGGGTGGTTACCGGATGCGCCTCTTGGGAAGGGGCCTGGGGAAGAAACGCAGAAGTCATCGGGCCCAAGTCATTCCCCAAAACAACATCGGCCGGTAGTTTCTTCATTATGGCCACCTCTACAACCCCCTCCCCAGCACCCCAGTTCAAATGCACTTTGGCCGTGGGTAACCGGTACATAGCTCCCCCTGCTACCCGGACTGCCACTGATCCGCCAGTGTGGGCCGTATCTGGAATTAAATGAGGGGCCACTAAGGTCAAGGTGGCTCCCGAGTCCCGCAGCCCCTGCACTTCTTTCCCTCCCACAAATACAACTTGGCGATGATGCTGCCGGTTGTCCGTGGCTTGCACCGACATCACCTCGTACAGAACCCCCAATGGTTCTTCGGTTGATAGACTTGTCAGCTCCGAGTGGTCCGGTTCGGTGTGGTAGAAATGGGCCACTGCCCTTGGCGCGGAGTTTTGCCGTACTTGGTTCCACGCCTGCCTGCTCCGATTCTGGGTGCACTCCCGGGACATATGCCCCCACTGCCGGCAGGTATGGCATTGTATGTTGGCCCTGCCATTGTAGCGTGATGGCGGTGGGGGGTTTCCTGATGGTGGCCGGAATGGAGTAGCGTTGGTGGGTGTGGAGATGGTTGGGTGGTGTGGTACAGCTGGTCTCAGGGGAGCCCTGTTGGGAAGCCCATGATGCCTTCGGGCGTCAAAATGCTGATCCGCCAACCGGGCGGCTTCGGTTAGGGTGAGGGGTTTCCTGTCCCTTACCCATTCTTGTGCCTCAGGTGACAGTCCGTTAAAAAATTGTTCCAGCAAGATGAGCTGGCGCAGTTCCTCCATTGTGGTAGCTTGGCTCGCCTGAATCCATCCTTGCGACGCTTGGTCGAGCTTATGTGCCCACTCAGCGTGGGAATCTTTCTCGGGCTTCCTCAATCCTCGAAATTTACGCCGGTATGCCTCCGGGGTTATGGCATACCTCTCCAGAATTGCCCTCTTAACTTTAAAATAGTCCTTGCTATCTTCTCTGGGCACAGCGCGATACGCCTCGGCTGCTCGTCCTGCCAACTTGCCTGCCAGTAGGGGTACCCACATAGCCTGTTCTAGATCATGTAGGTCGCATAACCGTTCAAAATCCTGCAGGTATCCGTCAATCTCGTCTTTCTCCTCGCAGAATGCTTTAAATGCCTGGTAAGGTATTTTCTGCTTCACTGGAGCGCAGAATGAATTGGCGATGGATTCTGCCCTGGATGGTGACCTCTGGTGTTGCTGTGCCATAATATAATCCTGGACGTCCGCCATCAGTATAGTTAAGATGTCCAGGGTTACTGGCTGTGGTACAAATTCCAGCCGGGTTCTCAGTTCCCTCTGGTATGGTGTTTCCTCTCTGGCAGGTGGGGGTGGACTGCTGTGTGCTTGGTCGCCCTCCATTAGCTCTGCAATCAGTACTGCTTTCGATTTATTGCTAGCGCTTTTCCCTCTAGCCTCCAGCAGCTCCTTTAGCGTCTGTCTCTTTAACGCCGTGTAATCAGTCCCCATTCACTGATCGCTTTCGTCTGCTTGTTTCATACGAATTGCCTTTCCGTTCGGTAATTCCTTTCATTCGAATGCGCTGTATTCGGCTGTAGAGTTGGATCCCGTCGCTTGCCACCAATTGTAGCGGAACGCCAATATAAAATCCACGAATTCCGCTGGTCCAGAACGAATCCACAGTCAAGCGCTGAAAACACCAAGGCAATATCCCCAACCTCCCAATAACCGGACGAGACACAGTTTTGGGAGTCAACTGACAATCCTTTATTCAGCACGACAATTTATACAAGTCCCCATGCAAGGGGTCTCCTGAGTCCCTTCCCAGGGGCACTCCCAGAGGGGACTACATGGGGGACTTACAGTATAACATATTTCTCCCATCAGGCACTGCTGCACGAGAGGGATCATCCTCCCAGAATGCACCGTTAAGGGGATTATCCCCTCGTGCAGCAGAACCGGCAATTCATATAAAAATACATAACTTTTAAAATACACGGTGGATTTACACGAATGGACGTTCGGTAGATAGCTGGGGTCTGGGCGCATCATTCGTGAGATTGCCGCTCAGATCCCAGCCAAATTAACCGAACGCCGCACAGAAAACACATTTCTTACAAAACCCACAAAAGGAACCGATTGCTTTGGGTGAACTTGGTCCTGAAACTCCCGAACGTCTGGGAGGCTCAGCGGTGTTCGTGCCGTCGAATAACTATTGGTAGTAGTATGCGTTCGACGGCACGAACCCGCTGACGAACAAGGGATCCAAGATGGCCGACCGCCGCATGGTCGGTAGTCGAACGACGGCCACCCAGGAGAGCCTCTAATAACCGATTGCAACAATGTTGCAATCGGTTAACTAGCGCCACACGCCTCTAAGTGTGTGGGCTATTAGGGGGTATCGCGTTCGGTTCACGTACGGCTTTCTAAAGTGCCGTTCGTGAAACGAAAGAAAATCCCCATACAAAACCGCCAATTGCATTCGGCGGAAACAGTATTACAGGCAACACGGAAAATACCTTAACATCTACATATGTGTACAGCGCATATCTCGCCCGACCTAGTGGCAACCCTTAAAGGCACAGTCTCTGGTTATTGTCCAAGTGGCTAGGTTTGCCACAAACAGTGTACAGAAAAACTAATGCAGGATAAAGACATCCAAATATAATAAAACAATATAATACTAGATATGAAGATAAACATAAAATAAATATATAAAATAAGTGTAAAATAAATACAAAATAAATGTAAAACAATATAATAATAATACAGAATACTACCAGTTACCAGTAAGCAACTGTATAATAAATCAATGAGAAAAAAACAGTACAATAGAAAATATATGAAGAGAAAAATGTGACATGTACTTATCTTTGTGTCGGAGCAGCAAAGAAAGAGGGAAATGGAAGGGAAGTGCTGCCTATTATACTGGGACCTGAGCGGGGAGGGGCCTATGTTCTGTATGTTCATTATTTTTTCATTCTGTTTGTATTCTTTGCTGCTATTGGTGGACAGTAAAGAAAGGGATATGCAATATGAGCCTCCGTGTCTTGTTATAAAATTTCACTTTACTTCCAAACACCTTCATTGTTAATTGTAAGGAGGAAAAAAAATCACTGACAGAGCAAGTTACTTAACTGCCTTTACAACTTAGAAAACAAAATTAAAGTAACACTGCGCTTTCAAAATAAAAATAAATAAATACTATTTAATAGATATACCATATTTAACTATAAATACATACAATAGGTGGATCGCACTCCTTAAAATCTCTAAAAGAGAATAAAAACAACACAATAGTGTAATACAGTAAACAAATGGATATCCAGAGTATAAATGTAGATGATTACGTACTCACAAACCGAGAACCAAACAAGAACATGTGGCTCTCATAGAATAGCACTGGGACCATTTGTAGGATGTCCCCTTCCTTCTGTGGATCTTCCAATGACCAGAAACAACAAGCAGGAAACACTTACTTGAAACAGTAAAGTGTTTATTAATCCCAATAAAGGCAGGAGCAAATATAAGGAGAGTATCTCCAATAAAACTTAAAATAGTCCAATATAATAAAAGGAGTCCAAAAAATTAGTCTCTGGGTTACCAAAACGCGTTTCGCCCTATAATCAGGGCTTCCTCAGTCGGTCAGCATGCAGGCATGTAATTATGATTTTTTTTTTTCCAAAGGGGAGCATATCTATAAATATCTTGCAAAAACTACACATTTCTTGTCCGAAACCCTCCCACTGTTCCCCAGCCCATACTTTCTGTGTCTGTCCAATCGAATACTTCCCAATGCAGCTCAATGAGAAGTCTTTGCAAGGCAGGTGCTCTGGGCAATTGCTGCCTCTTCAATGTAGCTCTACTGAGTTAAACAACCAAATAGTAACAGGTTAACAAGGTTAATTTATAGAAATGCTAGCTTCTATTGAAATTTGCACTTTTTTAAAGATGAAAAAAGAGGACACATGTTAAACACTTAAGCAAGCTGAAGGTGTTTGGATGTTCCTTTGAATTCATTTTCTCTGAAATGTGTACACTGGAGAAAGGAAGCTGGAGTACAACTAAAATTCTGTGCACACACAATAATTTTTCAAAGTATATTAGCCAATTAAATTATTATTATAATTAGTTTTTTTCTACTGATTTAAATCAATGCAATACTCAGTCACAGAACATCACCATGCTTACACAACAATGTTGCAAAGTGCAAACAGTTAAAGTGGCACTGTCATGTCCGCATCCGTTTTCTTTTAAACCCCCTAACAGCCAATTAGACCCCCACATTTATATAAGGGTAGTTTAAAGCATCACTATGCCCCATCTTCCATGCAGCAGGTGGGAGCCTATCTACCAAATATTTAAGACTAGCGACCGGGCAGCCATTGTTACCCAGTTGCTATTAAGGCCCAATACTTATGGGATGGGCCTCTTAAATTACCCCCAGCCTCCACCAGGAATTTGGATGAGTCACCAATACCCACAATACCCACAAATCACAATTCGCATGAAACCAAACGCACAAGTCTAGTGACTAGCATGAATGTGTAATCTAAAAAAAATCTACAGTGTCTACAAGATGTTTTTCTGTCAGCAATAATAAGTCACAAAGCAATTATTAAAGCACCTCGCTGAATTCACAAGGGTGTCTGCTCATCACTAGATAAACAAGATAATAGTACCTAATTAAGGCTGTGTTAGATGCACACATGTATAGTTTTAGTTTAAGTTATTTCCTGTTGGGTTTGTGTTTGACAGAGAAAAAGCAGTGTAATTGCTATACAGTTAGCATCTGTACTTATTTATTAGGTAATCCCCTCCTGAAATAAATACCAGTGTGCCAGCTGCTCCAACTCAGAAATGTGATACAACCATGATCCACACCATTCTTTTCATGAACACTGTAGCGGATGGCATGGGGCTGTCCTCAAAGTTTGCTTTAAAAATGTATTTCGTGTGATTATTCCCTGTATAGATGTATTGTATGTAGCATTCGTCTGATTGTTCGGTAGTTTTCAGCCCGTGTTCCATCCGAATGAAAACTACCGAATCATCAGACCACCCCAGAGAGAAGTGTGCACTTCGTTAGGCTTTCACACTTCTGTAACCGCAAGCTAATTGACCATGCAATCGGTACTTTGTATACATATCTGGGTGGCCGCCGTTCGGCATATGAACCGCGTGGCGGCGGCCATCTTACGCAAGAAAATCTCAGCGGTGTTTGGTCGTCAAGTGTCTGGAGCTCAAATCGGACACTCAATCACCCGAACATCGCTGAGACCTCCAGAGCTCCATAACTCCCGAACGGAGGGGCCAACCAGCACCTCGTTCGGTGAACTAAATGTACCGAACAAGGGTATTCATACGAATACTGATTTAACGTTAGATGGCAAGTAATTCTATATGTTTTATCTCCCGAACAGAGACTGACCGCAAGGCCAAAACACATGGAGCCTTTTTCGGATACTACCTCGTGTGCGGTCTGTCAAATTGCCTCTTCCACCTAACTCCCGAACCCCTGGTCCGATCTGGGTGAATTTTGAATATGTTGGTCACCCAGATCAGGGCTACCAGGGGGTACCCCTTATATAATTATATCTGACTGTTTTGGGGTACATCCAGAAATCGGGTAAAACTGCAGTATATATAAGTGGATTATGTGTCATACTGAGGGGAGGAGATGTGTGGGAGGTAACTATTACACTATTGGCTACTGTATAAATTAATGTGAATCCCTCCCTTGCATGGGAGAAACCTTTAAAAGGAGGTTGTGTGATTAAAAGTTCAGTTCTGCTCCTGATGCTGTGTGTCGTCCAGTCATTGGGATCTGTATTGGGATATTCGTGGATTACCTTGCTTGCTGTAACTATTGTTACATGGGTTGTATTACTTGTTCCTGAGCCTCACTGGGATCTTTAGTGGAGATAACCTGTGAAATACCAGCTCTCCGCTACAAACACCATGTTGTTTGTTAATTTGTGTTGTTTGTTAACTAGGTGTAAATACATGGATAGATATCACAGTATAATGTATAATTAATCTCTTAGCCGCTACCACACTGTAATGTGCAATTCTCCAAAAATCACATCAAAGACAGAATTTTTTGTACCAGATTCAGTGGAGCGCTTAAATATATAAATAAAATTTAACGGTACACCAAATGCAAACAAGGATTGTATATAATAAAAACTGGAGGGGTGGTAATTTTATTCAAAGTCTAGGCTGTACAGAAATGAGGTGGATAAATGAATTAAATACCCTCATTCTCAATGGACTTAACAATGATTTCGAAATCTGTCATTTTTAAAATTAATTAGAAGCTTCAAATTAAATAATATAATGTTTAGTCCATGTAAAACAATAGAGGGAATGTAACAAGTATCCACCTCCATCCTGAACTAAGTCCAATTTTATTCAATCTTACTTAATTTGTTCAATGGAGTTTGCATACAACACTTTTCTTTGTGTCTGCATATATACTTGCACTGTCACTTTAAATTGCATGGGTAGTGGAGATAGTTATTTTATCTCTTTATAAGTGGTAATATACATTTGTAAGAATGCTACTGACATTTGTGTTTTTTTCCCTATCTCCGCATAACTAGGTACTTACAATATGTATTTTCATCATGTTCCATTTTAAATTGTACTTATAGTATGTATTCTCATCATGTTCTATTTTAAATTCTATATATACACATTGTTGATTTAATAATGATATTTTATAATATATCTCTATAATGCATCAATTGGTTATAATATGTTAGTGTGTTCATAAGTTTTATTATGGTGATATGAGTTGTTAAATATGGCGTTGTGATAAAGCAGCCTTTCATTAGCAATATGAAGTGCTTGCTGAATCAAATTAATTCAAAGGCTGATTGCCCGTGCATGTTTTGGGCGGTACACGTATAATGTGAAGTGTACCAATTAGAGAGACATTCTGCCTTATAAAAGCCTTTGGGAGCACGGTGTAAGGAAGCCTCATTACGTCCTGACGAAGCCGTCTGAGAACGGCGAAACGCGTAGACGACGTCAGCACGCGCGTAAGGTGGGAGGGACCAAGTGGAAGCCGGGAGGTTTGAATGGCGATTGCATTACAGCGGATCAGCTTGCAATCTGGACTCCATATATCAGAACCTCGCCTAACTTGCCTGTAGGAGACATCTCCCAGTGTGGGGAAGCGTGCTTGTGAGTCACAGGAAAATATACCGTTGTACTCACCATCAACTCTAGTAAGCTGTTATCTGTTTACCATTTTCAATACATTTTTGAGTGCTTTGTATTTTGTATTTTTAATGTTTTAATGTGAATAAATTGTTGTTCAATTATTAAATTTATTAAGTATACAAAAAAATGCATGTGTTAATTAGCACTATATATAAAGGTACAATTTAAACACCATATATACAGATCTGCTCTATCATTATTTTTAATTCTTTTTTTTTTATATGCAACATATGATTTTGAACGTGTGACTGCTACCCATTGAGGAGTATAAATATATTTATTCCTTCATTTCCTAATTTTGGTTGCATGTGGGAAGGGGCTGATCACCTAAATGTCGCTCCACTTCTTGAAATAGATTTTTTTGGATTATTCTTACTGTGTGGTGAAGGGAACACACTGAAGTGTTGTAGCTGAAACATATATTAATTTTGTAAATAGTATATTATTAATCTGTAATTGAATATAGGCTATTTCTGCTTTGTCCCTATATATTCTGTATAAAACAACTTAGCGCTCCGAGATTATTCAATTTTACGCAAGGATTGTATATATACCATATTTTTACATATCCTTGAACATCCTATGTTGTGTATGTCTTTAAGAAAAATATAAAAAAATACAGAAATAGTGCAGTACCCCTTATGTACACAAGTGTGATATACACATAAATTGGAACACTCACATATTCCAGAGCTATAACCTAGCTCTGGGAGTTATTCGCATGTAGGTCCGTTTAGGCGACCTGCCTCTTTTTCTTTATGAAGAGTAGTTTAGGAGTTTTCTTGTGTATTCAGCAGTAGTATGCAGTATCTCAAGGAAAGAGATGTATAAATAGTGTGATATCATTGGTAACAAATTTTATTGTATAAATAGGTTAAATATTTGGCTCAGTTGAACAGCAGAGTAAGGTTAGGGGACCATACCACCCTTGGTTGTAGAATGCAGGAACATTGATGGTGAAAAAATAAAATGAATAAAAGTATAAACCTTAAAAAGTATATACTTTATTAGAACGTACAATTCAAATATCAAATAATATTATAAATAGTTCCAGAGACATGCTTCAGTCTGGTGCAGTAAACCATCAAGTCCCACATTCCGTTTTAATATGATTCCTAAGTGATGTCACTTCCTGTGAAGTCATATCTGTTTTTTTCATCACAGATGAATAGGCTCCACCTTCTTTTTGCATTCCACCTCATATTTGCGTTCCAGTGAGTCATTGAAAAAAAAAAAACCCATGATATATATTTGTGAGGATTTTAAAGTTCTTTCAAAGTCTCTCACAATGGTGGCATTGAAAACAAAACATATACACATATTAGTAAATACATTGTTAATTGGGGGGTGAGGAGTCGGGGGTAGTGGAGAGAGTCTGCCCAATCATGTGGTCTGGATCTCCTGTCCTATGTAGAGATAGCCAAAAAAAGATGATAAGATGATTGATGGTTAGGGGACAGGAGACAGCCACTTAATGTTGAAGACCAGCAATTCCAAGCATGATTCTCCTAGACACTTTAACTTCAACTACTGAGATAGACAGACCAGCAGTATTTTTCCCTTTGCTGTTTCCATGTTGGATTTAGAAATAGCCTGGGTCATTGATTCTAGTTGTGGTAAAGATGCCTCTGCCACATGTTCCTGGAGGAGTCTGTTGGCTAGCCTCCTGACTATGGTCCATGTAAAAAGACATGTTAAAAGTGGACGTCCATGGAAAATCCGAACCACTAAACCGATCTGAGTGATTTTTGGATATGATGGTCACTCAGATCAGCGCTATCCGGGGATGTGACTCTTGAGGGGTTGCCATGAATATTGGGGGTACTTTTGGGGTATTGCGGAATTGTGTTTTTTTTCTGTACCTGGAGATAATTGAGTTTGTACAGTTTCTGACTCAATTATCTCTCAGGCAGGCAGGAGGAGTATGATGACTGTATTGCTTGTATGTGCCTATTGTTTCCCCATGAGGGCGTTGTCCCAGGGACACTGCCAGACCAGTTTAAACTAGCTGCTTTGTCCCTCCTCAATTTACCATCAGCCCTTGTCTGACCCCACCCTTCCTTGTACTATAGTGCTCTATGTGCCCTATTGTATGTAAATGAGGCTGTTGGGGGTTAAAATGTGTGTATAAATTGTGAGTGTTTGCCTGCATCAAACAGTCTACTCCCAGCTTTAAGCCTCGGCTCATGTGTCGGGGGGAACAGCTATACTTGCTATACCTGCGATACTCTCTGGAGGAGAGGTCTACCCACTGGGAGCTGGATCCAGAACTTGGTTCCAGGGTGGGCGGACACCCCAGACCAGCAGCGGCAGCTAAAGGCTGGAAGTGCTTATGGTGTCCCAGTGCAGTGCTTATGGTACTCGGTGATTACTAGGAAGCGTGAGTTGGCGGAGATACCCAGTCGGGGTACCAGGCGGTCCACCACATTAGTGTTTAATGCTGTATTTAGTTAGCAGCTACTGCCAGGAGAAACTGATATAACTTTGAGTGGGAGATATGATTTGGCAGGGATTTTGTCATTGACACCAGTGTGAGACTAGGTTACCAATACACTTATATTTTACTTATTTTTTTAACTTTTTTGAGAAAGAAAATGCATATTTACACTATGTTCAGTCCTGTGTGTGCTATGCAGTGTGTGAGCACTGTGCAGTGTTTCCTAGCGTCAAACACAATAATAGCCGTAAACCCACCAAGCACGAACCCATTTTGCAACACAAACATCTATTTTTGCTGAATAAGATTGTATTACTGTACACAATACACAATCATTCATATACACTGATGAGCCACAACATTCAAAACACCTGTCTAATATTGTGTAACCCCCCCCTTGTGCTCTCAAAACAGCTCTTATCTGATACCAAGATATTAGCAGCAGACTAGTTCAGTCCTTCAAGGAGGAGGTGGGGACTCCATTGATTGGATATGTTGTTCCAGCACAACTCACGGATGCTCAGTTGGACTGAGGTCAGGGAAATTTGGAGGTCAATTCAGCATCTTAAACTCTTTGTCATGTTCCTGAATTTTGTGCATTATCCTGCTGAAAGAGGCCACTGCCATCAAGGAACATCATTGCCATGAAGGAGTGTATGTGGTCTGCTACAATCTCTAGGTAAGTGGTACGTATCAAAGTAACATCCACAAGAATGCCAGGGTCCAAGGTTACCCAGCAGAGCATAACACTGCCTCCACCAGCCTGCCATCTTCCCATAGTGAATCCTGCTACCCCTTCTTCCCCACGTAAACAATGCATGTGCACCAGGCCACCCACCTGATCTAAAAGAAAATGTGATTCATCAGACTAGGTCACCTTATTCCATTGCTCCATGGTCTAGTTCTGATGCTCATATCCCCATTGAAGGAGTTTTTTGTGATGATGGGGGTCATCATGGGCACTCTGACCAGTCTGGAATTATGGAGCCTAATTTGCAGCAGGGGCTTGGAGGGGAGACTCAGAGAGGAGCTGGAAGGGAGAGACACACTGAAGGGGCTGATATTGAAAGGGAGACACACAGAGGGGCTGGGAGGAGACACAAAAAATAACTGTGGGGGAAAATAGAGACACAAAGAGGGGCCGGGGAAGACACACAAAAGGGAGGGAAAGAGAGACACACAGAGAGGCTAGGAAAGGGAGAAAGAAACACACAAAGGGTCTGGGAGAGAAAGGGACACACGGGAGCTTGGGGAAGAAGAAAGAGACATGCAGAGGGGCTGGGGGAGAGGAGTAAGAGACACACAAAAGGGGCTGGGGGAATTAGAAAGAGACACAGAGAGGGGAAGGGAAGAAAGACACATAAAAGGGATTGTGCCGCCATCTCCCTCAGGCAGGTTCCCATCTTCCTCAGGCCGGTTCTCTTCAGCTCCTAGTGCTTAATTGCCAGAAGCCATAGTCACTGCTGTACTCTCACACGCGCTAGACAACAGGATCCTCCCTAGACAGAGCCACACAGGAGATCAGGTTTATAGTCCTTTTGCCTGCATTCACCAGATTAAAATTCTGATTGTATGTACAATATACATACAAGGACAATGAAACAAAGTTGGCCTCTGATCAGAAATGCAGTAGCAATTAATATAAAAATACTATATGAAAATGTACTCTCATTGTAAGTTTTAGAAGTCTATACCTAATACCATAGTACCTCTAGAAATTAAGAAATACAATCCATCCTTCATTGATACGTTTTAACAATGACATTACACAATAGTGCCACCAACACTATACAAATTTTACAATACAACCCATTAAAGATGGTATCTGGCAATTACTAGGGATGCTTTTCACACAGTGAGTGAATATAAGGACAAGCACTATGAAAACAGCAGATGTATAAGATGGGCCTTCACTCTAGCTCAGTCATGTCCAAAGTCCGGCCCGCGTTCCGGTTTAATACGGTCCCACAGTTAATTTGGTAAATCTATCTATTGTGGCCCCCAATGAATCCCCGAGCGCCGTTCAGGACCCCTGGGATCACTGGATCTTTGAACGCCATGGTCCTGAGTAGCGCTCGGGGATTCACTGGGGGGCCAAGAGATCGCGAGAACGCAGACGGACGTGCATTGACTTCAGTCTGCGTTCTAACAATCTCTTGGACGTCACAGGATTCGCGGGATTTGGTGAGCACAATCGCAGGATTTGGTGAGCACAATCGCAGGATTTGGTTCCTTCTCCCTGCTGGGACAGAAAGAGAGAATGGACAGAATAAAAAGGTGCAGAATAAAGAGGGACAGAATAAAAAGAGACAGAATAAAGAGAGACAGAATAAAGAGAGAAGGGACAGGATAAAGAGAGAAGGGACAGGATAAAGAGAGAAGGGACAGAATAAAGAGAGAGAGAATAAAGAGGGACAGAATAAAGAGAGAAGGGACAGAAAAAAAAGAGAGAGAATGAAGAGAGAAGGGACAGAATAAAGAGAGAAGAGACAGAATAAAGAGAAACAGAATAAAGAGGGACAGAATAAAGAGAGAAGAGACGGAATAAAGAGAGAAGAGACAGAATAAAAAGAGAAGAGACAGAATAAAGAGTAAAAAAGAACAAAATAAAGAGAGAAGAGACAGAATAAAGAGGGACAGAATTCAGAGGAACTGAATAAATAGAGAAGAGACAGAATAAAGAGAAACAGAATAAAAAGAGAAGAGACAGAATAAAGAGAGAAGAGAGAATAAAGAGAAACAGAATAAAGAGGGACAGAATAAAGAGAGACAGAATAAAGAGAGAAGGGACAGAATAAAGAGAGAATAAAAAGAGAAGAGACAGAATAAAGAGTAAAAAAGAACAGAATAAAGAGGGTCTGAATAAAGAGAGAAGGGAAAGAATAAAGAGAGAAGAGACAGAATAAAGAGGGACAGAATTCAGAGGAACTGAATAAAAAGAGAAGAGACAGAATAAAGAGAGAAGAGAGAATAAAGAGAAACAGAATAAAGAGGGACAGAATAAAGAGAGACAGAATAAAGAGGGACAGAATAAAGAGAGAAGCGACGGACTAAAGAGAGAAGGGACAGAATAAAGAGAGAAGGGACAGAATAAAGAGAGGAGACGGAAAAAAGAGAGAAGAGAGAATAAAGAGAGAAGAGAGAATAAAGAGAAACAGAATAAAGAGGGACAGAATAAAGAGAGAAGGGACAGAATAAAGAGGGACTGAATTCAGAGGGACTGAATAAAGAGAGAAGGGACGGACTAAAGAGAGAAGAGAGAGAATAAAGAGAGAAGAGAGAGAATAAAGAGAGAAGAGACAGAATAAAGAGTAAAAAAGAACAGAATAATTTTAAAGAGAGAAGAGACAGAATAAAGAGAGACAGAATGAAGAGAGAAGGGGCAGAATAAAGAGAATGGACAGAATAAAGAGAGACAGAATAAAGAGAGACAGAATAAAGAGAGAAGAGAAGGAATAAAGAGATCTGAGACAGAATAAAGAGATGAAATGAAAATCATGCTGTTTGCAATAAACTTTGCATTAAATAGTTAATTTGCATTCAATTTTAATGGATTAAAGAATGTCAGGCAAAAAGGTTGGCCCTCACGCATGTTCACTTCATCAAATCTGGCCCTCTTTGAAAAAAGTTTCAACACCCCGGTCTAGCTGGTAGTAAGTAAGTTAAAGCGCACTGTCACGGCCGCATCTGTTTTTTTTTTTTTTTTAACCCTCACCCAACTCCTCTACGTTTGATTCTCCCCATAATCACCCACAGTGACTCCTAGATGCCTCCCCCCGAGTGCATAGTGACCCCAAACCCCTAGTCACCCCCCAAATAAATGCCCTTCCTACCCCCCTCACCCTAATAATAGTGAGGGGTGGCAAAAAACTAAATACCTGTAAAATTAAATATCTTCTTTTTTTCTTCAATCTTCTTTTATCAGTCCCAAAAAAGGCCCATTGGGAGTCTCTTTGTGCAGAGAAAGAGCAGAGGAAGCGCGATTGGGAAAAGGTAAGCTTAGCATGACATTGTCGTTTAAATAAAGATAAAATATACAGGTATATATAGTACAGGTACAGGTATAAGATGTGTACATTTTCCATGAATTGTGAAGCATGTGGGCATTACCCAGAGGATTCCAGTGACACACAGGGGTTACTTTATATATTATGTGCTGATTCCAGTGAAATACTGATACTGGGAACTATGGAAACCTAACATAACCTGTGCTGTGCCAATTCCAATGACACACTGATAGTGGGACCCTTATATAATGTGTTGATTCCAGTGAGGCACTGACAGTGGGTGTAAGATCGTAATACTATGTTAGTGTGCACACAAACAGCAGTGACTATGACCTTACTAACATAGTATAGTTATAGTATTTGCTGATTGCACTGCCACACTGGCAGAGGGTGCGAGGACCATACATAGTGTGTGCTGGTTGCAGTGACACACCGACAGTGAGGATGTTACTTCTATAGTATGTGCTTATTGCAGTAACACACTAGCAGTGTGTGCTTATTGCAGTGACACACTAGCAGTGTGTGCTTATTGCAGTGACACACTAGCAGTGGGTGTGATTGCAGTGACAGTCAGTGCCCAGACACGTGGTATAAGGCAGTGAGGTCCTCAGAGAGCGCCAGAAGGTGCACACCCACGGCTGTCTCAGAGCACACGGATTGCCAGTCCAGGCAGACAGTGAGCACACACAGCCATCAGGCAGGCAATATATAGGCGGCCGCTGGCCCCGCCCCCAGCTGTCACTCAGAGGTGGGGCTGTACACGCTCTCCTCCTCTCCGTGTGACCGTGGCCGGCCGGATGGCTGAGCTACTCCAGACCGGGGCTGTGGCCGGGGCTTCATGCTTCCTATCGTCTTCTTTCCCCCTGAAAGGTAAGGCGATCACCGGTAACTAGGAGCAGGAAATGGCGGCCGAGACAGAGCTCTGATAGTCTGTATATAGTGCTGTGTGTACATACAGTGTGTATAGTGCTGGCTGTGTGTACATACAGTGTGTATAGTGCTGGCTGTGTGTACATACAGTGTGTGTATAGTGCTGTGTGTACATACAGTGTGTGTATAGTGCTGGCTGTGTGTACATAGAGTGTGTGTATAGTGCTGGCTGTGTGTACATACAGTGTGTGTATAGTGCTGGCTGTGTGTACATACAGTGTGTGTATAGTGCTGTGTGTACATACAGTGTGTGTATAGTGCTGTGTGTATAGTGCTGTGTGTACATACAGTGTGTGTATAGTGCTGTGTGTACATACAGTGTGTGTATAGTGCTGGCTGTGTGTACATACAGTGTGTATATAGTGCTGGCTGTGTGTACATACAGTGTGTGTATAGTGCTGGCTGTGTGTACATACAGTGTGTGTATAGTGCTGGCTGTGTGTACATACAGTGTGTGTATAGTGCTGGCTGTGTGTACATACAGTGTGTGTATAGTGCTGTGTGTACATACAGTGTGTGTATAGTGCTGTGTGTACATACAGTGTGTGTATAGTGCTGTGTGTACATAAAGTGTGTGTATAGTGCTCTGTGTACATACAGTGTGTGTATAGTGCTGGCTCTGTGTACATACAGTGTGTGTATAGTGCTGTGTGTACATACAGTGTGTGTATAGTGCTGTGTGTACATACAGTGTGTATATAGTGCTGTGTGTACATACAGTGTGTGTATAGGGCTAGCTGTGTGTACATACAGTGTGTATATAGTGCTGGCTCTGTGTACATACATTGTGTGTATAGTGCTGGCTCTGTGTACATACAGTGTGTGTATAGTGCTAGCTGTGTGTACATACAGTGTGTGTATAGTGCTAGCTGTGTGTACATACAGTGTGTGTATAGTGCTGTGTGTACATACTGTGTGTACATACTGTGTGTACATACTGTGTGTATAGTGTTTTGTGTACATGCAGTGTGTACATACAGTGTGTGTATAGTGCTGTGTGTACATATAGTGTGTGTATATAGTGCTGGCTGTGTATACATACAGTGTGTGTATAGTGCTGTGTGTACAGTGCTGGCTGTGTGTACATACAGTGTGTATATAGTGCTGGCTGTGTATACATACAGTGTGTATATAGTGCTGTGTGTACATGCTGTGTGTACATACAGTGTGTATATAGTGCTGTGTGTACATACAGTGTGTGTATAGTGCTGTGTGTACATGATGTGTGTACAGTGCTGGCTGTGTGTACATACAGTGTGTATATAGTGCTGTGTTAACATACTGTGTGTTTATAGTGTTTTGTGTACATGCTGTGTGTACATACAGTGTGTGTATAGTGCTGGCTGTGTGTACATACAGTGTGTATATAGTGCTGGCTGTGTGTACATACAGTGTATAGTGCTGGCTCTGTGTACATACAGTGTGTGTATAGTGCTGGCTCTGTGTACATACAGTGTATATATAGTGCTGGCTGTGTGTACATACAGTGTGTGTATAGTGCTGTGTGTACATATAGTGTGTGTATATAGTGCTGGCTGTGTATACGTATAGTGCTGTGTGTACAGTGCTGGCTGTGTGTACATACAGTGTGTATATCATGCTGTGTGTACATACAGTGTGCGTATAGTGCTGGCTGTGTATACATACAGTGTGTATATAGTGCTGTGTGTACATACAGTGTGTGTATAGTGCTGGCTGTGTATACATACAGTGTGTACATGCTGTGTGTACAGTGCTGGATGTGTGTACATACAGTGTATATATAGTGCTGTGTTAACATACTGTGTGTTTATAGTGTTTTGTGTACATGCTGTGTGTACATACAGTGTGTGTATAGTGCTGTGTGTACATACAGTGTGTGTATAGTGCTGGCTGTGTGTACATACAGTGTGTGTATAGTGCTGGCTGTGTGTACATAGTGCTGGCTGTGTGTACATACAGTGTGCGTATAGTGCTGGCTGTGTGTACATACAGTGTGCGTATAGTGCTGGCTGTGTGTACATACAGTGTTTCTATAGTGCTGGCTGTGTGTACATACAGTGTGTGTATAGTGCTGGCTGTGTGTACATACAGTGTGTGTATAGTGCTTGCTGTGTGTACATACAGTGTGTATAGTGCTTGCTGTGTGTACATACAGTGTGTATAGTGCTGGCTGTGTGTACATACAGTGTGTGTATAGTGCTGGCTCTGTGTACATACAGTGTATATATAGTGCTGGCTGTGTGTACATACAGTGTGTGTATAGTGCTTGCTGTGTGTACATACAGTGTGTGTATAGGGCTGTGTGTATATAGTGCTGGCTGTGTGTACATACAGTGTGTGTAGTGCTGGCTGTGTGTACATACAGTGTATAGTGCTGGCTCTGTGTACATACAGTGTGTATATAGTGCTGGCTGTGTATACATACAGTGTGTGTGTATATAGTGCTGTGTGTACATACAGTGTGTATATAGTGCTGTGTGTACATACAGTGTGTGTATAGTGCTGGCTGTGTGTGCATACAGTGTGTGTGTATAGTGCTGTGTGTACATACAGTGTGTGTGTGTGTGTATAGTGCTGGCTGTGTGTGCATACAGTGTGTGTGTATAGTGCTGTGTGTACATACAGTGTGTGTGTGTGTGTATAGTGCTGTGTGTACATACAGTGTGTGTATAGTGCTGGCTGTGTGTACAAACAGTGTGTGTATAGTGCTGTGTGTACATGCTGTGTACATACAGTGTGTATATAGTGCTGTGTGTACATACTGTGTGTATAGTGTTTTGTGTACATGCTGTGTTTACATACAGTGTGTGTATAGTGCTGCTCTGTGTACATACAGTGTGTGTATAGTTCTGCTCTGTGTACATACAGTGTGTGTATAGTTCTGCTCTGTGTACATACAGTGTGTGTATAGTGCTGCTCTGTGTACATACAGTGTGTGTATAGTGCTGCTCTGTGTACATACAGTGTGTGTATAGTGCTGCTCTGTGTACATACAGTGTGTGTATAGTGCTGCTCTGTGTACATACAGTGTGTGGATAGTGCTGCTCTGTGTACATACAGTGTGTGGATAGTGCTGGCTGTGTGTACATACAGTGTATATAGTGCTGGCTGTGTGTACATACCGTGCGTGTATATAGTGCTGACTGTGTGTACATACCGTGCGTGTATATAGTGCTGACTGTGTGTACATACGCTGTGTGTATATAGTGCTGGCTGTGTGTACAGGGCTGTGTGTATATAGTGCTGGCTGTGTGTACATACAGTGTGTGTATAGTGCTTGCTGTGTGTACATACAGTGTGTGTATAGTGCTGTGTGTACATACAGTGTGTGTATAGTGCTGGCTGTGTGTACATACAGTGTGTGTATAGTGCTGGCTGTGTGTTTAGTGATGTGTGTACATAAAGTGTGTGTTGTACATACTGTGTCTGTCTATAGTGCTGGCTGGGCATACATACACACACGCATACATACACACACACTTGGAGTGTGGACATAATGTTTGTCTTGTGATGGCTGTGTACATGCAGTGTGTGGGTTTAGTGCTGTGCAGTGTGTGTGCGTATAGTGCTGGCTGTGTGTACATACAGTGTGTGTATAGTGATGTGTGTACATACAGTGTGTGTGTGTATAGTGCTGGCTGTGTGTGCAAACAGTGTGTGTATAGTGCTGTGTGTACATGCTGTGTACAGTGCTGGCTGTGTGTACATGCTGTGTGTACATACAGTGTGTGTACATACAGTGTGTGTATAGTGCTGGCTGTGTGTACATACAGTGTGTGTATGGTGCTGGCTGTGTGTACATACACTGTGTGTATAGTGCTGGCTGTGTGTACATACAGTGTGTGTATAGTGCTGGCTCTGTGTACATACAGTGTATATAGTGGTGGCTGTGTGTACATACCGTGCGTGTATATAGTGGTGACTGTGTGTACATACAGTGCGTGTATATAGTGGTGGCTGTGTGTACATACAGTGTGTGTATAGTGCTGGCTCTGTGTACATACAGGGTGTGTTTAGTGATGTGTGTACATAAAGTGTGTGTTGTACATACTGTGTCTGTCTATAGTGCTGGCTGGGCATACATACACACACGCATACATACACACACACTTGGAGTGTGGACATAATGTTTGTCTTGTGATGGCTGTGTACATGCAGTGTGTGGGTTTAGTGCTGTGCAATGTGTGTGGGTATAGTGCTGGCTGTTTGTACATGCAGCGTGTATGTAAATGCTGACTGTACACAAGCAGTGAGTGTATAGTGTTGGCTATGTACAGTATGTATATATCTAGTGCTGATTATACACATGCAGTTTGTGAGTATAGTGCTAGCTGTTTGTAAATGCATTGTATTTGTATGTAATGCTCTCTGTATAGTGTCTATAGACTGTGTACAGAGTGTTAGTAATGCTGGCTGAATGTACAATCTTTGTCTATAAAGCCGGCTTTGAATACAGAGTGCGTCCATGGTGGTGGATTTGTGTGTGTGTGTGTATAATGCTGTCAGCCTGTGAGTGCATTGTGCTGTGAGTCCATACTATATAGTGCCAGTTGCAAATACTGTGTGCTGTGTATGTAGTGGTGGCTACGTACATCATTGTACATCATCTGGTACAATTGGTGTATGTTTAAAGGAATACTGTAAGCACCATAACCACTGCAGTACTCTCTAGTGGTTACAGTGCCAGGGGTCTCCTGGACCATGCTAGAAGAAGCTCTCAAACTTGGCTCTTTTGGGTGCCCTTGTCCTTATGGTCTGCACTACTATGCTAAAGAGGAAATTGATACTTCATCAGTAGTGATGTCCCGAACGGTTCGCCGCGGACTCATCATTGAGTAAACTTTGACCCTGTACCTCACAGTCAGCAGACACATTCCAGCCAATCAGCAGCAGACCCTCCCTCCCAGACTCTCCCACCTCCTGGACAGCATCCATTGTGAAGCTGCATTCTTAGTGAGCTGTCCAGGAGGTGGGAGGCTCTGGGAGGGAGGGTCTGCTGCTGATTGGCTGGAATGTGTCTGCTGACTGTGAGGTACAGGGTCAAAGTTTACTCAATGATGAGTCCATGGCGAAACCATTCGCGAACCGTTCGGGACACCACTATTCCTCAGTAGCATCCCATGTCTGGATGTAATTTGTCTGAGTGTGTGCTGTAGTTGTTATGATGCTTAGAGACCTCTTTTGCGGGAGCATGACTTATCTATATATTAATAGTCAGAATGTGTAATAGCCAAGGCAGCTGTGTGTAAATAATATTTGTGTATGGTGAGATTATGGCTGTGGTGTATTTATATAATTTGAATCCCGTGTATTTTTATATTATTTGTATAATTGTATGTATTTAACATCTTCCTGTGAAAGTGGTTTCTGTGGTATTGGAGCTCATTTGTTTCTCTGTATGTACCTATGTCGAGAGCAAACTGAGTGTGGAAGACATTTTGACCTATTTTAAATTAAAGGGTTCCATAGTGCTGTTATATTGCTCTTAAAGAGCTGTCAATTATTGGTTTTGTTTTATATTTATTTTTTTTCTTCTGTAAACTGGAAATTGTGGAGAATTGAACATTTGAAATGGAAACATTCTCCAACTGTGATATTTTTCCTGTTTAGCTATATTTACAATTACCTTCTCAATTCATGGTTTAGTGAATAAACAAAAAAATATGTGCGGTGTCATGTAAACATTGGGGAAAAATGGGCAAGCAAAAAAGATTTGAATGACTTTGACAGGGGCCAACTAATGATGGCTAAACAACTGGGTCAGAGCATCTCTAAAATGGCAAGTTTGCAGTGGTTAGTACTTACCAAAAGTGGTGCAAGGAAAGACAACTGGTGAACTGGCATCAGGATTATGGGCACCCAAGGCTCATTGATGCACGTGGGGAGTGAAGGCTAGCCCGTCTAGTCCAATCACAGAGAAGAGCTATTGTAGCTCAAATTGCTGAAAAATGAATGCTTTTAAAAAGTTGTCAGAACACACAAGCATCTCAGTTTGCTGAGCATGGGGCTGCATAGCCACAGACCGGTCAGAGTGCCTATGATGACCCCTGTCTACAGCCGAAAGTGTCTTCAATAGGGATGTGAGTCTCCCAACAGGAGTATCGAGCAATGGAAGAAGATTGCCTAGTCTGTTTAATCATGTTTTCTTTAGATCAGATGAGTGACTGGGTGCATTTGCGTAGTTTACGTGGGAAGATATGGCAACAGGATGCACTATGGAAAGAAGGCAGGCAGGTGAAGGCAATATTATGCTCTGGGAAATGTTCTTCGGGAAACCTTGGGTCCTGGCATTCATGTGGATGTTACTTTTTACATGTACTACAAACCTAGAGACTGTTGCAGACTATGTACACCCCTTCATGGCAATGGTGTTCCCTGATGACAAGTGGACTTTTTCAGAAGGATAATGCACTCTGCCACATTGCAGAAATTGTTCGAGAATGGTTTGAGGAACATGACAAATTTGACCTACAAATTTCCCAGATCTCAATCCGATTGAGTACTATCCTTACCTTTCTGTGTCATTTTACCCCACTCCCTCTAGCATGTAAGCTCATTGAGCAGGGCCCTCAACCCCTCTGTTCCTGTGTGTCCAACTTGTCTGGTTACAACTACATGTCTGTTCTACCACCCATTGTAAAGCGCTGTGGAATTTGACAGCGCTCTATAAATATCATCATCATCATAATAATAATAATGTCCTGGAACAATAAATCTGATCCATGGAGGCCCAACCTCGCAACATGCAGGACCTAAAGGATCTGCAACTAATGTATGGTGCCAGATACTACAGGACATGTTCAGAGGTCTTGTGGAGTCCATGCCCCTCTGCTGCTGCTTGGAGGGTTCTGTCAGTCAAATGGCCTCTTTTATTGGTGGGAAGGGCAGGGGAAGTTTGTTAGAATTTGCTATTACATGTGCAATGGTAACTTTCAAGAGTTTGCAAAGCTTATTGCGGCACATGTGCAAAAGGTATTGTACATATGCATGGTACTTTTTTTCAGTTGAATAAAAAGTATAATGAGGATGCTGTCAAAACAACAATGCATGTACTGAAAGGTAAAGCCTGTATCAAACCAAACACACAACAGCTTTGTGAGAATAAATAGACACTCAATTACATCAAGTAATTACGTCCTTGATGTAATTAAGGGTCTATTCATTCTTACAAAGATGTTGGTTACGTTATGCTTGATAAAGGCCCTGTGTAGTTGAAACGTCACCTTTTTTGTTTGCCACCTTAATAGAAGGATCACTGAATGTGAAGTTTTGTGCTGAACATACAGATTATATATATTTTTTTTTTTTTTTAACTACACTTAGTGGAACACTCTAAGCACCGTAAGCACAACAGGCCCAACTTATGGTACGGTTTGACAATTAACCTGGGTCCCAGTATTCTTCTTCTGCAGGCAAAGACCAAAAGCAGAGTCAATACCAAAACCATATTTACAGAAACTACTTATTATTATTTGACTGGATGGGCAATTGTCGCACCTTCGCTACTACAATTACTGGTTATGGTGCTTGGTGTTTTCCTCACTGTACTTAGTTTTTTGTGCACCCATCAAAACTATAAAAATAAACGAAATCTCCTAGTTTTACGATGCATATGATACTTGGTAGTCATTCCTAGACAGAAAGTAGTACATTCCCATATTAAAATAGCAGCATGGCTTATTGGGCAGCAGTTTAATTTTTCCTCTTCCAATAATTATCTGTCCAAGTGCTACCTATCTACCTTGTATGATTATGGTGTATGATAACTGTTGACTGGCCTTTTTTGTGAGGTTTACATACAATCAAGGTTATTTAAAGGAGCACTATAGGGTCAGGAACACAAACGTGTATTCCTGACCCTATAGTGTTAAAACCACTATCTAGCCCCCTTGGTCGCCTTTGCCTCCCTAAATATAGTAAAATCTTACTTGTATTCAAGTCTAAAGCTGCTGCCTCTGCTTGCGAACTTCCTCTGACATCATCAGAAGTAGTGGCCTGATCCAATCACAATGCTTCCCCATAAGATTGGCTGAGTATAGAACATGCCCCTGCAGCCTCACTGCTCAATCCTCTGCCATTTAGAAGTTAAATCCCTTTGTTTATGAACCCTAGTCACACCTCCCTGCATGTGACTTGCACAGCCTTCCATAAACACTTCATGTAAAGAGAGCCCTATTTAGGCTTTCTTTATTGCAAGTTCTGTTTAATTAAGATTTTCTTATCCCCTGCTATGTTAATAGCTTGCTAGACCCTGCAAGAGCCTCCTGTATGTGATTAAAGTTCAATTTAGAGATTGAGATACAATTATTTAAGGTAAATTACATCTGTTTGAAAGTGAAACCAGTTTTTTTTCATGCAGGCTCTGTCAATCATAGCCAGGGGAGGTGTGGCTAGGGCTGCATAAACAGAAACAAAGTGATTTAACTCCTAAATGACAGTGATTTGAGCAGTGAAATTGCACGGGAATGATCTATACACTTAAACTGCTTTATTTAGGTAAAGTAACTTAGGTGACTATATAGTGTTCCTTGAATGTTTAGATGCATTTTAGGCAGCCATGACCCAGGAAGGATCTCTAACAGCCATCTAAGTAGTGGCCATTTTACAATTAAACCACCATTGACTTGTTTATATGTCTGCCTGAAAGATTGATAAGCAATATATTTATTAGAATCTGTGAGGGGTATATCTGAAAGCAGCTTGCAAAAACTGAAGATCTCTAATCTACAGCCTATGCAAGCCCATCTCAATTTACACAGCCTAGACTTTTTGCAGTTTGTACAAGGAAATACTGCAATCAGAGGCCTCAGTGTGCGAGCATGTGCCCGCTCGCAGCTTTCCAATAGTTATCAATGAGCACGTCATCGAAAAGGGGTGAAAGCAGGTGCATGGACCTAATTGAAGAGGAAGAAAACTTCCCTGGTTGCCTGACTTTTAGAAACTGTCCGAATTTCACACGCTCCAGACGCACAAGCTCCTTGGCAAAAACAGCCCCCCCCATACATAAACACAAATACAGAATGCCTTGTCCCCAATACATGCATTCACATGGTTGTGTGTTTTTTTAGGAACACAAAAAGCACCCACTGCAGCACACTACAGGAGTTTCTGTTTGCTAATTTCTGTCAGCTGATTGCTCTGAGACCGGGAGTTTGCAGCTCTCCAGCATCAGTAGTAGAGGCGAGGAGCAGCACTCTGTGAGTCCCCTAGTACGTGATACATTGTGCTTATCCAGTGGTGAATTTAAAGGAAAACTATAGTCTCCAGAATAAAACCATGTATTCCTGACACTAAAGTTCTAATATCACTAAATAGCCCCACCGGCACCCTGTCATCAAACTGGTAAACTGTAAGTTGTAAAACTCCACTTTATTCCAGCTGTGGTTTGCCCCACGCCACCTCCTTGGCTGAGATCATCAAATTTGACAATCTCAGCCAGTCCAATGCTTTCTCATAGGAAAGCATTGGGAGTCGATTGTGCATGCACGGCAAAACACAGCGCCAATCAGCATCTACTAGTAGAAATGTATTAAACCAATGCATCTCTATGAGGAGTGTTCACTGTCTCCATGCTGAGTGTGGAGATGCTGAACATCAGTGCCACACTGACCCAGGAATGTAAACACTACCTTTTCTCTAAATTCTCTGAAAGGCTATAGACATCAGAACATCTACATTTAGCTGCAGTTGTTCTGGTGACTGTGTCCCTTTAAGTTGATTTTCCTGGTCACTCCATGGCATCATTGACTTGCGCTTCCCCTTTACAGGAAAAAGAAAGGAAATACATTTCTAATGTTGGTGTAAACAGGAGGGTTGAACCATAACAGGCAATCTATCTGCCTAGTATGATTGTTTGAGATTAACACTGACTGTACTTTCCAGATGCCCAATTCTGATTTTATGGCCGGGATCAATCTCTTTGATAAAAGTGATAATTATGCCTCAGGATAACTTTATTTAACTTTCCCTGGAAAAGATGCTTACAGTAGTTTACTTGTGAAAACAATGTCATGATTATATTGGGACATACTTGGAAATTGGTGTTTAATAATGGATGTGGATTTAAAATAACTGTGATGTTTGTATTCTTTTTATTTACCTCCTTCTCTAGACGCTTTTGGAACATTTTACAGAAACATTATTTTGTGTTCACTTGTTTAACCCTGGAGGCAATGACTTATTTTTGTAGAGAACATTTATTTCACACTCTAGTTCTCACTGTTGGCAATTGAATCTGACGTTGTTAATCAATACATGTAACCATCCATTTATACAATATTTAATTTGTAGAGTAATCCTCTTCCGTGAGGTGATGTTTGAATCCTTTAATCACTTAGGATTTATTTTTTGGATAAAAATGTTCCTTTTGTAAGGATAGACAAATTATCGTTTTTGTGGATTTTGCGATTATTTTGTAAGTATCGGTATTGGCCGATAATCACCGGCAATACCGAATGAGTGAGTGGGCCGGCGCGTCCATAAGGCGGCACAATCACAAACTGAGGGAGCACTTCCTGTGAGTCCGGCCGGGTACAGGAGACTGAAGTCTCCTGTACCGCGGTGTGCATTGCTCCACTCGGCCACGCTACCAGGAGACACACCAGGGAGCGGGGACCAAGGAGGGGAGAGAGATGAACACTAAGGGATGGGGGGGAGGGAGGAGGACTGGCATGTATATTTTGTGCATTTACCACTAATAAAATATGGTAAATGTACAGAATATCGGTAAACTATCGGCCTGAAAGTTCACAGATTATCGATATTGGCTATAAAAAAAAAAAATCAATATCGGTTGATCCCTATTCCTTTGTCTTAATAGATTTAACAGAAGTGCCGTACTAAAGGAAAACTCCAGGCACCATGACTACTACAGCGCAGTGTCTGCCCACTGGTTGTTAATTATTTAGTAGACATGACTACTTCATGTCGGTTGTGGGCATAAGGGAGGTGTTTTAAATAAACTTTTTTTTTTCTCTCTTTATATTTATTTTTCAAATGCTAACCCTTACACCATTGATTTTAAGCATATAGCCTCAATCTTTACCACCCAGATTCTGGCTCTTTTGGAGCCAGTATTGCAAAATCTGTTAAAGGACCACTCCACACCCCAATTGCACTTCAGCTTGCTGAAGTGCTTTTATGGGTGAGAAGTACCCTCATTTAACCCCAGTTTATAAAAAGTGCTGATTAAATTAAGTGCACTAAATTTAAATAGGGAGCTCCACCCTGTATGTCAAAGAACCAGGGAGGATTCCTTCCTACTTGAGCATGCCTGCCTCCCCCCTCCCTAACAGACCTCATACCAGCTTTAGCAGTGCACGTCACAGTGTGCAAGTGTGCACGAGCTGGCACACGCACCTGCCGGCACAAGTGCTCGCGTATGCATGTGGGGACCAAATCAGAGGCTTCTCAATTTCCCTGTGAAGAGATTGAAAGTCTCTTCCGGGAGAAAAGGTGAAGGGGCTTACAAAGGCTGCAGTCATAAGAACTGCAGCTTTTGAAAGTTATGTTAGACTATACTCCCAATGAATACATGCATAAAAATATACATGTATCTATTCATTGTTGGTATATCTACTAAACTGTGAGTTTTTTGGTGGGTGGGTCGGAAGAGTGGAGTGATCCTTTAAATAGTATGAACAAAATCTGGATCTGGATTTTGCAGTCCCAATGGTTTTATATGCAACCAAATAGTTTTGCCTCTTTAGGACTAGTGATTAGACCTGGCAGATTTCTCACTGTGCCATTGTCTGCCTCTTGAGTTTAGTTCCACAACCAAGCTATCAGGAAGTAACCGGACTGGTTGGTTAACCGGACTGGTTGTCTGTCAGCCAGAGAGGTGTAACAAGGTTAATTTATAAAGGTGACAATTTCTATTCAGATTGACACTTTTTCGTTAAGGGAAAAGGGGGGGGAAAAAAACCACCAAAGTTTAGATTTTTTTTTCTGTAATGTAGGAAACTGAATGGATCCTAAATTACTGTATATCACCACACAATGGTAGCAGATTTTACGCCTAATTTGTTTCCTTAAAAATGGGGGTAAGGCCCTTATGTGGTGTGTGACCATTATGTGAAGCTTTATTATTTGCGATCTAATATGTGACCATTATGCAAAGCTTTGGGTAACAGTTGCTGATTACATTATAGTTGCTAATAACATAACATAGCATATTTTCTAATGCATGATGGCAACTCTGATCCTGATCCCTGCCCTCCTGTCATTTCTTAATGCATTACATAGATAAAATGCACTAAATTACCATAAACTGATAAGTGATAAACCCTCTCTTCGGTATAAGATCAGTATGATATTTGCCATCCGTTTTTAAGAATAAGAATGTCTCACAACAAAAACAGCAGTGGTCAATTATGCGACTATTATGTGATAATTTGAATCAAGTTTTTTGACTGAAAAACTAGGGTGCGACTATTATGCGGTGAAATACGGTAATTTAGCACCCAAATCTCTGCCTCTGCCATTTTACAGATAAGTAGCTTTTTGTTATTGTCTGTTTTTGTTCAAGAAGTGAGTAGCTTAATTTGTGGGGAAAAAACCCCAACAAATACAGTTATGGTGAATCTTCTCCGCAGCTTGTTAGCTTACACTGAATTTTCATGTCTTTTTCGTGAACAAAATCAGTGTTGCATGCTAATTTGCATAGCTCCTAAAATCCCATTAACGAGAGTTTGAGAGATGCTCAGTACTCCCTTTTAGAACAATAGCAGGGCCAGGATAGGTGGTTTCAGAAGCTACCCGAATCCAGGTGTGAATCCAGGCTAGAATAGCTACCAAGCGTACTTCAACTATGTACAGAGTTAGGAGTCAGAATAGTTATGTCAATGTGATATTTCAGTTTGGTTCCTCATTTACATTTGCAACGTTTTCAAATATCTATGCGTCTGTGCAGTGAGGTCTCCTTGGATATTGTCTCACAATGAGTGAGACAATGCTTTATTCCCCCAGCTGTCCCTAGCTACGCCTGGGGGAAGTAACAAAACATGATGGAGATAGCACTGCCTTTTATCAAGCAGAGTAAAAATACATACTATAAAGTAGTCCCTACTTTGCCTTATGTATTTTAGGAAAATATGGTTGGGGAAAAAAGAAGAAAGGGAGAACAACAGATTGAAGGAAGTTAAGTTTAGTTTACTGTAGGCTACTTTAAACAATTGTTGCATAAGGCTACAACATGAAAAATAAATGAAGAGGTCTGAATACTTTTGAACTGAATGTACTTCATTACTCTTGTGTCTCTGGCATGTGAAGTACAATAGGGCTCCATTCACACACCCATTTTGTTTGCATGATAAATACTTCAAGTGGATGACATTGTAAGACCATACAGCTTAGGTTTTCCGTAGCTACACTGATGACACACAAGTTTACTTATTGTTTGAACAGAGTACAAACTAGACAGTAGCAATGAGAAATGAATACTTAAAGGGACACTTTAGCTTAATGAAACAGTTTTGGTGTATAAAACATGCCCCTGCAGCCTCACTGCTCAATCCTCTGCCATTTAGAAGTTAAATCCCTTTGTTTATGAACCCTAGTCACACCTCCCTGCATGTGACTTGCACAGCCTTCCATAAACACTTCATGTAAAGAGAGCCCTATTTAGGCTTTCTTTATTGCAAGTTCTATTTAATTAAGATTTTCTTATCCCCTGCAATGTTAATAGCTCACTAGACCCTGCAAGAGCCTCCTGTATGTGATTAAAGTTCAATTTAGAGATTGAGATACAATTATTTAAGGTAAATTACATCTGTTTGAAAGTGAAACCAGTTTTTTTTTTTTCATGCAGGCTCTGTCAATCATAGCCAGGGGAGGTGTGACTAGGGCTTCATAAACAGAAACAAAGTGATTTAACTCCTAAATGACAGTGAATTGAGCAGTGAAATTGCAGGGGAATGATCTATGTAGCGGAGAGCTGGTCTTTCACAGGTTAACTCCACTAAAGATCCCAGTGAGGCTCAGGAACAAGTAGTAAAATACCATAGAATAATAATCACAGCAAGCAAGTTAATCCACGAATATCCCCAAACAGATCTCAATGATTGGACGACACACAGCATCAGGAGCAGAACTGAACTTTTAATCACACAACCTTCTTTTAAAGCTTTCTCCCATGCAAGGGAGGGATTCACAGTAATTATTACAGTGGCCAATAGTGTAACAGTTACGTCCCACACATCTCCTCCCCTCAGTGTGACATAATTCCATTAAACATTCTGTAGTTTTCCTTGATTTCTGGATGTATCCCAAAACAGGCAGATAGACTGATATACTGGGTACCCCCTTGTAGCCCAGATCTGGGTGAACAACATATTCAAAATTCACCCAGATCGGACCAGGGGTTCGGGAGTTAGATGGAAGGTGAAATGTGACCGACCGCACACGAGGTAGTATCCGAAAAAGGCTCCATGTGTTTTGGCCCTGCGGTCGGTGTCCATTCGGTAGTTAAAATACACAGAAATACTTGCCATCCACAGCTAATCTCATATTCGTATGTATTCCCTTGTTCGGTACATTTATTTTACCGAACGAGGGGCTGACTGGCCCCTCTGGACGTCTCAGCGTTCGGTTGTTTGAGTGTCCGATTTGAATTCCAGACACTCGACGACCAAACACCGCTGAGATTTTCTTGCGTAAGATGGCCGCCGCAACGCGGTTCGTATGCCGAACAGCGACCACACAGATACACATAAAGTAGCAATTTCACGGTTAATTAAGCTGCGGTTACAGTGTGTGAACGCTTAACAAGGTACACACTTCTCACTGGGGTGGTTTGATGGTTCGGTAGTTTCATTCGTATTAAAGCGGAAGGAAAACTACCGAACAAGCAGACGCATGCTACACACACTTATAGTTATACATGGGAATAATTGCACGAATACATTTTTACCACTAATTCTTGAGGACAGCCCAATGCCATCTGCTATAATCTATACACTAAAACCGCTTTATTTAGCGAAAGTAATTTAGGTGACTATAGTGTTCCTTTAACTGATATTCCTGGGTGACTAAGTGGCAAGTGGCTTTAGTTGAATCTGGATAAAACAGAGGTAATAGTGAAAGATACTGTTTCATAACAACAAGATTGCAAGAAGATCAACCTACTGTGTTAGAATGTTGAGTATTAGGATTCATAACATGCGTGACCCCTTGGTGTAGTGCTTGATCATGTTTTTTCTTAATAACTGGAAGCCATAATTAAATCTTACTTCTGCCATTTGATGCCTAATTTTTCCTGATGATTTTTTCATTGTTAAAACATGCCTTTCTTTTATCACACTTGTGCTTCTACAATGAGATATATCTATATCTATATCTATGTGTATGTATATTAATTACAGAAAAAGTAGACATTTCTACTGCCAGGTTACTAAACAGACATGAGAGGACACGTATGCTTAGAAACTGGTTTGCTAGGTTCTAAAATTCCAAGCAAAGATCCACAGCTATGGGCGAGAGTGCACATTCTCTACACTCACACTTTCTCTACTTGATCAGCATGTTCCTAACAAATGAATTGACCAGGAGCCTGTTCCAAAACATTTGTTGCTCAGGCTTTTAGCTGCAATTTTTTTTTTTTTTTTTTTACAGGCCTTTGAATCTACCCACCAGTGCACAATTAAAAGAAAACTCAAACTAAAAAAAAATAAAATAAAAACCGATTTGTTGCTCTTGTGTTTAGAATATTGCACCCTTTGCCTTTTTTTATTTAAACCATAAAACATAGCCTTTCTAACAGTCTCCTCTGCAGCTGATCTTTGCCGAATATAGTTATCACTCCTGATGATCTCTTGTCCAATCAGATTCTTCTTATAGAGAAGCATTGCCGATGCACAGCTCATATGTGGCAATTGCCACGATCCACCAATCTAATGCTGAATCGTGGAATCCATAGTGTCAGAGAGAGTTATTAGACACTTGTGGCATCATAAAGATGTGTGTAATAAAGACCAATGTGAAATCCTTCACAAGTTGAAAAATAAAATCAGGAAGCACCTCTAGTGGATGTCAGCTGTTGGACAGTCACAAGACATCTAAATGTAAACATTGCCATTCGACAGAAACGGCATGTTCTTTTGAATCTAAACTTCTTCTCTGACCTAAGCCTGTGAAACACTTTGATATTGAATTTATTGTTTAGCTCAATGTTTAAACTCTTTATATTATTCAAGTCCTTCTATATCCGTTTTGAGCAACTGAGAACTTTTGCAGTAGCATTATTGAGAAGATTGAAGGACTGTGGGTGCCAGGCAAGTGTCAGTCTGCCCAAAACCAGTTTGACTTTACACTGGGGACAGAGCCAGGGAACGTCTGCCACCATAAATGTTATGCCAAACTGTGTTGGTAATTGTGCTTAGTTTTTCCCTTTAACGTAAAAATAGCTGAAATATAAACATAGCTGACCTTTCAGTTTAAATTTTTGATTTACAATTGGAAGTATTTTTTTTATTTATTTAATTTTTATTGTCCGCTGATTTAAACAGCATTGGTATTTAAAATGGCTTTTGGTTTCTTATTACAGACACAGATTTCCAGGATATCTTTTTTATGTTGTCAAAAAACTTCTGCCATTCTTTTTTTTTTTTTTTGTGTGTGTGTGTGTGATGTTCTATGACAGTCTGATGCACATTCTGGTCTGCAAACTGCTTCCTTCTTCCTTATCCTGAGATCTATTACTCAGACAACCTTGATGTCTTGTTAATAGCTGGCAAAATGCCATGGTTTTAAGAGGAACCCTTTTGTTGGTTTTGAAGCAATGTTGTGGGGCCAGGTGCACTTCGTTTCCCAATAGATGATGTAAGATTTAGATGTTTGAGCAAGAACTTGGTTTCGGTACTATATAGATATTAGATTCGGAAACATTGCTTTTACTGTAAATGTGGTTTATTGAACTGTCTAACAAAGACAGGTACTTTGGCAAAACAATGTTTTTGTGTTTTCTATTGTTTTTGTTTCAAGTTACATTGTATGCCTGGTTCTCTTTTGCATATCTGTAAATTCAGTTTACAACATTGATTACTCCTGGGTTGCCTGTGTTACCAGGGAGAAAGCTAGTAAAGTATCAAAAATACACCCAAATATTATTGGGAACAATTGTGGTCTCATGTGTAGGGCCCAGTCATCAGGGTGCAAAAAGGATGCTAACCTTAGGCTTGCCAAAATAAATAAGCAAATGACAATGTCCAAAAAATAAATAAATTTATGAGAAAGTATATTGTTATAGAATGTCCAACAGTCAAAGGGCCTGGAATGGAATTGCTCAAGGTAAAAAAAAAAAAAAAAAAGCAATAGCTCATAGCCATTGTCTACATGTCATACATCAGGTGACACGTTGCAAGTGTGTTAAAGTCCAAGAAAGCACTTTTGTCCTAAATTTATTTTAGCGGGCAATGGGGTAATGTCTCTGGTCTGGTGCCAATATTCCAATTATGAAAGGTTTTCAGGCCATCTTCAGGTAATGTTAGTACTCTAGTTGCTCTACACCAGTAGCTTAGTTTGGAATCTTTACATATATGCAGGGTTAAAGGGACAGGAACACTGCACCCAGGCCACTTAATTGAGATTAAGAGGTCTGGGTGACAATAGAGGTCCTTTAATTTTATCAGTTCATTAGGATTTTCCATCTTATTTCCAAAGCCTCAACAACTCAGTAGATGTCCTCTGTCTTAACTTGACAATCTGTCTGGAGGGTTGTGCATATAGACTGCTGAATCAATATTATGGTAAAATAACTATAACTGTGTTGGCACCCTAACAATTTCATCAAAAAGAAGTTTGTATAGTGCCCAGAGGTCCCTGGCATTTTCTTACCTGAAGGGTCTTAACCTCAAAGGTTGTTTTTAAGCCCCGGGTCTTCCTTTCACCAGCAGCATTCAGCTTCTTCAACTGACTTTAAGGAAGTACAGAGTGCCACTGGCAATGATGTTATGGTGCCTGGAGTGTTCCAAGGGATTTTTTTTAAAACTGCCATTATATCACCACATCAATTACTATCAAGCTCTCGAAATAACACTTTACTGATGGATGTATTTAACTTATAATGCAGTGCTGTCCAGACATGGAGAGTAAACTGACTTTGTCTTTTGGAAAGTATAAGACTTACTGCAAGCACTGGTGGGGCGAATAGAGCTAAAATAAATCATACTTATCTCTGCAATATTTCTGTTTTTTCAGGGTGACTATGCCCCTCCCACATAATGGCTTAAGCATCTGCACGCTTAGACTCCTTTAATATTACCAGACAAGTTTATATGGAATATTTACATTGCGTACCATGATGATGTAGTAAGATAAGGAAAAACACAAACATTTGAGATTTTAGTAACTTCTAATAGCTAACTTTTTATTTGTCTGGTTGTGCAAAAAGCTCAGTAGTGACATTTCTGCTTTAAATGTTTCCTTTTACTTAAATTTAAGATGGCTTGGGTGTAATAGATACAGGTAATTATCCTTTGACTATGCAAGGAGCTGTTCTACAATAACCATCATGCACATGAGGATAATGCTTGTTACTGCTAGGGCAACTCCTAGGACGTTGCATTACCTGCTCAGAGTGTCTCCACTTCAGAGCAATGCCTAATGATGGTGGACCAATTCCAATCAATTGAAAGTGATTTTGAGATTGTGCAAACTAACCCTCCCTGTCAGAACTGCTTCTCTCACTCCAAAGTGTAACATTGGTAAACTGATGGGCGGAATTGTTTTAGTTTATTAATGAGAAATGAGCCAATGCATACATGAACACTGACCGACAATTCAATAACCCTCTGCTCACAAAATAACTGTGACTTATAACAAATAACTACCCATTTGTAAAATGTTGTGGGCACACACTCCTAGGCAGACAGATTCACGCATAAAGATGCACTTTCACAGATACTTAGGCATTTCCAAACAGAGAATTGTATTCAGACACATTCATTCATTTTTAGACAGTCAAGGATTTGCACACGGATATACACTGTTAGACGCATTGTATACCTTTTGCTTGAAGGAGAATGGTTTCCCTTTGGTCTAGTGCAGGGGTAGGCAATTTCCGCAACTCAAGATGTTGTGGACTACATCTCCCACAATGCTCTTACTGTAATAATGCTGGCAAACCATCATGGGAAGTGTAGCCCGAAATATCTGGAGTGCAGAAGGTTGCAGATCCTTGGTCTAACGGGTGTTGGCAGCAATTTGCGATCCTTTTCTTCTTAACTCTGTGTGTATTGAGAGGAACTGACATGAAATCACATCCGTTCAGTTCCAGTGCTGCTGCATGAGGGAGCACTCAGAGCCAAGCAGGTCCGGTCTGTCGTGGGACGTACCCTATCCAATCCAGTCCACTATTAAAGGGATAATGTATTCGCCAAAGCAAACTGCTAAAACTGTTCGAGTGGTTTGAGGAAAATGACCGTGAGTTCAAGGTGTTGCCTTGGCCTCCAAATTCCTTAGGTCTTTATTTGATTGAGCATCTGTGGGATGTGCTGGAACAATAAATCTGATCCATGGAGGCCCCACCTCGCAACTTGCAGGACTGCTGCTAATGTATAATGCCAGTTACTACAGAGCAGAGGTCATGTGGAGTCCGTGCCTCGACATATCAGCTCTGATTTAGCACCACAAGGGGACCTATTGAGTGTGGATGCAGTGGTCACAATGTTACATCAGGTTTTGTGTGAGCATGTTTGTGCGTGTTTCCTCTCCTGGTGTCATTAGCCCACTCTCAAGATTTTCAACCAGGATCCAGTTTTTT
This sequence comes from Pelobates cultripes, assembly GCA_933207985.1. Classification (NCBI taxonomy): domain Eukaryota; kingdom Metazoa; phylum Chordata; class Amphibia; order Anura; family Pelobatidae; genus Pelobates; species Pelobates cultripes. The sequence continues at coordinate 152,736,384 of OW240913.1, read as the reverse complement.
GCAAATAAATCTGAAGGGCAAAATAGTAAAGTTGTGCCTATGGGGGTTATTTTCTAGATCAGTTATATTTGCATCCATTTCAAGCCAAGTAAGTATATTTGCATGAATAACCATACCTATCTCAATAACAACCACCCTTTCCCTTCTCTATGTCTCGTATCCTCTTCTCCTCTTGTCACATGCCAAAGCCCTTCCCCTCTGTCACTTCCTTTAAAGGGAAACTCCAGTGCCAGGAAAACAATCTGTTTTCCAGGCACTGCAGGTCCCCTCTCCCTCCCACCTCCTACCCCAGGTAGCTGAAGGGGTGAAAACCCCTTCAGGTCACTTACCTGAGACCCTGCTGATATCACTCGGCGGTGGTTTCGGGTCAACGTCGCTCCTCCTAGTAATAACGTCAGCCGGTGGGCGAGACTGATCCCGCCCACCGGCTGAGGAATCCTAATGCGCATGCACTGCAATGCTGCGCACGCGCATTAGGTCTCCCCATAGGAAAGCATTGAAAATGCTTTTCAATGCTTTCCTATGGGGAATTGGGCGACGCTGGAGGTCCTCACACAGCGTGAGGACGTCCAGCGACGCTCTAGCAAAGAAAATATTTGCTATGAAGCAGGAAGTGCCCTCTAGTGGCTGTCTAGTAGACAGCCACTAGAGGTGGAGTTAACCCTGCAAGGTAATTATTGCAGTTTATAAAAAAAAAAAACTGCAATAATTACAGTTGCAGGGTTAAGGGTTGTGGGAGTTGGCACCAAGACCACTCCAATGGGCAGAAGTGGTCTGGGTGCCTGGAGTGTCCCTTTATCCATTCCTCTCTCATGTCAGAAAGGTGCATTGAGCTCTGCTTAAAAAAAAAAATACAGTTCAATGCTACGTCTGAGCCCAGATTGATTGGACAGAGCTACTTGTAGCTTTGTTTTTTACTAGCAGTGGCTTTACTCTTATGGTGCCCAGGAAACTGTTAAATTTAGGCTACCGGGAGGCTGCATGTGATAAGATACTGTGTCCAATATTGGTTCTTTCTTACAGCTTATCTTGCTAGGGTTTCAATTTTCAATTGTCCATGTCTTACAATTAACAGGCACATAATTTTATTCTGTGTAGGTGGCCACCACACTTAATTGTGTCATAGACGGTCACTTACTGCACCCTGCTGGGAGGAATTCTTGTTATTTTATATTGAATTTGTAGAAGCAATCGTAACTAGGTCCCCTGTATCTGTTTGATGTACAGTGCAATTATAGCTGCACTCTGATGAAAAGCCCATGGAGGGGCAGGGGGGCCAAAATGTTGGGCACAAATGTAATTATCATATTAACAGCTGCTGAGTAAAAGAAAAGGATTGTTGTTTGGATAAAAAAAAGCCCGGACAGCGCTACTGATTTTCACATGCATTGATATTGGTGAGTTTACTCACCTTATTTCCATTGCTTCTCTGGTTTTGCTATTCCTGGCTTTGCCCATGCTCTGCCTCCTTGGCTGAAATCATCAGATTTTACCATCTCAGCCAATACAATGCTTTCTCATAGGAATGTGTAGGGAGGCTGTTGAGCATGTGTGGTAAAACGCCATTTTGTTTTTTTGTTTTTTTTTCTTCTGCTAGTGAAAGTTTAATTTCTCTCTATGGACTTTCTAAAACAAGGGTCTCAATTTATTAATGTTTTGAAATTGTGCTCCAGATGTTATCTCTCCTCCCAAATTACTATTGCTACACAGAAATATTTTCTTTGCAGTGCCTCCAGGAACACATTACCATTTTAAAGGGACACTATGGTCTAGATATATCCACTTGTGCATTTTCTAGTAATTAAATGGACACTATATAGTTACAGAACAACTACAGCTTATTGAATTTGTTCTGGTGAGTAGAATCATTACCGTCAGGCTTTTTGCTATAAACACTGTATTTTGAGAGAAATGCAGTGTTTACATTACAGCCTAGTGATAACTTCACTGGCCACTCCTCAGATGTCTGTTCGAGATCCTTCCTGGTTCATCGCTGCCTAAAATGCATCCAGACATTGTATCTCCACCCTCTGCATGAGGAGATGCTGATTGGCCAGGGCAGTGTTTGAATTGTGCTGGCTCTGCCCCTGATCTGCCTCTTTGGCATTCTCAGGGAATCCTATGGGGAAGCATTGTGATTGGATCAGGCTACCACTTCTGCTGATGTCGGCAGGCAGTGGGCGGG
>OW240913.1:152484199-152729199 GCA_933207985.1 Pelobates cultripes | reverse complement strand
AATGATCCAGTAGCATGTTATCGTAAAACCACAACAATTTCTAAAAAGGGATGTTACAAATGCAGTGGATGTGTGACGTGTGGTCACATGGTCAGTGGTATGACTTTTGCACACCCACATAGTGGTCAAAAAATTAAAATATCACATTACATTACCTGTACCACTGACCATGTGATATACATGATCACATGTCCTTGCGGTCTCTCATATGTGGGGAAGACCGACTTAACAGTACGGGATCGGATACGAGGACATCGATCCACCATTATGATGGCATTTAGAGATCAACAGAGTGACAAGCCTGTGGCTAAACATTTTTTGACCATGGAACACAGATTACCTTCTTTAAGGTTTACTGCCATTGATCATATTCCCCCAATGCCAAGAGGTGGAGATGGATCCAAGATGTTATTACAACGAGAGGCCCAATGGATACATCGATTGGATACAGTTGCCCCTAGGGGGCTGAATGAAAATATTATATATTCTATGTTTTTGTGAGAATTGATCAGATTTTATCCGTACATATTACTATTTTTATTTGGATTTATTTCTTTCGTTGGAATTTTGGAGGTCTGTTCGGTATAAGAATAGGTCTATGAACATTTCAGCTATTGTAATAATAATTCTCATTAGCTTTATTATATATGTCTGATTGAGAATTTTTTTTTTCTCATTTGTAATTTTGTCCGTTTATTATTTGTGATTGATGGATTAATAGTATATAGCTCTCTGAGAATGAGCATTATTGTTTTGATCTAATGGTCTATCTTTGATCTCTAATTTACTTATGCTGATATATACCTTTAAGACAACACACATCTGTTGGGTTATGGTTTTGTTCTGCACTGCCCTGATCGTCTTGTTAAACCGGTATTCTGCTTTAGCCTCAGGAGATATCTATTATAACTATATGTGTTCCTTCCTTGTATGATTGGACTAATTGACAGAAGGTAGTAGAATATTATACACTGGTATTTATGTAACACACATATGTTTTGTTTGCAGTGGGTTAACACGCTTTTTATCTTTGCACTGTTATTTATTTATTTGCACTTGTCACCTCATTTGTGTATTGCAATGTAAATAATACTAGTCATTTCACAGCATACATACACTTTCATATATTCAATTATACAGCGGTATTACATACGCTCTTATTCACGATTTGTTTCACTGGTATCTTAGCAACCAGTCACACGTCATCACGTCGCCATTACGACACATCACGGGATCGCAGGTTCACTTCCGGGTATGCACGGAGAGGGTGAGGGAGGCAGTTCACCATTGGTGAGTACTTTCCTAAATTTACTATTTATTGATTTCACAGATTTAGACATATTGATCTTGACGAAGACCCTGAGGGGTCGAAACGTCGATCTTATTATGTAAACCTTCTTTTTAAGAAATACTTTTCTATTGATTATATAAGTCCTTACAGTGCATCTCTTATTTTTTGTGTGTATATATATATATATATATATATATATATATATATATATATATATTAAAAATAACCACAGATAAATAATTACATTAATGATTACATGAGTATACACGTAGAATTTAAATACATATCTATATATATATATATATTAAAATTCTACGTGTATATTTAAGTAATCTTTTTTTGCATAATTGTGATTTTATTAATTAAAATTTGATTTACATGCCTGACAACCCAGGCAGAATGTGCAGAGAATGTAATTCGCAAGCACTATATTTAACCCTCTAACTTTCCAAGGCACCAAGACTTCGTTGAACATAAATATTAGTGTTTCAAAATGGTAAATTGTATTACAACGATGAAATTTTTAGTAAAAGTGAAGTTTTTTGCATTTTTCACACGAACGTCAATTTTATTGACGATAGTGTTGTAATACGTTTTACTGTTTTGAAACACTTATGTTAGTGTTTAGTGAATTCTCCCAACAGTACCCCCCAATGTAAAGGTTTTATGGTGTTTCTGAAAATTAGAGAGTCAAATATAAGGCTTGCATTTCATTTTTCATTTTCTTCACAATGAAATTTGCTGGTTTGATAATATTGCCTATGAGACCGTGTGGTAGCCCAGAAATGAGAATTAACCCCATGATGGCATACCATTTGCAAAAGTAGGGAACCCAAGTTATTGCAAGTGGGGTATGTCTAGTCTTTTTAGTAGCCACTTAGTCACAAACACTGGCCAAATATAAATATAAATATATATATATATATATATTTTTTTTTTTTGTGCTTTTTTCACACGAAAACAAATATGATGCTATATTTGGCCAGTGCTTGTGACTAACTGGCTACTAAAAAAGACTGAACCTACCCCACTTGCAATTCCCTGGGTTGTCTACTTTTGCAAATGGTATGCCATCATGGGGGTAATTCTCATTCCTGGGCTACCACACAGACTCAAAGGACTCTAGCAAATTTCAATGTGAAAAACCCCCCCAGAAAAATGGAATGTGCTATAGTTGACCCTTTAACGTTCCAAAACACTGTAAAACCTGTTAAAGGGGGGTACTGTTGTAGTCGTGAGACGTTGCTGAATACAAACATGTCCATTTTATTGCAGTAAAAGCTAACATTATGACATTTACAGCAAAAATGTTAGGTGGAACTACAAATTGTATTTAAAAAATCTAAATTTCTCACAGTTTTTTTATTTTATTCATAATAATTTGTTTCATTTATGAATAGTTCATGAGAAATTAAAGCCCAGTTTCTCCTGAATAAAATGATATATAATAAGTGTGGGTGCATTTAATATGAAAGAGGTGAATTACGGTTGAACAGACAAATAGCGCAAATTCCAGTTTTTGTTTACATTTTGTTTTGATCAGAATGTGTACAATTGACTCCGCCCTTAAGGGGTTAATATTACCTTACATACATAAAAATCATACAGAAAAACAATAAACACAATGTAATTGTAATAAACATTTAACTTCACTTTACCTGTCAGCTCTGTTTGCTGACAGAATGGAGCTGTTTGCTGACAGAATGGAGCTCTGTTCGCGTTTTCTAGTGCTAGGAGGCCAGTACGTAATACCAACGAGCTACCAATGAGGTTAATTAATATATTTATAACACTATAGGATCAGGAATACACGTTTGTGTTCCTGATGTTATAGTGTCCATAAAAGATTATGATCGTTTTTTTTTCTTCTTTTTTTTTTTTTTACTAGTTTTGTTTTTCTTTTCAGTAAAAAATGTAAACTTTTCTTCAGGAAGTCACAAATGTAACTATAGAATTATTTGTATATCTATTTCCTTGGTGTATTAGTGTTTGTAAGTAAGTTCACTGTGTGTTACTTTTTTGGGATACATTAATAATGTACACAGATCTGTTCTGTAACTAGCTAAACTATCTATTAATGTAATCCTCTTTCAGGAAATACTACAGTCTTTATTGACCTACTTATAAAATGGGCCCAAACAGCTCATTTGTCATCACTGATATCGTAATACATATAAAAGGCTATTTTCTGCAGAGCTCTTCCTGGTCTCCCTAAACATTAAGTAAACTAGTCTAAATTTCATTCTACAGCACATGGAACTGCTTTAGAATCAAAATAATTGTAAAACCAGTGTTTTGCAGTATCTGAGTATTTATTGTGTGCTTTGTACTCTGGCTACATCAATAATGTCTATCATCCTACATTGTTTGAAGGCTGCTTTCTGTAAAGTGTGTAAAGTAAATCTATATAATTTTTTTTTCTCCTCACGCACTTTCAGGGAACAATCCAAGCAGTAGTGATTATGGTGTGTTTCTTTAAAGAGAGTACAGTATGTACAACATGGTCACATAAGATACATTCATATCCGGTGTCATAGGTTTACATAACATAAAAAGGAAGGTATACTGTTGGCTTTATACCTTTTCAGATCCAATTAACCCCTTAAGGGCAAAGGCAATTTTACAAGTTCTGATCAAAACAAGAGCTAGATTTTGACTAGATCTCTGTTCAACCATATTTTACATCCTTCATATTAAGTGGACCCACACTTATTATATATCATTTTGTTCAGGTGAAACAGGACTTTTATTTTACATCAAATATTTATACATGAAACATTATTGTATATGAATAAAATCCTTTTAACTGTGACTGTCCTATACGGTTTGCTTTTATGGCAATAAAGTACACATAGTTGTGTTGAGCAATTCCTGAGTACAACTGTACCCCCTGTGTAAAGGTGTTATGGGGTTTTGGAAACTTGTAGGGCCAAATATATGGCTTTACCCTTTTCAGTTTTTACACATTGTAAGGCAGATTGGTTATCTTGCCTTTGAGATTGTATGGCAGCCAAGGAATAAAAATTGACCCTATCATGGCATACCATCTGCAAAAGTAGACAACACAGGATATTCAAAATTGGGTATGTTTTGCTTTTCACACACAAATGGCGGTTTCACTGATGATATCGTCATGATACGTTTTTCTGCTTTTAAACACTCATATTAGTGTTCAGTAAAGTCTCATACGTACAACAGTATTCCCCGTGTACAGGTTTTATGGAATTTTGGAAAGTAACCGGGTTAAATATAGGGCTTGCAAATAAAATTCTCTGGACTTTCTGCCTGGGTTCTCAGGCAGGAACCTCAAATTGTCTTTAAACAAATTTATATCACGGAATGTAATAGTTTTATTTAAAAATACCTAGGCACAAAATAATGGGGGTTTAGTTACAGTATATGATCATATATTGCATAAGCCTGCCACACCGTCCGTGAACCCCATCGTTGGGAGGTCCTACTTTATGCCAAATCTAGAATAGAAGCAATTTTTACTCTCCAAGTGTGGACAAGAGTGATCTAAGTATGTAGTGTGTTTACTGCTACAAACATGGAGAATTACAAATTATAATGACTCTGCTAGCTAAATGAAAAAGTTGGTTCTTACATCAAATATTGTAGTTTTTCACAGTTTTACAACAAAAGTGGACCAGAAACATTTACCAGGAATATCTTCTGATAAGATATTAATGTATCTTGTTAGCATGTACATTAGTTTACTTGAATGATGTAACGTAGGTACTCGTTGGGATGAATTACTACATTCTTGCATTAGTTTGATATTCAGATGTTAATGTGTATATATAGGCAGTGGTACTTATCATGATTAGGTTGTCAACAAGCCCTGTGTAATGTTGTGAAATATATGCAATTCCTGTGTTTAGCTGAATGAAAGGGAGCTACAGACATATAAGAGAAACAGACAGGAAGCAAATGCTTTTAGTGTTCATTGATCACAGTGTTCACAAATGAACAGTGCATGAATGAAATATTAATAGTAAGGATTTCTTCTTTTGTGTTCCCAAGGTGAAGACAGTGTGCTTATGGCAGCAATCATGGATAACTGGAAATGAGCTGAAATGGAAACGCCAACCAAGGTAAGAGTTTTTATTTTCTGCAATAAGATTGTAGTAAACACTTTACAGCCCGTATAAACGAACATTTGCACATTCTTTCTATGTCTAGTTAAGTACATTTTATTGCAAACTGAGATGCATTCAGGTAATCTAGATAATACATTTATGTGCAATACTTTATATATTACACATGATCTGCCTGTTATTGAAAAGGGAATTTGATATTTAGACTCCCATACTGCAGGGTGTAACATTTCTAGTCCTACACCACTAGCCAGGCTTTAAAGGTACTTACCATTGCAAGCCTGGTGGGTCACTCCTCATTCGCCAGGGCTAAATTAGATAGTGGGGAGTTGGAATGGTGCTCTATTGCATAAGTGATGACCTCAACAGTGTAATTCTTCTTAATAAACAGGTGGTAATGTACAGACCTACTCTGAGCATTCTGAGAGTCTCCATCTTGGACAGACCAAGACACGTGTCCCACAAAACTATGGAATGCCTACCACTCAGGACTGCAACTGCGACTAGTCCTAGGCAGCCCAAGACATGTATATTCCAGTGCTGACCTTCCTGTAAAGCAATATACTCTACACATTAATCCCTACATTATCTTAACACATTTCAGTACCACTAAACACTTGAATCCCCATAGTACCTTAACCATAACATTTACCCCCATACTATCTTTAAAACAATACACTGTGGGAAGGCAAACTGTTTGGGGAAATACAAATCTTAGAAATTGCTAAACTCCATATAACTCTATCTTAAGGATTCACACTATTTAAAAAAATAAATAAATCTAAATGTAATGGCTGTAAAAAAGGCATTCTATCTTGCCAAAATGTTAGGGTAACTGCCCATGCTGCTGAAGAGCAACCGTAAAACGCCACAAGTGTCCTGCTGTCATGAAGTTCTGCTTTTACCTACGGTGTGGATGATTAGGTCAGCTTAAAGGGACACTATAGTCACCAATACCATTTTAGCTTGATAAAGTTACTAACACATTCCACATGAAAACAAAATGTAACTTACTTTAACATTTGTATCTTCTGCTCTGTAAACTGAACTTTAATTTGCATACAGGAGCCTCCAGCATGGTCTGACAAGCTATTAACAGAGCAGGTGATAGAAATTCTAAATGAAACAGAATTTCCAATAAAGGAAGTGTAAACATTAGATGACTCTTTACAGGAAGTGTTTAGGAAGGCTTTTTAAGTCAGATGGAGAGAGGTGTGACCAGGTTTGCATAAACAAAGTGATTTAACTCCTAAAGTAGTTTTGTTAACCCCTTAACGCCGTTACGACGTTCTATGCCGTCCCCATTATAATGGGCTTTAAAGCCGTTGTGGCAGCATAGAACGCCGTAACGGCTTAAGCCCCCAGGAGGTCCGGGGTACTTGCCTCCGCCGTGATCCTCTTCGGGAGGACTGCCTGACAGACCAGGCAGCCCTCCCATGGCAAATCAGGCCCCCGGGGGCCATGTGATCACTCTTTGCCATAGCTGGCTGTGGATCTGCCTGCAGGGGGACTGTCAGTCTCCCTGTTGGTGGGAAAGTAAAAAATATTATTAGACATGTTAAAATAAATTCAGTGTATGTATGTGTGTATATGTATATGTATATGTATATGTATGTATATGTATATATATATATATATATATATATATGTGTGTGTGTGTATATATATAATCTTATATATGCAACGTCATACGTAGTATATGTTAATATAAGTACATATATTTAGTATTAAAATACACTTAGAATGAAGTTATGATATATATATATATATATATATATATAATATAGAGAGAGAGAGAGAGAGAGAGAGAAAGGTTTGCACTCACAGTCTTGTTTTCTTTAAAAGATTCCTTTAGTTCATCTCTTTAAAATCCGATCAACGTTTCAGCCAACGTCCATGGCTTTCATCAGGATCAATTCAGCACAAATACATTTCATAACTAACACGCTTATATAGCTAAACAAATCAATATATCAATCAATAAATCACTCACCACCTATATTGCCATCACTCCTCCTCGGCATCCCTCAAGCCCATCTGCGCATGCGCAAGCATGCTGCTACCTGGAAGTAGCGTAATGACGTAACCGTTCGTTGCCAGGGTTACCCGATTCCTCTACAGCCTCCCCGGCAACCGGGTAAACAAGTTCCCTCTATGCACCGATCTAACAGCATACACTCAACCATTCAGGGAAAAATGTATGTATATAATCCTAACAATTTAAAATATTTAAAACACAACTATTACTGTTAGTTTCTCAGAGGTCTTATCAGTTACAGATTCATCCATATTCAATGGTATATAACATATACTCTTACAATACTCTTAAATCAATTAGACAATAAGCTATTTAGATATACATTTTTGCAAGTAGTTCTGAAAAATTATTTTGCTGATATATTTCAAATATATTTAAAGTGACATATCATTTTTTTTTTTTTTTTTTAATCATTAAGGTGCTATACCTTGTGGTTAAATCACTCACCACCTGTGAGGTCGATTGCACATGTAATTTGCACTTTAGAATAAATCAGTATTCAGATGAAGACCTTTGAGTGCTCCTTGTATATTCATTTTTGTTATATGTCTAAACGCTGAGGATTGCACCCAGGCAGCAATATACAATACTCTTTTTGAAAGATTAAGGGTGAGTGCCAAGAATCTTCTTCATACATATATCTTTTTCATACATGTAATCATATTACACGTAGACTGATACGGATTAAATATATATATATATATATATATATATATATATAATTTTTGTGATATATATATATATATATATATATATTCTAAAAAAATTAAATATGTAAATACGTTAAATAAAATAAAAAATAAAAAAATAATAATTTAAAAATATATAGATGTGTTATTTCGTTCTAACTGTATTGTGATATTAATATTTATATCAAAATACACGGAGAACGAATTAATATATATATCTATATACATAAATATATATGTATATATCACTATATATAAATAAAAATATTTTAAAACATTATATATATATTCTACATATATATTTATGTAATATTTTTGCATAATTAGGTATCTTAATTAATTACAATTAGCGGGACCGGCCTGACAACACATGCCGAAAGTAAAGGGAATTTAATTTGCTAGCACTATATTTAACCCTATAACGTTCCAAGACACCATAAAACCTGTACATGGGGGGTACTGTTCTACTCGGGAGACTTCGCTGAACACACATATTAGTGTTTCAAAACAGTAAAATGTATTACAACGATGATATCGCCAGTAAAAGGGATGTTTTTTGCATTTTTCATGCACAAACAGCACTTACACAGACTATATTATTGCTGCGATACTTTTTACTGTTTTGAAACACAAATATTTGTGTTCAGCGAAGTCTCCCGAGTACAACAGTACCCCTCATGTACAGGTTTGATTGTGTTTTCAAAAGTTACAGCGTCAAATATAAGGCTTGTGTTTCATTTTTTTCACATTAAAATTCGCCAGATTGGTTACGTTGCCTTTGAGACCCTATGGTAGCCCAAGAATGAAAATTACCCCTATGATGGCATACCATTTGCAATAGTAGACAACCCAAGGTATTGCAAACAGGGTATGTCCAGTCTTTTTTAGTAGCCACTTAACAAACACTGGCCAAAATTGGCGTTTTTTGCATTTTTCACACACAAACAAATACTAACGCTAACTTTGGCCAGTGTTTGTGACCAAATGGCTACTAAAAAAGACTGGACATACCCTATTTGCAATACCTTGGGTTGTCTACTATTGCAAATGGTATGCCATTATGGGTGTAAATTTCATTCCTGGGCTACTATAAAGTCCCAAAGGCAACGTAACCAATCTGGTGAATTTACTAATTGACGTTGTAATTTAGGTAACCGTATATGTGGGCGCGTTCACACGGAGAATCGCTGAATATGTATTTTATTGCAGTAAAAGCGAACAGTATTATGACATTAACAGTTAAATGTCATGTGAACCGTGCGGCTTTTCTCCCATTTTTTCATATTAAATTATGCTCTGCGCCACTATTTGGAGTTTTTCAGCTTCGAATAAAATGATATAGCACAGCGGGTGGCGCACTTAATATGAAATATTTGCCGGCTGCACATGTGTTGCCTTTGTTTACATTTTGTTCGCTTTCATTAACGTAGCATTTGGCCCGGCCCTAACCCCTTAAGGACGGTTTCAAAGGTGGCTGGCTACTTGTAAACAAAACCTGGCATTTGCGCTACGTCTGTCCAACCGTAATTCACCTCTTTCATAGTAAATGCACCCACCCTTATCATATATCATTTTATTCAGGGGAAACAGGGCTTTCATTTAATATCAAATATTTAGCCATGAAACATAATTTAATATGAAAAAATGGGAGAAAATAAGATTTATTTAGATTTTTTAGTTCTACATGACATTTTAAAGGTCAATGTCATAATACTGTTTGCTTTTAATGCAATAAAATACACATATTTGTATACAGCAAAGTCTCACGTGTAAGACAGTACCCCCTATGTACAGGTTTTATGGCGTTTTGGGAAGTTACAGGGTCAAATATAGCACGTTACATTTGAATTAGTTAGATTTACATGGTTTTGAGATTCTCAGAGTAGTAGTCTGAATACATAATGAGATAATATTTGTGTATTAGATAACTCCAAGGTATTGTAATGTAGTATGTCCAGTCTTTAGTAGCCATTTGGTCACAAACACTAGCCAGCAGTCAGGATCTGTTTGTGCGAAAATGCAAAAAAATGCAATTTTGGCCAGTGTTTGTGACTAAGTGGCTACTAAAAAAGACTGGACATACCCTGTTTGCAATACCTTGGGTTGTCTACTATTGCAAATGGTATGCCATCATAGGGGTAATTTTCATTCTTGGGCTACCATAGGTTCTCAAAGGCAACGTAACCAATCTGGCGAATTTTAATGTGAAAAAAATGAAACACAAGCCTTATATTTGACGCTGTAACTTTTGAAAACACCATAAAACCTGTACATGAGGGTACTGTTGTACTCGGGAGACTTCGCTGAACACAAATATTTGTGTTTCAAAACAGTAAAAAGTATTGCAGCAATAATATTGTCCGTGTAATGCTGTTTGTGCGTGAAAAATGCAAAAAAACTTCACTTTTACTGGCGATATCATCGTTGTAATACATTTTACTGTTTTGAAACACTAATATTTGTGTTCAGCGAAGTCTTCCGAGTAGAACAGTACCCCCCATGTACAGGTTTTATGGTGTCTTGGAAAGTTATAGGGTTAAATATAGTGCTAGCAAATTAAATTCCCTTTACTTTCGGCATGGGTTGTCAGGCAGGTCCCGCTAATTGTAATTAATTAAGATACCTAATTATGTAAAAATATTATATAAATATATATGTAGAATTACTATATGTATATATATATATATGTATGTGAATATATATGTATATATATATATATATAATTTTTTAAAATATTTTTATTTATATATATAGGTATATATATAGTGATATATAATGAGATATATTTATGTGTTATAGATAGTATAGTATTATTTCGCTCTAATGCGGTATTTTGATATATATATATATATATATATATTTCACAAAACAGTTAGAAATCTAAAATAACAATACATCTATATATTTTTAATTATTTATTTTGAATTATTTTTAATTTTATTTTTTAACGTATTTACATTTTTTATTTTTTTTTATATTATACATAAAATATATATATATATAACAATAATTATATATATATTTAATCAGTATCAGTCTACGTGTAATTTGATATTAATATATATATATAATTATATATATATATTAATAGTAAAATACACCTAGACGATGTATGTGTGTGTATGTATATGTGTATATATATATATACTTAGATCATATATATATATATATATATATATATATATATATAAAAGAAGAAAGAAGAGTAAAGAACACAAGGTTCTATGTCTCTGTGTATCCACCTGTGTATACTCTCCCCAGGATGTAAAAGAGGGGGGAGAGGAAACAACAGGTGCCCCACAGGGACTAATGTACCGAAGCGAGATTCCAGGTATCTCAAAGGGGCTTAACCCCAAATAGGCAAACAACACAACAAAAAAGTATAGTGGATGCAGTCTGTCTCAGAGTGTACTTGAGATCAGCTGCATGGCCTGGAAGTATATATAACGGTATAGTGTGCTATAAACCCTGGCTTGTAAATAATGAGAGACCTATGATGATATGATAAGAAATAAAAAATAATAATAAATAAATAAAGTATCTACAGATAATATGAGAGTTCTATGCCAGACCAAAAGTATTTGATAGGGATATCAAAGTATAACCTGAATCATAGCTCACCCTAGTTATCAGCTTTATTGTAATGTACTATTAGGGTGAGAGTCAAAAGAAAAGGAGGGGGTAAATCCCATACAGTGGTCTATCCTAGGAATCGTCTAGTATACAAATATATATCAAGTATGCTCCAAATCGAGTTATAAAGGATAGATGAAAGGATAGAGGTAATTGATAGAAAAAACACCAGTCAAAAAGATAGACTGGTAATATATATTAAATTACAAAGCCTCTCTCCCTGTTAATCTAGCTAGACAGGCATAGAACAGAAATAAAGATAGATTAGATAGATTAGGTATAGTGCAAAATCATGGTGCTACATCCACCAGTGCCCAGTGCTCATATCAAATGATATGAGTAGAAATGCCCAACGCACGTTTCGGTGCTAAAGAGATGCACCTTCGTCAGGGGAAAAATACAAACTGATCTAGAACTCTCTTAAATACTAAATGTGTGCCAGGAGACATAAGTATCTTAGCCAATGGGATCAAAGGGGGTGTGTTTTCTCAGCTGAATGCAGTGTCCTTAATGAAAAACATAACAGTGTACTGCTACGGATCTCAGAATGAACATATGGGCGGAGCTTCATGCCGATCACGTGACCCGACATAGACTGAGTCACGTGGTCGGACTATGATGACACCGGTGGGCGGAGTCAAATCCGGAGGTGTAGCCTAGTGTAGAGATGTCACTCAGTGACGTCCATCCATGGTCCCTCCCATCCGTGCACGAAGGGCGAGAGGAAAGGACACCCCAACACATGACCGCCGAGGGGGATCCCGTGGGCATCCTGCGACCGTGCTGACACATCTGCATAGATGCCCAAACGGCCATCTAGTACAATATTAAAAACATCCGCAATGTGTATCCCCAATAATGTCCAGAGGACAACATGTCACATACAAATGACAGCATCCCAGATCGATACAATGGCATATACAATGGCACATCTACCAACTCACATGCTGCAGAGTTGGTATACACCACAGCTACACAATGGTATATGTATGCAGCCATGCAGCCAATAGATGATTAGAGGGGTATTATCTACAGAGATAGCCGTCAAAGCACAAATAGTCACATATAGTCATATGTGACAAAGGGCAAGGAATTCTTATAATGATATATACATATCCTGATAATGGCCCAGAGTTATAAACATTCATGTAGCTATCTAGATAATAAAAAGATGTAAAGAATATATCTGTTTCTATGCTCCCCTTATGCCCATCTTATTAAGGAAATTTTGATCTCAGTATGATACTCATGTCTAAAATAATAAAAATAAAGAGTTAAATAAACAATAAAGAAGTACTACAAATAAATAAACAAAACACTACACACGTTATATTACAAATTATACAAGTGTATCAGGAATTTATATACATATCTACATATTTACATAGAATCTTAACAGCTCTATGTCAGGTGTATAGAGAAAAGATTATTATAATTATTATTGTTAATATTATTATGGATCAGGGATGATTCAGAACAAGTTATCAAGTGATAAAGGGTGTGTATGAAAAACCCTCATTTAGACCTAACGGTGACAGAGTTTTAAGCTTATAAATCCAAAAGCTCTCTCTTTGGAGTAATTTTTTGTCTAGGTCTCCTCCTCTTGGGCCCAGTGTGACTCTTTCGATGCCACAAAATCTGATCCCTTCGGAAGATCCCCCATGGTGTAGTTTCAGATGTTTGGAAACTGGAGTGTCAATTTGTCTTCTAGGGTTAATGGAGTTCACATGTTCCCTTATTCTCAGTTTAAACATACGAGAAGTTTTACCCACATATAATTTGCCACAGGAACACGAAAGAAGATAAACCAGACCTTTGGACTGGCAGTTAAAGAAATGTCTAACTTTGAATTCCTGTATCCCTGAGGAGTCTGTGAATGTTTTGGAAGGGCGGCGTACAAACTTGCACGCTTTACATTTCCCACATTGGTATGTGCCTAGAACTGAAGATTTAAGCCATGTTGTTTTCTGGGGTGTATTGTTGAGATGACTAGGGACCAAAATATCCTTGACATTACGTCCCCTTCTCGCCGTCACTGAAGCCCTTGATGTGATTACCCTGTGTAGATGTGGGTCTTGATGCAGGAGAGGCCAGAATCTATCAAGGATTTTCATAATTTGATGCCAACCGGCATCAAAATTCCCTATGCATCTAATGATCTCCTGTGATGACTCAGCAGTTTTATCCGCTAGAAGATCTTTACGATCTGACAGTAGTGCCCGTTTGTATGCATATTTTAAACATCTATTTGGATAGCCCTTTTGTTTAAAATGATGTTGTAGGGTCTTGGCCTTGAGTTTAAAATCTTCTAAAGTAGGGCAGTTGCGTCTAAGGCGTAGGTACTGTCCGATTGGAATCCCTTTTTTAAGGGAAGGTGGGTGATAGCTTGACCAGTTCAGCAGGTTATTGGTCGCCGTGGGTTTACGAAAGAGAGTGGATGTAAGAGCCCCTTCCTCTGACAGTGAAATGGTAAGGTCCAAAAAGTAAATTTTTTTGCCACCAATTTCACTCGTCAGTCTCAGATTGATATTATTGGAATTAAGAATATTAACAAATTCCAGAAAGAAATCCGAGGAGTCTGTCCAGATGACCAATACATCGTCGATGTATCTCTTCCACATTTTTATGTGTCTTGTGTATTTTTCCATATGTTCATTAAACACCATTGTCTTTTCCCACCAGCCCAAATGGAGGTTAGCATATGAGGGGGCACAAGCCGTCCCCATAGCTGTTCCTCTTGTCTGGTGGTAGTATTTGCCTTGGAACATAAAATGATTATGTGTTAAGATGAAATGCATCAAGTCCTGGACAAATTGGTTGTGTCTTAAAGAGACCACTGGTTTGCTATCCAGCATTGCTCTAAGATGTTGTAGTCCCACCTCATGTGGTATTGAACTGTATAGACTTTCAACATCTAGACTGCATAGGAGAGCATGGTCACCGATTTTGATTCCTTCTATGATATTTAAAGTGTGTTTTGTATCTTTCAAATATGAAGGAAGTTCAAATACCAGTTTCCTCAAAATTTGATCCACATATAAACTTATATTCTGGGTCAGATTACCTCTACCAGAGACAATGGGCCTTCCATTCAATATAGGTTGTTGTTTATGCACTTTAGGAAGTGCGTAGAATGTGGCAGTGACAGGTTTTTTGACAAACATGAAATCGTATTCGTCTTTAGATATTAAAGAGAGGGACAGTGCCATATCAAGGATACTTTTTAATTCAGCTAGGTATTTCTGAGTGGGATCGCCCTTTAATACTTCGTATGTATCACTATCTCCAATTAATCTATATACCATTTGGACATACTCTGATTTGTCAAGGATGACCGTATTGCCCCCTTTGTCTGAGGGTTTAAAAATCACCTCATCCATGTCTTTAAGTTTTTTAAGGGAGATATTTTCCTGTATGGAGATGTTACTATTGGGCTGAGTCACAAGATCTTTCTGGTTAATTAAGTCAATTTCATTGCATGTCATTTCCACAAAGAGGTCTATATATTTAAAATCGACTAGATGTGGGGTGAACAGGCTTTTCTTTTTCAAACGTGTGAATGGGGGTTGTATTTTTGTAGAGTCATCATTTTGGATAAGTAGATCAACTAAAGTATCTAATGCACCAATGTCTGAGGCTTGTAGCCCTAGATCCTTTGCTCTTTTTTCGTCCTTAATACGATGAAATTTATATAGAGCCAGTTTTCTTGCAAATAGGTGTATGTCCTTTGTCCAGCTAAACTTATCAAAGTTGGAAACTGGAACAAAGGACATACCGCGCTGCAAGACTTGTAACTCTGTTTGTGTGGGAGTATAGGAGGACAAGTTAATAATCTGGTTGGAAATGGTAGAATTCTCTAGAATCTTCTCCTCCTGAACTGTTGGGGTGGTCTGCCTCTGTTTCGTGTTCGAGGTGCTACACTTTCTTCCATATTGGGTTGTCCTAAAAAAGATACCCGTCTTTTCAATATGCTTCTGGTATTACGTTCAAATGGAACTGAAGTGCCCCCTTTAGTAGGTTCTGAATCTGATCCACTTGTCTCGTATTCTGATGTTGATATAGGTTCAGAAAAACTCCTCCTAGAGTTCCTGTTCTTCCTATATACATTCCCACTCTTAAAATCATTGTTATCTCTAATAAACTTGGAGTGTTTCCGAATTTTAATATTGTGTTGAAATTTGTCCAAGTTATTCTTTAGTTTAATCTCTAATGATTCAAAATTGGGTTCATCTTTAAAGACTGCGATCTTATTTATCTGTTCGTCTACTTCCTTATTAACTCTTTCTAATCTTTTTGTTTCAAATTTGCAAAGAATCTCCATGAATCTCTTAGAACAGATTCCTGCTGCTTCCTCCCACTCTTTCGTGAATTCTTCTTCCTCTATGTGTGATGCCGGTATATTTTGTACCCTTAAACCCCTTGGAATTAGGTCTTTCTTTAAATAATTTTCAAGTGATGCAATCTCCCATCCTGTTTTTATCTGTTGCTGAAACAAATTGGTCAGCCGATTAAATGATGAGATAATATTATCATTCTCTGAAAGGTTTGTTAAGTCTTGTTCTGAAAAAACCTGATCCGTATCTCTACACCAAACATCCCTTTTGGATTTGTCGAATAAAAAACTAGCCATGATACACAAGACGGTACTTTTGGTATTGAAACCTAATTATAAACGAAGAAAGAAGAGTAAAGAACACAAGGTTCTATGTCTCTGTGTATCCACCTGTGTATACTCTCCCCAGGATGTAAAAGAGGGGGGAGAGGAAACAACAGGTGCCCCACATGGACTAATGTACCGAAAGAGTGGGAGGAAGCGGCAGGAATCTGTTCTAAGAGATTCATGGAGATTCTTTGCAAATTTGAAACAAAAAGATTAGAAAGAGTTAATAAGGAAGTAGACGAACAGATAAATAAGATCGCAGTCTTTAAAGATGAACCCAATTTTGAATCATTAGAGATTAAACTAAAGAATAACTTGGACAAATTTCAACACAATATTAAAATTCGGAAACACTCCAAGTTTATTAGAGATAACAATGATTTTAAGAGTGGGAATGTATATAGGAAGAACAGGAACTCTAGGAGGAGTTTTTCTGAACCTATATCAACATCAGAATACGAGACAAGTGGATCAGATTCAGAACCTACTAAAGGGGGCACTTCAGTTCCATTTGAACGTAATACCAGAAGCATATTGAAAAGACGGGTATCTTTTTTAGGACAACCCAATATGGAAGAAAGTGTAGCACCTCGAACACGAAACAGAGGCAGACCACCCCAACAGTTCAGGAGGAGAAGATTCTAGAGAATTCTACCATTTCCAACCAGATTATTAACTTGTCCTCCTATACTCCCACACAAACAGAGTTACAAGTCTTGCAGCGCGGTATGTCCTTTGTTCCAGTTTCCAACTTTGATAAGTTTAGCTGGACAAAGGACATACACCTATTTGCAAGAAAACTGGCTCTATATAAATTTCATCGTATTAAGGACGAAAAAAGAGCAAAGGATCTAGGGCTACAAGCCTCAGACATTGGTGCATTAGATACTTTAGTTGATCTACTTATCCAAAATGATGACTCTACAAAAATACAACCCCCATTCACACGTTTGAAAAAGAAAAGCCTGTTCACCCCACATCTAGTCGATTTTAAATATATAGACCTCTTTGTGGAAATGACATGCAATGAAATTGACTTAATTAACCAGAAAGATCTTGTGACTCAGCCCAATAGTAACATCTCCATACAGGAAAATATCTCCCTTAAAAAACTTAAAGACATGGATGAGGTGATTTTTAAACCCTCAGACAAAGGGGGCAATACGGTCATCCTTGACAAATCAGAGTATGTCCAAATGGTATATAGATTAATTGGAGATAGTGATACATACGAAGTATTAAAGGGCGATCCCACTCAGAAATACCTAGCTGAATTAAAAAGTATCCTTGATATGGCACTGTCCCTCTCTTTAATATCTAAAGACGAATACGATTTCATGTTTGTCAAAAAACCTGTCACTGCCACATTCTACGCACTTCCTAAAGTGCATAAACAACAACCTATATTGAATGGAAGGCCCATTGTCTCTGGTAGAGGTAATCTGACCCAGAATATAAGCTTATATGTGGATCAAATTTTGAGGAAACTGGTATTTGAACTTCCTTCATATTTGAAAGATACAAAACACACTTTAAATATCATAGAAGGAATCAAAATCGGTGACCATGCTCTCCTATGCAGTCTAGATGTTGAAAGTCTATACAGTTCAATACCACATGAGGTGGGACTACAACATCTTAGAGCAATGCTGGATAGCAAACCAGTGGTCTCTTTAAGACACAACCAATTTGTCCAGGACTTGATGCATTTCATCTTAACACATAATCATTTTATGTTCCAAGGCAAATACTACCACCAGACAAGAGGAACAGCTATGGGGACGGCTTGTGCCCCCTCATATGCTAACCTCCATTTGGGCTGGTGGGAAAAGACAATGGTGTTTAATGAACATATGGAAAAATACACAAGACACATAAAAATGTGGAAGAGATACATCGACGATGTATTGGTCATCTGGACAGACTCCTCGGATTTCTTTCTGGAATTTGTTAATATTCTTAATTCCAATAATATCAATCTGAGACTGACGAGTGAAATTGGTGGCAAAAAAAATTTACTTTTTGGACCTTACCATTTCACTGTCAGAGGAAGGGGCTCTTACGTCCACTCTCTTTCGTAAACCCACGGCGACCAATAACCTGCTGAACTGGTCAAGCTATCACCCACCTTCCCTTAAAAAAGGGATTCCAATCGGACAGTACCTACGCCTTAGACGCAACTGCTCTACTTTAGAAGATTTTAAACTCAAGGCCAAGACCCTACAACATCATTTTAAACAAAAGGGCTATCCAAATAGATGTTTAAAATATGCATACAAACGGGCACTACTGTCAGATCGTAAAGATCTTCTAGCGGATAAAACTGCTGAGTCATCACAGGAGATCATTAGATGCATAGGGAATTTTGATGCCGGTTGGCATCAAATTATGAAAATCCTTGATAGATTCTGGCCTCTCCTGCATCAAGACCCACATCTACACAGGGTAATCACATCAAGGGCTTCAGTGACGGCAAGAAGGGGACGTAATGTCAAGGATATTTTGGTCCCTAGTCATCTCAACAATACACCCCAGAAAACAACATGGCTTAAATCTTCAGTTCTAGGCACATACCAATGTGGGAAATGTAAAGCGTGCAAGTTTGTACGCCGCCCTTCCAAAACATTCACAGACTCCTCAGGGATACAGGAATTCAAAGTTAGACATTTCTTTAACTGCCAGTCCAAAGGTCTGGTTTATCTTCTTTCGTGTTCCTGTGGCAAATTATATGTGGGTAAAACTTCTCGTATGTTTAAACTGAGAATAAGGGAACATGTGAACTCCATTAACCCTAGAAGACAAATTGACACTCCAGTTTCCAAACATCTGAAACTACACCATGGGGGATCTTCCGAAGGGATCAGATTTTGTGGCATCGAAAGAGTCACACTGGGCCCAAGAGGAGGAGACCTAGACAAAAAATTACTCCAAAGAGAGAGCTTTTGGATTTATAAGCTTAAAACTCTGTCACCGTTAGGTCTAAATGAGGGTTTTTCATACACACCCTTTATCACTTGATAACTTGTTCTGAATCATCCCTGATCCATAATAATATTAACAATAATAATTATAATAATCTTTTCTCTATACACCTGACATAGAGCTGTTAAGATTCTATGTAAATATGTAGATATGTATATAAATTCCTGATACACTTGTATAATTTGTAATATAACGTGTGTAGTGTTTTGTTTATTTATTTGTAGTACTTCTTTATTGTTTATTTAACTCTTTATTTTTATTATTTTAGACATGAGTATCATACTGAGATCAAAATTTCCTTAATAAGATGGGCATAAGGGGAGCATAGAAACAGATATATTCTTTACATCTTTTTATTATCTAGATAGCTACATGAATGTTTATAACTCTGGGCCATTATCAGGATATGTATATATCATTATAAGAATTCCTTGCCCTTTGTCACATATGACTATATGTGACTATTTGTGCTTTGACGGCTATCTCTGTAGATAATACCCCTCTAATCATCTATTGGCTGCATGGCTGCATACATATACCATTGTGTAGCTGTGGTGTATACCAACTCTGCAGCATGTGAGTTGGTAGATGTGCCATTGTATATGCCATTGTATCGATCTGGGATGCTGTCATTTGTATGTGACATGTTGTCCTCTGGACATTATTGGGGATACACATTGCGGATGTTTTTAATATTGTACTAGATGGCCGTTTGGGCATCTATGCAGATGTGTCAGCACGGTCGCAGGATGCCCACGGGATCCCCCTCGGCGGTCATGTGTTGGGGTGTCCTTTCCTCTCGCCCTTCGTGCACGGATGGGCGGGACCATGGATGGACGTCACTGAGTGACATCTCTACACTAGGCTACACCTCCGGATTTGACTCCGCCCACCGGTGTCATCATAGTCCGACCACGTGACTCAGTCTATGTCGGGTCACGTGATCGGCATGAAGCTCCGCCCATATGTTCATTCTGAGATCCGTAGCAGTACACTGTTATGTTTTTCATTAAGGACACTGCATTCAGCTGAGAAAACACACCCCCTTTGATCCCATTGGCTAAGATACTTATGTCTCCTGGCACACACTTAGTATTTAAGAGCGTTCCAGATCAGTTTGTAGTTTGCCCCTGACGAAGGTGCATCTCTTTAGCACCGAAACGTGCGTTGGGCATTTCTACTCATATCATTTGATATGAGCACTGGGCACTGGTGGATGTAGCACCATGATTTTGCACTATACCTAATCTATCTAATCTATCTTTATTTCTGTTCTATGCCTGTCTAGCTAGATTAACAGGGAGAGAGGCTTTGTAATTTAATATATATTACCAGTCTATCTTTTTGACTGGTGTTTTTTCTATCAATTACCTCTATCCTTTCATCTATCCTTTATAACTTGATATATATTTGTATACTAGACGATTCCTAGGATAGACCACTGTATGGGATTTATCCCCTCCTTTTCTTTTGACTCTCACCCTAATAGTACATTACAATAAAGCTGATAACTAGGGTGAGCTATGATTCAGGTTATACTTTGATATCCCTATCAAATACTTTTGGTCTGGCATAGAACTCTCATATTATCTGTAGATACTTTATTTATTTATTATTATTTTTTATTTCTTATCATATCATCATAGGTCTCTCATTATTTACAAGCCAGGGTTTATAGCACACTATACCGTTATTTATACTTCCAGGCCATGCAGCTGATCTTAAGTACACTCTGAGACAGACTGCATCCACTATACATATATATATATATATATATATGATCTAAGTATATATAATTATTTTTTTTTACACCATTAACTTATTTTAATTTTATTTTCAGCCAGCAGGGGGACCACCTGTCATTACAGGCAGCCCCCTGCCGGCAATACAGAAGCCAGCTATCCCCGGCCATGTGATTGTGGGGTCCTCGCTAGGACCCCACTCTCACATGGCCGGGGGGCTTCGACGAGGACGGACGTGCCGCGGGGGGCTCCCTGGGAGTCCCCCCAACCGCGATCGCCGGCGTGGGACCGCTGGCGACCGGGTAAGTTAACAAAAACCGGAGGGCGTACAATTACGCCCGGCGACGTTTAGAGCCGCCTATTAGAGGGCGTAATTGTACGTCCTCCGGTTTTAAGGGGTTAAGGGGTTAAATCAGAAAATTGTCCACCATGGATCAAGCAGAGGATTTTTTGTTACAAGCGGGGGGCTTTGCTGTACAAGCAGAAACTCTCCACTTTACTCAAGAGGAGGCACAGGCAATACTTTGGGTGCATTCCAGTACAGAACTGCCATATAGTGTAACATGTAAAGATATATATTTTCAACTCACAAATTTTACAGAGGAAACGGATAGATTTGGACTTACATGGGTTGTTCCTCTCGGATTACTATAAGGCTAAAAGGATCCTACGTGGGTTTCGTTTCATGAATATCCCCACGATAGGTAGAACAAAAGCCATGGTATGCCGGGATTGGATAGCAGTTCTAAACAAAGCGTCACTAGATCTCATGTTGATCATAATACAGGATGTAAAAGCAGAGTTGGTTAATATTACACACAAAATACGGAGTTTGAAACTGATCAAGCTGTATTATTGGCTACACCTGAGGGCACAAAATTATTGGATAAATTGGGAGAAGAGATGTTAAAATATAAAAATGATCTGATAAGATTTAAACAAAAATTTGAGTATGTCCAACAGGACTATATGGAACATCGTGTATATAAGTGGTTGAGTGGAGAGCATCAACGGAGACCAAGAAGACCTCGCAAAAAAATCGTGCGCCCAAAGGTACACACTATAGATGTCACATCTGCAAAGTCGGCATCGGATACAGAACCACAAAATGGAGGGGAAACTTTTTTAGAAACAACGAGTATGGGCACAACAACGAGAAGCAGAGGCGCAAGCGGTATAGAACAAGGAGAGGCCATAAGGGGAAGATACATAGCCCGTGGAAAGCCACCACTGAGAAAATAATACCAGTGTTTAACTTATCACATCGAAGCCTACAAGCGGAGGACATAGAGATCTTTTATATTAGGACTCTCATTTGTACCCACGACTAACCCTAGCAAATTCACTTGGAATGTGGAATTGTTTAATTTTGGCAGGAACATGCGTCTGAAGGACCACTTCAATAAACCACAAACACTTCAACAAAGAAACCAAAATCAAGAAAAAGCACTTTTGTGTGTCCCCCACCACTTATTTATGCTTCGTTCTGCACCCAAAAAAGTATTATTTTCTGACATCCTCTTATGCCACCTTTATTTTTTGCATTGAAAACAAGGCAGACTATGCACAGACCATTTGCTCAGGATTTGTAGTTAATGGTATGTAATCACTCAAGGAGGTGAAAAGTGTCAATCTACAAAGAAAGACAACACTTTTTTCATACTGCTTTTACAACACTTCAATTATAACTTACTTTTAAACTCCCCTTAACAATTTTAAGAACAGCTTCATAAATTAACCCCCACTTTGGTTAAAGCATCCAAAGTATTCATCCACAAAGCGCCGCTTAGTTATAGTGCAGCCCAAATGTATTCAAAGAGCATTCAAAGTACAGACATTCCGGGACACTGTCTCTTTATCAATGATAAAGGTCCTCAACCCACAATAGCTATTGTGCTATACCACACTCCTAGATACTATGTTTGCTTAAAGCATCATCACAACTTTGCATTAGGTGAGGTTGCATAGATTACCCTAAACATATTCTTAACTCTGATAGTGACTGAGAACTGTCAATTTGCCAAAAAAACTTTGTTCCAGCTGCCAAATTCAATCTTGTCCACATTTTGCATACAGCACAAAAACGTGCACATGCTTGAGCTGCACTTAGTTCGGTACACTAAATGGTAAACCAAGCTGTGTGCAAGTTGGTACCAGCAGCAGTTTACTGAGGAGCGTCACTGCTCTCTGGAAGTTGGTTACTTTTCTCATAAACCCCTGCTTTGCTTGTTTTCATCTGTGCAGCAGAAGAGTAATTTTATAACTTTTCTAATACCTTTGTACAGTGTGTTTAAGTCCTCACCTTCCCTCCCGGGCCCTTATTGAGAACTTGAGACATACCTTCACACATACACAAATGCTACAGGCAGCCCCATCAACAAATGTAATCTGCATCCTATGTATTAAATAGATGTGCTGCTAGGGACAAGGTTAGTAGGGTAAGGTCAGACTCTAGACCAGTAGTAAAGACTCCTGATTGGAGCTTCTTCCTTTCTGGGCTGAGCTCATGGTTGCTGCTGCTTGCCTGTGTATGTATCAGCAGCAGCTTTAGAGGAACACAGCAGTGCCAGGAATAAAAACGTGTATTCATGACACTATAGTTCTAAATAGCCGATTGGTGTTTTTTTGTTTTTTTTATATTCTTTATATCATTCCACATTTATATATCACAATGAGTAAGTCAAAATTTTACCTGTATGTATTTATTTTTTTTTTTAAATTTAACGCATTAAGCAATTGACAGAAAATCAACTTTGTATTTCCCCAGATCACATATTGGCTATTCACACTACTATTATGTTGGCTTGGGCTTATGTGAACTATGGATTTCACCCCCTCTGGCGACTTTTGGGGCACACATATCCACTGTGAGCTAGTACTCGTGCGTGGGCTTTGGTTGGGTAAACGTGGCATACTATATTGGCAAGAGAATGGACTGTCAGTATTTGGTAGCTAGTATCAAATCTGGCTACAAGAAAATGTGACCTAAAACTTAGAGATGGTAATGTACACCATGCTAAGGCTGATTAGTAACAAAACCAAATATCTAAATGCAAAACAATATGAAAACCAATAAACGTTTAAGGAGCATCATAACCTTGTAAAACAGTGTATGTTTACAGTTACGGTAACAGAGTTCCATTTGACAGTGGTGGAGCATGGGACAGCCTCACAGGGCTTTCAGGTGGTGGCTCCCCTGGTCTGGGTACAAAGTGTGCCACTGTAGATGGATCCAAGTACTTCAGGCCCGTCCTTTGTTCTGCTGCTGTGTCTTCAGGCCCAGAGTAGTCAAGAGGGAATCGAGTTCCAGGCTCTGTGTAGCCCCCTCGTGTGAGAACAGAAGGAGTCTAGGCACCCCCAGCGGGATGGGATATTCCAGCGCGTAGATGTTGCAATTGTGGTTGGAGCGATTTTTCGCCAGACTATAGTGTCCTGTGTAAGATCCTGGAACAGCGTGAGATTGGTGCTTTCAAAGGTAAGAGGGGTTTTCCCTCAGGCAGCCGCTAGTAGTTGTGTTTTGTCCTGTAGGAACTGGAATATGATAATCAGGTCTGCTGTAGCTGTGGCAGGTGCATTTGCCAGTTTCGGCAGTCTGAAAAACCCATCAAGCTTCAGGGGTTTCGCCTGTTTAGGCGGTAGCAAAGTTACGATCAAGCGCCTGAGGAAATGAGGAAGGTCAGAAAGTCTGATATCCGGGAACCCCCGAATCTTCAGATTATATTTCCTTGTTTGTTCCTCTAGTACCTCGATCTTCAAATTTGCACTGTGTTGCTGACTTTGGAGATCAGCCACGTTTTGTTCCACCATGGTGAGGCAGGTGTCTTGGGTACTATCAGAGGCCTCTAGGAGGGAGAGCTTGTGCTGGTAATTTCAACAGAGTCCTTGAAGTAGGCCATATCTGCAGTTATATTTTGGTGAAGTTAAACCAAATCTACTGTGATTGGTTCCCCAGCTTTGGCTTTGGGTTGTGGGCCTAAAGCAACCCCGTCTCCAGGATCAAAAGAGGTGTTCCTAGAGGAATACGAGGAGACTTCATCTCCCAACGACATTTTCTCCCGCGCGGCCCTCTCTGAGCTCCGCAAGAGATCGCCTATATCACTACTAGTTGGGCCCTTTTCAGCTCTGGATGTTTTTGTTTTCCGACCCATAGTGGTTATGACTCCATAGAGTCCAATGTTCACACCGGTGAGTACCCAATTTCCGCCACAAAACCGTGTATCTCGTGGGTAAATAGCACAGAGCTCAGCAAGATGCGTCTACTCTGATCTGCAGCTAGCTCCGTCTCCACATCGCTTTAACTTTTTTAAACGTCTTTTTCATTTTATTTTCACAAGTCAAAGAATAACATACACAAATACAGAGTATCAAAAATATTGAACCTATATAGATTTAAAAAAAAAAAAAAAAGTACAAACTACTGCAGCTGAGAGTTTGGTGACTGGCATTTAAAAAAACCCACTCCGAGCATCATAACCTCTACAGCTCCCCTGTACCCATTGTAAGTATTTTAAAATGCTTTTATGGTTTGACTTCTTACCTGGGTTTATTAGGGCTCTGCTCCATTTGTCCACTTCTTATACTGGTCCTAAGTGGGAACTTGTGTTGGCTTTCCTGAGCTTAGCCTTGCAGTGCAAGACTTAGCTGATTGGCTGAGAGTAATCGCCTGTTAGTGATGAAAGCAGGGCGCAGTCCCCAAGTAAGAAGTCAAACTGTTATAAAATAGTTTGACTACTTACAGTTAACACTAGTGGCACTTCAGACATCCAACATAACTTATGTTGCTTGTAGTGTTTCAAGGGTCCAACTTCCCAGATTTATCTGTGTTGCATTACTATCATGTAATTTTTAGCCCCTGACGAAGGTGCATTAAACGCACCGAAACGCGCGTCGGGTTTAACCTTTTCTTTACTTTTCACAATGGTAGCACTAGATGTTTGATTTTGTTTTATTTTAAGTTTTGTTCCAGCACTGATTCATTGAATCCAAGGGGAGATAGATAGACAGTGTATTTGTCTGCTACTTTATAGGGCTAGTATAGAACACCCTTGAAGGTGTTGGTCTTTAAGAAGTTTGCAGGGATTTTACTCCTTATTCATAGTCCACTTTCTGTATGCGGCTCTGCTTACCATTGATTTACTGAGGGTCTCTTTATATAGGGACAGCATAGAACACCCTCGAAGGTGTTTGTTTCTAGGAGTTTTCAGGGATTTTAGTCTCCACCCTACAACTCTCTTTTCCTTTACTGTACTGTTCAGCATTTATTTACTGAGGGTTTCTCACTAGGAACAGCATAGAACACCCTTGAAGGTGTTGATTCTTAGGAGTTTACAGGGATTACTAATTCTCTATTTATCACTCTCCTTTATATGCTGTTCTACTTAGCACCTATCTACTGTGGTTCCTCCTTCCCTTATTATAATATAGGTCGATGGACAGCATAGAATATACCTGAAGGTGTTCCATTTGGGAGTATTAGGGTAATTATTACCTTTGGATTTATTATCCCCTGTCTATCTATCTTTTGATTAATCATTATCTTCCCTTCTCTGGGGATTAGTAATTATATCCTTATTGAAGAATTTGACATCTCCTCTTGTAGATCCATGTGATATATAGTATTTTCAACTCTTTAGGTCTGACTTTATTCTATTTTGTGTCCCTTCTTTTTATATTTGAATTATAATAAAGTATCGTTAATTGTTTTATTCTAGGGGCTTTTTTTGGAATATTCAACCAATATACTATATACTTTGGGATTATTTCCTTTTCTAAGGACTTCAGTGCTGGTTTTCTAGTCATTTAATGTTATTAGTACTTTCCCTATATTATATCTAAAATCAGCTTAGAGTCTCTTTTATTGAGTCTCTAAAATAATTTTTCTTCAATACTTAATTCTGGGTACAAGCCCTTTGGTGGATCTGTAACCACCAGTCTGACCTCTGGGGGTGCCTCACTCTCACTTTTTCTCTGTGAGTTGTAGATACACCCCCAACATTTCATTTATTCTATCATGTAAGTAGGCTGTGATTTTATTTTTTTCCATACAAATTTTATGCCAATTTAATTACGCTAATATATTTATTTTAAGAATTGCAAATGATGTGGGCTCCCATTTAGCCAACTAGGTAAGGAATTTTTTACCTTGTTAAAATCTGTCCACCATTGAGCAGTGTTCATTGATTAGGGTGTACAATACCTTCTCGGCTTATACTACACTGGTTTTACATTCTCACTCACAAGTAAGCAATATCCTTGCCTCTCAGGGGAAGCTATGCGTTTGTTTATACATTACCATCATAATTTCATGTAATGATAGTTTCTAGTACAATTCTCAAGGGTATGTGTCTTTTACGATGATATACTACTGTCAAAGCAGAAAAAGAGATTGCAATTAGACACTAGCTTGCTGTTTCTGATAGCATTAAAGCATTGTTTCTAATGTCTACTGCACAACATGAATAAAAACACCCATTAAACCAATATCACAATGCATAGCACTGCTGAAAATAAATGATCAAAAATATTCTAGATTGTTCTCATATGTATGAGAAATGATCTTTTCAAACTGTACTGCAAATACATTGGATATTTTTATTGAGCTGCAGAAAAGTATGATACGAAATCTACTATAGTTTGCCAAGCCTCTGGATCCTCCACTAGACTTCACAATAGGCATCTACACTACCTCCTGTCATGGTTTCTAAAATGCTGGCCTTTTGCAAATGGTGCATATTTTCAAGACGTTTTGTGCGGAAAGACATCGACAGGGTTTCACCCTGTACCATTCCTATTTCTACAACACACAGCCATTTTATATATATCTATATATATCTATCTAGAACAAAATAGTAGATAATAGCACTCCAGGGACTTCATAAGTATAGTGAAAAAAGCAACTTAGCTTTATTCAGCAACTGCCACAAAGTGTCAACGTTTCAGTTCTTATGCAGAACTTTTCGCCAGCCTTTCTGACGAAAGTTCTGCATAAGAACTGAAATGTTTACACTTTGTGGCAGTTGCTGAATAAAGCGAAGTTACTTTTTTCACTGTACTTATGAAGTCCCTGGAGTGCTATTATCTACTATTTTGATATATATATATATATATATATATATATATATATATTATATTATATACCGTATTTTCCGGCGTATAAGACAACCCCCAACTTTTCCAGTTAAAATATAGAGTTTGGGATAAACTCACCGTATAAGACTACCCCTCTTCCAATGCACACCAAATAAAAATTAGCCATGATGTACAGTGAGCAGACAGAGCTACATAGCAAGACATTTAATGATAATCTGAAATAGCATTTAAAGCCCAGGTATGTGCCAGGCTGTTTGGGCATATAATCCATACCTGCTGGAGGCACACAGGAGGCTATTGCTTTTATCCATTCTTTTTACTCCCCCCCCAATCCTCCCTTTCTCACCTCTGTCAGTCCGTCCGGGTACCGCGCGTTACAGGAGATTCAGTTACCTGTCCCTGGCTGGACTGAAAGGAAGTGAGCACTCAGTGTGCACTTCCTTTGAGTCCGGCCGGGAACAGGTAACTGAATCTCCTGTACAGCGCGGTACCCGGCCGGACTGACAGGACGAAGAGGAGCTCGGCCACCCACTCTGCACAGGGAAGGGGAGGTGAGAAGAGAGGCAGTGCGGCAGCCGTCTGAACGCTCTCTATAGAGCGCTCAGGCGGCTGCAGCATTAGAAGTGCCGGCAATGGGGGCGCAGAGCGCCCCCTGCAGCTATATAGACCCTATACCCAGCGTATAAGACGACCCCCGACTTTGGAGAAGATTTTCCAGGGTTAAAAAGTCATCTTATATGCCAGAAAATACTGTATATCAATGCAAGAAAACTAACATTCTTTATTTAAAAAAAGTTTGTAATTTGTTTTTTAAATCATTTTTTGCAATCAGCGATCACATTACATCACGTGTAGAATGAACATGTAACTGCAAATATAAAAAGCACAGCAATCACAATAGCACTGATGTAGTATCAACCCATTTTTAAATATATGATGACTGCATGTAAGAAAAATGATAGCGGGGGACTGGTGTAAAGCATTGCGTGACTGCGAACTAGACATAGTCACAAGGCCCAGCGCTTCTGTCACTTACCTGGGTCCAGCGCCGATGTCCCTCGGTGCTGGTTCCTCCCGCGCCGCTGGCAGGGGAGACCTAATGCGCATGCGCGGCAATGGCTGCACTTGCATTAGGATTTCTCCATAGGAAAGCATTATTCCATGCTTTCCTATAGGGATTCTAGCGACACTGGAAGTCCTCTTGCATAGTGTGAGGACGTCCAGCTTCATTTAGACAACCAAAAGTAGTCTAAGCACCTGGAAGTCCCTCTAGTGGGTGTCTGGTAGACAGCCACTAGAGGAGGAGTCAACCCTAGCAGGTAATTATTGCAGTTTATGAGAACTGCAATAATTACATGCTCAGGGTTAAGGGTGATGGGATTTGGCAACCAGATCACTTCAATGGGCTAAAGTGGTCTGGGTGCCTACAGTGTCCCTTTAAGCTGAAAGCGTAGTTGAGTGCTCACGTCAATAAAAGGACATCATGACACATTTGAAAGAAACTTGAGGAGAGGTATGCTAGCTAAACCAAAGTGCGAGCTAGAGTGTAAGGTAAACATTGTGTACAACAAAACAAAACTATAAAGATCTAAATGGTAATGTTTAGGACCCTTATAGCAGCCACCTTAGGTGTTAAGTAGGAGAATCTGTAGCCCCCTGCACTGCCCCTGTAGGCACAAAAGGAGTAATTCCCTCTACAGTCCAAGGTGGTTGTGCATCCTTCCAAATAAGCTCCGCTGGTAGGCCTAGGGACTGGAGGAAGACTGGTGTCTCCGAGATGTGTGACACAAGGTACGTCATCCCCGGCTTTTTCTGCTATCAGTGGGTGTGGGCCCCACTTGTATGGGATGGAGTGCTCACACTGTAGTTGTGGTAACTTGTCTGAATGACCTCTGCCATGTGAGGATGCTTCTAGAAATGTCTCTATAAAAGGCATGCTCCTGCAAAGGGTACTGTAGGAGAGCCTTTTGCAGTGCCCATGAGGACCCCTCAGTCAGAGTCCCGCACAAATTTGAGTAAAATATCAGTAGATGCGTCTTGGGGTGCTTTGGCAGCCTTTGGGAGACAGAAGCAGGCATCTACACCAACTGTTTGGCCTGTTTTTGCGCCAGTAAGAGTAGCAATAAGCCTCTGGAAGTAGTGGATCAATTTGGTGAGATGGAGTCAGGGACACTGCGTGTTCTTAAATGTTGTGCCTTAGCCCTGTCTTTAATGCAGACCGTTGCGCTGAATCACTGCTTTCCTATGGGGAAAAATCTGATGCTGGAAGTCCTCATGCCAAAAGTCCGTTACGATGCAGAAAGCTCTCTAGTGGCTGTCTGGTAGACAGGCACTGAGGGCCGACTTAGTGCTGCAATGTAAACATTACAGTATCTCTGGAACTGCAGTGTTGAACATTGCAGCACTAAGTGCAATAGGAACATTAACCAGACTAATTTCAATGAGCGGAAGTGGTCTGGGTGTCTATAGTGTCTGTGTTTTTTTTAGGTGAAGTTTAGATGATTATATGTATGGTAGGCAATATTTTGCATAAATAACTTGGACCACACAATAAAAACACACAGTTTATTTATATTTCAATGGGCTTGGCTATGGTGTTTATTTAAAGCTTAAAAGGGGCACACCACCATAACTTGATAACGGTAACATATTCACATAAACTTTTCACTTTACTTCCAAAACTTTAACTTTCACCATCACTTAATTGCCAGTCAGTCATAGCTAACTTGACCGCCTTTTATATACAACCATTTAACACATATCCTTCCTTAGAACTTGAACCTGAAGTAGAACTACCCCAGCTGAGGCCCCCCACAGCCAAGGGCCTTTCTATCATGTTTCGCAAACCCACATTAAAATGTCCAGACCGATATGACAAATGAACCTGGTCCTTACTTAGCAGAACCTCTTCTTTCTGATACAATTCTAAATGCCTGTACGAAAACAAGGCAAAATCTTGACATTGCTAATTTCAATTCCTTATGCACTCTAACCCATGTCTTTAACTCTTGGTTTACTAGCCATCGCCAGCGCTGTACCATCTCTGACCAAATTAGAACGGTGTAAGGGAATAACTTTCTCAATTCCAAACTAACACTTTAAACATTACGATAGAACCGAAAGGATTTAACAACACCTATTTCATGACCCCCTATATGACTTATTAAAATATCTGAAGCAGGCCAGTTGATGCGCACTCTAATCTGAGTTCCATTAACTGATGAATTTGCAGACCGCCTACACCTCTCCAATATAGTGTGATATCATCACGATTGAAGTCCAGATTCAGGCCATATATCCTTGCTGCTGCTCTTTGCATGGCCCCTTTCACAAAGAATGACCTACAACCCAAACATTTGTTACGATAACTGAAGAAATAATAAAGTGAAAGGATGAAAGAAAAAAAAAAACATTATATCATGTCATCTATCACATATAATTTAAAAAAAAAAAAAATTACTCCCACCTTCCAATCTTTTTAATTGCATCTGTTCCAAAAACTAATTTAGCTGCTTTTGTTTCTTCCCCAAATCTGAAAGAATGTGTTGGCAAATATGCCTTAATAACCAAGCTTTTCGAAGCATAACTGCAAAACCCTCTTGAATTGAAAATGTGATAGAGGAGAGCCTGAGATATGTATCTGTGAATCATTTATAACTATTCTTAAAGGATCACTATAGGGTCAGGAACACAAACCTGTATTCCTGACCCTATAGTGTTAAAACCCCCTATCTAGCCCACCTGGGCCCCTCATGCCTCCATAAATATAGCAAAATCTTACTGTATTCAAGCCTGAAGCTGTAACTCTGCATGCTGTTTGACTCAGAAAAACAAGCAGTCTGCTGACATCATCAAAAGTGGTCGCCTGATCCACTCACAATGCTTCCCCATAGGATTGGCTGCGACTGACAAAGGCAGATCAGGGGCAGAGCCAGCACAATTCAAACACATAGAGATGAATTGAATCAATGAATCTCTATGAAGAAAAAGTTCAGTGCTTGCATGCAGAGGGAGGAGATACTGAATGTTTGGATGCATTTTAGGCAGCCATGACCCAGGAAGGATTTCGAACAGCCATCTAAGGAGTGGCCAGTGAAGTTATCACTAGGCTGTAATGTAACACTGCATTTTCTCTGAAAAGACAGTGTTTACAGCAAAAAGCCTGAAGGTAATAATTCTACTCACCAGAACAAATTCAATAAGCTGTAGTTGTTCTGGTGACTATAGTGTCCCTTTAAACTGTAAACCTGACAGTCTGAATCTACTGAAAGAAACCAACTCACTGATCCCAAATTATGTGGAAAACAAATATACTTCGAATTGAAATAAGAGTTTAAGCATCAAGCAAATCTGCTAACACTGAATAAGCAATGGGACGCCTACTGTCAGCAACTCAAACCCCTTTAAAATAACCTTATAACAGTAGGGAATGCATTTGTGATTAAACAGTTGTTATTTTAGGTAAGTCAGCTTACCTAAAAGCCGCAAAATTATGTTACACCTGCTAAACGTCTGGAGATGGTGTGTTTAGATATATCATTATTAATACATTAAATCACAAAAGAGAATGCAGGCTCTATCATTGATGAACTAGATAAGAACGTTAACTCACAATTTGCCTAGCATGTAGTATAACATAGGGACCATGCAAGCTCCTTCCCCGGGCGGAGCACCTCTGAGGGCATACCAGCCTATTTAATGGACACCCTCCCTGCTGCTGCAGATGTATCCCGGCTGAGATGGGCATAACCGTGCAACCATTAGTTTATACCCTGTTAGCCTCTTATGCGCCCACACTGAACATAAGACCCAGCGGCTACCCTGCCGAACTATTAATCACATTTTAGCGTGTTACTTCATTTTGTATCATTATAATCGACTAAGTTAATGTCAGGCCATATAGAATGTCTTAGCCAGCCTAAATATTTTCTTGTTAAGTGACATTAGACGCATTGGCGTGGATCAACACTTTTTTACATTGTTTATTATAACGAACCCAACGAAATGCAAGTTTAAGCCAGTTTAACTTTAAGCTTATTCCTGAAGTGTCTAAGCCTGTTCAAACATTAACAAGTTGTCAAATCTTAATAACAATTTTATGTCATATCATGACAATACCTAAGCAACGTAAAACCATACTGTTTTTAGCCCACAAATGTGCTTGTTCTACCATGTACCTCTATGGTCCACTGTTTTAATGCGCTGGAGGATTGCCTTTGGGGTA
This sequence comes from Pelobates cultripes, assembly GCA_933207985.1. Taxonomy (NCBI): domain Eukaryota; kingdom Metazoa; phylum Chordata; class Amphibia; order Anura; family Pelobatidae; genus Pelobates; species Pelobates cultripes. The sequence continues at coordinate 152,695,751 of OW240913.1, read as the reverse complement.
CCTCACAAGCGAATGTTATAAGCCTACGCACAACAAAAATAAAGAATTCAAAAGAGAATGCAGATTCTATATTATCACCTACTGGATCAACTTGTCCAGATTAATTGCACTAAACTTCTGAAAGTGCTGAGCTGACAACGAGAGATGGCATCAGCTATTGTATTCTCAATAATCGGAATATGCACTGCCTTCAACCCAATATTATGTTTAAAACATAACCATACTAGCTTTCGCAACAAATTACAAAGCCACCTTTAGAATGCATTGAATTAATGAGATGTACCACCAACTTATTGTCATAGCGGAACAAATTAGTTTACATTCAGTTCCTTGACTAAATTGCTGATTCAATTGGTAACAGTTCCAGCACGGGTTAAATTTGTGGTTAACCTTTGCTCCATACATTCATCTGGCCACTGCGCGAAGGCACATTTTTTGTTCCAGAATATGCCAAAACTAACTGACCCTGCGACATCCACAAATAATCCTAAAGCTTCATTATCCTGAAATTCCATTTGCTATAATAAACAGCCATTGTATTCTTGTAATAATTGATCCCAAACTTTTAAGTCTTCTTTAATTTCTGCAGAAATCCTTACAAAACTATGAATTGATTTCTGTTTACACAAGCCAAAGCCATTCGCCTACAAAAAAACAGGCATAATACAACCTGCTAATGCTAACAGGCTTAATAACGAGTGAAACTGCTTTACCGTTGCTTTTATTTTAAATGTTTTAAACTGATCAATCTTTTGCTGGCAGCTTACATTCAAAAGCAACAGAGTCAATTATTATCCCGAAGAATTGAATACATGTCCTTGACACTGTGTTCTCCACTGCTAACGGAATACCAAACCATCCGGCTATACTACAGAAAACTTTAACATAACACATTCTGAACCTGAACCTGAACCAGGACCAATTAACAAAATCTAGATCAGGCCTCCCAAACCCCGGCCCCGAAGAAGCCCGCCGTACCACAACCCCAGCAATTTTATGAATCAAATAGATAGGCTGAGGGGCAGAGCATGGGGAAGCACGATCCAGATAATGTACAATAGAATATAAACCGGTCTCAACATTAACAACAAAGAAAAGCTTCAAAATAAAAACAGGAAATTGAGCAACCCATTGGTAAACATCCATCAAAATAAAAATTTTGCCGAGGGATACACTGGCAATAGCCTAAAATGCTGACTCAATATCCACCTTAGCCATCATTGCACCCGGTCCAAATTCACTTACCCATCCGAGTGCCTCATCAGAATATGCATAGGACACTGAAATTAGCCTGAATGACCCTGTCTCTTTTTAGGATTTAAAACCCAAAGGAGAAAGGTGAAAATTAGCAAAAGGAGGGAGGCCAAAAGGACCCACTATTCTACCTAATATTAACTCCTTTTGCCATTTCCTGCTGACTGATGCAACATCCTGCAAAACAGATTTTAAATTCTGAACTGAGCAACCTGAACTGGAAAACATTGGAATCTTAAAACCTACAATACCTTGAAGCAATAACTTAACTCGTTCCCTGCTTGGGTACGCTTGAAAATAAGGAAGAAGCCTTTCAAGCTGCACTGGCATCCATGCCTTTTAAAACAAGTCTTTTACCTGACTGGATCCTGCTAAAATTAACATGAAGTGCCAACCTTGGTTGCTTGTTCAACAGACAATCTCTGAGGCAAAATTAGATTCAGCCAAATACCAACATCCTTCATTCCCCATTTCAGGGAAGAGTGGACAACCAGTCTGTCTGAAAAGTTCCTCATAGTTAACCACGCTAATCCGCACAATTCTTCAAAGCCTCTAATGTAACTTCCACATGTTGGGAAAAGTCCACTACATAATTTTGCTTCTTCTCTCCCAGTAAGGCTGAGAAAATACAAAATGCTTGCAGTCAGTTATTAAAATCTACGCTTTTCCTCATCCTTATCTGCTCTGTGAAAACCCTTTGCTGAAGGCAAAAGCGACAGCAAATCAACATATTCACCTTTTCAAATTTTCTATTTTTTTTTACATGAGCCAGTGAACTTTCACATGGCAGAGCTTCTTTTTACCATATTCCTTAATTAATCCTATTTTTTATTTATTTAATTTTAATTTTTTTTTATTTATTTGCTTTTTGAACTACTACTCCCACTACCCCAAGCCTGAGCTGGACTTCCTTTTTTCTGTAAAAACCTTTACCATCCCAGTCACCGCTTCTAACGTCTCACTAATCTTAAAGGATCACTATAGGGTCAGGAACACAAGCATGTATTCCTGACCCTATAGTGGTAACATCACCATCTAGCCCTCTTGGGCCCCTCATGCCTCCATAAATATAGTACAAATCTTACTGTATTCAAGCCTGAAGCTGTAAATCTGCATGCTGTTAGACTCAGAAAAACAAGCAGTCTGCTGACATGTGGTAGCCTGATCCAATCACAGTGCTTTCCCATAGGATTGGCTGAGACTGACAAGGAGGCAGATCAGGGGCAGAGCCAGCATGATTCAAACACAGCCCTGGCCAATCAGCATCTCCTCATAGAGATGAACTGAATCAATGAATGTCTATGAGGAAAGTTCAGTGTCTGCATGCAGAAGGAGGAGATACTGAATCACAGGATGCTGTGCACAGTGCTGCCCTGTGCTCTGCTGACAGCAGATCTGAGTGGATGGAGGCATATTAAGCCTCCATCAATCCCGAAGTCCCTCTAGTTCACTCATTATTTTTATTTTTTTATTTAATTGTATTTGTATTTATAATTTGTATTTTGATTTACATGATTTCCTTTGTTTTTATAATGACAAGCTTTTAAAGTAATGTTTTATTTTTCAATAGTTTTGGATTATGTATTCTATAATGTAACATTCACAAACACTTAAACATTAAAATCTAAAGTTTGATCTTAAATGTTAATATAGACTTTTTTTTATTTTTCCTTTTGGTTTGTAGTAACTCGTAAACTTTGGTGTCGTCATCCGGAATCAAAATGAGTGATGTTCAAGCCACTGTTGAATTTTCAGTGGAGCTCCAAAAATTCTACAATGTGGATTTATTTCAGAGAGGGTAAGTTTAAAAAATAAAAAAATAAAAATAAAACTATGATTTTCTTATGGGAGATAAAATGCACATAGCCACATTCGCTATTACTACTATAATACCAATCGTCTTTTTGCACTAAGGGTCCTACACATTTCATAACTAGCAGAAAAGGGCTGTTTTATAAATGTGCATTTATCTACAAATATAGTATGTGCCTACCAGTGGTGTATTTTGGATCTGTGCTGCCCTAGGCTTGACGGAACTCAGGCACCCCCTAATTTACATTTGCACCACCCCTTCCTGTCAAGACCACACCTCTTCCTGTTAAAGACTAAGGCACACTTTGACAGACACACGGACACACAAACTCACTAATTTGACACAATCTGACAGACACACGGACACACACACACACACACACACACACACACACACAATCACTCACAGACAAACGGACACACACACAGACTCACTGGCATCCACACATTCACTCAGACACACACTGTCCCACATTCACTCACAATTGATTTAAAAGAATGAAAAAAGAAAGAAAGGAGCCTTAGACTACTGGAACCTCCATGGGGGTTAACCCCTTATAAATTGACAAAAAGAAAAAGGAAAGTTGGAGATTCCCGTACTGATAAATATTAACACCAATGGAGCACAAATAAATTAAAACGTCACTTTTAATAAATCAAATAGGCAGAGCTCAGCAATCTCACTGCCTGCTTTGCGTGCCCGACCGCCGGGAACAGAACTGGCCACCTGCCTCGGGGGGCCCAATGGTGGCCAATTGGCCATCTCTTGGGCCCTTTTAAAACAGGCTAACAAGGTATTTGCCTGGGAATTGGGGGCAGCAGTTTTTTTGACACTCCCCTGGAAAGTGCTGCCAAAGGCCAAAGATACAGTGCTGGTGCCTACACAAATGCCTTGAGATAAGAACATTGTGTGTAAAATGGTGGAACATGCTGAGCATGGAACTGTACTGGCATCTGCAGGCCCATCCACTAGCCACAAGATTAAGGGCTATTTACCCCTTGAGGTTTTTTTGTAATAAAAAAAAATACATTATTCACTACATTTTGTTTTGAGTTCTACTCTGCAAGAAAAATATAATGAAAGCAGCATATGTGATCTGTGTAGGATGTGGACGCTTTATTTCAAAATCAACATGAGCTTTGTTAAGATTGTAAGATCACTTCAGGGGAATAAGGTAATGCTGCTACCAGAAGAACTGCAAATGCATACTCATGCTCACTGATAATCCTCTGATTTGGAAATATTTTTAGCATATTGTACTCTCCTACATTAGTTTAAAATGTAATTTTGGGTTTTAGAAAACAACTTGGTTTAAATAGACCATTACATAAGCATTCTTTAAGTGGCATTATCACTTTAGGAGACTTGGCACTTTTTGGCAAACATCACTCCAAAATATAAGATTAGAAATACTTACTGAACACACCCCTCTTTTGTGCCCCCGTTTTCTCTTTTGGCAAAACGTATCCTCTTGTTAGGCGGTAAGGAGAGGTAAGTGTCAAAGGCAGTGGTGGAACTAAAGAGAGACAATGCAGACATAGATACACACACTGACACACATGCAGAGGTAGATACACACACTGACACACATGCACAGGTAGATACACACACACTGACACACATGCAGAGGTAGATACACACAAACTGACACACATGCAGAGGTAGATACACACAAACTGACACACATGCAGAGGTAGATACACACAAACTGACACACATGCAGAGGTAGATACACACAAACTGACACACATGCAGAGGTAGATACACACAAACTGACACACATGCAGAGGTAGATACACACAAACTGACACACATGCAGAGGTAGATACACACAAACTGACACACATGCAGAGGTAGATACACACAAACTGACACACATGCAGAGGTAGATACACACAAACTGACACACATGCAGAGGTAGATACACACACTGACACACATGCAGAGGTAGATACCCACACTGACACACATGCAGAGGTAGATACCCACACACACTGACACACATGCAGAGGTAGATACACACACACTGACACACATGCAGAGGTAGATACACACACACTGACACACATGCAGAGGTAGATACACAGACACTGACACACATGCAGAGGTAGATACACACACACTGACACACATGCAGAGGTAGATACACACAAACTGACACACATGCAGAGGTAGATACACACACTGACACACATGACACACTGACACACATGCAGAGGTGACACACATGCAGAGGTAGATACACACACTGACACACATGCAGAGGTAGATACACACAGAGGTAGATACACACTGACACACATGCAGAGGTAGATACCCACAAACTGACACACATGCAGAGGTAGATACTCACAAACTGACACACATGCAGAGGTAGATACACACAAACTGACACACATGCAGAGGTAGATACACACAAACTGACACACATGCAGAGGTAGATACACACAAACTGACACACATGCAGAGGTAGATACACACAAACTGACACACATGCAGAGGTAGATACACACAAACTGACACACATGCAGAGGTAGATACACACAAACTGACACACATGCAGAGGTAGATACACACAAACTGACACACATGCAGAGGTAGATACACACAAACTGACACACATGCAGAGGTAGATACACACAAACTGACACACATGCAGAGGTAGATACACACAAACTGACACACATGCAGAGGTAGATACACACACTGACACACATGCAGAGGTAGATACACACACTGACACACATGCAGAGGTAGATACCCACACACACTGACACACATGCAGAGGTAGATACACACACACTGACACACATGCAGAGGTAGATACACACACACTGACACACATGCAGAGGTAGATACACACACACTGACACACATGCAGAGGTAGATACACACACACTGACACACATGCAGAGGTAGATACACACAAACTGACACACATGCAGAGGTAGATACACACACTGACACACATGCAGAGGTAGATACACATATGCAGAGGTAGATACTCACACTGACACACATGCAGAGGTAGATACCCACAAACTGACACACATGCAGAGGTAGATACTCACAAACTGACACACATGCAGAGGTAGATACACACAAACTGACACACATGCAGAGGTAGATACACACAAACTGACACACATGCAGAGGTAGATACACACAAACAGACACACACAGAGGTAGATACACACACTGACACACATGCAGAGGTAGATACACACAAACTGACACACATGCAGAGGTAGATACACATGACACACATGCAGAGGTAGATACACACAAACTGACACACATGCAGAGGTAGATACACACAAACTGACACACATGCAGAGGTAGATACACACAAACTGACACACATGCAGAGGTAGATACACACACTGACACACATGCAGAGACACTCATGCAGGACACTCATGCAGAGGTAGACACACACACACTGACACACATGCAGAGGTAGACACACACACTGACACACATGCAGAGGTAGATACACACAAACTGACACACATGCAGAGGTAGATACACACACTGACACACATGCAGAGGTAGATACACACACTGGCACACATGCAGAGGTAGATACACACACTGGCACACATGCACACACTGACACTCATGCAGAAATTCACACACACACACTGACACTCATGCAGAAATTCACACACACACACTGACACTCATGCAGAAATTCAGACACACACACTGACACTCATGCAGAAATTCAGACACACACACTGACACTCATGCAGAAATTCAGACACACACACTGACACACATGCAGAAATTCAGACACACCGATTCATACACACAAATTCACACACCACTGACATTCATGCGGACATGTAGACAGATTCACATAAACACATTCAGAGCTACTTGCTGTTCAAAATTTGCACATTTTTATCCACCCTTTTGTTTCCTACCTTTTGAGTGCAGGAGGGTGACTTTCCTGGGGACAAGTTGGATCTGCTGGCTGAAGCCGTTGTCAGTCTGGAAGTTCGCACAGCTAATCTCTGCCTTCTCCTGCCATGTGGCTCAGTGTCTCAGTGCAGAGGTAGATACACACACTGACACACATGCAGAGGTAGATACACACACTGACACACATGCAGAGGTAGATACACACACTGACACACATGCAGAGGTAGATACACACACTGACACACATGCAGAGGTTGATACACACACTGACACACATGCAGAGGTAGATACACACACTGACACACATGCAGAGGTAGATACACACACTGACACACATGCAGAGGTAGATACACACACTGACACACATGCAGAGGTAGATACACACACTGACACACATGCAGAGGTAGATACACACACTGACACACATGCAGAGGTAGATACACACACTGACACACATGCAGAGGTAGATACACACACTGACACACATGCAGAGGTAGATACACACACTGACACACATGCAGAGGTGATATACACACACTGACACACATGCAGAGGTAGATACACACACTGACACACATGCAGAGGTAGATACACACACTGACACACATGCAGAGGTAGATACACACACTGACACTCATGCAGAGGTAGATACACACACTGACACTCATGCAGAGGTAGATACACACACTGACTCCTGCAGAAATTCAGACACACACACTGACACTCCTGCAGAAATTCAGACACACACACTGACACTCCTGCAGAAATTCAGACACACACACTGACACTCCTGCAGAAATTCAGACACACACACTGACACTCATGCAGAAATTCAGACACACACACTGACACTCATGCAGAAATTCAGACACACACACTGACACTCATGCAGAAATTCAGACACACACACTGACACTCATGCAGAAATTCAGACACACACACTGACACTCATGCAGAAATTCAGACACACCGATTCATACATACAAATTCACACACCACTGACATTCATGCGGACATGTAGACAGATTCACATACACACATTCAGAGCTACTTGCTGTTCAAAATTTGCACATTTTTATCCACCCTTTTGTTTCCTACCTTTTGAGTGCAGGAGGGTGACTTTCCTGGGGACAAGTTGGATCTGCTGGCTGAAGCCATTGTCAGTCTGGCAGTTCGCACAGCTAATCTCTGCCTTCTCCTGCCATGTGGCTCAGTGTCTGTTAGTTGAGTCAAAGTGACAGGCTATCACTTCCTGCTAGAGCTGCCGTTATGAGAGGGGCTCTATCGCGCTGTTGAAGGGCCATATAACACAACTGGGCCCTGATGACACATGCCTATAGTGTGGCCCTATGGCTGGTGGGGGATTGAAGAGAGCTGGAGGTGTGGCTTGTATTGGAATGAAGAGAGCTGGAGGTGTATCTGCTGGGGGAATGAAGAGAGCTGGAGGTGTATCTGCTGGGGGAATGAAGAGAGCTGGAAGTGTATCTGGTGGGGGAATGAAGAGAGCTGGAGGTGTATCTGGTGGGGGAATGAAGAGAGCTGGAGGTGTATCTGGTGGGGGAATGAAGAGAGCTGGAGGTGTATCTGGTGGGGGAATGAAGAGAGCTGGAGGTGTGTCTGGTGGGGGAATGAAGAGAGCTGGAGGTGTGTCTGGTGGGGGAATGAAGAGAGCTGGAGGTGTATCTGGTGGGGGAATGAAGAGAGCTGGAGGTGTATCTGGTGGGGGAATGAAGAGAGCTGGAGGTGTATCTGGTGGGGGAATGAAGAGAGCTGGAGGTGTGGCTGGTGGGGGAATGAAGAGAGCTGGAGGTGTGGCTGGTGGGGGAATGAAGAGAGCTGGAGGTGTGGCTGGTGGGGGAATGAAGAGCGCTGGAGGAGTGACTTGATGTGGAGGAATGAAGAGCTGGAGGGGATACCAATTTACTGATGCATACTTAGCATATCGGCATACTTATGCATATTTAGACTTCGTCTTTTCTGTACTTTAACTGATCAGAGGATGAGGGGTTTTAGCCTTAGATTCCAATGCTGACTAGAGATTAGACCAGTAATTGGGATCTGAGAGGCCCGTTGGCATACGGATCGGGTACTCTTCTAGTTAACTCTAGACAGCCTAGTACTCAGTAGATTTTCTAGGGAATTCGATATAGATTAATAGCATTTAGCTGGCGGCACTTTATTACGCTGTGCTAAACCCTATCTACACTAGATGAGCTCTGTCTATACACGAGGACGGGCTCCACTGCTTGTCTAAGTCTGGGCTACTTCTTTACCGTTTTGCTCTAAGATTATAGTATTATTTTTCTTTTGGGGAATTTATTGAGTATTACAATTGGGAATCCGTTTATTTCGGCTAGCATCTCGACCTCACGTTTGGTTTGAGGTACGCTGCCGTCTTCGCTCCCAAATACTCTGATATATTTCCATATCTCTCCGATGATTCTATAACACCACCCCCCCCTCTTGATTTTGATTTCAAGGATAACATACCAGTACTTTCATTTATTATTACAACATTTTGTTGCAATCACATGTGGGTTACATAACTCATTCTTTGAAATCAGCCAATGTATTAAGTTTTCCTCTAATCTCTAGTTCTATTACTCCATAATATCGGCTACTGACACATTGATATACTGCTGCCTAATTAGCAACAGTTTACAAGGATACTGCTACTGTTTCAGTATTTAGTTAAAGCAATTTGTTATATATATATATATATATATATATATATATATATTTATTTATTAACAGTACAGACGTAGGTTTTCATTTCTTTTAATAATTTTCTTTTTTTTTTTTCACTTTCGATTGTATATACACCTCCTTCCTATGAGCTACCTTACCCTTAAGAGGGATCAATAAAGTTTTTATTATTTTGTTCAACATATGTCCTATACTTTAGAATAGATACCTTGTAGCCACACATTCTTTAATACGATTATAAACAGGCTAATCAAGGTATCCCAGGACTTTAATATATAATATTTATTGCTGATTTGTAGTCTGAATAATATTTTACAAATCAGCCAAGTGCTTTGATGTAGTAGTTCATGTTTGGGGTATAGAGACTGGGAATGGGAGCACTTATTTAGTTAACCCGTTCCAGTCTCTTCTCCATTTAAGGTTCTGAGCAGTAAATAGCCATAGATAAAAAAACTTCATATATATGTTTAAAACTTCTTATTCCTAATCACAATAACCATTATAAAATAGATACATAAAAAAAATACATAAAAATAGCAGGAAAAGTCACCGTACATATATATATATGCATATAGATTAAATATGAGCAGGAAAAACACTACACACACAGTACTCTCTAAACTAATAAAATCAATAGTTTCATTTAGTCCTCCAGGGGACAAAGTGCTTAGCAATAGGAATTCTGACTTGAGTAAATGTCTCACTCTAAACTGTGTATCTGAGTTTGGTGGTATCCACTCCAGTCCTTTAATGTCAATCCCCTTGGGTCACCTAAATGGTGACTCTGAAAATGTAAGGCAACAGGTATAACAATCCCCACATTCATATAAATTCTATTCCATAAAACTTCTCATCAGTGGTTTCTTAGGTTGTCCAGCATACCTTAACCTACAGGGACAAGGCAGCACATACACAACAAATGCCATGTTGCCAGTGATACTGTGGACCACAGCATGCCAATGAAGTGGAAAACTGGAAACATAGGTTCAGCTTCACAGCTTTTACAAGTAATAGTTGAAGATTGCTTTCAGCCTCTTTAAATTGTGTGGAGGCTAACAAAGGAGAAGGGGAAGCTTCGGGTGAGAAATATGGAGGCGAAGCATGTGACAATGACATAAGAGGAGAAAGTGGCAGGGAGAAGGCAGTAAGAGTAGAGACGTCCTAAACTGAATGACCTCCTATATAGATACTCCACTCAGTTTCACACTTACTGACATCCCTGATTTCAAATCCACATACACCAAACATCCATGCACATGCCTCTATATTCCATACACTGACATGTGATTAGACAAAAAAAGTGATTAGACAAAAAAAAAAAATATCTTCATTTGACTTTCCTGATTGGGGTCTGAATCCGGCCGGTTTGCGTTTCATTCAAGGCTCTGTTATGGTAATGGCTAACCTCAGAACTGAAAATGTTTGTGCAGGTTAGCTGGGCATCGTGAGAAATATAGTTAAAAAATATCTGCAATGCTAGCTATCACTGCACTATAGTTTGCTTTGGTCCTCTTTAGCCTTTATTAATGCAATGGATATCTATAAAGGTAACCACCTATGTATACTAAAGATATGAAGCATACATATTTTTTTTTTTTTTTATCAAGCAGTTTTTATGACTACTGATTGACTTCTAGTGTTAACTGACGCTCTCCGCCAATCAGCGACAACTGTCTTTGGCAGTTCGAATCTTCCTGTTTGAAGAATCTGGGAGAAGCAGAAGGACCGAGTCAGTGCTAAATAGGACTGGAGACAAGACTTTGGATTTAAACAGTTCATGAGTGGTTTAACCATTAAATGTTTGCCACACTGCCAACTTGTTTTTTTTTTTTTATTAAAGCGGCACTGTCATGCTGAACTTACCTTTCCCCAATCGATTCCTCTTCTCTCCCTCTCTAAGGATCTGTTCTTCATTTCTTCTTATCTGCTCTAGTTTTCAGTAAAACTTAAGAAAAAGTAGGGACTATTTCTCTTATGGAGGTTTCCTACGCAGTGACCAGCGGTGACCAGCGGAGGAGCAAAGTGTGCTTCGTTTCCAGTGGTCACAGCCATTTTCCCACAATCCTTACCTTTCCTCCCTGTTCCCGCGATGCTTCCTGTCACTTAGACAGGACGTCGGCAAAACTGCCAAATTGCGTTCTAACAGTTTCTCCATTAGTGTTAGAACGCAATTCGGGACTTTGTTCATATCGGAATTTCATTCGAATGAATGAAACTCCGATCCTATTAATTGCTGCATCTTGCAGCCGCTTAGTAGATAACTCCCTAATTCCCACGGTATCAGGGAGTTTTTAACTAAAAGGCTGAAAGACCTAAATTGGTCTTTCAGCCACATTTCTAATACTAAGTAAAGATTACTTAGTATTAGTAAATTCAGCCCCTACTCTCTATACCGCGAGTAGGGGCATGTCTAGTAAACAGTGAGCAGCCTGTGCGACGGGTGGGGGCTATAAAGATAATGAGAAGGGACACACACACACACACCTACTGTCCTCCCCGCCCCCACGCTTGAGCAGTGTAAAATGACACAGAGCACTCTGATTGGGTGGCTTGAAATCCATCCAATCACAGTGCTCTGTGTCATTTTACACAGCAAGGGAAAGTTCTTTGGAATTTTCCCACACTGTGTAATTTGACTCATAACACTGATTGGTGGGCTTGGAATCTAACCAATCAGAGTGCTCTTTGTCATTTTACACAGCGTGGGAAAATTCCAAAGAACTTTCCCACGCTGTGTAAAATGACACAGAGCACTGTGATTGGATGGACAGTAGGTTTCCTCCCCTCAATATCTTTATGGCCCCCACCCGCTGCCCAGGGATGGGGGCCGGGGGGGGGGTGAGGGAGGACTGTAGGTCCCGTCCACCCCATTGTAATTTATGGCCCCCACCCACCGGGCAGTTTTCATTAAAACTTAAGAAGAAGCTGACATCACTTCCTCCCTGCCGGCTGATAGCACCCCACCAGGCCCTGCTTAGTATGAAGGAAGGGGGCACAAAGCATGTATAATATCCTGGAATCCAACACACACACAATCTGATGTAGATTGTATGTCAAATTGTGTGTGTGATTTCCAGGATATTATACATGATATGAGGGTGTCAGGGAGCTGCATGCAAAATGGCATTCAAGTGAGTAATCACAGAATTCTAATGATGATCAATTGTCATAATATATAGCTTCTTGAGATCAAAATACACCTTACTGAAATGAAATGCTATATTAGGGGTGTCAAACTCATTTGTTCTGGAACGCCAAATTGCCCACTGAAAAAGGTAAGGAGGGCCAAATGCACACAATTTTATTTATACACACATGTGTAAATAAGCAAAAAAGCAGCCACAAAGAACAACTTCACATAATGTCACTTCATTTTTTTCCTATTTCTGCAGGGCAGGGCAAGGGCCAAAATGCTGTGGCAAGGGCCTGGTCCGTTGTGCTATTAAAGAAAGGAGGGGTCCCATATGACCACTGATCTTAGAGTCCTCTTGCGGCCAAATTTGGGGGTTATGCTGGCCATTTGTTTTGACAGACTTCGGGTACTGGCAGAGCTGCCATCAGAAAAATTTGGGCCTCGTACACAGCTCTAGGCCTGGGCCACTTGGAGCCACCGAATGTTTGCCTGCCGGGCCCACACCCCATGCTACATTTAGAATGGGGAGCAGGGCTACCGTAGATAGGGAGAAGGGCATGAAGGGTCCAGAATATCATTTATTTTGAATTAAAAAAAAACATATTCCACAGGAATAAATCTCACACACTGCACCATGTATGTGAGGGATGTATTTCTGTGAAGTATAATCCGAATGGCATAAATTGAGTCAATCATAGCTTTTATTTTGTAATTTGTCAGTTATTTTGATTTGCTACAATTTGAACATTAATAGATGGCCTTAAACAAAGATGTGTTTAGGTTTTGTGATGCCTTACCTTTGCGTCACGCTTTAATAAAACAAGTTGAGAGAAGATCTTCATATTTTCTGTTACAAATTTGTTTGTTTTTGCACTCCGCTCCTGTGACCTTAATTGCTCACTGCAGAAGTATTAGATAATTATCACTGTCCTCATTCTTGTGCTACTGGCATTTGATTGTGTAAAGCATATTGTCTGCCCTTTTGATTGTCAGTCATCCTTTTACTTTAAGAGTGCTGCATAATAATTCCTGATGTTCTTTTGCTATGCTGGCAAATCAAGCTCCCCCTCCCCCACAAAAGTATATTTATTATCTTTAAAATATTTGAAGCCTTGCATGGTACCTGTAAGCCAGTCATGTCATTTAGGGCAAAATAACAAATGTGTATGTACATTATTTTGTTTAATTGGTGCCATTATGTACAATTTGATACTTTTTTAATACGTAAATGTATGAATGAAGGTTGACGCTTACTTTCCTTAATATTTAAAAAGAATACCTGTGTATTTACAATATGGTAATAGTGTTGGTTTTAAAAAAAGACACTTGATAGATTTATAAACTGCATCAATTGAATCCAAAGAGTTGTTTTTCTTTTCTTTTTTTTTTGTGTGTCTTCCTTGTGCCTATTAGTAAGTCAAACCTTGTAGTTCAGTTTATATAATGTCATACTTAAATCCGGTAAACATTTATGCAGCCCAACAAAGGCATAGCAGCAAATGATTGAAATGGAAGTTTTTTAAAGAAAAGTACAGTTACTAGTTACTAGTATTGGCCCGATTATACAAGAGTTGTTGAAATTTTTCACATCACATTTGTAGCTTGTGGACCTCTCTTTTTTACTTGAAATATTCATAGGCAGTTTGTATTGTCTAATCGTATTTTGTTTGTGGTTTGCATTTTTAGAAGTCTAATTTTAGAATTTTTGATATGAGAAAAGAGTGCAGCACAAGCACATGTTTAAACATGCTTTTGCTGCAGGTGGAAAAAATTCCAGGGTATTTCTGCCAATTCTGGATAGCATCGGTAGAGCTCTGCACCCCTCCCAACAGCATACTTGCCAATATCGACAGTATGCATCCCCCGATTCTAACATAGGTTTTTTTTGTTTTTTTTAAAGGCATAATGTAAATAATTTAAACCTACCCGTGTTACTCACTGAATAATTCTGCAGCTTTCAAATCAAAACTATCATTTTTTAAAGCATTGCTGACACTGTTAATTCAGAGTTTGTAATGTAAAGGTCTAGGAGAGTAGAATGTTATTCTTGCCTTGTTTCCTCTTTTAATTTATTTTCTCAATGAAAATGTATTTAATCAGATTATGGATTAAATCATTCCAATGAAGGATTTCCAAGGAATTGTTACTAGGAAGCTTATGTTGTTCAATTTAATAGTATACGGTTGTCTGTTTTGTTCACCTTAGCTTTATTTTTTAAAATATATTTTCATATATATTTAAAATTTCGTTTTATTTAAATTACCTTTCCTGACACGTTTAAGTAAAGCGCAAGCCTTTGCATTGAAAGAATGCCTAATATTTCTGCTCAACTGTCATGACGCTCTTTCAGGCCTACAAGTATTCATGTTGGACTTCTTAGTTGCCAGGTTTAATACACTGATTAATGTTTAGTGCTAGTTTAAGTTAAGGAACACCATAACCACTACAATGCACCCTGGTCAGCCCCTAGTGTAAATAGTTTTCTAATGGTTTACCTTCATACCTTTAGTGCAAGGCTTAGCTCATTGGCTAAGGAGCTGACCTTCTCAACACATGAACTGGCTTAGCTCAGGAGCTCCGGCTCTTAATATTGAAAGAGGAGAGGCAGGGATGGGTGCCCAGTGGACTACAGATAACTTTTCATAGCACTGGCAAACAGTTTGACATCTTACATGGGAGGGGTACAAAGATTTTGCTGTCACCATAACCACTATAGTGCACTGCACTGTTATGGTAGCATGGTGCATCGTTTCAAAGGATTTCAATATATGTTAAAAAAATAAAATAAAAAAAATTACCATTTAGGTGCATTCCAGGCATCATAATATTACAATAAATGCTTTCTAGTTTACTAATGTTATTATATGTACTGCCCACCCAGGTGTATGTTGATATTCTTTTCTTATTTTATGTAATAAGTTTTATTTTTTTATTTTTATAGGAAAAAATAATACAAACGCTTGTTCTTGCCAAACATTTAAATATTTGAAAACTCAAAACAAAAAACACATTTGTCGTGATTATGATTAAATCTTAGCAGAACTTATTTGTGATCTGCTGATGAAGCTGAAATCACATGGGTTGTGTTACCTTGCATGGCATTTTCCTTGTGCCAAGAAAGACCTTAAGCATTTTAGATTTAACCACAGCAGGGCCAAGTTAAGAAATACAGAAAAACTAAAAAGTCCAATACTTTGACATTTAAAAATGTATTTTTTTTTTCTGCTTTCAGGTTTTACCAAATCCGTGCTTACATGAAAATCCCTCCACGAATCCCTCACAAAATTGAAGCAGTTCTTTTACGTGCCACAGGTATGTGCCTTGTAGACACAAATTTTGAAAATAAAGTTTCACTAGAATATAAAAAAAAAATGCAATCGGCTTCATTCACAAAGTTGATTCACAGTTTGGCTATTATAGCCTAAATGTTCTAATTTTGTTCTCAACAAAATATTATTTATTATCTCTTGCTCTGCTAATATCCCGCAAAGATTGAAAGGGCAAATTTTTTTTTTTTTTTTTTTTATATGTTGGATTGCCTGACTGAGTCACAACCATCGGAGGTTTGGCTAAGGCTGCACCAACAAAAACCATAGTAATTTACCCTCTAAATGTCAGATAATTGGGCACTTAAACTGTAGGGCATAATCTATATATACACCAAAATTGCTTAATTAAGCTAAAATTGGTGTTTAGATTCAGGATTAAGAGCCCATTAGGCCTGCTGGTGGCAATTTTGATGGGCCAAATTACAGAATCTTATCAACATAAAACAGAAGATGCATTTATAAAATATCACATAATCTATGCTAATCTCCCTGTTACTAAAATAATTTTCTTACACTCTCGCTTGCATCTCACAACCAAATCCATACCCCCAACATCGTTGTCCTATGAAGCAGGATGTTGGTGGGTGTAGTGAAAGAAGGTGGGCCAGTGACTGCCTAGAGAGTTGGACCCACCTGAGGAGGGGTGCAATTGTTCCCGAAGAATTGGAAAGTCAGCCTGGTATAATGTATGCCAGGCTAACTGCCAATCATACAGGTTGGCAAACTAAGGACGGACTGTGCAGACAGTGCTGTTTCAGCACACTGAGCTCGACATGAAAGTTTCTATTGATATGCTTGTTCTGTGCTTTCCCGGAGCAATTCCCTGGTGTCCCCCCGCACTCACTTGTCCACTCTCCTTCCTGCTTTACTAGCAGGCAACAGCAGGGCTGGTGCAGGGATATTTGCTCCCTAGGCAAAAAACTTTGCACCCCATTTGCAGTGTGACATCACCTGAACTATTCTTTGCATGCTCCACCTTGGTGTGGAATCACAATAGCCCACCCATTTCATCTAACACAGACACACACAAGCACTCAGACATATGCACATACAAGCTCTCTGATACATGGACAAATTCATTGACACACACAACTTCACAGACACACAAAATTCACTACAAACAAGCTCACTGACACAAATACACAACCACAGACGGGTTTACTGATGCACACATACATAAACAAGCTTACCGACATACAGAAGTTCACTACAGATAAGCTCAGTGGCACACACAAATTCACGGTCACTCATGGCATGCTGGACATTTTACATTTATTAGCACCTTGATGGTGGGCTGTAGAAGGTTGCCTCATTCTTCTGGTTACCATTTCCCAGGGCTCTTTTGTCTGTTCACAGTTGGTTGTGGGTTGGAGGAGGCATTGGGGGCACTGATATCTGCCTCTATTGCTTCTGTCTCTATTGCTCCTGCTGGCTATCAGGTCTTGTGCTGCCCTGCTTTGGTCCCTCCTTTCCACATGTGACTTCCAAACAAAAGGAGCAAGTGTACACGGCGCTCTCGTGCTGACTAAATGAAAATGCTTTTCCAAAGGGAAAGCATTGCATTAGCTGAGATCGCCATGGAGGATGGGGGCAGGGCAAAACACCAGCCAGGCCAATCAGCATCTCCTCATAGAGATGCATTGAATCCATAATACATCTCTATGAGGAAAGTTCCGTGTCTCCATGCAGAGCGTGGAGACGCTGAACGGCAGCCGCATTGCCCCAGGAAGCACTGGAGGTGTATTAACTTGTGGTCAAATCAGCATCGTAATGGTAAAAGAAAATAGAAAAGAAAGTAAGGAACCGGTAAATAATATTTTTAACCTTTTTTCTTTGCTCTATTTTCCCACTAATCGCAGTAGGTTGCAATTTTCCTTTTATCCCCGATTGCTGACCTTCCTTTCCCCCTTTAATAAAGTTTCATATAGAAATTTTCTTTATGCCTCAATAAAAGGTTAATTGTTAACTATAAACTAAGACTAAGTAATTGTATTATTAATATTGTATACATATATTTTGTTTTTTGTATATTTGATTCATGTAAATTTTATGATTATATGATTGTGTGTGTGTGTGTAATATGGCGTATGCCTGAAGTTGTGGGAGGGATTTAAGGCCTATATAACCCAGTAAACCCCTTGCTTACCTGTCTTCGTCGATTCCGGTAATTCCCCTCCCACCACACCCGCTTTTCATATCAATCTATCCAGATGGGCCCTCTTTTTTACAGGCCTAACCTCTCGTCGGTTTCGGCACAACTCAACCGACTCTTGCTTATCAAAACTACACTCACTTTAAGTATACTCCCCTTTCATAATCCCGTACACAAATCTATATGTGTGTGTGTATGTATATGTGTGTGTGTATATATATATATATATTCCACAATCCTGCACTCGCATTTGTAGTATAAGTGCCACTGAGCTCCGTCAGCCAAATCAACATAAATCTCCACAAAGAAAATTATTTGTCTTTATTTTTTTTATTAAATATGTTTAGTAGCAATTACAATGTACTGTATCTATTAATATAAAATAAATAATTTTCCTCCGGTGCATGACACTACATGATAAGGGACAAATTATGTCAGCCCTAAGGGGCAAAACACCTCTAGCATTCGAGGACGCCCACCTCACCTTTTATCAGGACTTGACAAAAACGACCCTGCAATGGCGCTCGCACCAGTAATGCAACTACTGCAGACAGCAGGCATCACCTACCGCTGGGGACCACCTGGAACTCTACAAGTGACTCACAATTGGGACCACCCAAGTGCTCACCTCCCTAGCAGAAGCACCCAAACTCATCTCCACATTGGGACTGGCAGAAGCACAGACGGGCCCGGCGGACACTGCACACGGCATGGTATGGGATTCCTCTACGGTCATGCCCTTTGTCTCAAGAACTGACAGGGACGCTAGACCAGACACCTGAGAACAGCTGGCTGCAGATGAGCTGCAAACGAGACTCTGATTGCTCCACCTTATTGCAAACGCACCTCAGTGGTTCACTCCCTCTCTCTGCCGCACTCTTAATCATACTTATCCATAAACACTTGCACCTAGAGAGGGTACATCACATATTGTTTGTAAATTTCCTACCTTGTCTCACACGCAGACATATAGGTCTCAGCTAGTCCTATACTACATTAATCTCTCGCAATTTAACCGCACCCCACAGGCATACTACACTACATAGTAGTAAATCGTCAGTTAAGTTCAGCCATTTCCACTAAGCTTGTTAATAATTCAATGTTAACCCTGTATGCATATATAGATACATACTGGTACTGTTGTGGCGATTGAGAAACCACTGCTACCCGTGTAAGCCTGTTTCTACGCAACCTGTGCAATTGGTCATGCCAATATTTAGCCTGAAAATTCTTAAACTATCTGAGATCTTTTGTTTAGAACTGCGCCTCTTACCTTGACATAATCTCTCAATGTTTAGCCTCATAAAATAATATAAAATTGTGCCGTTTCCTCACATGCCATGTGAATCTACTGTTCAGACTAAGCTTGTGGATGCTGTATTGGCACTGTAAGATAAAATGTTATCTGTTTTCACATGCACAAGGAAAAAAAAAAAGAATGATTTTTATTTTTTTTTAAATATTCAATAAAAAAAATATTTGAAAAGATAGTGTTTGCATGAAAATGCCTGCAGGGACTTACTATACTCGCCAGAACATATACATTTAAGCTGTAGTTGATCTTGTGACTATAGTGTCCCTTTAACTAATATATGGTCTGCCAGTCCACACAAGTTTGTTACCCTATCATTGCGAAGTCCCCATAACCAATTCCCTCTACTGAAAGCAAGAGCATGTAAAAATTAGTATCAATGGGCCAATTCTATGGACATTCAGCTCCATTAGCGTCTATGTTAATTTGTCCCTGGTTAGAGTATCCCTGTAGAAGTACTTCAGTTATATCACAATTTAGCTGATTTTTGTACTTGCATATGCC
The DNA here is from genome assembly GCA_933207985.1 of Pelobates cultripes. Taxonomy (NCBI): domain Eukaryota; kingdom Metazoa; phylum Chordata; class Amphibia; order Anura; family Pelobatidae; genus Pelobates; species Pelobates cultripes. Next base: position 152,675,621 of record OW240913.1, on the reverse strand, counting down.
CAGTTTTTTTTGTTTTTTTATTTATTTTTATTTATATATTTACACTGGGAGGGTAGTATGAATTGATTTACTCTAAAAGTGGTGAAGGTGAGATGGGCCAGATAGGTTATAAGTCGTCGTTTTAAAAGCTTGGTCTTTAAAGGGACACTATAGTCACCCAGACCACTTCAGCTCAATGAAGTGGTCTGGGTGTCAGGTCCCTCTAGGGTTAACCCTTCCTGATGTTAACATCTGAGAAACTGCTATGTTTACATCTGGGGTTAAGCCAGCCTCAAGTGGCTGTCTTCTGGACAGCCACTAGAGACGCATCGGCAATGATTGAGGCATATTATGCCTCAATCACGCAGAGCATCCATAGGAAAGCGTTGAAAAATGCTTTCCTACGGACACTTTGAATGCGCGCGAGGCAGTGTCGCGCATGCGCATTCGGCGCTGGTGACGTCAGGCAAGGATGCTGATGTTGGCGGGGGAAAAGGGGTGAGTAGCTGAAGGGGTTTTAACCCCTTCAGCGCCGTAGGTGGGGGACCCTCAGGGTACTATAGAGTCAGGAAAACCAAGCGTGTCCCTTTAACCTCCCTGGCAGTCTGATTACGTCAGTATTTTTTAATGTTAAAGCGGTACATTGTTTTTGTGGGGGGACGAATTGTCTGAACAATACTATTCTTTAACAATACAATGCAGAGTTATCATTTTGCAGCTTAGGGTTTGTGAATGAAACCTTGAAATCCTGTAAATAAAGTGGATATACTTGTACAACTAATCGTGTTCTTCAGCATTGTACTGAAGTAAATGCTTCTGCTGTCTAATGGAACTTGGTTGTATAAGAGTTTTGAATATGCCTCTGGCCATCTGCAGGCAGGCGGTTAGCCACATCTGTGTCAATTAAGGAAACAGTAATAAACAGATTAGCCATACTGAATGTATCCTGCAGCCCCAGTGCGCAACAATTTTATTTGTTCTCTAGCTACTTCGGCCTAAGAAAGAAAACCATTCATGTAGATGAAGTCTGACTGTATCATGCCTTCATGCCACAGTGATTTTAAGATTACTTGTGTGAATACCTGAGCCGATTTACTATGCCACACAACCTGTTCTGTTTATGTTAATGCAGAGCACTCTCAGAAGTTCGTTCGTAGATTCCTCAGCTTCTAAAAATCTCCACTACAGTCCTATACATTGAATGTTTCAGATTCCTCAATGTGGAGGAATTCTTCAATAACATTTTACAATCCTGAACATTCTAGTTTGAAACATTTTTACTGAGTCCTTGCCAGCATAGAATATAATATGGAACGTGAAAAGGTTTCCATCCGAATTACACATTCAGTAATATGATATAAACGTGCATACAATCCATTCTGTTTCCTCCCACCGCCTCCCCCATTATACCATTGAGATATATGTTTGTTATCCAAGAACTTTAGCAAAACAAGAGTTAACATAAGGATGCAGTGGCATAATGTGTGTGTGATACCAGTTTGTGAACTCAAATAGTTTCTTAATTTTTTATTTAATAACTGTGTCTAGTGAGACTCAATGCATATGTTTAGAAAAAGTCTTTTTACTGGGTTATTAAGTAAAGTGAATTTCAAATTTTAAGACAAAGTAGCAGAGCCGACTTTTTGAATATCAAATTCAGCTATTTTGAATTTGAATGTGAAATTCATTTTAATTAGCCCAGTAAAAAATACTTTTCTAAACTGTGTTGACTCTCTAGAGGCGGTTATAAAAAAAAAAAAAAAAAAGATTAAGATACTATTTGAAATCTACTTTGAGCCAAATTAATTTGAATTGTGTGGTAAATTTTAGTTTTGAGTAATTCTAAACTAGGGATTGCAGTATGGGTCCATTGTGCAACATTAACTTTTGTAGATGCAAGTACACTTTTATGAATACATTTTGGTGTATTTAAGAATATTTAAATAAAGTATATCAAATATAGGTGCTCTGTGTGAAATGTGAATCTTACTGTAAAGCAGTGCATTTATGTAGTTACAAACTTTATTCCAGAATAGTGGTATTTTGCAACATATTCAAATGCATTGGTACAGGTCTGCCTCGCCGCTAGAGTTTCTTATGCAAAGTATAATTAAAATGAAAATCCAACGCACTCCCAAAGTATGGCTTACTTTGCCAGAGATTAATATGTGTCATGTGCAGTTTTCTGGTACATCACTGGATAGTTTCATAGTGACTGTGACTTTATCTTCCATTTCTATATTTGGAATATGAGGGAGCCATTTTTCAGGGCCAGATATACCGTATGTGTGATGTAGTCAAATGTCTGCCTGAGTATGGTGTTTATAGAGCTGGCTGAGGAATGGATTGGGTTCTTTCTAAGGGGATGGTACTAGATAGCCCATGTCACTTAAGTTGCGGGAGTATTGACACATTCCTGAAAATTCTAATATGAATAGAGAATAATATGTACGTAGAACTACATTTTTTTTTTTTTTTTGTCAATCTTTATTTTTGTCGTGCATTGAAGAAGGAACATACCTACTTGCAATGCCACTACAGCACAGACAAGTAATTCAGTGTCAGGCATAGTAATATAAAGACATGGCTGGTATAGAAGATGAACATTTTTAGAAAAATAAGGAAACCTAATTTGAAACAGGTGAATCAGCAATGTCTAGCAGGCTAAATAAACATGTCATTGGTAAGCTAAGCTTTATACATAGTTAGACCATGTTGAAAAGCATGTTGGAATACATTCTCATTGCAGTCAGCACCATGTTAAAATCATAAAGACTCTTATCTAAAGCAGGCTAGATGTACATCGTAATCTAAGATTGTTTTTGCAGGTAAGGTACTTCAGACATTATTTTTATTATTCGTATTATCGCCATTTATATAGCGCCAACAGATTCCGTAGTGCTTTACAATATTATGAGAGGGGGGATTTAATTGTAAATAGGACAATTACAAGAAAACGTACAGGAACGATAGGTTGAAGAGAGCCCTGCTCAAACGAGCTTACAGTCTATAGGAGGTGGGGTATAAAACACATTAGGACAGGAAATAACAATCATATAAGATTCCCACCTTATATGATTGCTATTTCCTGTCCTAATGTGAAGCAGAGCTGGAGGAGAGAATAGAGTGTTGCCCTTTAGGAGAGAGCAAGAAACCGGTATGTGAGGTAGAGGTTAGTGTGGGAGGCCATAAGCTCTCCTAAAGAAATGGGTTTTAATGCACTTGGCCTTACAGGTTAGCAGCTTGAATTGACTCCTATAGGATACAGGAAGCCAGTGTAAGGACTGACAGAGGGGTGAGGTGTGAGAGGACAGACTAGAGAGGAAAATCAGTCTGGCGGCAGCATTCATTACAGACTGTAGCGGGGCAATACGGCTTTTGGGAAGACCAATTAGGAGAGTGTTACAATAATAATAATGCGGGAAATTACTATAGCATGGACAAGCTCCTTGGTAGCATCTTGCGTAAGAAAGGGGCGGATGTTCTTAAGATGGAATCTACATGACTTGGCAACATACTGGATGTGAGGCTCAAAGGTGAGGCCAGGATCAAGTATGACGCCAAGAGAGCACGCTTGCAGGGATGGACTGATGTGGATACCACTAATTTGAAGGGAGAGCAAAAGAGGAGGAAAGACAAGGAGCTCCGTTTTAGAGAGATTGAGTTTCAGAAAGCGGGTGGACATCCAGTCAGAGATGGAAGCAAGTATCATGTTGCAGGACGGTAGGGGAGAGGTCCGAAGAGGAGAGAGATATCTGGGTGTCATCAGCGTACAGGTGGTAGTGGAATCCAAATGAGGTAATAAGTTTGCCAAGAGAGGCAGTATAAAGAGAAAATAGAAGCGGACCAAGGACAGAGCCTTGGGGAACTTCAACCAAGACAGGACGAGAGGAGGAGGTATCATTAGAAAAGGAGACCCTGAATGAGCATTGGGAGAGATAAGTGGAAAAACAAGAGAGGACAGAGACTTAGTGATTGAAGAGTTTGAAGAAGGAGAGCATGATCAACGGTGTCAAAAGCAGCAGAGAGGTCAAGAAGAATTAGTATAGAGTAGTGGCCTTTGGATTTAGCTGCGATTAGGTCGTTAGTAACTTTGATAAGAGCAGTCTCAGTAGAGTGGAGAGGGCAGAGCCAGATTGAAGAATGTCAAGGAGAGAGTTGGATTTGAAGAAGTGAGACATACGGGTAAAGACAAGTCTTTCCAGAAGCTTTGAGGAGAAAGGGAGCAGGAATATGGGATGATAGTTGGAGGGGGAGGACGGGTCACGAGTTTTTTTATTTTTATTTTTTTTTAAAGATAGGTACTACAGTGGCATGTTTAAAGGACCACTCTAGGCACCCAGACCACTTCAGCTTAATGAAGTGATCTGGGTGCCAGGTCCCTCTAGGATTAACCCATTTTTTTTTTTTTTTTATAAACATAGCAGTTTCAGAGAAACTGCCATGTTTATAAATGGTTTAATCCAGCCTCCAAATCCTCTAGTGGCTGTCTCATTGACAGCCGCTAGAGGCGCTTGCATGCTTATCACAGTGAGAACACGCACGCGTCCATAGGAAAGCATTGTAAATGCTTTCCTTTGAGACCGGCTGAATGCGCGCGCAGCTCTTGCCGCGCATGTGCATTCAGGCGGAGAGGAGGAGGAGGAGAGCTCCCCGCCCGGCGATGGAAAAAGGGTAAGTTCAACCCCTTTCCTCGCCATCCAGCCCGGCGGGAGGGGGTCCCCCAGGATGGGGGCACCCTCAGGGCACTATCGTGCCAGGAAAAAGAGTATGTTTTCCTGGCACTATAGTGGTCATTTAAGGTCAGCAGGGACAACACCGGAAGAGAGAGAGCAGTTGAAGATGTGTGTTAAGGAAGGCGCAAGACATGGGGAGAGAGATCTAATATGGTGAGATGGGATAGGATCGCCCTAGCAAGTGGTGAGGCGGGAGGAAAGGAGAAGCGCAGCCACCTCTTGTTCAGTAGCCGAGGAGAAGGTCTGAAGGGTAGGAAAGGCATAATCTACGTGTGCCTGAGAGAGAAAGGGTGGGGGAGAATTCTTTCCTCAGCTGTTCAGTCTTGTCGATAAAGTAACATGCAAAGCTATCGGCTGTAAGTTTAGTTTGGGGGTTGGCCACAGCAGGGTAAAGAAGAGAATTAAAGGTGTCAAAGAGACGCCTGTGATTGCGGGAGCATCAACTGATCGAGGAAAGGTATGACTGTTTAGCGGGGGAAAGAGCTGCGCTGTATGAACACAATATGAATCTATAATGGAGAAAGTCTGACTGGGTGCGGGACTTCCCGTAGGTGCACTCAGCACAACGGAAGCATTTTTGCAGGTAGCGTGTTGATTTAGTATGCCACGGTTGGGGGTGTGCCCTCCACGAGGTGCATGTATGGAGCAGGGCTGCAGTGTTCAAGGCAGAGGTGAGGGTAGTGTTATATGTGGAGATGGCCAGTGAGGGACAGGAGAGGAAGGGATAGATAGCAGTTGTGAATCAATATTAGCTGACAGCTGCTGGAGGTCAATAGAATTAAGGTTCCTCCTGAGTTGAGGGGGATTAGACTGATGTTGTTAGGTGAGGGGGTACTAGAGAGCAAATGAAAAGAGGTGATGATCAGAGAGAGGAAATGGAGTGTACATGCATAAGAGAAGATGAGGTTGAGGGTATTGCCAGCTACATGGGTGAGAGAATTGGCCCACTGTGATAGCCCGAGGGAGGAAGTAATTGAAAGCAGTTTAGAGGCTGCTGAAATCAAAGGTGGGTTAATGGGAATATTGAAGTCCCCGAGAATGAGTGATGGAATATTAGAAGAGAGGAAGTAGGGTAGACAGGCAGCAAAGTGGTGAAGGAAGAGGAGAGGGGAACCAGGGGGGTGATACATAATGGCAATGTTAGCAGGGAAGGGTTTGAAAAGGCGAATCAAATTAATTTTAAATGATGGGAAAGAGAGGGAAAGGGGGGTTGGTAGTTTGAATGTAAAGGTGGTAGTGTAGGGTTTCTCCACTCACCTCACTGCTCCTTCAGAGTGTCTTGGGTTGTGGGTAAGTTGAAAACCACCAAAGGATAAAGATGCAGGGGCAGCAGTGTCAAAGGGGGAGAGACATGTTTCTGTTAAGGCTAGTAAATCTAGGGAACGAAAGATGAAGAGGTTGTGGACAGCAGTGGATTTTGTAATATTGCAAACAGAGCATACATTCTAGAGCACAGTATTGAAGGAGGATTTAGAGTAACATGAGATGGGTATGAGATTGGTGTGGTTCCTTGAGTTCATACGTTGTGAGTTTGCATGAGATGGGACCAGGGTTTGGAGAGACATCAGGAGGGTGGGCAGCCTTCCAGAGATGATACCTCTGATACCTCTGCTTAGAAGATTCTGCAGGGCTTGGTTGCTTGTGAGTACTGGGTGTAGTTAATCAGTGCTGTTTGTAGGGGCCCAGTCTTTGCTTAGAAGGTTCTGCAGGGCTTGGTTGGTCTTGATAAGAAAATCCTAAAAGACACTGCCAGTATTAGGAGCTGCTAGACATTACAAATAGTAGATAATGCTATGCCATGAATAACTGTTAAGGTAAGGTAAGGCAAGAACCGATTAACATGCATAGAAGAAGTGTGGCAAATCAGGCTAAACAGACAAGGTAGGTAGGCAACTGAGTGCCTACAAACACACGAACGCTACTGCACAGTTTAAGGTAGACCCTGTTTTGATCATCCAGACCACATCTGCACTACTTCGATTTTACATCAAAAATTAAAATAATCTCAAATGGTGAATTCTAAAACCATAGCAAATTTCACCTACACAGTTTTCTGTAAGTAATCTCCTAGGTGTGTTGATACCTTGGTTACAAGCAAAGTTCTATTACCATCTAATGATGCCAGTTCAGAGCTTTTTGTTTTTTTGGCATAATTATTATTGGCTGCAGTGAGGCACCAAGCTGTTGAAGATATTGGCTTTTGCTGTAGTTTGAATCTGTGTCATCTGTGAAATGTCTTAAGTGCTATCTTTTTAATTTTATTTTTTTAAAAATTTCATCTGAAATATGTTGTGCTTCAAGCATATTCGTTAAAGGACCACTATAGTGCCCTGAGGGTGCCCCCACCTTCATTGCCCCCCTCCCGTCGTGCTGAAGTTGGAGGAAGGGGTTAAACGTTGTGGACTCTCCTCCTCATTTGGACGTCATCGGCTGAATGCGCATGTGCGGCAAGAGCTGTGCGTGCATTCCTATGGACGCTGGCGTCTTCTCACTGTGAAAATCACAGTGAGAAGCGCGGAAACTCCTCTAGCAGCTGTCAATGAGACAGCCACTAGAGGCTGGATTAACCCATAGGTAAACGTAGCAGTTTCTCTGAAACTATGTTTACAGCAGGCAGGGTTAATCCTAGATGGACATGGCACCCAGACCACTTCATTGAGCTGAAGTGGTCTGGGTGCCTATAGTGGTCCTTTAATACTTGAACTGTTGTCAAGTGTTTGTAAGCAAAGAATGTACATATACATATTATTTGTATCACGTTGAATACAGGCATATGGAGTTGAATAATGATTATTCAGGCACAATCAAATAAAATGTCTGGCAGAAACATGTACATATATAAAATTATCTATACATTTTTATTTTATATTTAACTCCTATGTGCACAGCCAAGGTTTATCTGAGCTGCTGAGGTTGTTTTATAAAATAAATCTCCTATAGCACTAAGAAACAAATGCCTACCTTTCATTAATTTTACATTGCCCCACTGTTATCTCATTTTTAGCATGACTGTTTTTGCATTTGCAAAGCAGTGCTACTTTTCAGTCAACTTTTGATTCTTTTTGGAAATGGACATTGAATTTTTTTATTTTATCCCTTAATTTATTTTTAACTTTGTTTTTGAGGTTTTTTTTCCCCCTCTGTCACTCTAACGGTTCTTTGCAACTCCCAGATTTACCGTGATGCTGTAAGACTAAAGGTTACCTATCCATACCTGACCATGGCTTGTCCCTTTTGCCTTAACACTGCTAGCAGCGTAGATTCTGTGTCTAGGTGTAATAGAATAATTTATTTTGCATTCAATAAACTCAAAGTTTTGAGAGAAAAGAAAAGTTAGTGCGCCAACTTCTTTTTAAGCCACTGACATCTTGCTTTTGTAACTTTCTCTTTAAACCCACTTTTTTCGTATATGGTTTGAACAGCTTTTTTAAAATTTTATTTTCCAGTTATCCTAGAGTAGGTTTACAAACCCAAATACTTCCTCATTCACATTCCACTTAAAACACAAAACTGAAACGATTAGTTTGATTTTTCTGAGCATTAGGACAATAGTTTTTGTTCTGTAATTCTAGATAAGGGAGACTAACTGGCTCTATAAGCTGAGACACAGTGGCGGTTTTGTAGAAAGGCCAATTCTGAAACATAGTTTTTAAAGTTGAGTTTTTCAAGAACCACTCATTAGTTTTTCAGTGTTAAATGATCTGTTATAACTGCCCAACAATTAATCTTCAGTAACTCCCAATGTTTTCAAACACAATTGTCCTCCTGCCACTTCTACACCCTGTACATTGTAGGTTTCATTGGAGCAGAATTGATAAACCGCAAAGTTTTGAAGGTGTATGAGAACTAGTTTGAAGGCCATTGCTTTAAGTTGAAAGCCTCCATAAATTTTGGCTCCTTAGCATTGTTACCTTATTGTATTTGGCTGCTCTTTGCTGTGTTGTAGAAACTTATGGGGGGAAAGAAATGTGATTTAACATTTTCTAAAATTATTACAATGCCAGTTTTCTTGCAATTGGCTGCTCTGAAACCTGCAATGTTTGACTTTTTTTTAAGTGCATTTCTGTTGTGCCTTATGTGGTTTTCCTTTTTGTACAGTCATTTTAAATCAATTGAATATGTTTTTGTATAGATCTGTTAAAGTTTGTATATTATAAACAGCCTGTTTAAAATGTGCTTTATATTCCTATATTAATTGGAAAAACATAAATTCTACTGATGTATGTTTGCAGGCATGAAAAAAACAAATTTCTGTGCAGTTCTAAAGCTGTTTATAATAAAGGTATTTTCCACTTAAAAAAAAATAAAAAAATAAAGAAATAATGTTAAAATATAAAATTAAATCACTGCATGGATAGAAAAGTAATGGCATGGAAAATGCGAGATAGCGGCAATGGCAGAGCACAGCAGGGGATAAGTCATGTATGGTGAGTCCAACAGCAGCCAACGCCAGTGCTCGGGAAACCGCTATGAAGCGTTGTCACACTGGTGCAGAGAATGGTCTCCCTCCAGACCCAGGCCGTGATGAAGGCCTGCATCTCTGTTCCACGGACTCAGTGGCTCATGAGATGAAATCCTTCTCAGGAGGGAAATAGGGGAAGCTCCAGGTGTTTCTTCACCACCTGCAGAGTTGGGTTTTCGGCCTCTGTGTATGATGCCAAAGTTAGTATATCCCTACAAGTACAAGTGTATGCGTGGCAGTTGTGCCTATAGGGGGTCTGCTTACTCCTTGTTCTTCTCCATCCCGCTCATTCCTCCGGCTCCGAGCCAGGACTGTCAGAAGTTGAGTATCTAGTTTTGCCCAGAATTGGTTGAAGGTTGCCTTGAGGTGCTGTTTGGCCTTCTATTGCTATTCTGCATGTGGTCAATAAAAGTGAATGTAAGTTGTGTAAGTTATGTAAGTTGTAGAGTTACAGGAGAAGAGGTTACCATGCCCCGGGATCAGCAGGCATAGGACTGGAAGACGATCACAGGAATATTGTTGACATGTGTATGTGGATTCACAGGGGCATGGTGTAACATGATAGGAATTGGGGTTCAAGTTTGTGGACCAAGTTAGCTGTTTGTTCTAGTCCTGACTGACCACACCCATGGTTCAGATTTTGCTGTTTTTTTGAACTAGCAAGGCAAGAGCAAAACATTTGATTCTGGCTGGAATCAGTACTGTTCTGACTGTTCTTCACTGAGATCCTAGATGTGTGTGATGACTTCACAGAGCATGTAAACATGCTGGCACCTTTGCATCCAGATCTCAAAGTGTGCATTGCTGACAAGAAGTGTCCTTCAGTAACTCGCGTTCTCTGATGTCATTTGGGAAGGCTTGACACGCTCGTCCAAGTCAATGATATGAATGAGCCTGCAGTAGCACTTTGTACTTTGGCAGACTACCAGACGTGAATTGCTGGCAGGAACTACTTGGCTCAACTACTTAAAAATAACATATTGTTGTAATTTTATATTGTCATTTTTTAAGCTACTGTGTATACAACTTGAGAACTTTAGCTGAGCATATGTGTGTAATAGACGTGGATTAACAAAACTGGCACACAAAAAACATGCTATCTGTGTTAGTAATGCTTGATGGAAGAACTTTCGCAGGATTAAAATAAATACTGGGCAGAAGCATTAATATAATCTGCCACCTTCTATTCAGGCTGCTAACCCTACTGATTGCATGGTGCACTTGTTTGAGCAGGACCATCAACATCCTCTGTTCCTGTGCGTCCAGCTTGTCTTGTTCCAAATGCTTCTCTGTTAGTCCACCCATTGTACAGTGTGCCAGGATTTGTTGGCGCTTTATAAATAATAATAATACGAAGAAGCAAGTTACTACTTCCACACTAGGTAAAAAAAAAAAGAAATTCCAAGCAGTAACAGTTGTGCATATTATGCAGTGATGGTCCATTCTTTTTGTTTATTTCCTGGCATACCTGCCCTATATCTAGCATCAGAGCTGCATTGCTTATTTTGATTGCTATTCTGGCTCAATATTGTGACTGATTATTTTCCAGTAACTTCCAGAAATATACCAGCATTCATAAGCATTTAATAGATAACATTAAAGGGTTACTAAAGTCACCAAAACAACTTTAGTTTAATGAAGCAGTTATTGTATATAGATCATACCTCTGATGTTTCGCAGCTCAATTCTCTGCCATTTTGGAGTTAAATCATTTTTGTTTGTTTTTGCAGCCCTAGCCACACCTCCCATGGCTGTGACTGACACAGCCTGCATGAAAACAAAATGGTTTCATTTTCAATCAGAAACTTACTTTAAAAAGATATCTCCTGTTTTGTAAATTCAACTTTAATTACATACAGGAGCATGTCCGGACTGGCCATCGGGCAAACCGGGAAAATGCCTGATGAGCTGCAATGGCCATGGGCCGAGGCCGGCAGGGGAGGTTACAGGATCTTCCCTGTTGGTACATGAAGACCTGGCACTATCCGAGCCCTGGCCCTGCTGTGTGACTTCATGGGCTGGTGGGGAGATCAAAGATCTCCCTCACCTACCCACAGGCACTGCCATGCGGCCGCAGGCTGGGGAGGGAGGGAGAGAGGACCCGGGGGAGCTCTTGCCAGCAGCTCCGCCGGGTTCCTCTAGTGAGGTCGGAGCATTACCATTACAACTCTAGAGTTCACTCACCACTAGTACCACCAGGGAGGAGGGGGATATAAAGTTTTTTTTTTTTTGGTCTTTTTTTTTATTTAAAAAATAAAATACACATTTAATATATTTAATCTGTCTCGCCCCCCACACACACATTCCCTCCAAACCTATGCATACACAGCACTCAGTCAAATAATAGTTCAGCACCTATAAGGTATTTTTATTACATATTTTACTTTTGGAATGCTTTGTGCAAGAAGTTTATATTGTGCAATTGTTGAACTGCCCTTTTGAGAAAGACCATCTTGTTACTACTTCTAATGGAAATTATTTGTTATGATGTTATGTCCTGCCTTGTTGTCACCTGTATGAGATCACTGCATCTCATGTGCTCATTGTGGCGGAATCAGCCTCGCCACTGGGCATTGGAGAAGACTGATTGCCAGCCTCCTGCCATGTGACTATGGCCCCTGGGTATTGCCTGCTCTCCTGTACTGCTGAGGATTGCTACCAACTAGGTGGATTTGGCTATGGAGCTTGTGTAGTGCCCTCTGTTGGTAGCAACAGTAATATGCACTACCTGAATAGCAAGACTGGTAATTTGCATATTCAGGTAGATTTGCATATCGCTAATTCTGCATGCAGAGCAGGCATTTTGTGTTAATTATGGTCTTCCCCATTAATTTATAAATATGTAATTATGTTATAATAAGTCACTGTATGTTGCCTACTATGATTTGACTGTTTGTAATTTTGAGTTTTCACAGCAATGTTAATGTAATGACCATATGGGCTAGTCCCAAGTAAAATAAAGTTTTAGACCGTTCTTCTTCACCCTCAATCTAGAGTCCTGTCTCTTATTGGGGGAATTGCTATATCATTACAAGTGATTGCTATGCTCTGCATACTCCCTTAGCTAATCACTACAAAGCTCTTTTAAGAGCTTGTTCCTGTCTTGCTCTCGGAAGGAGTCTACGGTGGTTATGGTGTCGGCTGGAGTGCTTGGAGTCACAAGGAGCATCCAATAACGGAGGTACCCAGTCGAGGTGCCAGGTGATCCGTTACATTGGTGGCAGCGGCGGGATGGCATCCTAGTGCGAGGAGAAGCAGCTCAGACACCGGTAATGCTACGGATTTACAATAGAGGGATAGAGCTACCGTGCGGCGTCCCTATCTACAACAGCATGGAGCAAGCAAGACCCTGGATAGAACCCTGCGAAGAGCACCTCAACCTGATACGTCGCTATGAGGGCGACACTTACCTTGAAGAGGTAAAGAGACGGTTGGTCTGGTATGGCCCAGACCCTTCGAACAAGGTGGTCTACCGAGTAATGTGCCAGTTGAGTGCTGAGAACCATGCAGCAATGGTCTTTGAGCAAAAACTGTGGGGATTGAGGATATGGACACCCAATCTCCAGCGGCCGTGTGCGCCCCAGGGAGCCGAAGGTGTCGTCCTTCCTCCCCAGTGGCAGTGTTAGTTCCAGGGAGCCGAAGGGGTCGTCCTTCCTCCCCAGCGGCAGTGTTAGTTCCAGGGAGCCAAAGGTGTCGTCCTTCCTCCCCAGCAGCAGTGTCCCCCCCCAGGGAGCCGAAGGTGCTGTCCTTCCACTCCAGCGGCAGAGTGCCCCCCAGGGAGCCAAAGGTGCCGTCTTTCCTCCCCAGCGGCAGAGTGAGTTCCAGGGAAAGAAGACAACCGGTCTTCCTCCCCAGCTGCAGCTTACCCCATAAAGGGGAGACACTAATCTCCCAGACGGTACAGATGGGACCGTGGTCTCTGCACCCGACCTACAGGGATGCTGGACAGCCTGTCCAGATCCCCAACTACCCTCGCAGGGACACCAGGAGGAGGGGGTAAGTACGATTTTCCCCTCCCCAACCAAGGCCTAACCCAGCTGCCCCAGCAGAAGCGCTGACATCGGGGCAGAGCGCAGAGGGCCTCTGTCCCCCAAGTACCCATTTGTTGTGGGGGGGCTCTTCTTGTACTTTGCTGTTGTGGGTGGGTTGTCAGACTTACTCAGGCACAGACCGACAGAAGGTCAGGTAACTGGTTAGTCTACCCCCCAAAGGGGAGATATGTGGCAAAAGTGACCTCCCCACTGGTTTTTCGAGGGGACTGTTTGCCAGCCTCCTGCCCTGCGACTATGGCCCTGGAATGTATTGCCCTTCTAGGAACTGATCTGGGCATAATGGATTTTTATATTGCTGTTCCTGGCCCTTTAACTCCCAGAGAAAGGCTTTGTACTGTTAAACTGGCACTTCGGATGCAGTTGAAGTGCCGAAGTCCTCGAAGTGGCCGCCATTTGAAAACCGAACACGTGGCGGCGGCCATTTTAACTCATTCGAACGCGGTCAGCGGTGTATGCAGCCAAATCTATGGAACTGTTTTCGGCTACCCAATTGCACGAACACCGCTGACTCGTACCTTCTACTCCACTTCGACACTGTGGCTGGAGACTAAGTCCCATTCGAGTACACGTTCGAATGGGACTTTGTCATCTTTTTCGTGTAAAATAGATTGCCACTCAACTAACGACCACCGCGGAAACTTATCCCCGTTTTAATTCGACAGAAGTCGAAGTGCATTCGACTATTCAAACGCCGCTTTCGGATGGGAATTTGTTAATTTTCAAGGCAGAAATAGACCGACCGCACAGCCTGAATCTGTGGAACTGTTTTGGGCATGCAAACAGGCGTGCGGTCGGTCCGAAGAGACTTTTCAATAACTCTGGAACCACTGAACAGATTTTCACGAATTTTGAATATGTTTGTCCCCAAGTTGTGTTGTTCATAAAAATATAAGTTTTATACATGTGGGATGAAAAATCATAAAATTATAAAAATGCATAAAAAGTATAAGTTTTAGCTTGGAGATAATTGAGTAGATACAGTAAGAAACTCAATTATCTCCCAAGCAGAGGGAAGGGAATCTGTGGGTTGTAACCATTGTTTGATTGGCTAATGTATAATTGTCTGTGGGCGTCTTCCTTGCATGGGAGAATTGCATAAAAGCAGAGTATGTGTCATTAAACCAGAGTTCTACTTCACCCTTAGTTTGGAGTCCTGTCTCTTATTGGGGGAACCTGCTACAAGGCATTGCTATGCTCTGCATATTCCCTTGCTATAATCACTTCTAAGCTCTTTTAAGAGCTCGTTCCTGCTTCGCTCTGAAGGAAGAGAGGTTCGGCCTGCGGTGGTTGTGGTGTCGGCTAGAGTGCTTGGAATCCTCAAGAAGCGCTAGGAGCATCCATCAACGGAGGTACTCAGTCGGGGTGCCAGGTGATCCGTTACACTCATCTGCATGGCTGTCACCTGCATTCTCCCCCATGCATTTCTCTGCAGTCTTTTTAGCGTTGAGGATGAGTCAAGATGAACACAATTTTACTGATTAAAACCACATTTAGAGAGAAGCTGAGCTTCTTGAAAGAGAAGGTACCTAAATCAACACAAAAGATAAAAACTAAATTCCTTTTATTTTATAAACTTCATTGGAGCAAAAGTGGGGAGGGAGCACTGAGACAATAATTCTTATGTGTTTTAGTGGCACTTCATCACAGACATTACACATGGAATCAATTAATTAACCAACAGTATCACTTCAAACACATTTTCCATCTCTGTTGCTGGTTAACACAGTGCAAGAATTGATAATACAAAATAACATTTTGCCAGCAACAAGCAGAGCTGCAGAGGAAGCTATAGTGTTTGTGCCCTTTTACATAAACGCAACCCTTGCTACCTGACTACCAGTGAAGTGTATCTGCATCATTTGAATATAAATAACATAGTATACCAATTTTAAAGTAACTACTCATTAGGGATATGCATGGGGAAAATATTTGGTTCGGCATTCTAAACTTGACTTAGGATGTTCTCTTGCAGCCGCTTAGTAGATAACTCCATAATTAACATGGTATTAGGGAGCTATCTACCAAAAGGCAGAAAGACCTAAATTGGTCTTTCAGTCAAATTTACCAATACTAAGTAAAAATTACTTAGTATTAGTAAATTCTGCCCCTACTCACGATACTGCGAGTAGGGGCATGCCTGTGGCTGCTCACTGTAAAACAAAAAAACCCAAGTGTTCCCCCCCCCCCCCACCCGTGCCGTGTGTGGCGAGTGGTTGCCCTAAAGTAGAATAAGGGGACCTATTGTCCTCCGCCTCGACCCCTGAGCGGCGGTTGAGGGGCCCTAAATCAGAATAAGGGAGGGGGACCTACGGTCCTCACCCCTGAGCTGCAGGTGGGGGACCCTAAAGTAGAATAAGGGGGGAGACCTATTGTGTGTGTGTGTGTGTTTGTCTCCCCGGCCCCACCCCGAGTGGTGTGTGGGGGTCCTAAATTAGAATAAGGGTGAGGACCTATTGTCCTCCCCCAGCCCCCACCCCTGAGCGGCGGGTGGGGGGCCCTAAATCAGAATAAAAGGGGAGACCTATTGTCCTCTTCCCCGGCCCCCACCCCTGAGCGGCGAGTTGAGGCCCTAAAGTAGAACAGGGGAGGAGGGGGGTACTTATTGTCCTCCCTACCGGCCCCCACCCCTGAGTGGCAGGTGATTGCCCTAAAGTAGAATAAGGGGGGGGAGACCTATTGTCCCCACCCTTTAGTGGCAGTTGGGGGCCTTAAATACCAATAAGGGGGGGGGACCTATTGTCCTCCCCCCTGGCCCCCACCCCTTAGCGGCAGGTGGGTGCCATAAATAAAAAATGTTACCCCCCCAGGTGACTAGGGGTCCCCAAACCCCTAGCCACCCCTCTCCCCCAAAAAATGTATAAACCCCTAACTACCCCCCTCACCCTAACAATAGTGGGGGAGAACAATAACTAAGCACCTGTAAAAAAAGAAATAAAACTTACCGTTTGATGTTTTCGGTTTTCTAAATTATTCTTTTTTCAGCCCCAAAAAAGGCCAAATAAAAAGAAAAATACACACTTTTTTTTTTTGTTTTTTTTCAGAGTGCAAAAAAAATCAGACGAAAACCCAGACTCTGCAATTAGGCTCAGAGCACTCTGGTTGGTTTAAGCCATCCAATCAGAATGCTCTGACACCTAAGTTTCTACATTTACCTGTCACAGCACTCTGATTGGTTAGCTTGAAATCCAACCAATCAGAGTGCTCTGTGTCAATTTACACAGCGTGGGAAAGTTCTTTGGAATTTTCCCACGCGGTGTAATTTGACTCATAACTCTCTGGTTGCTTTTGTTTTTGTGTTTTTAACAGTGAGCAGCCACAGGCTTACTAGACATGCCCCTACTCATGGTATAGAGAGTAGGGGCAGAATTGACTAATACTAAGTCATTTTTACTTAGTATTAGTAAATTTTGCTGAAAGACCAATTTAGGTCTTTCAGCCTTTTTGTAGATAGCTCCCTAATGCCATGAGAATTAGGGAGCTATCTACTTACTCATTGACTGGCTAAGTAACATTTTATATGAATGTGTTACTTGAGTGTTGTAAGTGTTGCAAATGCTTACAACTGAATCCTGGCTATGTTTGTATGCTTGTAATTTAAACTGGTGTACAGTGTAACATTCTTCATTCTTCCACTGGGTATATTAATACTTCTGCAATTCTGTGCTTTGGAAATTCGTCAATTCCGCTATTTTGACATTCGAATCGAAACGAATTGCACATGTCTACTACAAAATGTATTAAATACATGTATCCAGACAAAAACAGCTACTTCCTATACAAGAAAAAGCCAAGCATAGGAAATTAAAAGGAAACAGGTCAGACCAGGTAGCAAGTGCACTGTGTGTCAACGAACAGTTTATATCTTATCTTCTCTTCACTGTCTGACAGCTGGAAAAATGTTATATACTTTATTTTCCATACGGATAGCAGCAGTACTTATTTCATGGATTTTACTTCTAAGGACAGGCAGCATTTTACTCCTAAATTTTTAATTAAAACATTAGGCCCACTCCACCCTCTAATACAGGGGTTCTCAACGTTAGTCCTCAGGACCCCCTACCAGTCCAGGGTTTAGGGATTACCTGGGTGTGTCTAAGGTGTTTAGGAAAAAAACAAAAAAACAAAAAAACACCTTAGAGTCAAAGGTGTTTTTTCCCCCCTTTTTCTAAACACCTTAGACACACCCAGGTAATTCCCAAATCCTGGACTGGTAGGGGGTCCCGAGGACTGGGTTGAGAACCCCTGCTCTAATAGGTATAAAATAAGATACCCCCCCAGTAATCCCCAGGTTTATGCCTGTACCCCAAGGTTAGAGTTGGCAATTTCCCCATCCTTTTGAAGGAGGATCTGGCCGCAAACCAGAATGGGCTAACCAGATGGAACACATGCTGGAGTTGCATTAGGCTAAAGTGGCAATGTCATCACATGCGCAATGGGATTACTGCACTCTGCACCAAATTTGAGCCAATTGCGAGGTACGAAAAGGATTTAAATAGCCTTGTTGTGGCATGTAAGACTCCTTGTGTGGTCACCTTTCACCCTGTGCGCTTAAGAGGTGCCTTTCAGATAAGAACATTATTTTCTTTTCTCTTAGAGTTTTCTCCTGGGGATTCCTGGCCTTTTATTTTCCCCACTCCCTTTTTGGCTTTTTTTAGAATGTCTCACTCCATTGAAAAATGTGTATGTAGTAGAGTAGTAGTGCAATCCACGATATCTCCGCTGTTAATCAGGAATCCGCATGTAAATCACAAGTAGCGTAGTAAATATCCCTCTTTCCCAAGAACTAGAGACGACACATAGTTTGGGAGTCAACTGAACTTTTATAAAAGATGGCCACCGCCACGTGTTCGGTATACGAATGGCGGCCACCCGCAACATACATTAATTGACTACGGATACAATTTTGCTATCGTTAATGGGAGACACATGACCCCCTTGTGTGGTGTCCCATTCGGTAGTTTGATTCGTTTCACGAACAGTAGATTTTAATACGGTTCGTGAAAGTATCATATGTATGATTGCGGCTTTCGTGCCGCTAGCATACGAATGCTACACACTGCAAACAAAGATGAACATAGCAAAAGTGAACATAGTACTCAGCCCTAAATGTCCAGAAGTGGCTAAGTTTGCCACAGTGTATCCCTTGATAAGCCTGAAAAACAAGAGAGATCAAAAGCCCTGGCAAAAAAAAAAAAACATACGGTATATCTTGTCCCATGTGCAATATTTCTCTAAATGATGGATGCAATAGCAAATAGTTCAATGAGTGTTTAAAAGAATCTGCTGAAGCAGAAACAAAGAACTGAAATGTCTTCATTTACTAGGCAGTTCCAACAAAGTTTACAACAGACATTTCAAGATGTTAAGTCTGCTACTCTGCAAAAATTTGTTACCACAATTAAATTCAGCAGAATGTTTTGTGGTTTAAAAAAAAAAAAAAAGAGAACCAGGTTTTTTATTCGTCTGAATCTTCAGAATATTTTTCTTTTTTGTGAGAAAGATAGCCTGTTTAAACTCATTAAAGAAAGTCTCATATATTATAAAGGGGGAAGAGAGGGGAACATCCAAAATTTAATGAAATTCTGTCCAATGGACAAAAAACAAAACAAACATTTTTTTTGTTTTTGCCTCTCTTTCTAAAGTCTTGATTACAGCTGCTTTAGTCACCGGGGCACTAACAATTTAGCTAGAGAAATTGGAGAAGGCTTTATCAAAAGACCCGGATGAAGATGCAGTTACATTTTTATAGAATGTTAAATTAGCTTCAGATATTTTTTGTGAGTCTATTACTGAAAGTCTTTGTGTAGCAGCAAGAATAATAGCTTCTGTGGGAAGAAGAGCTACCTGGCTTTGTTACCGGTCAGCAGGCGTTCCTTCAAAATATGCAATTTACCATTCGTGGATGGATGTATTTTTGGTCCATCCCTAGATGATCTTTTAAAATCTATGGCAGAAGGACAGAAGTTATTACCATAGGATTAAACAAAATAATACGGAAACAAGACTCAAAGAAAAGGAAGGTATGGATGAGATCCAAGATCAAGAGAAATTTGTGGGTTTTTTTATTAAAGAAATCTGACGGATATTTCGGACCCATCTTAGATTTAAATAAAGTTAACAAATTGTGTGACTAACAAAGTCAGAATGGAGATCAATGTGTCAGCCTGTGAACTTGCCAGTAAAGGAGGTTTTCTAGCATAAATGGATTTAAAGGATGTAAATCTTCACATACCAATATCAACAAACCACCAAACATTTTAAGGTTCGCTATGAGGAAAAACAAAAACATTTAGCATTATAGGTCTAAAGCTCTTCCTTTTGTCCCTGAAGATTTTAGTGTTTTTAACAGTAGATTTGAGAGAAAAGGGAATTTTATATTCTCCCTTACCTGGACTACTGGCTTCTTGTGTCAAGATCAAAGAGCATTTAAAAACCTGTTTACAGTGCCCAATTGTATTTTTTTTTTTTTTTTTACAAAATCATTGCTGTATTATGAATGGAGGGGGGAAATCTCATCTACCTACTACACACAAAAAATTGAATCTAAGTAGACACCAGAAACCGCTGAGACCTCCACACTGCCCTCAATTCGTGTAGAAACTACCGAACGGCTCACCGTTTGGTAGAAAGAACCCCGCGAACAAGGGGGTTATCCGAATCCTCCCCAGTCCCCATAACCCAAGCCGTTCGTGCATTTTATTCCCTTTTTCTGTGACCGAACGCAGGGCCAAAACGTATGGAACCCATTTCGGCTGTTACCTCCAGCGCGGTCGGTCTTTTTACTAACCCCTGGTCCGATCTGGGTGATTTTTCAATATGTCACTCACCCAGATCAGGGCTACCAGGGGATGTAACATTTAAAAGGTTACCCCTATGTTTAGGGGTACATCCAGAAAACCAGGGGAACTGTGTTCTACATAATGGGATTATGAGTCATACTAAGGGGAGGGGATGTGTGGGTGGCAACTCATGCATGATTGGTGTACTGTATAATTAATGTGAATCCCTCCCTTGCATGGGAGAAATCTTTAAAAGAAGGTTGAGTGATTAAAAGTTCAGCTCTGATGCTGTGTGTCGTCCAGTCATTGGGATCTGTATGGGGATATTCGTAGATTACCTTGCTTGCTGTGAATATTGTTCTATGGGATTGTATTACTTGTTCCTGAGCCTCACTGGGATCTTTAGTGGAGTTAACCTGTGAAAGACCAGCTCTCCGCTACAGTGATGTCAGTTTGGATGCTGGCATCACAGGAAGAGGAACTAGAGGCTGCAACGGAGGAGTCCCAGAGCTAAATACAAGGTGAGTAAACTTAACTTACACAGCAAAGGTGGGTATACATTGATCGCATAGCTATAAGAGAACCTATTGTCACGAAATATGAATTGTTACTCCCCGGGCGCTGGGGACTCTCCTCCTCCTTCGGTCGTCATCGGCTGAATGCGCATGCCTGGCAAGAGCCGCACGCACATTCAGCCAGTCCATTGGAAATCTTTCTCAATAAATTCCTATGGACGCTGGCGTCTTCTCACTGTGAAAATCACAGTGAGAAGCGCGTAAGCTCCTCTAGCGGCTGTCAATGAGACAGCCACTAGAGGCTGGATTAACCCATATGTAAACATAGCAGTTTCTCTGAAACTGCTATGTTTACAGCAGGCAGGGTTAATCCTAGATGGACCTGGCACCCAGACCACTTCATTGAGCTGAAGTGGTCTGGGTGCCTATAGTGGTCCTTTAATACTTGAACTGTTGTGAAGTGTTTCTAAGCAAAGAATGTACATATATACATATTATTTGTATCACGTTGAATACAGGCATGTAGAGTTGAGTAATGAAATATTCAGGCACAATCAAATAAAATGTGTCTGGCAGAAACATGTACATATATAAAATTACAGGGTTACTAGGACTTGGCTACTGAACCAAGAGCACTTAATTGAGATGAAATGGTCTGGATGACTTTAGTGATCCTTTAGAATCCTTTACAATTACAGCACCACTGCACCCAGACCACGTCATTGAGATGCATTGGTCTGGGTGACTTTAGTGGTCCTTTGAACTTTAAGGACTTGTTTGAATTGGGGAAAGAAAAACTTCAGCACAAATGTAAAAGCATCTAATTACCCCTTCCTGGATCAGTTTGTTGTATTTCTGCAGCTTATCTTTGATTTATAATTACGGTACCTCCAGGTATAGCAACATATTGTCAAATGCATGTTGTAAAATGCATGTTGTCATTTCAGCTTCAAGCACCCTAGTGGTATGTATGTGTAGATTTTTATGAACCTGAAATCTTGAGTGACTTAAAAAGAAGCATTTGAGATGTGATCATTATTGACGGTGAATAGCAAGGTTTTATTTTTCTGTACTCTCACAATGCCTGGGGAGTTTATTTACAATAAATAACTGAATCAAAGATGAATAACAAAACCCTGCTAGCTTCTAGCACTACTTTCTGTTATACTAGCAATTCAATCAGGCATGAAAATAGTCACAGCTATGTACGTGCTTCGTTTTAATGGGATTCTCAATTTATATTTGTTTTAAAAGAGGTTTTCTCAGCATTTATAATGTAAGGTACATCATTATTTAAACATAGGCTGCGTGTTATAGTTTGTGATTTTTTTCAGTACACAAACCAGTTCAGTGTACTTCAGAGTGTAAATATTTGATTACAGAATAATGGATATAAAAAGGCAAATGGAACTCATAGGGTGCCACCTTTTCTCTACAGAGTTTGTACTGTGCGGAGGACAATAGTCATATTACCACTGTAGTGTCAGTAATACATGTTTGTGTTCCTGAAACTACAGTGTTCATTTTAGTCTAAATGAGTAGAATTGAGTTGTTTTTGTTTTGTTTCCTTTGCTTTTTTTTTTTTCCATATGTTTAGATATCTCATCTACACGATACATTAATAATGATATTGTATCTCATCCACAAATGTAAAATATTAAAGTGGTCACCTTTGGCCTGTGTTGTTCCTTTAACCCCTTAAGGACCAAACTTCTGGAATAAAAGGGAATCATGACATGTCACACATGTCATGTGTCCTTAAGGGGTTAAAGCAAGTGCTGGACACTTTTTTTTGGACAGTCTTTATTTGGATTCAAGAAGTGTTTCATACATAGAGAAACAAGAAATCCGATATAGTTGACAATCAAGTCACAGTTACGCAACATTTACAATATGAATTCTCTTCACAGAAAGTTGAGATATTGAACTCTTGAATATTTAAGGGTAATGAAGACAGAATAGAGGAGAGGGAAAGTTGGGGTTTAACTCTTTAATGTTAACGTTAAAAATAAATATACTTAATTTTAACTTTAGTGTGTTGCTTTTATAGACTGCTCCTTTTTACAATTAAGAAAAATAGCAAAATACATGAAGCACGCCTTTATTCCAGTGCTAAGATAGACTTCTTTCTGCAGCTGCCCCGCCTTTCATAAGGTCCTCATGAGTGATAACTTTTGTCCAATCCACTGCGTTTCTATGAAAAGGGTTAATAGTGCTGGATGAAATTACTTTGAACTTAAAAACCTTCAGTTATAGAAGGTCTTAAAAATGAAATTTTTCTAGTGGCTATTCACAAATTAATGTAAACAATGGTTCTGCTTTTTGAAGTGTTTATAGAGGAATTGCTGCTAGAAACACTGCACAGCCAGTGTAATTGGCACACGTGACATTTGGCAACCCAGAATTCTCTTCCAAACTACCTAATGTCAGTTCTGTGCATATTTTACCTCTGTCTAAAGTCTTAACATGCCCCTCACTCCTGCCTTGCAGCCCTCATACTTCCCTATACCCTCCATTTCTATTTTTTTTTTTTTTTTTAATCCTCCACACATTCCTCCTCTCCCCTTCTCTTGCCATTTGAGAGTGTGCATGTGTGTTCTGAGACAACTAAATGGTACAATCAAAGGCTTTTCTATAAGAAGCTTATGATTGGACCTCGAGTCGGCTGCCATGACAACAGGTTAGGGTGTTGTAAGCAGCACCAGGAACTTCGCCCTGCACTGGATTAAGGTAAGTATTTAAAAAACATATAGTAATTGTGAGAGGATGACCTTAAATGATCACTGTAGGGTCAGGAACACAAACATGTATTCCTGACCCTATAGTGTTAAAACCACCTTCTAGCCCCCCCTGCCTCCATAAATATAGTAAAAATCTTACTGTATTCAAGCCAGAAGCTGTAACTCTGCATGCTGTTAGACTCAGGAAAAACAAGCAGTCTGCTGACATCATCAGAAGTGGTAGCCTGATCCAATCACAGTGCTTCCCCATAGGATTGGCTGAGACTGACAAGGAGGCAGATCAGGGGCAGAGCCAGCACAATTCAAACACAACCCTGGCCAATCAGCATCTCCTCATACAGATGAATTGAATCAGTGAATCTCTATGAGGAAAGTTCAGTGTCTGCATGCAGAGGGAGGAGATACGGAATGTTTGGATGCATTTTAGGCAGCCATGACCCAGGAAGGATCTCTACCAGCTATCTGAGGAGTGGCCAGTGAAGTTATCACTAGGCTGTAATGTAAACCCTGCATTTTCTCTGAAAAGACAGTGTTTACAGCAAAAAGCCTGAAGGAAATATTCTAGTCACCAGAACAAATCCAAAAAGCTGTAGTTGTTCTGGTGACTATAGTGTCCCTTTAAAGAATAATGCCCAATAGGACATTATTAATTGTATTTTAAAAATCATCTATAAGGGTTTGAGTAACTATTTAACCATAATTAACAATTGTATAATTTATGTGGGTATCTGCAAATTGCTTATTTTTTTTTATAAATGTTTAATTTCTGTGCATTTGGATTGCATTTTTAGAGATCATGGGTAGGTAGATATATTAGTAATAAAATGTTACTGGAGAGTTGTGAAATTAGGCACTGTAAGCAATACCTCATGAACAACTTAAAACACTGACATTTGTAGACAAAATAAAAAATGATGTTCCTCCTATGTAGGGTCACTAAGATGTATCAAGTACAGCGAGAAGTATAACTGTGCTTGATAGATCTTGCCCAATTCATATTGTTAATATTAATGATGAATGACTTTTTTCACCACATTCCAGACCACATTCTGTTTTTGGTACTAGAAGGAAGCTGCAGCTTATCTACAGTAGTCATCACAGATAACATATGGCAGTGCTGCTTGAAGTTACCAATGGTGGTCCAACCATCTATTTTTGTTGAAACATTTTCTGATGTAATAGTTTGACTGAGGCATTATTTATCATGTGCATTTTATGTGCGTGTAGTGAAAGATCTGCACAGTAAAAATGTATAAATAAACTTTACTTGTACCAAAATATCATCCCTTTTTAACTGCGCTATTTGTAAACTAGTGGTTTAGGAGTAGATCTTTGTAGAAACAGAGTGAAACAGTTTAGCTTTTTCATTGTATTCTCTCTCTCTCTCTCTCTCTCTCTCTCTCAAGGTGATGATTTAGCTTTTCCAGCTTTAGTCCAAGATAATGTGGTCTACAGTAAAATCTTTCAAATTCTGTACAAGAATGAGGAGGTTGCCGTTAACGATGTAATGAACTTCAAAATTAAGATGCTTCTGGATGAAAGAAAGGTAATCCATATGCGGCTAAAATAATGCTTAGGTGTCTTATCGGTTAGAATGCAACAAAGGGTCATGTATGCCTGATTCTTGAACAGAGAGCTTTGCATGCTTTTATTTAGAGGTCCTGGAGCAATTGTTTGCTTGTTTTTTCTTAATGTAAATCATTTATTTTTCACAAATTGCAAATGGGAAAATATGCCATCAATGTCTAAAACATTGTACACACAGAATATTTGTGTGGACATATAAAGGGAGAAAATCTGGAAGAGGAGGTTGTGGGAAAAAAAAAATCTGTTTAAAATAGGTTTCCTATTATGTTGGTGCATTGTAAGAACACACATATTTACCTTAATTAATGAGACCAAGCAGCTATTTCTTCAAAGATAGATGAAAGATTAGAAGATTTTTTTATTTTTTCTATTGAGAAATGTTCTGTCACAAAAAGGTTGACAGGGGGAAGATATTCGACCCTCAGTTATTTATTCATCCTACAAAGTGCTGTTGCAATAGTTAAAGCATTTGATCTTTAAGTGACGATCTCTTTGTGTATCACATTTTGCTTGTGGGATTGAGAGCATTTGAGCACATAGTACTGGTTGGTGGGATTGTTTCCTGCAGAATGGTCATGTGATATAGTCAAAGAAAGAAACAAGCTTAATAAACCATCACATTTCATCAGGAATAATCTGTGCTTCCTCGTATAACATTGTAAGAATGTCATGTTGTAAATTGATCATTTTTAATCTTACCAGTTTGAAAAAATATATATATATTTAATTTTTTTATTTTTTTTGTGTGTGTGTGTGTCCAAACTTTTGCGTTTTGGTTATAGAGCATCGCTAGGGAGTTCAAACACCTGTTTTGTGCCTTCAGCTTGGTGTAAAGCTGTGAGCTTTTCTGCTCAGCACAGAATTTGATTGACTGACACCACAAGCAGAGGTTTATCAAGGCAATATGGGTCCTAATTTGGATGCAAAGTGCTAAATGTTGGCATACGCACTATTGGTTCTCATGATGCTTACTCTTTGCTTAGCACTTTGCCCCAGAGCTCCAGTTTTTGCTTTGATAAATCTCCCCTTCAATGTTCATGGCTACTTTTTTTTTTTTTTTTATCATCCATAACTGTCAGTGAAGGTTTTAAAATTCAGTTAAAGTGGTTTCTCCAATACTGAAACACTGATAGGTCATCAAATAATAATTCCAGCCTAACTACTTATAGCTCGGTTAGACACGATTATTGATCTATTTGCATTATTGTCTAAAACTAATTTATGAATGAATGTTTCTCGTGAGAGTGAGACTTTAAACTGTCTCTTAAGAGGCTGTGTGTTATGTATTCTTCTATTACTAAGCGATGGAATTATTTGTTGGTATTGCTTTAGTTTTGTTGTACCTATATATGATTATTTTCTATTTTGTTTTTATTTTATTCACAGATTGAAGAGACTTTAAATGAACTGACTTTTCAGCTTTCTCTTGAACTATATTTTACAGACACTGATTACTCGTAAGTACATTTAGTATAGTATCAGAAGTCCAGTATTTATGATCGAGTTGGTCAACATTTAGTTTTTTCCTTTTCAAAGTAGCAAAGTGACTGTACTTCCTTTGGGCATGATGGTATGTGTGATCATCTGACATGGGTTGTTGCTCTGCCTTATGTATCAGTCTTAAACGGTAGTTATCTTATCTTTTTGTGCTCATTAAATTAATTTAGACACCGTGCTTAATTTTTTAAATCCTTTCTATGGCCTACTCCTCAATAAATTCTGTTACACGTTTTCCATTGTGTTAAACAGGGCTCTCTCCTTTACTAGGCAGGGCTTTTCTGCTAAAAATAGATATATAAATATATATATATATTGTGGACATTTGCCTGATTTATGAAGAATGCATATTCTAGCCGTTAGATTCGTACTGAAATTGTGTTTAACATGTCTTACATAGCCTTGTTATTCAGAGCACTTTGCGAAATGTAACATGATATGGTTGCAGACAGGGGTATATAATGAGCTGTACATGCTCCAAAGAAGTAGAACATGGACAGTTTGACATTTGGAATACTGCATGTGGATCTCAATTAAGTGGTATTGGTGCAATGTTCCCCTCGTTTTAATAATGCAAATAAAAACATTGGTGTTCTGCAGTAACAGCAATGTTTCAGTGCGAGGTTTAAAGGTTTCTAGTGGCTGTCACTCAGTCACTAGAGGTGCTTCCTCCAAAACTGAGTAAAACTCTATAATCTCATAGTGACCTAGTGCTGCGCATGTTTACTAGCCTCTCAATGTTCTACGCCGAGCAGGCGGGATTGCAGTGTGGGGACCAGTGCTGCGAAGGATAAAAGGGAAGTAAAAGGCCTTTTTTATGCTCTGTTGGTGAGGGCTGGGGACCTAAACAAAAGGCCATTATTGCCTTAGAAATACATATTTGTATTCCTAACGCTATAGTGTTCCTTTAAAGTCTAAAGGGAAAAATGCATGTTGCCCTGCCAAGAGTTAAAAAAAACAATATGTGCCAAGAGTTAAGCACCACCAGTCTTAACAATAAACCACACTCAGATAAAAATGTGATCGGTAGGGTCCGTGACACATGCTAAAAGGGTTAAATCAACAAATAAAGAATATTCCCCAAACCTATTTAACCCTTTAAGCCCTTAAGGACACATGACATGTCATGATTCCCTTTTATTCCAGAAGTTTGGTCCTTAAGGGGTTAAAGGACCTTTATAGGCACCCAGACCACTTCAGCTTAATGAAGTGGTCTGGGTGCCTGGTCCAGCTAGGGTTAACCCTTTTTTTAATAAACATAGCAGTTTCAGAGAAACTGCTATGTTTATATTAGGGTTAATCCAGCCTCTAAAGCCTCTAGTGGCTGTCTCATTGACAGCCGCTAGAGGCGTTTGCGTGCTTCTCACTGTGAAAATCACAGTGAGAAGACGCAAGCATCCATAGGAAAGCATTATAAATGCTTTCCTATGAGACTGGCTGCGCGCGCAGCTCCTGCCGCGCATGCGCATTCAGCCGAAGAGCAGGAGAGGAGGAGGAGAGCTCCCCGCCCGGCGCTGGAGAAAGAAGTAAGTTTAACCCCTTCCTCTCCCCAGAGCCCGGCGGGAGGGGGTCCCTGAGGGTGGGGGCACCCTCAGGGCACTATAGTGCCAGGAAAACGAGTATGTTTTCCTGGCACTGTAGTGGTCCTTTAAGGACACATGACATATGTGACATGTCATTATTCTCTTTTATTCCAGAAGTTTGGTCCTTAAGGGGTTAAATGTGTTAAACTCCCATTACTGCTACCTAAGGGATTCGGTATGTCTGCCAAAGACTGCACTCTCAGCTTTTTACTGAGAGACCATATAAATCTCTTTTGTAATTAGTCCTGAATATGTTAATATTCCTGCTTACTCTAAACCAAGAAAACCTCTAAAAATACACCAGCTTGGCTCAGTGAGAGTAAACTAAAGTGCCTTTCACAACCTTTCTTGTCAGTAGTTCATTTTTCATGTTGGGTACAGAGCCTCTGCAAAAAACTATATAACGATTACCTTTAGAAAGCTATAAGTGTATTAAAATCGTTTTAATCAGTAGAAATGTAGTTTTTGCTATACATTGGATATCCCCACACAGATAACTGCACACGGTTTTGAAAAATACATCTGTGTATACATATTTAACTGAATAGAAGCATGTACGTGCACGTTTCCAAGGCTAGGGAATATATTATAAAGACATACAAAAAGTAGCTTATATTCAAATGTCATTGACTCGTCCAAGTCAACATTTTTACAACCAAACCCTTGACAGAATGTAAGCTCGTTTAAGGAAGTCCTTCAACACCCTATGTTCCTGTGTCCATCTTGTCTTTTAGTCAACCTATTTTACAGCACTGTGGAATTTATTGGCGCTTTATAAATGATAATAAATGGAAACAAAAAAAAACATAGATCATGGGGTAAAATTTACACTGCATCCATTGCTAACATAATGTATACTTGCTGAACCAATGATATTAAAGGAACACTCCAAGCACCGTAACTACTACATCCTGCTGCCAAGCGTTCCCTGGCACCCTTCTATTGTAAGTATTCTAACAGTTTAACCCCTTAAGGACACATGACGTGTGACATGTCATGATTCCCTTTTATTTCAGAAGTTTGGTCCTTAAGGGGTTAAGGTACACAATACTCAGGACTTTATATTCCATCCATATAAGAAGAATATATAACGTCAACTATTTGTGTATACACCGTAAACATTTTTACACAAATTTCTATTAGAGAAAAGAAGTTGCCTCCCTTTCATCTGATATATTAGAACCACAAATGTCAACAAGCGCCCTTAACAGCATTCCTTTTTTATGTATTTAAGTTGCATCGGTAATACATGATGATACTGCATGACCCTATAGTATGTTAAATATCTGATGTGTGCTGAACAAAATGTTGTCTTCTTTTTACAAGGGAAAGTTTAATAGTCATGTAGGAAATTGTTTATTACTGTGCAATATTGTGATATGTTTCTTTTTCTTTTTTTTTTTACAGACCAAATGACCCAAACGCCTTGCAACTAATAAGTAGCCGAAATTTAAAGTTGCACTTTAACTTACACGGAGGCCTTCATCACCACATCAATTTAATGTTTGATTACTTCCATCTCTCGGTCATATCCGTTATAGTTCATGGTTCCCTAGTTGCGCTACATCAACCACTAATCAGGTGACATAATTGGCATGGTGTTTGTTTATCCAACAGGATAAACGTAATGTAAGCAATAATCTAGCTTTTTTTTTGGGTAAGGGGGCAGAATGGACGTGAAATTTTGATCTGGGAAACAGAGGACTTTATACTTGTGTTCTCAGGTACAGATTATTTTTGTAACTGCCAACAGAGAAGCTGGAAGGGTCAAAAGCAGTACAAGCTGGTGCGAGTGGAGAAGCACTAGCTCTGTGAGATTTGATCTCTAAAAGGTATTCTTTTGGGAGTTTCCTTCCTGACCATGTCGTATCCAGGGCTGGATTAACATAGGGGCTGATGGAGCTGCAGCTCCAGGCCCAGGCCCATGGAATAGGCCCATTGATTTTTTTTTTTTTTTTTTTTAAGAAAAACTACTCTTAGGGATTCCACCTGGCTTTTATTTTATTGGCACAGCCAGTATTTGAGGCTGCCTGACTGGTGCCAATATTACTGTGATACTGGCAATACAAATGCTGGTATTTTTGTCAGTATAAACAAGAGATTACTATGCAATACCAGCACTGGCCAGTAGGGGTCACTGTCTGTGGAGACAGGCAGGGATAGGAAGTTCCAGCATATCCCTCCCTGCCTATCTACACTCACTGATCTGCAGGGGTGCAGCTACAGAGAGTCCAGACAGCAACTCCCACCCGGCAGAGACAGCCTTCAGCACAGTCTGTGTCCCTGAGGTCTGTGTCCCCTATTTTCCCAGTGTCCCCATGCGTCCCAGCCAGAGTCCCCTAGTCTCCCAGTATCACTGGTGTCTCCGTGTCCCCAGGTCACCCCGTCTTCCTAGTGTCCTAGTGACATAGGGACCCTGGGATACATGGGGACACAGGGAGACATGGGGCATTGAGACACTGTGATACATAGGATCACTAGGGGACACTGGGAGACATGGGGCACTGAGACCTGGAGTAATCGACACATGGGGGCTCTGGGAGACATGGGGCCACTGGGAGGAATCCATCTATACAGCCGAATAAAACTAAGTAGTTTTTTGGTGATTTTACAGCATTTTCTCTTATGTCACGCCTTGTTATTTACATCATGTGATGTCACCCATACATATTTAATTATGCAAATTAGCAAGGCCGGTATGTTCTTCCAAGAAAGGTGGCAACCCTAACTACTTTTCACATACTCTTACTTAAGTATGGAAACTTAAGAGGGATGTATGGGAACAAAACTTGTGTGGACTGGCTGACATTGAATATAGTTAAAGGGACACTATATTCACCAGAACAACTACAGCTTATTGAATTTGTTCTGGTGAGTAGAGTCATTACGGTCAGGCTTTTTGCTGTAAACACTGTCTTTTCAGAGAAATGCAGTGTTTACATTACAGCCTAGTGATAACTTCACTGGCCACTCCTTAGATGGCTGTTGGGGATCCTTCCTGGGTCGTGGCTGCCTAAAATGCATCCAAACATTCAGTGTCTCCTCCCTCTGCATGCAGACACTGATCTTTCCTCATAGAGATTCATTGTTTCAATTCATCTCTATGAGGAGATGCTGATTGGCCAGGGCTGTGTTTGAGTCATGCTGGCTCTGCCCCTGATCTGCCTCCTTGTGAGTCTCAGCCAATCCTAGGGGGAAGCACTGTGATTGGATCAGGCCACCACTTCTAATGATGTCAGCAGACTGCTTGTTTTTCTGAGTCTAACAGCACGCAAAGTTACAGCTTCAGGCTTGTATACAGTAAGATTTTGCTATATTTATGGAGGCATGAGGGGCCCAGGGGGGCTAGATGGTGGTGATAACACTATAGGGTCATGAATTCATGTTTGTGTTCCTGACCCTATAGTGATCCTTTAAGGTAATGCTGACTTTGGTCTCTCTAACACTGTGGCATGTTCCCTTTCTTCTACACTCACTACATACAGCTTTTCTCTGTCCCAGACTATATACCAGGAGCTTCTGCCTGCTAGTAAGAAGGTAAGGAGACAAGTGGACCAGCGAGTGCTAGGGGACAGTCCTTAGAAAGCGTTGAGCGAGCGCATCATTAGATGCATTTATGCCAAGCTCAGGGTGCTGTCTGCATAGTATGCCCTTAGTTGGGCAGCTGCATGATTGGCCAGGCTGGCCTTCTAATTCTTTGGGCAGACATATCCTCTTTTTGGGCATGTTCACCCCTTTTGGCAGGTTACGTGATTTGTCAGTGGGCACACCCTTTTACCGTGCCCATTGACTTCCTGCTTGACTAGACACTGCTGTTAGGGGTTATGGATTTACTTGAAAGATGAAAACATAAATTAGTGAGAGATTAGCCTAGGGTATGTGTTTTCTTGTAGCTGCTGTTTTCTTTCTCTCCAGCACCATCTCCATCAGATACATGACGCTTGGGAGTGTTTTACTATTTTTGGTCGATATGATTCTGTAATTAGGCCCGTCATAATTGTCAGCACCAGGCCCACTGGGCTCTTAATCTGGCCCTGGTCGTATCAATGCTTTGGGCTCAGAAATCCTTCAGACTGTGAATCACACCTGAAAGGCCTGGCTCTATGCCACCAGGAGTGTTTATTAGGTCAGATATGCTGTGTTGGGTTTCCAGTTACTACCTAGCTATATGGCACCACCAAATACTCAAGTGCCTAATAACAGCAACAATTGTAATCAGTCAAGTTCCTTTATATGCCTTTGTTTATAATGCAATGTTTCTTGCATTATCTACATTGTATGTAAGTTGCATTTGCAAGCAATTGAACTGCATATAAGGTGTGTTAGAAATCTACTAATGCATTTTAGCTATACAGCTGAGTGATGTAACTGATTTTTAGTTTTACTGTGGTGTAGTAAACAATATCATTTTTCCCAAACCCAATTTTTTCTAAAATAATAACTCCACTTGAACAACAATCTCTGGTTGTATAAATTGACTCAATGTTTTTGGTTTCTTATTTAAATTTTAGACTCTAATCACGCCTGTTTTCTCATTTCAGAACAGAAAGCTCAGGCATTGTATTTATTTATTTTTTTACTGAAGTTGTTTTTTTGTATTTTTGGTATAACCTCTTAAAGGACTTTGTCATACTGTGATAAAAATGAGATGCACAAGTGTTGGCTAT
Organism: Pelobates cultripes; assembly: GCA_933207985.1. Classification (NCBI taxonomy): domain Eukaryota; kingdom Metazoa; phylum Chordata; class Amphibia; order Anura; family Pelobatidae; genus Pelobates; species Pelobates cultripes. The sequence goes on along the minus strand of OW240913.1, from coordinate 152,643,023 downwards.
CACACAACTTTTATATTGCCTTATATTTTAGTAACCTAGCCAATAGGTGTATATGATATGATCTTTACACCCTCTTTAGTGATTTCCTCAATAAGGGGAGTGATCCATGACTTTACTAAACCTTGTACAGACCTGGCATTATTAAGGGAGAGGACTGTTTGCCTTATTCCAGGAGCAATTACTGAAATCAACAGCCTCCTGTGTATCCTACCAAACACTGATGGAGAATACAACACAGAAAGTTTATGAAACAGCCAGATTTTAGTTGGTAGCAGTTCTCTCCAACAGCTCTTATTTGTGACAAAGCCATCCTTGCTTGCCACGTGCAACCGCTCATATGATCCAGTAATTGCAGTCATTGGCAAATGTTCAGTGTCTTAAAATGTACAAATATGATTTGCTTTCTAATTTTTTTAACCATTTAAAAATAACATATCCTTCTGTTATTCCAACTAGTTTTCATCGAGCAATGAAAAATACTTGGCTGAATAGAAATGCTCCAACCCAGTACAAGGATTCTACTATACCAACTTTGGAAAGTGTAGTGTTTGGCGGCAACTACACCAAGCAGCTGTCAGCAGATGTAAGTATATTTGTCACACTGCATTTTCTAAAAATGACATGTAAACTAAATTCTATAGACTTGCTGTGTTACGAGGCATCTAAACTATATAGTCCTGAGTTGTTAAAATACTGAAAACTGTATGGTCCGGCCGTGTAGGGCTACTAAACTGGTTCATGGATTACATAATAAAATTTACCAGGAAAGCTTAAAAAATATTAACATGTATAGCTTGGAGGAAAGACGAGACAGGGGGAAATGGATGAAACCTTTAAATACATAAAGGGCATCAACACAGTAAAGGAGGAGACCATATTTAAAAGAAGAAAAACTACCACAACAAGAGGACATTAAATTAGAGGGGCAAAGGTTTCAAAATAATATCAGGAAGTATTACTTTACAGAGAAGGTAGAGGATGCATGAAATAGCCTTCCAGCTGAAGTGGTAGAGGTTAACACAGTAAAGGAGTTTAAGCACGATTGGGATAGGCATAAGGCCAGGGACTTAGGTATTTAGAAAATTGGGCAGATTAGATGTGCCGAATGGTTCTGATTTCCCGTCACATTCTATGTTTCTGTGTAACTGTACAAGTCTGCTATAGTACCCCTGGTTTCTTAACATACATTACTAGCCTGGCCTATAGCTACTCGCCAGTGCAAGCCTGGACGGTCCACTTTTCTGTGTTCCTTCACTATCATGAACAGCATGCTCACACTCTCTGGGTTCTCAGTGAAAGCATAGATGTTAGCACAGACAGCTATTCAGTGCAATTCCATCTCACTACGCAACTTAGAATGTAGCGTGAAGTTATGTTACCTAAGTAGCCTAGTGGAGAACTATTCCACTGACCCTTCTTTCTGATGTAAAATAAAAAAACACTAATATCCTCCCGCCCTGTCCACCGACATTAGGCATCAGTGGCTTCATTCCACAACGCCCCCTGCTAGCAAAGCCTATACTGAATTATAAAACACAGTATAGAGAGCGCAAAAAAATATAAAATAAATACTAAAAAGTAAAACAGTGAACTTTCTAAAACAATGTTCCAAATTCGATTGTTCACAAGAAAAATAGAAAAAAGCTGCTAATTACATAAAAAACCTTCCCAAAGTTTTTAAATATCCCATAGGACAAAGAAATAAAAATTAATACGAAATCAGCGCTTAGTGGGTAAGTCCCTATTGGTTAAAAAAGGGTCCAGCACAACCAAAATAGTCATTCAATGCAGAGTTTCAATTCCAATGTTCTATAGGGGGTATTTCCAAATTTCACAGGGATTGATTTCTGTAACAGTGGCACATATAGCAAATCTGTATCCTTTTGTGTGTCCAGACCTTTAAAAAAAGGGAAACTGACATAGCGTAAAAACGTTACAGTTTTATTCCCATATGTTAAAACACCCCCCTAAGAGAAACTCTTACAATGTACTATTGTGAATCTTATCTCTAAGGTTCACAGTTACAGCAAATTGAAACAAAGTATCAGTGGAAGGTTGAGATGTTACCGCTCCGTAAATAGATAGTTCGAACTGATCCTGTGCACTTGGACCCGTCCTTCACAAGAACGCCGACTTCCAGATACTGCTTTGCTGTGGTATATTCAAAAGTCCCGCCAAAAAACACATCTACGCGTTTCGCTCATTGAACTGAGCTTTTTCAAGATGAAGTGTATGGAGGGACAATGGATATTTATAATCCTCTTTCAATTAAAAAATCTTTCAATTACAAATCCGTTAGTTTATCATTAAACCACATGATCCAATTAAACAATTTCGTTTTCAAAATAAATTCATGCTTGAAAACACATTAAAATACAATGACTGCTTCTTTTACTTTCTAATAATCTTAATTTGTACCAATATATTGTTTAAATTTCCTATGATAGAACAGTTCTTATCAATTAATCCCAATGAAACGAAATAAAATTATTATAATTCATTTTGAGCAATATAGAAAAATCCATTCTTAAAAATTGAAAGATTATTTTGTACATTGAATGTATATAATTTATAACAAATTGTCTCTTATCTAATACATAAAGCATAAGTTGGTGCAGCTATTATATAATAATGAAAAAAATGATTAATAATAATGATAAGATAAAAATTCTAATAAGATAAAAATTACATAGACCTACTTTATAGAATTAATGTTGTAAATGTGTTCACTTAATCTTATTTTTAACATTCTTAACTTTTACAATATGTGGGACAAACCAAAAGAATGTTAAAAATAAGATTAAGTGAACACATTTACAACATTAATAGGAAGTTTGAAAAACATTCACTTTCGGAACATTTTAAAAATTATCATAAAAGTGACCCAGGATCTCTATCATATTGCGGGATTCAAAATGTTAAAATTCCCTGGAGGGGGGGGGATCTTATAAAAGATTTGCTATATAAGGAAATGTATTGGATCTATACGCTAAAAACTTTAGCACCTTATGGACTAAATGCAGAACTGGAAATGTCACAGATTCTATAAAGTAGGTCTATGTAATTTTTATCTTATTAGAATTTTTATCTTATCATTATTATTAATCATTTTTTTCATTATTATATAATAGCTGCACCAACTTATGCTTTATGTATTAGATAAGAGACAATTTGTTATAAATTATATACATTCAATGTACAAAATAATCTTTCAATTTTTAAGAATGGATTTTTCTATATTGCTCAAAATGAATTATAATAATTTTATTTCGTTTCATTGGGATTAATTGATAAGAACTGTTCTATCATAGGAAATTTAAACAATATATTGGTACAAATTAAGATTATTAGAAAGTAAAAGAAGCAGTCATTGTATTTTAATGTGTTTTCAAGCATGAATTTATTTTGAAAACGAAATTGTTTAATTGGATCATGTGGTTTAATGATAAACTAACGGATTTGTAATTGAAAGATTTTTAATTGAAAGAGGATTATAAATATCCATTGTCCCTCCATACACTTCATCTTGAAAAAGCTCAGTTTAATGAGTGAAACGCGTAGATGTGTTTTTTGGCGGGACTTTTGAATATACCACAGCAAAGCAGTATCTGGAAGTCGGCGTTCTTGTGAAGGACGGGTCCAAGTGCACAGGATCAGTTCGAACTATCTATTTACGGAGCGGTAACATCTCATCCTTCCACTGATACTTTGTTTCAATTTGCTGTAACTGTGAACCTTAGAGATAAGATTCACAATAGTACATTGTAAGAGTTTCTCTTAGGGGGGTGTTTTAACATATGGGAATAAAACTGTAACGTTTTTACGCTATGTCAGTTTCCTTTTTTTAAAGGTCTGGACACACAAAAGGATACAGATTTGCTATATGTGCCACTGTTACAGAAATCAATCCGTGTGAAATTTGGAAATACCCCCTATAGAACATTGGAATTGAAACTCTGCATTGAATGACTATTTTGGTTGTGCTGGACCCTTTTTTAACCAATAGGGACTTACCCACTAAGCGCTGATTTCGTATTAATTTCTATACTGAATTATATTGCATATGTCCTAACATTTTATTTTTTTTATGTTTTCTTTCTAGGGAAACAGCTTTGTAGTCCAAGAAAGTTTATTACAGCATGCTTACAATTTCCATTATACACTCTGTGCCTGTTTGCTGCTGTCATTTAAGGGATTATACAGCTACTTCATGACATTAACAAAAGAACTGCCTTCCTCTCTGAAATTGGAGCTGGGTATGTATATTATAACTTAATTCTTAGAGGACCTCTACTGCCACCTTGTGGCACATTTAGTGAAAAAATCTCTGTCCTTAAATAGGCATTTTTTCTTCCTCTATATATAGCAATACAGTGCCTAAATCATCCACATGTTTTCATAGCAAAATACTATATATGTATTTTGTATTTTAATTTAAATACAGTTTGTATGTGGTATAATTTATTAACATTTATTGATAACCCTACATGGTACTTTATGAACATTGTATATTACAACTTTTGTTTCATTTTACTTCTACATTTTTAGAGCGTGTGTGTGTTACATATTTGTTCATACCTTTTTAAACTTTAAGAACATGAGTTGATGAAACCAAAAAGTATGGAGTACTGGAGGATTAACAGATTACGGAGTATTGTTGCGGATTCTATAGCTTTTAGTACTGTGCATTCCTGCACATGTGTTGTCATCCAGTTAAATATCTCACCTTAAAATGTAAGGTAGCTTAAACACATCAGGAAGCACCTCACCTTGCTCTTATTCCAGTATTCGAGGTAGTACTGGTAAGCTGAATTTCCACAAACTGTCATGAAAACATGGGTCTACAAATTAACTTGATAAAAATGGATAAACATGTAAATGGTTAACTGAATAGGAAAGTAAAAAAAAGTATCACTATAAATGAGAGGGCTGCGTCACAACAAGTTCGAGCGACGAGTCCTTATATAAAACCTAAAAGGTATAGGTGTGTGAGCGCTAAAATAATAAGCATTAAATACTCAGAATAAACTCCAGCATTGATAAAATAATAGTGAGATATTCTAAATGTGATAATGTGTAATTGTACATATAGGGATTCCCTAGTGCTATGAAACTCAGGTCTTGGACACAAACAGGAGCCCGATCAACTAAATTGTTAATTAGCGATACAAAACAGTGACTTTTATTTTGAATGTTAAAGTGTATGTCTCTCAAAGTATAAACTTACAAGAGACATAAAACAATAACATGCCATATATTAGAGCATAAATAAATATGGCAAATCTATAGCTACTACATAAAATACATATAAAACAAAAATAGCAAGACTCAAAAAATCCCTATAGCTGGTAAAAATTACCTCCAGTGAGGCACCTCTTCACTGGATCGATCCTGAGTCAAAGTTAAAACAAAAGAGTTGTCCGTGACCATAAGCGATATAGGGAATAAATAAAAGAGCAATACCAGGGGGACAGGGCGCTCTGAAACCCACCAAGCAAATATGGGAAGGCTAAGGGTGCTGCACAAGAACCCCCAAGTCGAAAATACTCTGGCTAGCAGAGCACACCAATCTACCTGCCAAATGGTATGTTTATCATCTCACTTCGGCCGGTAACTCAGACAACAGGGAACCGTAGTCGAGTCCAGAAGATGGTGCTGGAGGATGAGTCGAACCACATCTAAAATTGCCTAGTTTGTAATGTGTCAATTGATTTGAAGGTCCTGTAGGGGTAAATTTAGAGGGGGCTAGTATGTTTTTCAAATTTTTTTATTTTTTTTGGAAGGTGACTCTGGGTACCATAGGAATACTGAAATTTAACCATGGGTCTAACTGCAAGAATGGCCAATGCTTATATAGAATAATATGGTTGTATGCATTATTGAAGACTGTGGTAAAAATAGGACCTTTGTTCATAGAAACATGTTAAATTTATTCTGGTTCTTTTTCAATCTCAGAGGCTGCTTTTCCAATAAGGATGTAATAGCCTCATGTAGATCCGATGATAAGGGACGTATAGAAGGTTTGGGTGAAGGATGATCCTTGATGGATAGATCAAAGAGGGAACGTCTATTGATGTTTCTAGCTCTATTGTAAGCACAGAGAATCATATTCGGGTCATAATCCTTGTCCAAAAAGCGTTAACACAAATCAAGTGATTCTTTCTCGAAGTCTTCCAGTAAAGTACAGTTGTGACGTAATCTCACAAATTGGCCAAAAGGTATATTATTTATCCACGTTGGATGGTGTCCACTCGTGGAATGTAGGAATCCATTGACATCAACTGGCTTTTTGAAGGTTTTGGTTAACCCATACCTGGGTTTTCCACATGTTATTAAATCAAGAAATTCGATCTTTAGTTTATTCTTTTTACTTGTAAAGGAAAGCCCCCAATTGTTAGTGTTGAGGTAGTTTACAAAGTTCTCTATATCATCATGATCACCTTTCCAGATGACGAGTATGTCGTCAATAAAGCGTTTAGGTCTCTTGTAGGTTTATACTTTAAAAGACATATACTTTTACATTCAAAATAGGTCACTTTTTTGTATCGCTACTTAACAATTTAGTTGATCGGGCTCCTGTCTGTGTCCAAGACCTGAGTTTTATAGCACTAGGGAATCCTTATATGTACAACTTCACATTATTACATTTAGAATATTTCTGAAACATTGTATCTTTTGATAAATTTTTATGTTGTCTCTCACTATTATTTTATCACTGCTGGAGTTTATTCTGAGTATTTTATGCTAATTATTGGAGCGCTCACACACCTATACCTTCTACAAATTAACTTGGTCATAGACTAAGATTCCAATGCAAGTATGCTGTTCAAGATTCCGTCTCCCTGTTAAAATTGTCAGTTGACTTTCCATACAACACAATTTAGACACAAATGCAAAGGATAACTGGTTGTTTAAAGGAACACTATAGCGTTAGAATTACAAATGTTTTCTTAACGCTATTGAGCCCTCGTCACCTAAACGGTGACTAGGGCCTTGTTCCGCGGTGAATAAATGGTTAATTAACCATCTATTTGCTTACCTTAATCAAGCGCCAGGCTCCCTCGGCACTGGTGACCTCTCCTCCTCCCCAACGTCAGCTTACTCAGTGCTTTCCTATTGGGGATCTTTTTTGACACTGGAGGTCTGTGAGGACGTCCAGCCTCAAATAAGTGAGATTTACTCAGTGTAAATTGCGGAAGCGCATCTAGTGGCTGTCAGTGAGACTGCTACTAGAGGCTGGATTAACCCTATTGTAAACATAGCAGTTTCTCTTAAACTGCTATGTTTTCAGCTGCAGGGTTAAGACTAGGGGGACCCGGCACCCAAATCACTTAAATGAGCTGAAGCGGTCTGGGTGCCTATAGTGGTTCTTTAATGGGACCTGCATCACTTTGAAACAACAGTCTCACTAGAAAGCTTTAGCTTTGAATGAGAAAGTTGTCTCACTCTGCAGGCTGAAAAAACTGTAAGTAAAGTAAATACAAATTGTGTTTGTGTTTTTTTTATTTTATTTTTTTATTTACATGCTTCTTCTTTCTTATGCTTTCCATGTCCACTGTGGAGGGGGAGGGAGGAGGTACTGATTTAACCAGTCCGTGTCCTATCCCTCGGAATGATGGAAAGTGCACTAGGCATGCCTAACGGATTTAAACATGTGCAGTCAGATCTCTTTACCATGCAACATGCAGAGTCTGATCAGTGTGATCATACAGTAGAGACTCCAGTGTCAAGTTTCTCTCTCCTGCTGCTGCACAATGATGCCCTGTTTCTGTTAGTGGGCTGGTCTGAAACTTAGATGAAGCTTTGAGGCATGCCCAATACTGCAATCTGACCAAGTCTGCAGTAAGTTTAAGAATGCTTATTACACACTTTTACTTGCTTGTTTTAAACAAAATGATGTCAAGTGATGCATGTTCCTTTTTATTTATTTTAATAAAACAATTCACAAACCTTATTGAATCAAGGTGTGCTAATTGCTGAAATTTGAATTTGTGTTCACTTACACTTTTTTCGTGTTGGAAGCCATTACAATTACATGATTCATAAAACCCTGCTGGTCAAGGATTTATGGGATATGCACAGTGTGCTCACGACAGGATTGGCCTAGAAATCTCAACTGCCTTTGCAAAAGCTGAAGGCATTTCAGAGATATGTATCTACATTTTGTTCTTTTTTGAATTTTTAGTTAAAGATTTAGATCTAGTTTTGTCTCTTGTGTTTTTTTTGTTTGTTTGGTTTTTTTTTTTAATTAAGAAAAAATATACGCATAGCAGTTTAAGTTTTTCTAGCAAAATATATGCAGCCAAATATTTGAGGTTTCAGTTGCTATTGATTTGTGATTCTTGTGAAGAAATTAAGGTATGGACAAATATGTAATCCAATATATGCTACACTTGCTAGGCTAGGAACAAAGAATACATCTTGTTTTGGGTGGGGACCATTTACTAAATACTAACAACTCTCTACTACAGATATACTAATTAGCAGTTCTTCACAAAGAATAATTTGTAGTTTTTCAAAAATAAGTGCAATGGGCACTCAACCTTCCAATTCTCTTTGGGTGCTTCTGTCTTCCGTGCTACATACATGTTACTTATGTGATAATTAAAAAAGAAAAACCTTTTGAGATGGTTTACAATAAACCTTGTATCTACTGGGCTGTCTTCTACTTTCTTTAGTTATTGGTATCTTTTTTTCCTTCTTTGTTTTCCCTTACGCTTTATGATATGATGTACATTTGTCATTTTTGCCATCTCACTCACAACATTTATTTAAAAAAAAAAAAAGAAACACAGCATGCGTTTTATGCTTAGATGTGCATTGGTGTTCTAAAACCATCATATATTGTTATATGCAACGTGAAATCTTGACTAATCCTCTCTAACAGACTGAAGTGCAACTAAAAATAGCTGTATTTCAATGTACATCATAGAAAAAACCTACTAAGCCTGCTAGCTCTCTGTGCTTTACTTGACTGATCTTTCTCACTAGCTTCCAGTCTTCTATAATAGCCCTTTCACTAACCTTAAGCTAAGTCATAAAGCACAGAAATAAAAGGTGTGTAACTAGTACATATGTGTGCCATCCTTACAATCAGCCAAGCCCCGCATGCAGGTCCTTTATGAACGCCTCCTCAGAAGAAAATATCCATGGGCCCCAAGAGACGACACTCAGGGTATGTTTCTATGCATAGTAATTTTCGATAGATTTAGCATTATAACATGCTGTTATGATTTAACTCCTTAAGGACCAATGATATTTGATGCTCTCATCCCAATCTGGTCCTAAAAAGACCCCATGTAAAGATGGGATACCATGGTTACGTGACATTTGTAGATCTAAACAGATCAGCTTCCTTGTAACGGAGTGGGACATTTTTTTTTTCTTCATGTAGGTCCTCTGAAAACTAGCTTGTTATGATGAAATTATTTTATCACTGGTCCCTAAGAGGTTAAACAAATTTACTGCTTTTATTGTGGTGTTATACATTTTAATACTGGGCATAGTTGGCCTGCTAGATTATGTTTGTATTAGCAAGATAAAAAAATAAAATAAGTGCAGCGCTAACAGTGGCTTTGATTTAATAAGCTTTCCAAAATATTAAATACTGTTAGGAATCCTTTCCAAGTGATTTATAAAAACTCCAAAAGATTTTAATGGTCAAGGGTCAAGGCCTTTGTAAGACAAATGTATCTGGGAAGCCATTTCTTTAGAACCCCCACCTCTGCCATATTGCAAGATATACACCCTACATGTTTCTCACAATTTTTACAAAAATATGTACACAAAAAAAACCAATTTAACAAAAAAGAAACTCCTTTTTAAAATGTCTACGTTTATTGTAAAATCCCAGACTATGCAGCAACTGTGAACTCTCGCCAAAGCGAGGAGTGACTGGTGCTTACCTTATTTTCTATAGTAATACAAAGTTCTACATGCACTATTGTATCTGTGCATCATGTACAGTAGTATTGTGTTTAACTAAAAAGGTAAACATTGGGGGGGATGAACAGAAAGATTGGCCTTATTGAGCAAAACTAATTATTTATGAGGGGGGGCATAGAATATTAAGGAGGGGGTAACACATAGCCTAACTACCTAACTTATCTTATCTAAAATAAATTACATCCACCATGTGGATGCCTGGATTGCCTTTCCAAGGGTCTAAAAAGTGTATACCCATATAAATCCACCCTAAAAATTTTGGAAATATTGTTACAGATCACCATCTCACCAAGAAAAATGTTGCATCATCACTGAGATCTTAATCCAGGTGTCCACTTCAAGCTTTTAAATTTCCTATGATTGTTAAAGGAACACTATAGGGTCAGGAACACAAACATGTATTCCTGACCCTATAGTGTTAAAACCACCATCTAGCCCCCTTGGGTCCCTCATGCCTCCATAAACCTAGCAAAATCTTACTTGTATTCAAGCCTGAAGCTGTAGTTCTGCATGCGGTTTGCCTCGGAAAAACAAGCTGTCTGCTGACATCATCAGAAGTGGTGGCCTGATCCAATCACAGTGCTTCTCCATAGGATTGGCTGAGACTGACAAGGAGGCAGATCAGGGGCAGAGCCAACGCAATTCAAACACAGCCCTGGCCAATCAGCATCTCCTCAAAGAGATGAACTAAATCAGTGAATCTCTATGAGGAAAGTTCAGTGTCTGCATGCAGAGGGAGGAGACACTGATTGTTTGGATGCATTTTAGGCAGCCATGACCCAGGAAGGATCTCTTAACAGCTATCTGAGGAGTGGCCAGTGAAGTGATCACTAGGCTGTAATGTAAACACTGCATCTTCACTGAAGAGACCGTGTTTACAGCAAAAAGCCTGAAGGTAATGATTCTACTCACCAGAACAAATTCAATAACTGTATTTGTTCTGGTGACTATAGTGTCCCTTTAACAGAACCAAACTACCAATTTTCAAATCTCACATCAGCGGGACTTTAACAATCTATGTGAAATGGGTGACGCTAAATGCATACAAGGATTACAGATTTTAGTGATCCTGTTAAAATGTAAAAATTTTGAATGATTCCAGTATGAAACTTAATTAAAGGGACACTATTGCCACCAGAACAACTACAACTTAATGTAGTTTTTCTGGTGAGTACTCCAAAAAGCCTACAGGGACGGACTATAAACACTGTCTTTTCAGACAGGGACACCTCCAGTGGTCACTCCTCAGATGGCCATTAGATGTTCTTCCTGGGGCAGTGCTGCAAAGTGTGCATCACTGACATTCAGGGTCTCCACCCTCTGCATGGAGACACTGAACTTTCCTCATAGAGATGCATTGATTCCAAAATCTGATTGCAAAATAAATTCATAGGAACTATTTTTATTTTTATTTTTTATTTTTATATATAAAAGAAGAAAAGTGTAGTGTCAAATATTCATTGTACTTCTATTTCAATTATCACTTTTATGGAAATTGCACAAATGAAAATTACCTATAGCTCATGTGATTCTTTGTGTTCTTTTTAAGGAACACTCCACATACGTACACGCGCCCTAAATGTCCTGATTTCAGAGAGACAATCCCGAATTTTGCGTCTTGATCTGCCATTCTGACTTTGTCCCTATTAAGTGTTGCTAATGATGTGCTTCCACTACACTCATGGCTCTAGGACTAGGCAGAGCGCAAGAGAGCACTGAAACAGGGCTTCATGCAAGTCCAGCTTTCAGTGGGCTGGCCTGCTTTATTGGCAGGCAGCCTAACATGCATTAACGACAGGCTTATATGCAGGGAATTGGCCCCCTTTCTGTGCAGGTCTGCCCCTTTGGGCAGAGCCAATGACACAGTTGCATCACTGGCTCACTCCTTTTAGAGATTTTTTTGTTTTTAGATGTAAATGCAAAGGAAAAAAAAATATGCCTAAATATATTCGATATCAGAAAAGGAAAAAAAACAACTAAATATGTTCGATATCAGAAATGCGGAAAGTTTATAAAGATAATTGACAAGGAGTCAAGATGGAGGTTTCCAGTTCTAGGCTAGATGTGTGGATTTCTACATTTAACTTTATTATTCAGACCTCACAAAAACATGTTTGCACAAAGGTTAAATAAACAGGATATTGAAAATCTTGAGAAGCAATCGTCACACTTTAAGGGTTAACGTGTCTAAAGTGTGATTGCAAGGGTTTCCAGGTTAAGCTTTATCAAATTTTGTTATTTTTAAAAACTGCAAAACCTAAAAGCTATCCACACAAATAATATAAAATTAATCATTTAAGCAATAAAGCAAGTTACAAAACATTTGATTTAAATGTCACTTTATACTGGATTTGACATATTTTTAAACAATTTATAGATAAATTAAGAAAATTAAATACTGGCCCTCAGTGTTCCTTCTACCTGATGCATTGTGATCATGCAGTTTGGCCGTCCATTTTTAATTCATTTTAAATATCGTATTGATACAAATAATGTTCAGAATTCTGTGTTAATTTTCATTGCATTGCAGTTCGTTTAACAAGGTGTGTAGAGAAATAATTGTTCCTCAGCATCAAGTTGCATTAAGAAAATGCATGATGTTTTCTGTCACTGTACTAATATGTCACTTTCTTCAACAGAAAAAATTGATGTAGACTCTCGTCTCTTAGAAATGTGCGAAGATGTCAAGGTACCCATATGTTTACTGTTTTTGTTTTCCAACTACAGATAACTAAATTGTTGCCTGTCCTGTTTAATGGTTTGCTGCTCCCCACTGGAACTGCAGAAAGAAGCATATTTGTAAACTGCGCTCTATGCTGTAGCAAATGTTTCATCCAAGGATTTTTACATTGCAGCTTTGTAGTAAAAGATTCATCCTCCTCAAGTGGATATATATATATTTTGGATGAAAAAAAAAAACTTAATCTGCTAAAAACTGAACAGGCAGCTAAATTGATTTGGTCAGTTGTAATAGTTAATTCAAATGCAAGTACAGCAGTTTTATTGAACTTTGCAACTGGAGTTTGCTTTATTTGTGTTGACACAAAGTTGTTTCAATAGTTTATATAAACTTACAAAAAAAATATAGGGGCGGGATAGTAGGTAGGACACACACCCTGCTTATTTTCCAGGGTTTCAAAGTCCATACTTTACAAACCATTTTTGCTTCAGGAATACAGTTTCAATGAAAGGTGGTGTTGTGTTTTGTGTGGTTTATTTATGTATTTATAATCCTCTGTTATGCAAAACTCCCCTAAGTCTGCATGCTTGTTCCAATTGGATTGCACTATTCTCGTATGCAGGTAAAATTGGAGATTGGCAGGCCAAAAGAATTAGGGCTTTGTAAGAGCAAAATACAGGAGACAGGCTAGATAATTCGTGCTAGGGTCACAATTCCTAGGATACTTTCACAAAGGACTGTACTAATAAGATTTACAGGTTTGGGGGTTTGTTTGTTTTTTTGTTGCTAAAGTGAAACTTTATGGTAAATTCAAAGGGAACTTTAGGCCAAAGTAGTCAAACTTGAAACATAGATGCTTTAGAATTCACTCCGTGTTAAATAGCCCCATTAGTTGCAGTCAAATCCTACATTTTGTCTTTCCTGTGAGACCATCTTAAATTATTACTAACACATCTAACAATATTTATGGAATTCTGGGTGCTAATATGTCTTATTTTTGGAAGCTTCAGTTGGTTACAGTTTTGGAGCATTTCAACTTCATTTAGGCCGTTCCTGTTAGTAAGTATAGTGAATGTTAGACTTATGAGCTCAGTATAAAGGTGCATTTGCTGCTATAAATTCCATGTTTTTGTGCAAACCTTGCTTTGACTCTAAGAGGTCACCTGTATCTTCTGCCCACAGTTGATTTAATAAAATAAGAATTGTTCTGTTGATTTACTGACAGAAGCTCATTTAGTTATTCTGGCATGTGCTGTACAATTTGGTTGACCTTTTACACAATTAAGCCTTCTAACCATGCCATTCATGTGGGAGTGCACTTCCTGTAGATTTCTTTAGAATAGATTTGTCATTGATAATCTCTGTTACAATCCTGTTATCATCTAGGTCCATTCAGGCTGTCACTCATTGTGTTCCCAGCAGCAGTACATGTAAATTGGGTATATGTCATGTGGATGATCAGTTTTAACTGTTCACAATGATGTATATTACGTATTAATAGTGAAATGCAGTGTGAATATGGCTTTTCACCTGATATTTCAGATTGTAAAAGCCCAGAGAAAAAATAAATATAATCTCTTATGTATTCAATAAGTATCTACATAAGGCATATGTGTTCAGCATGCCATGATACGTATCATTGCGAATTATAAACCATCATGCATATATTATTTAGCATGTGTTTTATTGTTGTGATTCGTTAGTTTTAGAGTTGTAGGCGCTCGGAGCATTCCTGCACGATCACCTCTTGTATGTACATGAGCCATGCTTGACTGGAGTGTGAGCAGGTGCACAGCTACAGAAATCTAATCTAGTGAGCATGCACTCTACTTTTCTGATTTGTAGAGCACCAATTGTAGAAATGATACATGGATGTGTGCTTAGTTGTAAAGTGGGAAGCTGTAGTATTTTCTCTCTTGTGAAACGCACAGATGTGAATATAAATATTAGAGTTAATTTATGCATACCATTTTAGTGGTTTTGTTGTTTTTTTTAAGATGTTTGCTTAGACTGGGATGTAGATATTTTAACTTTAATGGCAGTTGCAGAATCCAAAACAAAAACACAAAAATATTTCTGTATGAATATATGGAAGTCTTTGTTTTACTGTTTTTTTTTTTGTTTTGTTTTTTTTGCATGTGTTTCATTATCATGGGGGATCTATAATTATCACAGATTTGTATTCTGCTACTGCCGCGAGTACATCAGTGCATTCCATGTAGATATTTTTGAGACGTTAAAGGGTCAAATTGCAGACTTTCTAATCTCCGCTTTAAAATATGTATTTTTCACTGGATAATGTATTGGGTTAGTGTCCGTTTTGGGACACAATAGCAGCTCCCAACAACCCCTAACTCATCCCTATAATCGCATAACTTTTGCTAAAGCAGACAACTTTAATATGGTGCATTTTGAGTCTTTTTATTAAAGGAAAACTATAGTCAACAGAACAACTACAGCTTATTGTATTTGTTCTGGTGAGTAGAATCATTACCTTCAGGCTTTTTGCTGTAAACACTGTCTTTTCAGAGAAAATGCAGTGTTTACATTACAGCCTAGGGATACCACTACCCATATGGCTGCTAGAGGAGCTTCCTGGGGCAATGCTGCCCACTGTGCAGCACTGCCATTGAATGTCTCCACTCTCTGCATGGAAACACTAAACTTTCTCATAGAGATGCATTGATGCAATACATCTCTGAGTAGATGCTGATGCCAGGGCTGTGTTTGACTTGTGCTGGCTCTGCCCTATACCTCCGTGATAGTCTTAGCCAATCCTATGGAAAAGCATTGTGATTGGCTCACACTGATTATGTCAGCCAAGCAGGCAGATCAGGGGCAGATGCAGCAGCTGCAGACTTGAATACAAGTAAGATTTTATATATTTAGGGGGGCCAGAGGGCGCAATATAGTGATTTTAACACTGTAGGGTCAGGAATACATGTTTCGGTTACTAATTGTATCGTGTTACTTTAACTGTTTTTATCATCCATTTCTGCCAATTGTTTTGTTAATTTTTTTTATTTTGTTTTTCCATATAAGTATTGAAGTTTAAAGGTGACTATCACCTCACATATCTAATTTCAAAATCCCTGGTTTGTGTTCCTCTGCATCTTGCAAGTACAGCAAGTATAAATTAGATACATACCCTAATTTTGATATGCCTTTTTGCATGCTTCTTACTATTTAGTTAAATTACACTGTTTGTGTCACTATACTGACCAATGTGAATCTTTGATATTCCTAGCCAAACCTGTCTAGCGCTAGCTAGCTGCAACAGTACTACTATCTGTACACTGTTTAGAAGGCTGACTGAACGTAGTAAGAGACCATTACAGTGATTGCTATAGCAATCATCCTTGGGGCAAATCAAAGACAGTTTCTGGACTGCCTCACTAGTGGGATAGTACAGCAATTGCCTGGTACAAGAACCAGTCAGAGAGGCTGCATTAATTCCAACTTGAGGGACTGAGGCATCCAATTAATGTGACTGTCACCTCGATCAGAAGAATGAGGTTGTCTCTTGAAATGTAATGTTGGTTGCCTCATGCCTGAGGCAGCCAGCAATACAGCAGTACGTTCTGCACTTTGTATATACTGGAACACCCCAATGCCACCAATGATTGTAACAGGAAAATACTTATTATCACGTTGGCACTATATGAAACTAACTGGATGCTTGGGGCTGCCCAACATGGCCTTTTTGCTGGACACCATCACTTGTGAGGAGTCAAGCCATGCATAGCTTTCTTTTGCCGTAATATTCTTTGTGATGGAGTGTTCCTGCTCCATTTCATTTATCAGGTGAAAATTGATTCTGTAATGTCTATTTTTGACATTGTGTGAACCAGCAGGCATCCTTAGGCTCCAGAGGAACAAAAGAGTGCAATGCAGAGACAGTTACCATTGGCACAGAGGATACTAATATGTGCACTAATGGCACTGGAGGAGCCGTTGAACAAGGATCAACAATGAATACAGATTTCTTCAATGAACAATTCACTATGTACTGTTTCATGATGCAGGGCCATGGTTATATGTAACACATGTATCTTCTTATTATGAAAAAAGTGTTTGTTTTTCTTGCCCCATAGAAAATTGAGAACCCAGATGAGTTGGCAGAAGTTATAAATATGAACCTTGCACAGCTTTGCTCGCTTCTTATGGCTCTGTGGGGTCAGTTCATTGAGGTGGTTGCCTTGCAGGATGAAATCACAGGCCTGGTTTCACAAGAGCATCACACATTAAGGGTAAGCAAAAAGTTGGGCTGAGACAACACATGTCCTCTATAGCCATGCATAGTCTGTGTACACGAATGATATGTGTATAAAGATTATAAAAAGGGGGGGGGGGGGATTTCAGAATTAGCATATATTTGTCACATTACTGCAGTCTTATTAGTCTTCTTTGGATGAAACATGACATATTTACATATATGTAGGTCACAGAAGGTCCAGCTAGTATATTCACTCTCCATGTTTATCTTTATTTAGGTCCGCAGGTTTGCAGAGGCTTTCTTTTGTCTAGAGCATCCCAGAGAAGCTGCTCTGGCATACCAAGAACTACAGTGAGTATGACATTATTGGTAAATTGCTGAGTACACACATTGGTTTGAATAGACGGGGAAATACTGTGTTCCTCTGCACTTTAGAAATGAATTGGGGAGATCAGTAACTTAATTTGTTTAAATAAAATAATTATATATGAGCAAAAGGATGCACACCAATTAAACAATCCAAGCAATAAAATAATCGTTATTTGCTAACATAACGAAGCAGACACAATATCATAAATGGATCACTGTAACCTTGCTTGAGCATGGTCCTCATCAACCTATTGTTCCTGTAACATTTTGTCATTTCCCCCCTTTATAATATTGTAATGCACTGCAAAAAAAGTTGGGCGCTATATAAATGCCAAAAATAATAAAATTAACCTAAACTGACTAGGCTTAAAACAACAAAAAGCAACAAGAGTTCTTTATACACAAGCCTTACAGAGCTGGACATGAAACACTTTATTTGATCCATATATAATATAATATGTATACTTTGTTTTGTTTGCAAATAAAGATTACTTTATTGCTTGAATTGATTAATCGGTGTACATCCTTTTGCTGATATATAATTATTTTATTTAAACAAATTAAGTTACTGATCTCCCCAATTAATTTCTAAATGCTCTTATACAGTGTAATTTTTAGACACTGGGGGACTGTCCATTTAGGATAGCATTTGTTCATTTTTTGGGTTAATATTGATACTCCCTATGTATGGTTAATTTTTAACAAATTAACTGTTCATTAATTCAGAATATATTGATCAAGGTTAATATGATCTTAAATTTTATGACGTGCAAATATTTAGATCATCTAGTTTCTGTGCTGACAGGCAATTGTGAGTGTGCTGGAAGTAACACTAGTTTTATTGATCTATATCTTCCATTCTGTACCTGTCGACATAAACTATTAATAATGGCAGGTGTTAATTTTACTAGACCACCAGTGTGCTCTTTCTTGATTCTGTATTGTAGCTGAATTAAGCACTGTGGCACCTTAAATATTGAAGATGTCCAGTGCAAGATTCTCTGCGTGTGTATTTTGTCACCAAAACAACTTTAGCTTAATGAAGCAGCTGTGGCGTATAAATCATGCCTCTGCAGTCTCACTGCTCAATCCTCTGCCTTTTAGGAGTTAAATCACTTTTTTCCCTGTTTATGCAGCCTTGGTCACACCTCCCCTGGCTGTGACTGACACAGCCTGCAAAAAAAATAATGGTTTCATTTTCAGTCACATGTTTACTTGCTTCAGACGTTTATCTCCTGCTCCTTAAATTGAACTTTAATCACAGACAGGAGGCACCTACAAGTTCAAGCAAGCTATTAACAGTGCAGGAGATAAGAAATACTAAATTAAACAGAACTGTCCTGCCAAACTTACCTTTCTTTAATCGATTCCTCTTCTCTCCTCTCTCAGGATCTGTTCTTCATTTCTTCCTGTCTGCTCTAGTTTTCTTTAAAACATAAGAAAAAGTAGGGACTATTTGTCTTATGGAGGTTTTCTACGCCTGACCATCTCTGACCAGCGGAGGAGCAAAGTGTGCTTCATTTCCGGTGGTCAGAGCAATTTTCCCACAATTCTCACCTTTCCTCAGTGTTCCCGCGAAGCCTTCTTTCAGTTTTCCTGAACGTCCTGTCATTTAGACAGAACGCCGGCAAAACTACCGAATTGCGTCCTAACAGAATGAGAAGAATTTCTCCATTCGTGTTAGGACGCAATTCGGGACTTTGTTCGGATCGGAATTTCATTTGAATGAATGAAACCCCGATCTTATTGATGCCGCGGCTGCATACTGTGGGAATTAGGGAGTTATCTACTAAGCAGCTGCAGCCACGGCACGAATAGGATCGGAGTTTCATTCAAATGAAATTCCGATCCGAACAAAGTCCCAAATTGCGTCCTAACATGAATGGAGAAACTGTTCTTATTCTGTTAGGACGCAATGCGGTAGTTTTGCCGGCATTCTGTCCAAATGACAGGACGTGCGGGAACACTGAGGAAAGGTGAGAATTGTGGGGGAAAAAATTCTGACCACCGGAAATGAAGCATACTTTGTTCCTCCGCTGGTCAGAGATGGTCAGGTGTAGGAATCCTCCATAAGACAAATAGTCCCTACAGACTGGAAGACATAAAGAACAGATCCTGAGAGAGGGGGAGAAGAGGAATCGATTGGTGAAAGGTAAGTTCGGTTTGACAGTGCCGCTTTAATTGTGTAATCATCTGCATCTTGAGCCTCGAGTGTATCAAATCACTGGTGTGTGATAAAAAAAAATTACTGGTTAATTTTTGTTGCAGTGCTCAGAGCCATCTTCAAATGTCTACAGCTATAAAGAACTCCACCTACTTCAGTTCCCTCCCTCCACTCCCTCTTGAATGCTCTGAAATGGATGGAGACTTTACCTCGCTGCCAATCATCTTTGAAGATCGCTATTTAGATTCTATAACAGAAGGTGAGTACTCTCTAACGTCATCACCATTTAAGAAGAAGGCACTAATATTGTGTGGGGTTTTTTTTTTGTGCTGCTTAGCCAGGTAAAAAAACAAAAGTACAGTAGTCATGCTATTTGTTGCACATTTCTCAGTAATTCCACATATGCCAGAAATGTGAATGCTATTTTTTTTTTCTCATAGTTGGACGTTTATTTTCTTCAGCTGATCGAAGTAGGGATCTTTCATAATGAAACAAAAACAAAGCAAATGGGAACTCTGAGAACAGACAAAAGCTTATAGAGACTCGATAGCTTGCCCTTCAATACATCCCCGCTGAGGTCTCAAAAGAGTTTTTGTTCACTTGTGCCATTACAAAGAGAACATATCTAAAGCGTATCAAACTGGTCCCACCCATACGGGCAGTCGAGAACCAAAATACTCGCAAGTTCCCTCTGCAGGAGAGATACAGCAACCCCAGACAATCGTTTGTCTTTTTTGGGCCTAATCAAGCAGGTGTAGCTGGTTACCCCTCTAAGCACAGTGCGCACGGCGTCTGCTGTACAATTTTAACATGGGCGGAATTTTTCAGTTTCGGTTCTGGACTACTCTTACGGGTGCGACCAGTCTGATAAGCTTCAGAGATGTTCTGTCTGTTATGGCACAAGTGAGCAAAAAAATATTTTGGCACCTGAGCAGGGATTTACCGAAGGACAAGGTACCGAGTTTCTCTAAGCTTTTGTCCGTTCTCAGAGTTCTCATATTCTTTGTTTTTATCTTTCATAATAAGCCTCCAATATATTTTTTTATTATAGTTTTAATTTTGGGGGGTTTATTAAAGTGAGACTGTAATCATCCAAATGTAGTAGTTTTTGTGCAGAGACCACATCCCTGCATTCTCTCAATTGTAAACATTGTCTTTCCTGAGAATTAACAAAGTTTTATTTTGTCAGAGAACATTCCTCTATTGGCTGGTACAGACACTGCTACTAGAAGCATTTTCTCATTAAGACCCTCAGAAATGTAAGGTCTTTACATTCAGTGTCATCACAACCAACATGATGGCAAACATTGATCCTTACTGAGAAGCATTGAGATAATATTGGTCTATGAGTAACATCTAATTGGCAGAGTGTGTCGGATGTTTACAGATATAGTTGGAGCAGAGTAAACTGCCTGTCTCACATTCAGATTATACTGTATTTTTACAAAGGTCTTAATAAGAATGGAGCTTTTATAGAGCCCTTCTTGTTCACTGATCTCCTACATGATTCATTCTGGTTTGCTGTGGGGGGGCTGGGATGGAATTTTATTCAGATGCTCCCAGTGCAGGTTGGGTTATATTATACAAAAGAACCGTGCCATGGAATCCTGCATCATACAAATCTGCAAATAAAGTTAACAGACTGAAGGGTATATCAGAGGGATGTGGCTGTGTTTTGCAAATTCTACTACTACATAGAAATATAAGGAACAGTGTGTGGAGCGCAGGGAAGCATAAGTTAGGCGTTACTTGTAAGGGGACTTCTAGGTAAAAATAAGATATAGAAACCATTACCTTCAGTTGAGTTCCATCCTTATGTATAGAAATTATTTTGTCTTTGCAAAGTTGCTAGCACTAGGCACCATGCTTACGTGTACCAAAGAATTAATAAACAAACTACCCTTATAAAAAATGCACAGTGCTGTCCTTTTCTAACTATGTCCTAATGCTTTTTGATAAGGTGATTAACTGCAATTTAAATTCATATTGTTATGAATGAGTACAAGCTCTATACTTGTTTGTTAGCATTCCTTTTTGTTCTGCGTATTACAGACTTGGATGGACCCTGGATGGGAGTTCAGAATTTGCAGAAGTCAGATTCCAGTAAACAGGGCAAGAGTGAGAATGAAGAGGGGTCTGCTTGTGGGCTTGCCAGTCCAGAGCTGAAAGTCAGAACTGAAGGTGTCCCCGCTGCCTCTTGGTGTACAGAAGGTGAAAAACCTCAAACAAAAACCCACAAGGGTAAAAGTGAAGATGACAATAAATCAAAATCAAAAGTAAATAAACTTATGAGAACAATGAAAACTGAGAACCCCAAAAAAATAGTAAAGCAAAATTCTAAGGACTCAGTAGTTTTAGTGAGCTACAAATGTTTTAAAGCTGCTACAGCAGAGGCTATTTCTAAGCCATTTGAATTCAGGCCTTCACATTGTCAGAAGGATGGACATAACCCTGTGTATGGGTTTCTGCCAAGTGACACTAAGTCCTCTGGGTTACAAATATGGCAGAAGGGGCATATATCTGCACCATGTAATGCAGATGTGAATAAACCACTGCCAGGAAGAGATGACAGTGCCGAGAAAAGCCAGAGGAGTACTTTGGATTCTGGTAACCTAACACATTTCTCCACTTCCACCATTTTAGGTGCAATCAACACGCAACAGGAAAGTACGGACGTTTCGCAAGTGGATCGCACACTACATCCTGAAGGAAATTACCATGGTGCTCCAGCAATGATACCTTCAGGAGTGAGAACAATCGAGGTGAAGCCCAGTAGCAAGAACCCATACGAGGGTGAGAAAGTAACAGTTATTTTTGGCTCCAAGTCAGAGGCTTGTAAAGACATGAACTTTAAAGATGGCTTGCAGCAGCATGGGTTTCCATCTCTGGGTAGTGGATCAGCTTCTTCCCTAGATCCAGATTCTGTATTTGATAAAGATGTTGCAGTGGAAACAAATTTCAAATTGACTGGGAATGGTGATGCTGTTTCTCGTGTGAAACACAATCAACTGATTTCCTCTAAAGAGGTCCACATTGTAGTGAGTGGGGACACCATTAAATTGCCAGATATCAGTCTTACCTGTGCTTCTTCAAGGTTTTCTGATTCTGGTGTAGAAAGTGAGCCCAGTTCTTTTGCAACTCACCCAAACCCAGAACCAAGCTTGGAAAACCCAACTGATCAAGGTACAGTTGCAACTGATAAAGTATGTACTCAACTTTTATTAAAGCCCGAAACAAATTTGAAGACTGCAGCAGAAAGTCATTGTACGGAGAGCACTAGTGCACTGAGTGAAATCCAGTCGTCTTTGACATCTATTAACTCACTTCCTTCGGATGACGACGAGCTGTCACCTGACGAGAATTCTAAAATCTCAATCGTTCCTGAAAGCCATTTGAGGGACAGTAAAACTGTAGTTGACCTGGGTACAATTGATTTGCCAAAGCATGACACAAAAAAGCCCAGCATTCTTGTTCAACCTCATCCTCAGTGTGTTGTTTTTTCTGATAACGAAACTGCATCTGTGCATTCTTCGCTTTCCAGTATCAGAGATCTTTTCCAGTTTGCCATTTCTGATGAGGAAACTCAGAATGAGATAAAAAGTATTCCTGTCCCTTTGTCAGGTGCAATAACCACCTTTCGGGAGCCTCGAATTCCAGACAAGCTTCATAGTGCTGAGCAAGGTGCCTTGAATGCAGAAGTTCTTGTTGTAGGGGAACCATCTGTAGTTTCAGGCTCAGTTGCTGTGGAAGAAAATGTTAGCCTGGAACAAGACATAGAGAAACCTGTCGATGTTGAAATAAAATCCATTGGTCAGAACTTGCCCAAAGTTGTGACAGAAAGTCAGACTATTACAATTTCTTGTTCAGGTAATAGCAATAGCAATGATATGGTAAAGCAAGGGCTTGTAGAAAATTACTTTGGCTCTCAAAGTAGCACTGACATTTCGGACATTAGTCCTGCAGATGATGTCAAATATGTCAGCCCATCAAAAGAGAATTCAATATCACAGTCAGTTTCTTCCCCACAAGGAGATGATGATGACGAGGAAGAACAAGATGAAGAAATGATTCAGAATGGATACTATGAAGAAAGTGATGGTCCATTGTGTCATTCCGATGATACGGTCTGTGAAATTAGTCAGGATGCTTCACAGGAGCAATGTTTGAGAGCAGAGCAGATACATTCGGAGTTCTTACGAGATGCTGTAAATATGCCTAGTGTTTGTACTCCCAGCTGTTTATCCTTTTCTTATACATTAAGGGACTCTCCTTGTGGAGTTGCATATGCTTCAAGAAATACACTTGATACTATTACAAAGCAGCCAGGTGGTGCAGCACCAGCTTCATCCTCGTGTCTTTTATGGTATGAAAGTTCTCCGAAGCCTTTAATGCTTGCGTAAGTACCAAACACGTATATAAATTGCTATGTTTAGTCTACGTGTATATTTTTTTTATTTATTTATTTTTTATTATGTTGCTTAATTTTTTTTTTTTTTAAAGGCTTGCCATGTTTAATTTTTCTTGAAATTCTTTACTTTCTATTCTTCCATATCCATTCAAAGACACGGTTTGGGAGTTGTTTATTTTGTATATCTGTAACAAAAGTCTTGTGTAATGAAATCCACTAGTATTTTGTGAGCCATCCCACAGAATACTGACCTGAAGCACATTTTAAGAAATGTGGTATGTTTAAAGGGAAGAGAAACTGCAATAATTACATTGTAGAATGAAGACTTGCTCTTGTGGCTGTGTATTTGTATTCCATACACCAGTGCTGCCATGGTGCCTGTCTTTAGAATGCCTTTAGGATGACGAGGCATCATGGGAGTTGTAGTTCTACAACAACTGGGGATCTACCTGTTGGGCAGCCCTGCCTTATACTGTAGTATCCCTTTAAGATGTAACGCAAAGAGAAAAAAAGGTAGAATTTTCATGGGGCTCCTAAGTACATACTTTGACTTCCAGAAGGAATGGTTCCATTAGACATATTGTACCTAAGAAATTATTATTGTAGAAAAGCAAAAATAGGTTGTAGTGGGTGGAAGACAATAGTAACAACCAGTGACAATCTTGTGGAGCAAGCATTGCATGTTTTTAAATTTGTTTCTTGATGGAGTATTTGTATACTTAAAAAAGCACTTCACTTGATATACTTCCCTATTTAAATAACCATTATATACTGTTCATGAGACGTAGAAAACTGTTTAGATCCCCCTGAATTTTCTGCCTGGAACAGATTTTAAAAAACTGCAAGCTGAACAAATTTGCACTCTAAACACAGAATTGTGCACTCTTTACACCATGACCACTACAGCTTATTCTAATAGTTATGGTTCAAGGAAGCAGTGGGCACAGACCTTGCAATGTTTGTCAAACCATATTCAAGTGGTTTTATTTTACTCAAACTGAGGATTCTCCCGCACCCTCCTCTCTCTGCAATGTCACAACAAGGAATCTCACTTCCTGTTTATTTGTGCACAAAGTGTGTGCTCTTGCTGTCCACTGCACTTTAACATGATTGGACCATCCTGAATCACAGTAACCTTTTCTGTGCTGACAATCATTAACCCTCCCCCTCACTCCCTAAATGACAATCCTGCAGCTCTTTGGCAAGACAGGTGTGATTGTCGACTATCATTTCAAATATTTGTTGGGGAATTGAAGTATGTCCGTATGCGTTCAGAGCAGAGGGAATTTAGGATGCTGGGTTTTGTCAAAAAATGATGATTCTTATAAGAACAGTTGGTAGGGTTATCAGTGATAAAGTGAGAATTGAAGGGGGGAAAAAAAGTGAATTGCAAATTTAAGGCCATAGTAGCCAAACTGGAGCCACAGTTGAGTTAGATCATACTTCCAGCTCACTATTGTGAGCTATATTTACATTTATATTCAAATTCACTTTGAATTCTCACTTTAGTGAATTATTCTGTCTTGATATTGCAGACTCAAATCAACAGACTCAAATCAACAGGAATTGTGGTTTTCAGTTTCTCTTCCTTATCTGTTGGTGTGCTCTGATGCATTTCCATTTAGTGTGAGAAAATCATGGTTGTGCATATCTCACCAGTTACTGTTTAACTGTGCTAGTTTGAACGAACTTGACATTTAAATTGGTTTAGGAAAACTTTTTGCAAAGTCTGTGAATATAAAAGTAATCGGCACAAGCTAGAATTTAAAAACCAAATATATTCTTCAGTTCCATATTACATAGTTTTATCCTGGCATTATACAAGAATAATACCCATCACTTTCGTACTAATATTTGTTGGCGGTGTTTTTTTGTTTTTCATATTTTCTTTTGGGGGGTGTTAACTTTGGTCCCTTTTCATTTTTAAGTTTCATGCTCTTTTGACGCATTGTTCCATTATGCATGGTCAGTCACCTCGTTACTTCGATTTCTTGCTTTCCCGTCACTGTTATCATCTCAATCCTTTTACATTGCTGTGTTCCCCTCTATTCCATCAATTCATATGTATCCAATGGCTTTCCCCACCTCTGCCTTATACCTGCCCTGCTCTTTATTTTTTTATTTATTTTTTCCTTTTGCTCATTGCTCTTGTTCCCTCCATTGCTATCCCTTACACTTTTATTTTTTTTTTATTTTTTTTAAAGCTGGCGCTGCTTCTGCTTGTTTTTTCATGTGTTTCTCCTGACTCAGGTATTTTTACCATTGCTTCTTATGTATTTTCTCCCTATCACTGGACTTTTGTATTTTCTCCCTTCATTGCACTTTCCTCCTCTCATGGCATTTACTCCATGCTAATTATTTGTTGCATTTTTTTTTCCTCCATCCCTTGTCCCTTGTCTTACTGTCGCTGTTTCTCCATATTGCCTCATGTAGGTCTCATTACTCTCCTTTCCCTTGCTTCTTATCAACCTCATTTTTCCCATGATTGCTTTTTTTTCTCCCTCCCGTTCCTCTTTCCAATTGCTTCTTTACCCTTTATTAAGAAATGTTATCTTTAGAAAGAAAAACGTTGAATTGAATTTGAAAGCGACAAATGAAAGCCTTAGATCACACAGACAGTTCTTCTTTTTCTGCCCCAGATCATGCAAACAGAATTCATTCCCTTGTAGAAATTACCACACCAGATGAGTAAAGACTGTTTTGTATCTCTACACAACCCAAGGCATGGATTAGTGTCACACAGGGCCAGATTAAGAGCCCAGTGGGCCTGGTGCTGACAATTATGACGGGCCTAATTACAGAATCAAATCGACCAAAAACAGTAAAACACTCCCAAGCGTCATGTATCTGATGGAGATGGTGCTGGAGAGAAAGAAAACAGCAGCTATAACAAAACACATACTCTAGGCTAATCTCTCTCTAATTTATGTTTTCATCTTTCAAGTAAATCCATAACCCCTAACAGTACTGTCCAGTCAAGCAGGAATTCAATGGGCATGGGTGTGCCACTGACACAAATCACATAGCCTGCCAAAAGGGGCTAACATGCCCAAAAAGAGGACATGTCTGCTCAAAGAATTAGAAGGCCAGCTTGGCATGAATGCATGTCAGGCTGCCTGACATTCATGCAGCTGGCCAACTAAGGGCATACTGTGCAGACAGCACCCTGAGCTTGGCATAAATGCATCTAATGATGCACTCACTCAGCGCTTTCTAAAGACTGTCCCCTAGCACTCGCTGGTGCATTTGTCTCCTTACCGTCTTACTAGCAGGCAGAAGCTCCTGGTATATAGTCTGGGACAGAGAAAAGCTGTATGCAGTGAGTGTAGAAGAAAGGGAACATGCCACAGTGTTAGAGAGACCAAAGTCAGCATTACCTTAAAGGATCACAATAGGGTCAGGAACACAAACATGAATTCATGACCCTATAGTGTTAACACCACCATCTAGCCCCCCTGGGCCCCTCATGCCTCCATAAATATAGCAAAATCTTACTATATTCAAGCCTGAAGCTGTAACTCTGCATGCTGTTAGACTCATAAAAACAAGCAGTCTGCTGACATCATTAGAAGTGGTGGCCTGATCCTGACTGACAAAGAGACTGAGACTGACAAAGAGGCAGATCAGGGTCAGAGCCAGCATGATTCATACACAGCCCTGGCCAATCAGCATCTCCTTATATAGATGAATTGAATTAATGAATCTCTATGAGGAAAGTTCAGTGTCTGCATGCAGAGGGAGGAGACACTGAATGTTTGGATGCATTTTAGGCAGCCATGACCCAGGAAGGATCCCCAACAGTCATCTAAGGAGTGGCCAGTAAGGTTATCACTAGGATGTAATGTAAAGACTGCATTTTCTCTGAAAAGACAGTGTTTACAGCAAAAAGCCTGACGGTAATGATTCTACTCACCAGAACAAATTCAATAAGCTGTAGTTGTTCTGGTGACTATAGTGTCCCTTTAACTATATTTATTGTCAGCCAGTCCACACAAGTTTTGTTCCCATGCATCCCTCTTAAGTTTCCATACTTAAGTAAAAGTATGTGAAAAGTAGTTAGGGTTGCCACCTTTCTTGGAAAAACATACCAGCCTTACTAATTTGCATAATTAAATATGTATGGGTGACATCACATGATGTAAATCACAAGGAGTGACATAAGAGAAAATGCTGTAAAATCACCAAAAAACTACTTAGTTTGATTCTGCTGTATAGATGGATTCCTCCCAGTGCCCCCATGTCTCCCAGTGCCCTTATGACTCAGTGCCCCCATGTGTCAATTACTCCAGGTCTCAGTGTTCCTATGTATCAGTGTCTCAGTGCCTCATGTCTCCCAGTGTCCCCTAGTGTCGTGTCCCCAGGTCTCCCAGTGATCCTATGTATCACAGTGTCTCAATGCCCCATGTCTCCCTGTGTCCCCATGTATTCCAGGGTACCCATGTCACTAGGACACTAGGAAGACGAGGATACCTGGGGACACCTAGGGACACAGAGACACCAGTGACACTGGGAGACTAGGGGACTCTGGCTGGGACAAATTGGGACAATGGGAAAATAGGGGACACTTGAAGACATGGGGACACAGACACCAGGGCCACAGACACTAGGGACACTAGCTTGGAGACATAGGGACATTGTGACACTTGAGGCACTGAGAGACATGGAGGCACTAGGAGACATGGGGACAGTGAGACACTGGCAGACTGGGGGCACTGGGAGACTAGGGGGCACTGAGACACCAGGGACACTGGCTGGGAGACATGGGGACACTGTGTCCGCATGTGTCTGTGTCATGTCTCCCAATGTCCCTTAGTGTCTCAGTGTATGTCTCCTTGCAGCCTTTCCCCCCATCCCTTACTTCCCTGAGCTGTAGGCTGTCTCTGCAGGGTGGGAGTTGCTGTCTGGACTCTCTGTAGCTGCACGCCCTGCAGATCAGTGAGTATAGATAGGCAGGGAGGGATATGCTGGAACTTCCTATCCCTGCTTGTCTCCACATACAGCGACCCCTACTGGCCAGTGCTGGTATTGCATAGTAATCTCTTGTTTATACTGAGAAAAATACCAGCATTTGTATTGCCAGTATCACTCCAATATTGGCACCAGCCAGGCAGCCCCAAATACTGGCTGTGCCAATCAAATAAAAGCCAGGTGGAATCCCTAAGAGTAGTGTGTGAAAAAAAAAAATGTAAAAAAAAAAACTTTTTTTTTTTTTTTTTTTTAAATCAATGGGCCTGGGCCTGGAGCTGCAGCTCCATCAGCCCCTATGTTAATCCGGCCCTGGTGTCACACTGGGCCATGGCTCCATTAGAGGCTACTGGTTTGAGAAGCACTGTTCTAGAATGCGTTTGCTTCTTTTACTGTATCTGTGATATTTTTCCTATTCCTTTAGGTTCCTGCAAGCCAAAGAGGAACTGAAACAACTAAGACTCCCTGGGTTTTTGTACAGTGATGTCCCCCAGCTGGCTTCCACTGTTCCTTATTTCACTTTGGAGGAAGAAGATGGCTTTGAAGAAGGCATACATTTAATTGTTTGTGTCCATGGACTTGATGGTAAATTGGGTTCTACTATAATAAATATATGTATATAGTATATAGAGCATCCAGTGTATTAAAGGGTCTTTTATTTCTGTAGTACCAAAACCAGACCTCCCCTTTAGTTGAAGGAAACTATGGAAAACATACATCAGGGATACATTGAAGTTGTTGTTCCTCCTAGCATAAATTATAAGTGTGCCAGATAAAAAATGCAAATCATGTCATTTACTCTATAGGTCAATAACTTGGATACCACAGTGCCTTGAATTCACTATGACAGATATCAGAATGTGGTTAACTCACTTCAAGACTTTTTGGGGCTACAGTTAGTGTTATTCATGAAATTCGTGAAGTCACCAGGGAATTTCATAAATTAGGACAGGATGGCTAAGCTGGAAATTCTCTAAATTGACAATATTACAATTTGGCTTGTTTGATCTTAAGTTTGAAATTCCCTGGTCAGTTCTCAGCAATGCAGTTTAATAAATAAACTGCTGGTTTTGGGTTACAGCAGTAGAATAGATTGTCCTTTATTGATATGAGTATTGCACATGTTATATAAACTAGCAAGATGTGCAGAAAAGATTTTATAGCGTCCCAAAAATACACAAATAAATTACAAAGAAAATTATATACTTTCTCTTTAAATCAATCTATATGAGATACTGGGCAAATGCATCTATTTAGACCACAGTGAAAGGGAAATAAAAAAACATATACAATGATGTAACTGGATCTGCTCACGGTCCATGGTCCAGGGCTGTATATATTTTCTATATTAAAAGCTTGTTGCCGCCCCCTTGATGGCTTTTTTTTTTTTCCCCCTTATTTTTTTGTCTGTATAGATGCATTTACTCAGTATCTCATATAGATTGATGTTAAGGGGAACTATATAAATTTTTTGTTCTTTGTTTTGTGGGAGGTTGTAATATATTTTCTCCACTGTGCGCACTACTATTGTATACTTTATGTGTTTTGTGTGTGAGAACAAGGGACTTTTAAAGCCGCACTTGCAGTACTTCTGATGTTCTAAATAGATAATACTGAAGCGTCTAGAGCGTTTTAGATTTTATTATTCACATTTTTATATAAGTCTATGAATTGGCACAATTTTATCTTTAGCATAGCCATTATATATCTAGTGACAATGTAATACTTTTATTATAAATGTAAAACATGAACTAGAAAACATTACCATGATTCAGTCCCTATATCTTGAGGTTTGCCAGAACAATGCTTTAGTACAAATAATAATAATAATATTTCCTATAGGTAACAGTGCAGACCTTCGCTTAGTAAGAACTTATATTGAGCTTGGGCTGCCTGGTGGTCGGAAGGATTTTCTAATGTCCGAGAGGAACCAGGTTTGGAGTCTTTCTTTATTACAGAAATATTTATTTTAAATGTAGCAGATGTACTTTGACAGTATTTCTAGTCTCTGTGTATATCACGCTTTACAAGCAATAACTGAAACCTCTGATCATGTATTTCAAGTGAATATATATATATAAATATATAAGACATATCTATCTCAGAGGGTTGCAAATGTGTGTACTAAAGTTTTTTGAAAACGTTATAAAGTAATTAAGCCAGACTTATTTTTAGGTATACTTTCCCTCTGAATATTTAATTGCTTAACTTAAAGGACCACTATAGTGCCAGGAAAACAAACTCATTTTTCTGGCAGTATATAGTCCTTAGGGCCCAAATCCCGCTGGGCTGAAGGGGTTAAAACACCTTCAGCCACTTACCTTAATCCAGCGCCAGACTTAATCAGCGCTGGTGACCTCTTCTCCCCCTCCAACGTCAGCTCCCGAGTGGAGCCGAATGCGCATGCGCTGCCAGAGCCGCGCGTGCTTTCAAACCGCCTATAAGAAAGCATTACTGAATGCTTTCCTATGGACGTTCTGCGTGCTCAATGCGATTTTCGCATTGAGTGTCGTGGAAGCACCTCTAGCGGCTGTCAGGAAGACAGACACTAGAGGCTGGATTAACCCTGCAATGTAAACATAGCAGTTTCTCTGAAACTGCTATGTTTACAGCTGCAGGATTAAAACCTGAGGGACCTGGCACCCAGACCACTTAATTGAGCTGAAGTGGTCTGGGTAACTATAGTGGTCCTTTAACGGTACCTATTTTGTCGATCTCAGAGGATTCAAACCTGCAACTCTTAAGTTGCTGAAGCTATAACCTCTTGGTTATCTCACTGGCTTGCAGGTTCTTTGGGGACCTGGATATGCCTGAGATTTAACTCTCACATTGTTCTTTGTGGGAGTGCTGAATATGTCTTATAATAGATTTTGCATTTGTCAACGGTTTTATTCGTGCAACAAAAAAATTAAACTGCTATGCTAGCTAATAGAATTAATTAAGTAATCTTACAACCCCTTTAACCCCTTAAGGACACATGACATGTGTGACATGTCATGATTCCCTTTTATTCCAGAAGTTTGGTCTTTAAGGGGTTAAAGACTCTGAGAGTGCTTTTGTAAATCTGGCCTTTAATAGCATGTGCTATTACTTCAGTACTCGTGTGGACAGTATAAAGTCTAGTTTTCCTCTTTGTGCAGAGGATCAGAATTCAGTGGCACTTCTGTATGGAACTGTCCCCTATGACATCCGAAAGCAGAATTTGGTCTTATTAGTGTGCATACAAAATTAAATAATCCACTGCTTCTCCAATATCCAATGCAGTTAAACTGTGAGTCTTCACATATATACATAAATCTTGAAGATTAAGGTACATGAAATGACCCATAATAAAGCATTACCCCTTCTAGGGTGCATAATGGGGTAATCCCTCAAAAGCAAAAATCTAAATAAAATCTCAAGTTGTTTCACTCCACAGAGGTAAATCTAAATGAGTTACATGAAGTATTTTTATTTTTTTTATTTTTTTTTAACATCAATATAATTGTAAAAAAAACATAAAATTGTGTCAGTTGTGCAGTACAAAAATAACGATAATACTAGATGAGCACCGGAAGGTGAGGAAAGACAGTGACGTAGCACATACCTTAAGAAGCAGACGCTTCAGCAGCAGTGAGTTGACCTGTGGCTGCATGCTTGTCGCGGACCGTCTGGTACCCCGACTGGGTACCTCCGCCAGTTCATGCTTCCTAGTAATCACCAAGTAACATAAGCCCTGCACGGGACACAGTAAGCAGTTCCAGCCCCTAGCTGCCGCAGCTTGGCTGGGGTCTCACCGTCTCCACCCACCCTGAACCAAAGTCCTGGATCCAGCGCCCAGTGGGTAGACCTCTCCTCCAGAGAGCATAGCAGATATAGCAAGTATAGCTGTTCCTCCCCCCACACATGAGCCGAGGCTTAATGCTGGGAGTAGACAGTTTTATTCAGGGCCACACACTTTATTCAGGGCTTTTATGATAAAGCCTATGCAAGGGGTTTCTTACACAAAATAACAGGGTAATCCCTCCCCTGTACCTGAGAGATAATTGAGTCAGGAACTGTACAAACTCAGTTATCTCCAGGAACAGAAAAATATACAATTTACAAACACCCCAAAAGTACCTCCAAAATCCATGGAAACCCCACAAAAGTCACATGCTCGGATAACCCTCGATCTGGGTGACCAACATATCCAAAAATCACCCAGATCAGTTCGGGAGTTCCATGGAAGTCTACTTTTGACCGACCGCACACAAGGCTCTTGCCCAAAGTAGATCCATGAGAAAAGTGGTACCGGTCGGTCCACTTCGGCAGTATAAAAACAAACTACCAAACGTAGTCTATAGTTGAGCCGTGGAGCTTGTTCCCGTCATCCAGACGAACGATCTACCGAACAGTGCCCTTCTATGATGTACCGAACCGAATGCAGGACGATGATGGAAGTTCGGCGGTGTTCGCGAGGTAGAGTCTGATTTTAGTTCCATGCACCCCACGACCAAACACCGCTGCCTGCATTCGTGCAAACAAGATGGCCGCCACCACGTGTTCGTGCATACGAACAGAGGCCACACAGACGAACAATTAGAACACTGCAATTAGAATATTACAAGGTGATGATAGGGCTTAACAAGCATCCTGGGTGGTCTTTAGTTCAGGAGTTTGTTCGGTTCCCGAACTATACAGAGAAATCCCACGAACAAAGTCTTTTAACAGGTCTTTTGTAGGGACCATAGTCTTTGGGCAGGAGGCTAGCCAGCAGGCCCCTCCAGGAACACGTGGGAGAGGCATCTCTGCCACAATGCTGTTTATCGAAGTAGGTAAAATAATGCTGGCAGAGGCTCCATGGAGTGTGCGTGCTGCTTATAATATAATTCCATGTGGCACAAGCTGTAGTTGGTGATGTCACTTCCCAGAGCTGCCTGGATTAGTGCTAGATGTAACACACACTTTATGCTGCTCTGCTTGAAGATGAGATCTACATGCTGGCAGAGACAAGCAAACAGGAAAAGGATCGAACAGTAGGATAAAGTTTTACTGGCTATGGGAGGGAGTGAAAATGGGTTACAGACTATTGATCCACTGACTGATGTGTGAAATGGGCTATTAACAATGGGGAGAGTAGTCTGCTCGCTATAGTGGAAAAGTTATAATGTGCTACAAACGAGGAGTTCAAATCACCCATTCTTTCACAGGCAGAGCTACTCCATACAAACACATCCTTGCATTCACACACAAGGACAATCCTCACACATACACCCTTGCATTCAAACACACAGGTCCTATGCCTTTGCATTCACAAATGCACTGACTCTACCACTGCATCTGCATGTTGACCCTCTGCACATACGCTTTGCACACATGTGCTACTGCATTGACACACAGTGACCCTCCACACACTACATACAAATAGACAACTGCATAGACACTCGTCTCGATATAGTCCTAATTTAATTAAAAAAAAAGAACCAAAATGCTGTCTGCACACATTTGAGGTGGTGAGTAACTTTTCAGACTTGGATAGTAACACCAGATATAAATTTTGGAGTCTTTGTATATGGTATTCATAAAGATGTGTAAATGGGCTTTAAACATGATCACATAATGAAGCATACCTGAAAGTTTATCATCACAATGAATCTTTCAATTATCATATTTAGACTTTGCATACAATAAGGAGACATAATAAACACATTGCCTCTTTTTTTTTGTTTGCCTCCGCTAGTGGAATGGTTTGTTTGGGAAACAATGTTGCTCGCATATTTTCCCAAATTCCTTTGCATATTTAAATAACCAAGGTTTTTAGTGTTGATGCAATGGCCATTAAAGTGTAAGCTCACTTGCCACAGAAAGGCAAAATTATTGAGCCCTACACTAACAATTTGTTTTGATAAAATGTGTAGGAGGACATAAAGGAGATAAATGGATCCTTAAAACTAATCCTAAATTTGACACACATTGGTATGAAGCAGCGCTGTAGGAGGACTGTGTAATACACAAGCAAAAACAAATATACATAAATAAGCTCTGCACTCAAACTCCCACTATTCGAGAGCAGCAACAATGGCTACCATTGTCATCAGCCCAAACCTAGAAAACATAACATGCCATATATATATATATATATATATATATATATATATATATATGTATATATATGTGTATATATATGTGTATATATATGTATATGTGTATATATATATATGTATATATATATATATGTATATGTGTATATATATGTATATATATATGTATATTAACATATAAAATATTCTCTGTAGGAATAGCTTTAATTTCCTTACAACAAAAGCCAGGCATTTAGATATATGCTATCAAAATATCACAAACATATACACACATCCAAATAAACACCCCAGATATGTCATTGGTCCCAAATAAAGTTATTTGTGCATGAGATATTGCTGCACTCAGTTGCATATAATAGACAGTGTATCTAAACAGTGATGTTGTCCGTCCAAAGTATTTTATAGCTGTGCTCATACCTCATCAGTTGATGCTTCCGTACAGGTGAGTGTCCATCTGTAAAATTCCCTGCAGACAATTAAACTTCATTGTGTTAATAATTCATACAATATTAACATCTATCAAACACATTTGTATGGCTGTATTTATCATTCTAAAACCGTGATTTTTTTTTCCTATTGCAGAATGATACTTTTGCTGATTTTGACACTATGACGGATCGTCTATTAGATGAGATAATACAGTACATACAAATCTACAGTCTGTCCATTTCAAGGATAAGGTAAATGATGTGCAAATGTTTCAAATATTCCTTTGCTTCATGTGGTAACTCCTGAAATGGAGTTAAATGAAATCTCCCCATGCCCACCCCGCCTGGCATCCCTTTTAGGATATTAGTTTTAAGACAAACAAAATATGCTACTATAACCACTATTGACCAAAACTGCAGACTTAAATTGACATGTATTTATGATATTAGCATTATGAATGAAATGAATGATGCCTAAGTATATTCTGCAAAACATGTCAAAATTTATAGCAGAATGGTCAGGAAGGAATAACATCATTGAGACCAGTAAGGTAGGCTCCCATCCTAACTGACAAATTACATTGAAGATGCCTTCAATAGCATCGGCCGAGGAATTCCTAAATGCTTTTAAAAAAAAAAAAATAATAAAAATTCCTTTGGAATTTTTCCATTCTCCTCCTCCCCCATATCACTAGTTTCTCCAAGGTCAGATGTACTTCAACATTAGTCATTTAATATATGAACCTTCTGCTTAAAGTAACATAGGCAGCAGTATAGTACTTTGTATGTGAACATAATATGTATAGAGAATTTATTTATACATATGTTAACATTTATGGTGTTTTTGTTTTTAGCTTTATAGGCCATTCTTTGGGCAATTTAATTATACGTTCGGTTATCTCAAGACCTAGATTCAAATGTTACCTCAGCAAGCTGCATACCTTCCTTTCTCTGTCTGGACCACACCTGGGTACACTCTACAACAGCAGTGCCCTTGTCAACACAGGTAAGAGCTATTGCTGTAAATTTATATTTGCGCACATTACCCCCTAGTCTTTCATTTTCCATTTTTAAATCATGATTTTGATTTATTTCAATCTTATTTTTTTAAATTGATCTTTCAATGTAATTGAATCCATTAAAGGCACACTCTATAAATTATTTATGCACTTTTAAAACATGGTTATCGTAAGCAAACACTATTCTTAATTTGGTTTTACCAGATATTGTTTTGCCTTTTCTTGTAAATCCTACTGTGGGTTTTTTCCTGCTTTCTGCTGCTCAGGGCTCACTATTTTATTTTGTAAATGTTCCAATTATTTAAAAGCACCTCTTATCCAGTGGTGTAATAATAGGGGACACACTGGGTGATTTTTCCCAAGTGGCTAGCTGGAGCTGGTGGAGAATTGTTTTTCTTGAGGTGGTGTAGCTGAAGGAACTCCTTAAGGAACACCCCAATGCAGTTTTCATAAACATTCAAAAAGTGTCCAGAGTTAAGTATGTGATATTTATGTAAAATGACTAAAGCATTCATTAAGCGCAAAGTAGACAGGCAGTCCTCACACAGAGCCTCTAGGTTTGGCATCTGAGCACCAGGGCACTTTTTCCTCTCTAAGTGTGTGCACGGGGTGTGGGTGGTTGATTTATTTAAAAAAAACAAAAAAAAAAAACAATCTTCACCCCTCCCTTAACAAGTCTGCCCCATGTAATGAATCCTTGTCTAATTAAAAGGTGTCCACTCCTATCTAAATTGCAGTCTGCAAAGTCTTAAGCCACTAAAGCCCTATTCCTGCACATTGTAGTGGAAGCAAGTGAAAGAGATGTCTATCCAGTGTGGAATTTCAGTTCTAATTCTTGCTATATGTTGTATTATCGTGTCCTTGATAAACCTTGCTCTAAGTAGCATTTTGTTTCCTGTTTACCAGGTTTGTGGTTTATGCAAAAGTGGAAAAAGTCAGGATCCCTTTTGCAGCTCACGTGCAGAGACCACTCTGATCCACGGCAAACCTTCTTATACAAACTTAGCAAGAAGCCCGGTATGGTATCATGTTACGGTTTTTTTATTTACGTTTTGTATGTGCACATGGTGATTGATTTCATCTGCTGTGATGTCCTCATGTATACATTTGCTTGTCTTTTAGTGTAAATATCAGGCCATGTATATCAGAAATATATATATTTATAAAAAAATAAAAGTTTGACACATTTCAACTTGGATGTCCAGGGAACATAGTTACATAAAAGTACTACTAAAATATCACTATTTCAGACTAAGGTTCATGGGAATACAACAATATCTCAAAGAAACTGCAAATCCACCTGTGATTTCTAAGTGAATGTGCAAATAAAATACAAAAACTTAACCTTGGGAAGCTGTGTACTTATAAGTTATCTCCCAGATCATAACCATAGAGTATATAAAATGTAGGTGGTTTAGGGATTTTGCTAATGTACCTAGAATAAAGGATAAAACATGGTGCAATATTGTCTGAAAATAATCAACAATCTGGTACTATATTGCACTCACAAATTTCAGATGATCAGAGTGTTTTAAAGGTGCCACCCTCAATGTTTTATACGGGGCTCGGGTTTCCTCCTTAAGTGAAAGCCGTCCTACACCTTGGCTGGTATGATGGTTCAGAAATCTCCAGCCAAAAGGATGATCCAAAACGGGTATTTATTCACATATGAGGTAAAAAAATAATACATAAACATCCAATATAGAAAAGGTCCACAGGTCCAACGCGTTTTGTTCTTACAGAGAATTTCCTTTTTGACCAAACTGCATAAAACGGTGATGGTATTAAACAAATAAAACCCAAAAGGCAATCTAAAACATCCTTCCAGCAGACCTCTTTAAATAGGGCTAGTCCATCGAAGTTCATTGGTGGACTAATGGGTGTCTTCCTTCACTCGGCTTCCCATTCGTTGATGAATCTTCTCCACACTAAAGGAGGAAACCCAAGCCCCCTAATAACATCGAGGGTGGCATCTATAAAACGCTTTGACCATGTGAAATTTGTGAGTGCCAGATAATACCAGATTAATATTTTTCAGACAACATTGCACCTTTATTCTAGGTACATTAGCAAAATCCCTAAACTACCTACCTTTTATACAAGGTTCATGGGAGTTTAGATTTAGCTCATTAATTCATTTTTATTTTATTTGGAACATACCCCGAAAACTTCATTCCCCGATAGCAAATGAGGTGCTGCGAGTAAAGGAAAAAATTAAATCAATAATCATTTTCTTCGAATTAGAGCATCACAGAGAGCATTGTGTCACAGAGAGCATTCTTAGAAGACTTAAATGTTATCCGTTGGCTCATAAATTTAAATCTTTGAATATGCATTAACAGAAAGGCTTTCCAAATGTCTCAATGCTAAATCCTGTACCTCCAGTGTGCACCTTGGTATGATTTCCTATTCAGTTTGTTTTAGTGATTTAAATATTTCTTTGAAGTGCTGGCAGTAATTGTGTACAGTTTCTAATAATATGAATGAAGTTACTGATCATTCGGAATATATATTTTTGAAAACAAGAAGGAGAACCTATCTAGAAAGATGAGCTCTGCATTATAGAGATACTTGACTAAGTTGTAAGGCTAATGATTTTACCAGAAATATAAATATTTTAAAATTTGGATATAGTTGATCTCAGAATGTCTTTGTGTTTCCTATGCTGTGGAATTAACTTTAAGAATTAGCGATTCAAAATGAGCAATTTAATTTACAAGATAAAGACCCAAGTGTACTTTACCATAATGTTCTCCATAACTGTAATTGTGTTTCCTACCCTTTCAGCAAACCCAGAGCCAAGCTCAACAATCCAGCTATAAACCAAAACTTTTTCTTCAGTGAAGTGTAATTTTAGGAACATATATACTTGGAAATGATGCACATCCTTTCATGCTGTCCCAGCCTGGCAGAAAAGATTTAACCATAGACATATCTGTCAGTCTTAAATCTCCTTTATAAAAATATTTGTAAAATAATTGCAATAAAATGTTTTTTAACTTTGTAACCTTTCACAGATTTCTCACGTGTTAATGTATGAGTTTATATTTATCATTTTTCAAGTATATCCCTTGGAGATCACACACAAATGCACACTTGTACATATAGTAGGAGACTTATTCAAAAAGTAGTATTAGAGAATTTTTATTGAGCCTCGAATATGTAAGATTGTTTGTATGGTTATTATATATTTATATTTATTATTTCTGACAGGCCTTGAGCACTTTAGGAATGTGGTCTTGGTCAGTTCCTTGCAGGATCGATATGTTCCCTATCACTCTGCTCGCATTGAGATGTGCAAAACCGCTCTAAAGGACAAGCAGTCAGGTGAGAAATGCGAAGCATTTTTTTTTTATTTTTTTTTTTACATGCTCCTCATCTCTTGTTAAAGACACTCTACAAGGAATCCACATTGCATATTCTGTTTAACCACAAAGTGCATGCGATATCTATTGCTGTAAATACATTCTCATGAGCATTGCTTCCTTCTTAGAAAAGGGCAATACAGCAGTCCATTGACATATGTGAAAGACTACAGGACTGGGTATATGTTGCACAGATAGAAGTTATGCTAAGAAATGTGTGGAGTTCAAAAAGAAAAACAATAGAATTATCTTGGTACCTTTTTGTTTGGTTCACTAGGCATATTTATCTATTCTTGAGAATGTGTATGCCATATTTAGTTTTCCAGACTATGAACAAATTATCTGGGGGGCAGTTGGTTCTTTTTAAACTTGGGAGCATCTGGATCTCAATTTTCAATTGATGTGTGCTCATTTTTATGCACTTGCAGTGGGTCTGAGCTTTCCAACATTACCAATCTTCAAATAGGTTGACATCCTAACTTTACATTTGTTGTTGATTTTCTCTCCTACAGTGTGTACATTTTTCTAATTTTATTGGCTTTATTCACTAAACTGGAAATTGTGGGGAAAAAAATAAACTGGCCAGAGAAACTCTTTAGGAAAATAGCTGAGCTGTAAAAACTGAATCCATTAGTACAGCTATTGTGTCTTACAATTTGCAACTCTCTTGTCAATTCTTCTAAATTCCAAGCTCTGTGAATAAAACCCTTCCTGTAGTCGACCTAGCCAGCCAAACAAACACAGTATATATTCCAGTTGGTGCATAAATGATTATTTTGGAAGAGCTAGCAACATATTGGCTACATGTCTATTGTAGATTGTTTTTTATATCATGTGTTTTGTTTATTTATTTGCAGGACCAGTTTATGCTGAAATGATCAAAAATATCCTGCTACCTGTTCTGCAGAACAAAGACTGCAATTTGGTGCGATATGATGTCATACATGCGTTACCCAATACAGCAAATTCTCTGATTGGAAGAGCAGCCCACATTGCGGTTCTCGACTCCGAAGTATTTTTGGAAAAATTCTTTCTGGTTGCTGGCCTCAAATATTTCCAATAGGAGAATTGCGCTGCCAGTCCTAAATATAATACCTCATTAAAATAAATCTCAAAGTATGTGGTATCAAATTATTTGCCATTGTATTTTGAGTGATATTTATATGTTGTTTTTCTTTTCATTTTTGTTTTTATAATGGACGATAACTTGTTATATCATCCAATTTGAAATAAATTAGCGGTTACCAATTGCAATGTAGATTAATCTATATTTTGACTCCAAAATTATTAGATTGTTGAAGGAGGGGAGAAACTTTAGTTTTCCTTGAAATGAGTGTTGCTTGCACAGAGGTTGAAGATATGACAAACGTAAAAAAAAATAAAAAAAAAAAAAAAAATACTTGATCCTATGTAGGTTTGTTTGTACAAAACATTTAACATCATGGTATAGTTTACAGGGTTCAGAGGCCTGTAGCATTAACCTGATTGTGAGGTCAGCTGGTCTGGCCATGTGGGTTGCAATCTGTGTCTACTAGATAGAACAGCTTCACCTCTGAAAATTTTGCTTTTTTTCTTATCACAGGTTTGTAATGACCATTGTCTTCAATTTGTGTGTGGGAGGAGGGGGCGGGATGATTCTCTCTCAAAACCTATAAACACAGCAATTCTGGATGATTGTTCAGTCTATGCATGCTGCAGGGGCTGGTTTGTTTTAAACAGTTCTGGAATAGTGAACAAAATCAATGGTGAAATGCTGCTTTTAGTGAATTTACTTATTTTTTTGTTTATAGAATGAGTTTTTGGTATTGTGATTTTTTTTTTTTTCTGTACTTAAGTAATCTATATGCATGTGCCGTAAATATGCTTTAGGCTATAGATTACAGATTGAATTTTTTCATATTTTTTTTACTAGCCCTTTGAATACACATTCAACATTGATTAGGTATGCAGATTGAATATGTAGGAAAATTATTAAACTTAAATATCAGTCAGAGAGGACAAATATTGAGGGTCAAATATCAAGTCAGAGAGGACATTAAAGTGTTCACAGATTTAACAGAGAATTAAATGAGAACGTTAACATTAAAGAAAACTATCTGCCTTAAACTGGTCAGGTAATGTGCATAACAAGAAAGAGAAATCTATCAATGTTACATATATAGTTGTTGATAATCTATATGTGTCACATTGGAAGTGTCTCACATTCAGATATTCTCTTTCAGGTCCCCAACTTGTATCTACAGCTGTTTAGCCTTAATTCCCAGGAACCTTAGCCTGATATAGTAGGGAAATAGATTAAGGGATGTGGACAGCTGGAGTTACAGAGTACATCCATCCTGCTCCAGAAATAAAGTATGGAACAAATTATTTTACCCCCATTGCCTGTTTTATCTATCTGGAGACTACAATTTGATATTCATAGACTTCAGATTATGTTTATCTGCCTTTTCAGTAAACATGTATCACTTAAAATGTCCCACAGTCAACTTATCCAGTATACAGGAGGCAGTGTAAGCATTTACTACTAATATATTTTAAAGGGCTACTCCAGTTTTATTTTGTGGTCACTTTGCTGGCACAGTTCCCCCTTAAAACAAAATGTTTTAGATCCCATCAATACAGCACCGATGCCAAGTTCTCCCTGCAGAATAATCCTCTTCTTTTAATGTCAAACCCCCTCACTGTAGAGTGAAGGAAAGTAAGGAATGCATGGCTGAACGAGGGCATATTGGTGGGGGGAGGGGGGGCCAGGGGTGTTGACACCACTGAACATCAGCACTTTTTTCAGGCACAGATGTAACATTAGCCAACCCTGAACTGTCATTCTGGGCTGACTAATGATGCTGCCGGAGGTGGAGTTGCACCTTTGGCAGCAAAACAAAGTATCTTTTTATGTGTAGTGTTTCTTACTGAAATGCTGCACATACAGACATGCACCATGGACACTTCAAATCCCTGAAGTTGTCATGGTATGTAAAGTAAATTATATATGGGGCAAATACTAATGAGTTCATTGCATGTATTCTCTATGTTTTCACACTTGTAATGTTACAATCTGAAATTCAAATGGATTTTATTGAGGTTGTTTTACCAATTATCTAATTTACAAAAGATGCCACCCATTTTGACGGTGCAAAATATTTTATTCAGACATAATGTTTAAATTGATCCTCTGGTTTTCTGCCTTATTTTCAGCTTTGGCTTCACTCCCACATCAGTTTGTGTCTGTCATTTCCCTCCTTGATGATTACATCTCGGTCCTGATCAGCCTACCTTAAGTCCACAATACCCCACTACAATTTATAGTGATCGTTGCAATCAGACAGCCAGTTATCTCCTTTAAAGGGACACTATAGTCACCAGAACAACTACAGCTTATTTGCATTTGTTCTGATGAGTAGAATCATTACCTTCAGGCTTTTTGCCGTAAACAGTC
Source organism: Pelobates cultripes (assembly GCA_933207985.1). NCBI lineage: Eukaryota > Metazoa > Chordata > Amphibia > Anura > Pelobatidae > Pelobates > Pelobates cultripes. Next base: position 152,599,966 of record OW240913.1, on the reverse strand, counting down.
TTTTCAGAGAAAATGCAGTGTTTATGTGTCTATGAGGCAAAGCTGATTGGCCAGGGCTGTGTTTGAATTGTGCTGGCTATTCCTCTGATCTGCCTCCTTGTCAGTCTCAGCCAATCCTATGGGGAAGCATTGTGACTGGATCAGGCTACCAGGCAGTGGGCCGGTCTACAGGAAACAGGGACAAGGCCTGCAGCTCCAGACTTGAATACAAGTACGATTTTTATGGAGGCATGAGGGGCCAGGGGGCTAGATGGTGGTTTTAACCCTATAGGGTCCAGAATACATGTTTGTGTTCCTGTCCCTATAGTACTCCTTTAACTTCTGTTCTTTACTCATATCATCATTTACATAGATTCTAGTACTTACATTGGCTTCCTGCACCCCTCAGGATATATTTAAAACTGACTGACACTGACCTCTATGGATTTCATCAACTCTACCTGTAATTTCTTCTTTAATTCTGAAGTACACCTCTTTTTGATCACTCTACACTGCATGTGACCTTTCCTTACCTTCTGTTTACACCTGCATCACTAATCTTCACAATGGAACTCTGTAACGGCAGCATCTTTCCTATGGAATCCTAGTCTCCAGTAAATTAAGAAGTCACTCAAAGCTCTCATTGTAACTAAAGAGAATCTTGTTCCGGTCTGGTTTCTTTCTTTACACCAGGTTGCACAAACACTCCTTATCAAACTAGTTCTGTAGTCCCATTAACACTATAGCTTTCCCAAACACTTATTTTTTTCCCCTGTATGTTTACATAGATACATACATACCTGACTACCTCTCCTCCCATCTGAAATGCTGTTCTTTCTCATGTGTTATCACATTCTGTGAATTGTAAGCTTGTCTGAGCACAGCCCTAGTCATCTCCTGTTAATATAAAGCTATCAGCCATTTATTTTTTGTTATATGCCCGTTATAAAATTGTAAAGCACTGTCGGAATTGTATAAAAGACAAAAATAAACAAAAAGAACATTGTTCCTATTGGTAGTATTACGTATGTACCGTTGATAAACTGCAGTTGTCAAGCCTTTACCCGCAGTCATATTTACTTTATTTTTTTTGAGTAAGAGCGCATATATATATATATATATATAGCGTAGTGATAGCACTCCCAGAACTCCAAAGGTATTCAAAATAAAATGTAACTTTTATTTTCAAGATTTTAAAAGATCCTGATGAATGTCACCCAAACTTTCATCAGGATGAAAGTTTGGGTGACATTCATCAGGATCTTTTAAAAATTTTGAAAATAAAAGTTACATTTTATTTTTACTACCTTTTGGAGTCCTGGGAGTGCTATCTCTACGCTATCTGGTTATACTATGCTGACAAGCACTGGGCAAAGACACCAGTAAGTTGGAGTGCAAGACTTATTTTTTGGTGTGTGTGTGTATGTATGTGTGTGTATGTATATATATTTATATATATGTATGTATATATGTGTGTGTGTGTGTGTGTATATATATATATATATATATATATATATATATATATATATATATATATATATATATATATATATATATATATATATATATTATATGGGTAGAAAGGATGCACTTTCCGGTCTTCAAATATTACAAAGTTATTTATTCCATTATATGGTATGCAACAAATTGAGCGACGTTTCGACCCCGTTTCTGCACAGCAAAGGAGGTCAGAGGGAAGGAAAACCAGACCTTACTTTTCCTCTGGGACATAACATGCAAGTGGCAGCAGGCAGGGCCGCCACCAGAAATGTTGGGGCCCCTAACTCAGCTAAGGGTCTGGGCCCCCCGGGGCCCACCCTTCAGGAATACACACACAGACACAAACACACACACTGATACAAAAGGACACAGATACACACACACACAGATACATACTAACAGACACATACTGAAACAGACATACATGCATATAGGCATACATAGTGACAGACAGACACATACTAACATACATACATACACACACAGACATACATTCATAATGACATACAGACATACATACTGACTTACACTGATACTGGCATACATACAGACATACTGACTGACATACATTCATACAGACAAACATACATGCATACTGACAGACATGCATGCATATACTGGCATCCATACACACATACATACATTCATAATGATGTGCAGACATACATACAGACATACAGACATACTGACATACATACACTGACATCCATACACACATACATACATTTATACTGACATGCAGACATACATACAGACATACATACATACTGACATACATTCATGCATACTGACATACACGCATACATACAGACACACACACACACACACACAAACAGACATACATTCATACTGACATACATTGATACTGGCATACATACTGACATACATGCATACAGACAATGACATACATTCATAAGGACATGCAGACATACATACTGACAGACATGCACGCATGCATACTGACATACAAACACACAGAGCTCATTTCTCAGCCACCCTCCTGTTATTACCTTTTCTTTGCAGGTGGGTGGCTGGGACTGATGGAAGTCGGTGTGGCTCTCCCTCTTCAAGGACTCCACGCTGGCAATCCTCCCGCGCGGAGCCACAGCGCTGACTGGGCCCCTGAAAATATAGGGCCCATCAGGTGGCCCTAAGTGCATGGGCTACCCGATGGGCCCCATTGGTGTGCGAGCCCCAGTGCAACTGCACTGGCGGCAACTCTGCCAGTGCAGCGGCAGAATTGCCGCTACACATGGGGCCAGGGCCGCCGGGCCTGTGACAACCGTCATGGTTGTCACCCCCTGATGGAGGCCCTGGCAGCAGCAGCTGCCCTGTGGATTTGTTGATGTAGCAGGTTGTTTTCTTTCAAAGTCAAATTGGGCTTTTAACTTATGGGCATTTTGACACCATACAGGAAGTCGACAAACAACCTCTCCAGAGCACCCATGACAAGAGAGCCTCACTTGGTAAGCATTTATGTGCCTTAGTCATTTTGATGAGGTCCGTAGTAGTACATGTAGGTTGTTAGGTCAGCAATAAGCCAAATTCTGTGCAGCTCTCACTCTTTCTGATCCAGCATCATGCCAAATGGCTTAGAAAGTCAGGGGATATCAGCAGTAGGTGCCTAAAGCTTGGTCAGCAATTTGCAAAGTCAGTAAGAAAGGTAAGCATCTGCTCTTCTGCCAGACACCACCTTCCAGACAGTCAGTCAAACCAGTCAATCATATTGATATTTACATTGCAAACAGCTGCTAAGCCGGAAAAGTTTCAAGATGATCCTACAGATTATGCAATGATGCTGCTGTTGAAGGCGAGAAATGTTGATATTTATGGACTCAGTATGGTTGCCAAGGTCTGTAACCCTTTCCTCAGAGTTTCTATCAGTTTGAGTTCTAAACTTTGACTGGGCCATGGGTTAAAAAAAAACATTTTTGGGTTCCTTAAAGACTGAAAAGGTTTTTCAATAGACCTGCTCTGTATGTGGTTCCATCCACTTGCCTCTGCAATTTTATTCCTGTTGTATAGTGGCAGTACACATATAAGCTTTTGTCTTCCTATCAGACAGGTAACTTTTTAAAATTTAAGATGATTAACAATTTAGTTCTATCCCATCCACAACCTCTTTGCAGGCATAAAAATATGTATCCCCTAATCAACCTTGGGTGTTTTTTTCGGTTTTTTTCGAAACATGGAGCTTATTTTCATTATGATAGGAAAAACATGGGCTTCTATTATTGGATGTAAAGCTACATAAGCTTCTGGGTGGAGTATTAAAGTATAAGAATGCCGGTATATTTGTTTATTGCAGGTAGTCTAGGAGTTGTTTCATACCCAGTTAGGAACTAGCACTGTAGACTATGTTCCATTTTGCAGAAATAAGAAAGGACTGGCTCGGAACATGGTTGTGCAGCCAGTGGAAAGCACCCTGGGTTGCCATGTGCATACCATGGGGAACAGACAGTGTGACTGCTCATGTACCAGAAAGATCACAAGTTTGCCACCAGATTTAGACCACTGGGCACATGTTTACATAGGATATCGATCTCATGCCTTCCCCACACATGAGCTGATGCATTTTAAGGAGATTGATCTGTCTCTGGCATCTTAAAAGCGTTCTTCTATATAATATGGTTCTAATAATTATATAGAGAGAGAGAGAGAAATACATTCATCTTTTAACAGATGTTTAGTACCACATCTCCAGAGATACCTGCAAACACAAAACCAAAAGCTACATCTAAAATTAAACTTTTAAATTGATTAGTTGTGATATTCCCCTGCCAAAAGGTTGGAAGTAAAGAAACCTTACAGCCCATGTTGTAAAGAGGCTATAGAAGAAATGTATGCTGTGGAGATATTGGAATTTCTGTTAACTGGTTTCAGAGTGACTTTAAACAGACCACACAGATACCAGCCCACAGAAAATCTATGAAGAAGGGAATGAACTTCAACAGAATTTTGAGAATACTTCTACTGAGTTTTTTCTTCTTTTGATAAAGATTCTGAAGAAAGACCACAGAAGAAGAGAGGTTCATAAAAGTAGTGAAAATGACAGAAGGAGATCATAAACCTTAAAGTGAGATTGGAAAATATTCCAGAAAAGTATGTTTCCAAATACTTTAAAGTTCTGTTTAATCTTAAAGATGAAGAATTTGAGCATTGTAAAATTTTACTAGTAGATAAATCAGTCGCTCAGCTTGAGTCTAAAGGGCAAAGTACAGACCTCTTGTAGATGGATTTTTGTGGCCTCACCATTGACGTGTAAAACTTTGATTGAAGAGGGATCTGAAGGAAACGCACAAAATGTGTGACTTCAAGCATTGGTGGAAAGTTTAACTGAAAAATCATCTGAACATCAGGTTATTCTACTTAAAGGACCACTATAGGCACCCAGACCACTTCAGCTCAATGAAGTGCCAGGTCCATCTAGGGTTATCCCTGCAGCTGTAAACATAGCAATTTCAGAGAAACTGCTATGTTTACATTGAGGGTTAGTCCAGCCTCTAGTGGCTGTCTCCCTGACAGCCCCTAAAGGCCACTTCCAGTATACTCAATGCAAAAATTGCATTGAGAGCACGCTGGACGTCCATTGGAAAGCATTGAGTAATGCTTTCCCGTGGGCGGTTTGAATGCGCGTGCAGTGTTTTCCTGGGACTGTAGTGCTCCTTTAAACAGTTTAGGTAGCCTAATGAGTTTCTGTGTTATGTAGTAGATATGAAAGTTGGCTTTATCTCCTGTTCCAAGAAGTGCTATTTGACAGCTAACTGTGCATCTGAGAAATCACTTTGTAAATTGCCATTTGAAAAAGGAAGATAATGCGGCTTTTGACCATTTAATCAAACAAATGTAAGATGGTACTTCCCCATGACTGGAAATAAATACAAGGTGGAAAAAGATTTACTTCTTTATTCTCGTGCCCACAGAGATCTACTTATGGCAGTAGGGATGTGTTTCTGTTCCTTTTGAAGACAGTCAGGATGCCAGATCTACAACTAGAAGCTAGGCTTGTAAACAAAAATAATCATAGCAAGGCTTCAGAGATTTTATTAAAATTGGGAAAATCCATGGAGAATGAGGTTTTGAGAACAGTAATTTGTAACAAAGTTGTCAAAATTGTGTCATAAAAAAGTTCCTCTATCAGAAAACAAAGATCAGGGTTTATAGTCTTGTCTGTTTTGGCAGAAAATCCAAGTTGCTCATTGCCGAAATTTTAATTTAAAAGGGGCACTAAAGTAACCAAAACAACTTTAGCTTAATGAAGCTACTCAATTCTCTGCAATTTTGGAGTTAAATCACTTTGTTCATGCAGCCCTAGCCACACCTCACTACATGTGACTTGCACTGACTTCCTAAACACTTCCTGTAAAGAGTCATCTAATGTTTGCACTTCCTTTATTGCAAATTCTGTTTAATTTAAAATGTATTCTCTCCTGCTCTGCCAATAGCTTGCTAGACCCTGAAGGTGCCTCCTGAATGTAAAGTCCAATTTACAGTGCAGGAGATAAAAAACATTTAAGTAAATATCTAAATTAATATTAAAGCATTTTGTTTTCATGCAAGCTGTGTAAGTCACAACCAGGGCAGGTGGGGCTCAGTGGTGGATCCACAGCCTGATCTCTGGAGGGGCACTTGTAGATTATTTAAAGAAATAACCCAGACACAATAACCACTACAGCTCAGTGTAGTGGTTATTGTGTCAATAGAGCTGGGACCCCCTCCCAGAATAAGTAGTTAAACCGTTTAAGAACAGTTTGACAACTTACCTGAGGTCTGCTGGGAAATGGGGCTGTAGTAGGGCATAGGAGCAGGGGTATGTGTGTGAGGGGAGCTGTGTGTGTGTGTGTGAAGGTTGCAGTGTGTGTGTGAGTGAGGGCGGCAGTGTATTTGTGGGTCGGTATGTGTGTGTGTGTGACAGTTGCAGTGTGAGTGAGAGGATTGCAGGTATGCGTGTGTGTGGAAGGGGGGGCAGTGTGCTCTGGGTGTGTTTTTGTCTTTAATATTACTGAGGTAGATTGAGAGAATTGTATACCTAGGTATGGAGATGTAAGAGCATAATATTTGAATAATCTTAAATGTTAGTAGGTTATCTGTCCAATTAGGAAGGTGACTACCCATATCTGTACTGCCACTAATACCAAGTGGGAATGAGGGGAGAATTTACAGTATGTAAAATTTTCTGTTTCCTTTTATGTCACAATAAAATACTTTGTCAAAGTGTTAAGCAAGCTGTATAAATCATTTGGCAAATATCCCAATAAAACAAATTTTAACTTCAGGTTGTAACACTATAAAACGGGAAAACGTCTATGGGATAAGTATTTTGCAAGAAACTTTTATTTTTTGTTATATATCTGCTTGCTCTCAGGCTGCATAATTTTTTTTAATTTTTTTTATTTATTTTTTTATTACCGATACAGGATTTGAAGTTGTAATTCAATGTTTACAGCCAGGATGACTTGCAGCTCTTATTTGACAGATCAGCTTAATTGTCACATTTTTCCCTCCCAAACATTTTAACCCCTTAAGAACACGACATGTTTGACATGCCATGATTCCCTTTTATTCCAGATGTTTGGTCCTTAAGGGGCTAAGGGGTTAAACCTATACATTGATTTCTACATCCACTCCATTTAATTGAGGTGAACCAAGAGGGAACTGATCACAACTTAGGTCACATCAAGGTCAACTGCTGAAGTGGAAAGTTGGGACGTATAACATTTTTGGGGAGAGGGGATTCCTATTGGCTCTCTTCCTACTTGTAAAACCCATAGGTCTTGACATCAGTTTTATTGAATGGTCGGGACTCTGCTTTCATTGCTGAGTCATATTGAAGCCAAAAGTTAGGTTGTATTGTAATTTACGCCATGTTATTAGATAAGTTGTTAAAGAATTGTTGAACACAGTACCAGAGGTTTAAGTTGGTCCCTCAACCCGAGTTGCTCTTGTATATTACCTTTTGAGCAGTGATGATGGACCAACACAAGGGCCACCGCTGGCACTTAGAAACAGCTAAGGTGGCACTAAGCGTCTGTCAAAGTAATCGCCATCAACTATGTAGACCTAAGCAAATAATGTATTCACCACCACAGGTAATATGTTGCAAATGGGCTGATCTGTGTGCAGCACACACTTTAGTGAAGCCGTAGAACAAGTATGGAGAAAACCACCTGGATATGGTCAGTTTATCATAAGTACAGGGGAGACACTTTATTGGAGTAGATGCACAACTGCTTGTGATACACATGTAAAAATTCCTATTTTAGCATGTTATAGCATGGTCCATATTATAAACCTGTCTTCATGTTTGAACACACCGTTTTTAAAGTGCATAGAGAGGTGGGTCTTTTCTATATATCTTTCTATACGCTCTTTGTTTGCAGCTCATTTAATAATGTAGGTGCTTTTGGTACTTCTTGGATTGCTGCTTATAGTTTTCTGTTGTTATTAATGCAATATTGAACAACTGATATAAAACATTTGGGTTAAATTCCTCAGTTATTGGAAAACATTGCATTGGATGATAGGCACAAATATGCTCGAAATACCTATTTTCATAATATGTATAAAGCACTTTGCACAGTGCGTTCTATAACATGATAAAACTGCAAACTGGAAAATTCTAGCTGCTAATAACCCACATTTAAATAGAAATCTGGGGGGTGGGTTTGTTTTTATTAGAATTTTTGCTTTATGCTCTGATATTGTCACATCATATCCTTGTGTTCTGGATCTTTTGTGTTAAACTTGTGAAAATAAATTTCCTAATATTTATTATTGCTGGGGGAGCACAGGGAAGAACCTCACTATGTTCTTGCTTTAAATACTGGAACCCCACCCCCCCCACCCCCAACCTTTGTATAATTGCTGCCTTAACAAACATCAGCACTGCAACACAACTTATTGTACTGACCAGTGTTCCCCCTAAGGTAGTGTTAATGTTTAACACACAAGTGTTTTGTGTTCCCCCTGGCATTATGGAGAAATCAAAGCAGCCAGAGTGATGCAGGCTAGCCATGATAAGCTGTCTAGAATTGTGCGTATGGCACTCGTCTTGCAAACTGCAGTGTGTGTTTACATTAAGCATTTTCCTGGTTATTGTTTTAGATGTGGGATTGTTCACGTTTGAGGTAACACTGCTGCACAATGCAATCTCTCCAACTGATCTCATATGTATGTATCTGTAAGAGTGTAATCGTGTGTTTGCAATACATTTCTGAATTTTTAGATAAAGATGAAAAAAGTGGTTGTATTGACTTATATAAAGTATTGTATATAATCTGAATGTGCAGTGCAATGATGACATGTTAGTGGTTTGAATAATGTCTTTTTTTCATACTGAAGAATGTTAAAGGTCTGATGACTTGCTATTGGTGCTTAATAGCGTTTGAGAACAATATTTTCATGCAAAAGTATTTTTTTTTTTTTTTTGCTTATTGATGCACTGAGGGTGAAAGCTTTCTATTCACAAATTGGAAGAAGTGGACTTTTGTCAAAATATAAGTATGCTTTAAGTAACTTGTGTAGCATGTTCTAAGTAGAATTCTGTTTCGGCATATGGGTTTTAATCACTGCTTACTTTTTGTTTTTTTGCTATTTTTATTTTTAATTCTTTTTAACGCAACACAACGCTATGAAATAATGTCTCTCTCAAGACTGGATTAAAAATAAAATAATGATACTGGAACCTTTGTTGGGAAATAGTACAATGTGATTGGCCTCTAAGTTAGTTTGATACAATTGAACCTCCGATCATCTCTAGTAATGCCAAACATGCAACAAACCCATTCTTATCTAACTGTAGTTCTAAAATGATGGAGTACATTTTTAATAATCGTTTACAAAGGAACCTTATGAACATTTCATCTTTGTGGCAAATAACATGTAGTTTTCCTATATCTTTGACTTTAATTAACACATTTATTAAAGGAGTAGTATTATTAAAAATAAATATGATCTAAATTATCTGGCTAAATTAATCCCTTTACCAATCTGACTAGTTTATTCGGGCTAAATAAGTGATGAATATGGCAATAGTAATAGCAAAAAAATTACAAACCAATTTGGATGAACAAAATAAATACATGTGTAGGCACTTGTGGATCTGACAAAAAAAAGTACTTACAGAAATGTATTCTCTAAAAGTAACTTACAAAAAGAATGGGGGGATGAAAATGTAAGTAGTCCTAATAAAGGCCGCAATCTTTAAAGCCATCTTAAAGAGGTACAATCTCTTCTCTGGATTACACTATTGACTGACATATATAAAATCAGCTGCTTATGAGATGCTCTGCTTTCTTTCAGATTAATATTACAGATTTAACAAATTATATCATAATCCAGTTCAGGTAGGGCAAACATTGCTAATGAATATGAATTTACGTGTATTAAGTCAAAGTGGTCACATTAAGAAGCTATGTAACCAACTCTTGTATAATGATAAAGACCAGATTTGGAAAGAGGATACATTCAATATTTTTCTATCACTTTTATCATTTCATTTTGTTGATCCTTCTCTTTTAAATATAACTTAGTTTGCTCTACATCCCAAGGAACACCCAGCAATGTTAGTTTTCTAAATATACTCATTCATGGTTCCATTGATGACCTGTTACTATGTGGATTGAATCTGGACTCTGGATTTTGTGAACAGACCGTAGTTTAACTTTTCGTAATGGTGCCGAATGACTCCCCGATTTAAGAAGCATCCGCCTGTCTGTAGTTTGAAAATACTGCCATCATGTTTTGTTAGCTTGTTTTGTAATTATTTGAATACATTTGTATGTTGTTGTTTTTTAACATTTTAGAATGTGTTTTGATTAAGTGTAGCAGTATAAACTAATTATGATTACTGTGATTAAAAAGAAAAAAGTGAGCGCAAAATTAATTTTAATCTTCTATTAGAGATTTAATCATCCCAATAAAATGTTACTCTTTTTGCACATGGTTGAATGTTTCTTTAGAAGGGCTATGGGTGCTTACTACTTTTTTTTTTTTTTTTCCTTCAAAATTGGTTATTGGGAATGGTGGGCAGAGCTGGACTTGGCCAAAAAAAAAAAAGGCAAAGAAGAAAACCCCCCACAAAACTCTGAATATATTACTACTGGTAGTATGTTTTATTATTGCGTGCACCAAAAAAGATACGTATGTGGGGAAAATTCACTTGTAAATCTTATAACTGATCTGACTTATTTTTAGAAAACACGATTAGTTGTCAAAATCTGGATGTAGGTTGGGGTTCTAAAATATAGGTAATCTCTAAGTTTTTGTGTGATTACTTTTCGATGTCAGAATGTTAACATCCAGTATGTAAATTTACTAAACACTGAATTGATATGAAGTAAAAACTAAAAAATTTAGACCAGTGGTCCTCAAACTCCGGCCCCCCAGATGTTGCTGAACTACAACTCCCATGATTCTTTGAATTACATAGCCAGAGAATTATAGGAGTTGTAGTTCGGCAACATCTGGGGGGCCAGAGTTTGAGGACCCATGATTTAGACAATAGTTGCTCATTTGGGAAAATCTCCAACCCAGCTTTTGTCAGTGTGGCTATTTTATCCCAAAGTATGCAGTTCAGATGTCCGTAAACCACAATGTGGTGCCTTATGAAGGAACACTATTAAGATTATGAGCTATTATTTATTTATTCAGCCAATTAAACTTTAAAGGAACACTCAAAGCAACATAACAATGTAAATTAAATTGTTATTGTGCCAAGAAGCACTCGAGCACACTCTTACCTTCAGAGGTTAAACTGTTCTCGAACGGTTAAACCCCAAAATTGCCTCCAGCGTCAATCTCAGGTCCCCCCCACTCTGTCAATCAGTGACTCCCCATTCACAAAAAAGGCTTGGAAAGAAACATACCTTTCCCAAGAGCCGGATGCCACCGGAGGGAACCTACAGTTCGGCTCTGGGGACAACTTTGAGGTTAAAGCGTTTGATGGTTTAACACCCTTGACCACCTCAGGTGCCGCACATGCATTAAGGCTTCCCCATAGGAAAACACTAATTCAATGCTTTTCAATGTGGATTTTGAAGATGATGGATGCTCCCGTGCACAGGGTGAAGACGTCCCTCGAAGCCCTCGAGTTTAACTCTGCGAAAATCCAGAAGACAGTCACTAGAGGTTGTTCTAACCCTGTAATGATGTCAAATGTAAAACACGAGGGATGCCAGCCCTTATACTGTTTAAATATCAGGAACAATGCAAAGAGAAAAAGCTGCACATTGGCACCCAGTACATTTTTAGGGGAAGCTAGAGGTGCATTCCATCCTGAGTGACAGTTAGGAGGTGGTACAATCAGTACTTCCTCCGCACACTGTCACTCATTGTACCATGGCACAGCAGAACACAACAGATTATGTATATGCATGCTTCTCTGCCCTCCCTGTGGCGGCATTCCTAAATGACAATAGGACCAGAGACTTTAGCCCAAAGTTACGTTTTATGACCATTTCCAATCCACACCCTATGTCAAATCTTAACATGTTCTATTATTTGCCTAACATGTCATGTTATTAATTGAAAGTATTATATAAAAGTATGTAAACGGTCAGATCACAGACTTTCCAGTGCAGCTCAATGAGAAGTCTTTGCAGGGCAGGTGCTCTGGGCAATTGCTGCCTCTTGAGGTTAGCTCCACTGAGCTAACTAAACCAGGAAGTGATAGAGCTAGTTGTCTGAATGACAGCCACTGGATTTTAACCAGGCTAATTTCTAAAAGTGCCAATTTCTATTAAAATCTATACTTTTTATCAATTAAAAAATAAGTTCTTGCAAGAAGTGCTTAAACAATTATTGAGACAAATGAAAAATGTTTTTAATACTTCCCCTTTATGAGCACTTTTGTAAACCACTTTTGTAAGCTGAAGTGGTCTGGGTGCCTATAGTGTCCATTTAACCCCTTAAGACCGGAGGGCGTACTATTACGCCCTATTTTAGGCGTCTCTAAACGCCGCCGGGCGTAACAGTACGCCCTCCGGTCTTTCCTTACTTACCCGGTCGCCGGAGGTCCCACGCCGGCGATCGCGGTGTGGGGGACTCCCAGGGAGCCCCCCCGCGGCAGACCCTCCTCCTCCGGTGCCCCCCGGCCATGTGAGAGTAAGGTCCTTACGAGGGCCTCACAATCACATGGCCGGGATAGCTGCCTCCTGCATTGCCTTGCTGGCTGAATATAATATAAAAAAAATAAAATTAAAAAATTAAAAAATATATAGATGTGTGTTATATAGTTCTAACTGTATTGTGATATTAATATATATATATATATATATATATTTATATCAAAATACACGTAGAACGAAATAATATATCTATATACATAAATATTTACGTATATATCACTATATATATACCTATATATAAATAAAAATATATTTTTAAAAATTATATATATATATATATATATATATATATATATATATATATATATATATATATATATATATACACATATATATATATATATATATATACATATATTATTCTACATATATATTTATGTAATATTTTTACATAATTGGGTATCTTAATTAATTACAATTAGCGGGACCTGCCTGACAACCCATGCCAAAAGTAAAGGGAATTTAATTTGCTAGCACTATATTTAACCCTATAACTTTCCAAGACACCATAAAACCTGTACATGGGGGGTACTGTTCTACTCAGGAGACTTCGCTGAACACAAATATTAGTGTTTCAAAACAGTCAAATGTATTACAACGATGATATCGCCAGTAAAAGTGAAGTTTTTTGCATTTTTCACGCACAAACAGCACTTACACGGACGATATTATTGCTGTGATACTTTTTACTGTTTTGAAACACAAATATTTGTGTTCAGCAAAGTCTCCCGAGTACAACAGTACCCCTCATGTACAGGTTTTATGGTGTTTTGAAAAGTTACAGCGTCAAATATAAGGCATGTGTTTCATTTTTTTTCACATTAAAATTTGCCAGATTGGGTACGTTGCCTTTGAGACCCTATGGTAGCCCAAGAATTAAAATTACCCCTATGATGGCATACCATTTGCAATAGTAGACAACCCAAGGTATTGCAAACGGGGTATGTCCAGTCTTTTTTAGTAGCCACTTAGTCACAAACACTGGCCAAAATTGGCGGTTTTTGCATTTTCACACAAAACAAATACTAACGCTAACTTTGGCCAGTGTTTGTGACCAAATGGCTACTAAAAAAGACTGGACATACCCCATTTGCAATACCTTGGGTTGTCTACTATTGCAAATGGTATGCCATTATGGGTGTAAATTTAATTCCTGGGCTACTATAAAGTCCCAAAGGCAACGTAACCAATCTGGCGAATTTCAATTTCAAATGTAACGTGCTATATTTGACCCTGTAACTTCCCAAAATGCCATAAAACCTGTACATAGGGGGTACTGTTTTACACGTGAGACTTTGCTAAATACAAATATGTGTATTTTATTGCAGTAAAAGCAAACAGTATTATGACATTGACAGTTAAAATGTCATATAGAACAAAAAAAATAAAAATAAATTTTCTCCCATTTTTTTATATTAAATTATGTTTTATAGCTAAATATTTTATATTAAATGAAAGCCCTGTTTCCCCTGAATAAAATGATATATAATAAGGGAAGGGCCATCTTTAATATTGATTGGACCCTGGGCAAGCATCTGCTTGGGCACCCTGGGCATGCAATCACTCCCTCCACCCCAACCTAGAGGCGAAACTAATGTAGAGAGTGCCTTGGTGCAAAAAAAAAATAATAATTCAGGCCTGCCCTGTAGCACAAGAGTAAAGAAAAGATAGATCCCCATCTGTCATACAACTCCTGCGATGCTATGCAGGTGGGGATCTACCATCCTTGCAGGGTTGTATTTTTGAGCAGTGTTTGTGCAATTGAATGTCAGTATGTTATTGTATAGAGTGTATGTGTGCATGTAGGGGTGTATTTGTATGTACTGTTACCATTGGAATGCAGTGGTGTACTTGTGTGTAGTGTTTGCGTTTGAATGCAGTAATGTGTGATTGTCTGTAGTGTTGGCTTTTAAATGCAGGTGTACTTTTGTGTGTAGAGTTGGTGTTTGTATATAATTTTAGCGTTTTAATACAGGAATGTGTTTGTATGTAATGTTTGTATTTGCATGCAGGGGGTTGTTTGGATGTAGTGTTGTGTACATTTGTGTGTAGTATTGGTGTTTCAGCAAACTGGTGTGTTTGTATGTAATGTTTGTGTTTGCAGGGCTCTGTTTGCATGTTGTGTGATTTCTATAACACATATACACATACACATTAACATGCAGATACACACATAGACACACTGACACATGCTCACACCTTGACACATACTGGCACATACACACACACACTCAGATACACACCCTTTGACACACAGATACAAGCACTTTGATACACACACACACACACACTGGCACACACTGGCACAGGTATGTACACACACACTCAGATACACACATACATAAAGGTATAAATGCAGGGGTGTATATGTGTACAGTGCTAGAGATGGAGTGTATTTGTCTTGGCATTAAAATGCTGGGATGTATGCATTACCATACACTCAGATGCACACAGATACACATACACACTGACACACAAGTACACATACACAGGTATACATACACACAGAAACATTGACACACAGACAAACACAGCCAGATACAAACACTGACACAAACACAGCCAGATACACACAAGGACATAAACACAGCCAGATACACACACACACACACACACACACACACAGGGCCGGACTGGCCCACCGGGATACTGGGAAATTTCCTGGTGGGCCGCGGCACCTGGGGCTGGGCTGACAGCCCTAATCATTGGGCTGACAGCTCCTGTGATCCCGGCCGGCCATGTGTGAGCTGTGCGGCCGCACAGAGCCCCATGGGAGCAGGGGGAGCCAGGCGGCCGGCACAGCTCACACATGGCCGGCCGGGATCATAAAAAATAAATTAAAATTGAGGCGGGGCGGAGCTTAGCGTGCAGCGGGGGCGGGGCTTACAGTGCGGCGGGGCCCTGGCTGACTGCAGCATGGGAAGCAGGAAGGAGTCCCTGCTTCCCCAACAACCAGCCTCCAGGAACTCCAAGGGATCTGGAGGTAAGAAGGAGGTCAGTGTGACTGTCTGTGTGTGTGACTGCCTGTGTGTGACTGTCTGTGTGACTGCCTCTGTGTGACTGTGTGTGTGTGTGTGTGACTGTGTGTGTGACTGTGTGTGTGATCGTGTGTGTGTGTGTGACTGCCTGTGTGTGTGACTGCCTGTGAGTGTGTGACTGTGTGTGTGTGACTGCCTGTGAGTGTGTGACTGTGTGTGTGTGACTGCCTGTGACTGTGTGTGTGACTGTCTGTGTGTGTCTGTCTGCCTGTGTGTGACTGTGTTTGTGTGACTGTCTGCGTGTGTGTGACTGTGTGTGTGTGTGACGGTCTGCCTGTGGTTGTGACTGTGTGTGTGTGTGACTGTCTGCCTGTGTGTGACTGTCTGTGTGTGTGACTGCCTGTGTGTGTATGTGGCTGTCTGCCTTTGTGTGTGTGTGGCTGTCTGCCTGTCTCTGTATGTGTGGATGTTTGCCTCGGTGTGTGCGCGCACCTGCTAGTGAGGGAGCCTCTGTGTGTGTGTGTGCCTGCTAGTGAGTTTGTGTGTGTGTGTGCCTGCTAGTGAGTGAGCTTGTATGTGTGTTAGTGAGCTCTTGTCTGTAGTGAGCGTGTGTGTCAGTGAGCTTGTCTGTAGTGAGCGTGTGTGTCAGTGAGCTTGTCTGTAGTGAGCATGTGTGTGTCAGTAAGCTTGTCTGTAGTGAATCTGTGTGTTAGTGAGCTCTTCTGTAGGGAGCATGTGTGTGTCAATGGGCTTGTCTGTAGGGAGAGTGTGTGCGCATCAGTGAGCTTGTCTGTAGTGAGCGTGTGTGTGTGACAGTGAGCTTGTCTGTAGTAAGCTTGTGTGTGTATCAGAGTTTGTCTGTACTAAATGTGTGTGTGCCAGTAACCTTGTCTGTGTGTGTCATTGAGATTGTCTGTCAATGAGCCTATTTGTGTGCATCAGTAAGATTGTCTGTGTCTGTGTGTGAGTATGCTTTACTGTATAATTTAATTACCTTAAAATAACTAATATTTTGAATTAGAAGAAGAAATGTATCAATAAAATATATATATACTATTGCATCACCAGAGCTCCAGTATCCAGGCAATTGAAATAGTTGGCTGCACCCTCAGATTTCCTTAAAACGTAACATTTATTGAAATATTTAAGAGAAGATCAATGTTTCAGTGCCTCTTGTGGACTTTCGTCATGATCCTGATGCAAGTCCACAAGAGGGACTGAAATGTTGATCTTCTCTTAAATATTTCAATAAAAGTTACATTTAAAGGAAATCCGAGAGTGCAGCCAACTATTTCAATTGCCTATATATATATATATATATATATATATATATATATATAAACACCCTACATAGCACAATGACTTATGGGGCTGGCATAGATTTTTTTCCAGGGCTGCTTCGTATCCCCAGTCCGGCCCTGCACACACATATATGTGTACATTTACATATTTTAATCTCTGCCTTCTAGCAGCTCTTGGACAGCAACTCCCAGCAACTTTGGCCATAATAATGTCTCAACTCTGTTCTTACATACCCTGGTCCAGAATTTGGCAAGCGTGACATTTGGAAATGGTATACAGCCTTTGATAACACTTGATGCAATAATATGTTAAAATAAATACTTTTAAAATTTATATTTAATAGGGAACTGTCAGGTTCTTCTAGGATTTTTAACATGTACTTATTCCCTGTGTGTTACATTACAAACACCAACACTTGAATAAAAGTGATATCAGAAATAAGCAAAACAAAAAAACAAAACATATTTAGCCACCCTCCTGTCTCCTTACCTTTTGGGTACAGAAAGGTGGCTTCCCTGGGGTCCAGTGGGAGCTTGTTGGCCCAGGCTGATGGGAGTCTGCCATCAGCTTTCTCAGTCCTTCTCCCCAACAATGCTTGCATCCTCCTCCGTGTGGTGTGTGCCTCCTCCCTAGCGGCACTGAGGAGGAAGTGATCTGACCTCACTTCCTCCCAGCATGCCACGGAGAAGAAAAGGGATCACAGTGCAGTGTGTGAGGGGCTAGCTGTGTGTTTGTATTCAGCCAACCCCCATATTACAAGGGCCCGGTCCAGAGCAGTATTAAAGGGCTGTGGCCCCTGATTATCTCAGGTGCTGCAGGGGGCCCATGGGGCAGCTGCCTTAGGGCCCCCAGGAGTAACTGGGCCCGGGGCAGCTGCCCCTTTTACCCCTCCTTAAAGATTGGTCCAGTGGTTCGGAAGAGAGATTGAAGTCATATTTGACTGACTGCAAGCATGGCTTCCACAGATTTAGGCTGTGCAGCCGGTCTATCTTCTCCTCTATCCTGGAGATAATTGACTTAAGTGGGTGTGGTAAGCCAATTATCTCCAGGTACAGGAAATATCTCTTAGTCCAAAAACTGTTACAAAAACTACATAAAAATACATAACTCATATAATACAATGTTTAACCTATATGTCCAACATATCCCCATCTAGCTTGGATCTGAGCGCTCAATATGTCCGTAAAGTGCTCAGATCCCACGAATACAGTTGGATCGCCATGGGGTTAAACAATAGCAAGGGCTGATGAGAGATTGAGGAGGGACAAAGCAGTCAGTTTCGACTGGTCTGGCAGTTTTCCTAGGACAACACCCTGCTGGAGAACAATAGGACAGGAAAAAGGGGGAGGGGAAGAAGCACATTTTCCCATGGAATTAAAGGGGCAGAAAAAGTGTTTTAAAAACCCAATAAGCCCAAATAGACTTTTTAAATGGCAATACACAACAAGGGGCCATAGTCACAGGGCAAGAGGCTGGCAAGCAGGCCTCTCCAAAAGCCAGTGGCAAAAGGTAGTTTGTCACAGCGTACGTACGATTCTCCACAATATCCTAGGAGGCAATCAGGAGAGAGACAAAATTAACATCATTGCCTTTGTCTTTTTTTAAGATTCGCAGGCACCATGGGAAGGGTTAATGACATGGGTACCTGACCCTGAAGGTACACTATTACCAGATTGTAACTGGGATGAACCTGGAATCTCCGTAGCTGGGGACCCAGGCGATAGAATGGAAAGACAATGTGCCTCTGTTGTTAACCTTTCCCATAGAGGCCACTAGTCAGGATATCATGGAGTGGAGATCCGAGTTGCCAGAGCCACTTGTTCCTTCACCAGCGTCTGCATTGTCCGTATTAGTCTGCATCAGCCGATACATCTGGGAAAGGGATGTTGCGTTTACGAAGTTCCGATGTAATGCGGGGAATGGTCCATGACCTAATAGATGCTGGGCTACCGATATCACTTTTATGAGTAGGTGTAATGGACCTGACAGGAGTACTGGGGATTGACAAGTCATCAGCTTCTTCAGGGTCCTGAGACATACTGAAAAATAGCAAACAAAATTTAGAAAAAGAGGGCTAACTAGCGGCAAAACTATTCATTACATCGGTGACCGATGAGGCCCTCCTAATTTCCAAGTGGCTTGAGAGGCTCTACCTATGATTTGGCGCGAGGGGCTGTCGGCCTCACAGTGACCAGTAAAGCACAAAAATAGGTTAGGAGTGACAAGTGAGGCCCTCTCTATGCAACCGATCGAGGCGGCTAGCTATGTGTTAGCCCAAGGAGCGAATAACCTCAAGCATGGAGGATGGGGGTTGGCCTCGCGGGACCACTGTCGTTAAGGCGGAGATGCCAGAAACATTAATACTATTGGCCACCTAGACCCTAGAAGCCAGTAAAACCTACTAAATGGAATGCTGAGGAATCAACTTGGAAAAAGTACCTGAAGCAAAGTCTCGTGCTTGTTAGGTCTGAACGTATAGTAAGAACCTAATAAAATGAATGGTACATATTGTAACAAGAATACGAGCAGGGAAGGGAGCCATGCCCATTAAGTAATAAAAATAAATAAATAATTGTTTTTTGTTGTTTTTTTTCTAACTTTTTTTTTTTTTTTTACTTACTTGATATAAAATCTGTAAATCCCACTAAAAGGAGGTAGAGAGGGGAAGGAGAGGCCTATACCTAATGATAACACAGATGAGTATATGAATTAATGTCTATACGCTAAAGAACTCATACGGAAATAGAGCTAATGTGTCTGTTTGTATATATTAGAGCCGAACAGGGGAAGCAGCGTTTGAGTGGTAGGAGCCCCCTACAGACAATTTCATACGAAAGAACTTTGAAAAAAGAAGGGTCAAACCGTGAAGATGCCAATGTCAGCCTACAGGGTGGGAGGTCAGGCAGGAGCTTCCGGTTTGGCAGACCGTACGGTAAACCGCCGGGGGAGCAGGCTGCGGTAAGATGACAGGGGAACCCAGACAGCAGGAGACAGAACCGTTCCACGGACAGGTAGTAGCAAGATGGCAGTCTGGATGCACCTGAAGTCCCAGCATGCAGATCACCAGACCAATTACAGTAGGGCAGGCAAGGGGGGAGTCCCTTAAATAGGTCCCACAAACCTCTCCCACAACTCCAGGCAAAGCCAACATTTGTGGCCATTGTGCATGAAATATATCGTATATCATGTTTGGTCTTAAATTAATTTTATGGATTTGGTGAGATGATCTGTCCTGGTTACAACAATATAAGAAGCATCTTTACATTTTCAGACAGGTCTTGGAATACATTAATTGCCCCACCTAAAACTGGAATTCATACACATACACTCCAACGCCTACTCAGAGGACCAGCAATTTATTTGGCCAAATCAAATTTGTAGAGTATTTCCATATTCCTTACCAAAAGCTGTCTTGGGACAGAAAAATAGGTATTTTACTAGTACAGTGTGTATTAGCGTTATGTGTCTCGGAAGCAATCTGGATAAATAAGATACATTGTTCGTATTGTAATAATTTAAGTTGCAACAACACTGGACATCCCCATGCTCTGTATTACTATTTGAACATACTCCTAGGTGATCACCAAACCTCACACTGTCATGACCGTAAAGTATAGTTTTATCCAGACCGTGCCATTGTCACGATTCTGGAACCTAACACGCTAACAGGTCATAGAGAGGAAGGATGCTATACCGGTCCTTAGAGTGGCCGGGCTAAGCACACTAAGAATAGTCAAGAGACAAGCCAAGTAAAGGGAGCCAGAAAACGGGAGAACGAGAAACAAGCCGAGGTCAAAGGAGTGGAGAATACAGGAAAATCGGAATAACAAGCCAAATAATCAGTAACCAGAGAGAAATACGAGCAAACTGCAATACAGGTAACACAAGACCACAACAGGGCACTGAGAAACAGGAAAGGTAAGTATAAATATCCTTTGCTTAATTCTGATTGGATAATTTCCAATCAGAATTAACAATCACATGTGGGAGATATCTACGCCTCCCACTGTGATTGTGGTACTGTTGCTTTAACGCCGGGTCACGTTTGCATAAATGCGCTGGCTCCCAGCGTGCAGCCTTATACATGCCGCTGGGAGGCGTGGAGGAGGACGTGAGCGGCGCGCAGCGGGGAGGAGATGCCGCACACCGACAGGTAGGAGGAGGGGAGACCTTGACATAACCACCCCCTCGAGGACCGCCCAACGGGCGGGAAGCCAAAGGCTTCAAAGGAAACCGTGCATGAAAGGAGTGGATCAAATGAGAGGGCGCATTCAAATCAGAGGCAGAAACCCAAGACCGCTCCTCAGGGCCGTAACCTTTCCAATCCACCAGATACTGCAACCGACCCCGAGAAAAACGAGAATCAAGCAGAGCATCCACTTCGTATATGTCCCTAGAGACAGCGTGGAGGGAATCCGGACGCCTGAGAGGACCAGAGAATCGATTACAGAGCAGGGGCTTCAAAAGGGAGGTGTGAAAAGTATTAGGTATACGCATGCAAGGAGGCAAGGCCAGGGAGTAGGACACAGGATTCACCTTACGCAATACCATATAGGGGCCAAGGAACCTGGGCGAGAATTTTATCGAGGGAACCCTGAGGCAGATATTCTTAGAGGACAATCAAACCCTATCACCCGGGGCATAAGAAGGAGCCGCACCCCTACGACGATCAGCAAATCTATTCTGAGTAGCAGCCGCACTAGAGAAAGAGTAGCATGGACCTGATCCCACATCTTCCGTAAGGAGGTGAGGTGCTCGTCCAAAGCGGGCATTCCCTTGTCGGAGAACACGCCGGGAAGGACAGAGGGTTGGAACCCATAAGCAACCATAAAAGGACTTAAGCCAGTGGACGAATGAGTCACGGTGTTCCTGGCGAATTCAGCCCAGGGAAGGAGGTGAGACCAGTTGTCCTGGTGCGCATTCGTGAAGCAGCGTATATATAACTCCACAGATTGATTTGCCTGTTCGGCAGCTCCATTAGATTGTGGATAATAGGAGGACGTAAATGACAAGGAGATCCCCATCTCAGCACAAAAGCCCCTCCAAAACCGAGAGACAAATTGAGGACCCCTGTCGGATACGATATCCTGTGGTATACCATGCAAGCGGAACACCTCTTTGGCAAATACCTGAGCCAACTGAACCGCAGAAGGTAGTTTTTTTAAGTGGAATAAAGTGTGCCATTTTAGAGAACCTATCAGTCACAGTCAAAATTACTGTCTGTCCATCAGATGAAGGAAGATCTACAATGAAGTCCATGGATAAGTGGGTCCATGGTATCTTGGGTACGGATAGAGGCATTAGGAGTCCCGGGGGTTTAACATTATGGGACTTACACTGTGTGCAAACACGACAAGCCTGCACATAATCTACTACGTCTTGCTTAAGTGAGGGCCACCAAAATTGTTGAAGGAGACCCTTGTATGTTTTGGTAACCCCTGGGTGACCAGCCGTTTTTGCGGTGTGAAATAAAGCTAACAATTTCTATCTTTTTCTTTCACGTATAATCTACTAACAGGTGTCTCAGAGGGTGCTTGGGATTGGTATATCTTGATACCATCAAGGAAAAGAGACGAAATAACTAAACGGGTAGCAGCTATTATCTTAGATGTAGGTACAATGGGTTCAGGAGCGGGGGCAATCGACTCCAAAGGTTCGTATTGTCTGGAGATAGCATCAGCCTTGACATTACGGTATCCAGGCCTATATGTGATAATGAACTGAAAACGTGAAAGAAATAAAGACCATCTGACTTGATGAGAGGACAACCTTTTAGCATCTGCTATATAGGAGAGATTCTTATGATCAGTTATAACCAGGATTTTGTGTCTAGCTCCTTCTAATAAGTACCTCCATTCTTTAAAAGCCATCACAATAGCCAATAGTTCCCTGTTCCCGACATCGTAATTCTTTTCCGAATCAGACAGCCTTTTAGAAAAGTAACAACAGGGATGGAGGGGTTCGGTATGCGATAATCTTTGTGATAATAGGGCTCCTACACCTGATTCTGAAGCGTCTACTTCCATAACAAAGGGAAGGATCAGGATGGTGTAGTACGGGGGCAGTGGCAAATGCCTTTTTGAGAGTCTTGAAGGCTTTAACGGCTTCAGGAGTCCAAACCCTGGGGTGCAAACCCTTTTTAGTCAGTTTTGTGACAGGAGAAATAACTGATGAAAAGTTTTTAATAAACCTCCAATAATAATTGGCAAAGCCTATAAATCGCTGTATCGCCTTAAGGCCTTGGGGAAGAGGCCAAGACAATATGGCTTCTAATTTTGAAGGATCCATGCTGAATCCCAGTTCAGAAATGATATACCCTAGGAATTGTACTGATTTTTGGTCAAATAAACATTTCTCTAATTTGCAATAAAGACCGTTCTGCAGCAATCTCTTAAGTACCATCCTCACATGGGCATAATGTGAATCCAAATCAGGAGAATATACAAGCATATCATCAAGATAAACCTCGGCACAGACATGAAGTAAATCTCTAAGGACATCGTTTATGAGGTCCTGAAACACAGCAGGAGCATTACACAGTCCAAAAGGCATGACTAGATACTCATAATGCCCACTGCGTGTATTGAACGCTGTTTTCCGTTCATCATTCTCTTTTATACGAACCAAGTTATAAGCCCCCCTGAGGTCTAGTTTAGTATAATATCTAAAATCTTTAACACGGTCAAACAACTCAGTGATGAGAGGGATAGGATAAGCGTTTTTAATTGTTATATTATTCAGACCCCTGTAGTCTATACATGGCCTCAAATCGCCCTCTTTCTTGGCAACGAAAAAGAAACCAGCACCAGCCGGAGAGGAGGACCTTCTAATAAAAACTTTACGTAAGGATTCCTGTATGTACTCCTCCATGACCTGATTTTCTTTCTCAGAAAGCGGGTAGACCTTACCCCTAGGGGGCATAGTACCAGGTAACAGGTTTTTGGCACAATCATAATCCCGGTGTGGGGGTAGCTTATCAGCCTCCCTTTTTTCAAAGACCAATGCGAGGTCTGCATACACGGGAGGGACAGAAACAGAAAGTGGCTTAGGCACATTAAGTAAGCAAACGGACGTAAACGGGCCATACAGTCTTGTTGACAAGATTCCCCCCAGGAGAGTATATCTAAACAACCCTAATCAAGTACCGGGTTGTGTTTAACTAACCAGGGAAAACCCAGAACGATGGAAGGTGTAGGGGAGTCAATTATTTGAAAGGTTAACCTTTCCTTGTGTGAGGCTCCCACGGCCATAACCATTTCTTGGGTTTCATGGGTCACCAGAGGTTTATCAAGTGGTCTACCATCAGAGTCAAGGCTGTGGTTTTTGCAAAGTTCTCATCCATAAAGTTGTCTGCAGCCCCTGAATCGATCAAGGCTTTAGTTGTTATAGTGGTTTGATTGACCAAAAGAGTAACCGTAATAAATGGTCTGGAGATGGACACATGAGGGGAAAAAATCATAACACCCGAGGCCGACCCCTCTCTAGGCCTTAGGTGCTGAAGTTTCCCTGCAAACTAGGACAGTTTCTTCGGAGATGCCCCCTCTTTCCACAATAAAGGCATAAGCCCTCCCTTCTGTGATACTTTCTTTCAGCTTCAGTTAAGCCTATAGCACCCAATTGCATGGGTTCGGGAGATGGTTGATTAGGGGGAGGTAATGCAGTACTGGGTAAAGCAGGTGACCCCTGTGTATTCACCCTTCTTTGACTACGCCTCTCTCTAATACGGTTGTCAATAAGAATGATATAATCTATTACATCATCCAGAAGAACAGGCAATTCCCTGGATCCTATTTCATCTAGTATGTAAGCGGCCAAACCCTCCTGAAAGGCTGTTACGAGGGCGTCGTTATTCCAAACCACTTCAGCTGCTACAGTGCGGAATTCAATAGTATAAGCCGCTACAGATCTATTACCCTGTCGGACCCTAAGCAGAGCTTTGCCAGCAGAAGCAACCCTGCCGGGTTGATCAAATGTACGTTTAAAAGCTGTCAAAAAGTCTGCAAAGGACATTGGGGACATATTCTCCCACATGGGATTAGCCCATGCTAAAGCTTTCCTGGAAAAGTGGTTGATTAGAAAAGCAATTTTGGTTCTATCAGTGGGGTAGCAACGAGGATTCATCACCAAATGAATATCAATTTGGTTGAGGAAATCACGACACAATGCTGGATCACCGCTATAGCGCTGTGGTGGCGTCATGTGAACCACGTGAGCAGGAGCGGGTACTGGATCGGGAATGGGTTCTGGCACAGCAGCAACAGCTTCTTGAACGGCAGGTTGCAAGTGGGCAGTACGAGCCAGTATGGTTTGTAAAGCCTGGGCAAACTGATCCATATGATGGTCTAAACCATCCATTCTAGCCTCCTGATTTACTAACAGCTGTGGAATGTCAGCAGGTTCCACAGTGGCCCTGTTGTAATGTCACGATTCCGGAACCTAACACGCTAACAGGTCACAGAGAGGAAGGATGCTATACCGGTCCTTAGAGTAGCCGGGCTAAGCACACTAAGAATAGTCAAGAGACAAGCCAAGTAAAGGGAGCCAGAAAACGGGAGACCGAGAGACAAGCCGAGGTCAAAGGAGTGGAGAATACAGGAAAATCGGAATAACGAGCCAAATAATCAGTAACCAGAGAGAAATACGAGCAAACTGCAATACAGTTACACAAGACCACAACAGGGCACTGAGAGACAGGAAAGGTAAGTATAAATATCCTTTGCTTAATTCTGATTGGATAACTTCCAATCAGAATTAACAATCACACGTGGGAGATATCTACGCCTCCCACTGTGATTGTGGTACTGTTGCTCTAACGCCGGGTCACGTGAGTGACCCCGGCGTTTGTATAAATGCGCTGGCTCCCAGCGTGCAGCGTTAAACATGCTGCCGCTGGGAGGCGTGGAGGAGGACGTGAGCGGTGCGCAGCGGAGAGGAGACGCCGCTCGCCGACAGGTAGGAGGAGGGGAGACCGCAGCCTCCCCTCACAGCCGCCCGCGGACCCCTGACAGCCATGCCACAAGATCTCTGAGCCATATTTTGACAGAACATACAAGTAGTCCGATTCAGAATTGTTTTAATACTTATGAGGAGTATAATTAATTACCAATCAAATATTGACTTGTAACTAACATCATGGACAACTTGTGCATACAGCATGAAATAAGCATGCAACAAATAATTGATCCTATGTAACAGGTAACACTAGCCGAAAATAGTTCCATACGGTTTGGCCTTGCGGTTGGTCTCGGTTCGTGGATATAAACAGATGAAAATACCGAATGAAATGGCTGTTGCTTGCCTTCATGTGAATCCCCTTGTTCGGATGAGTCTTTCTACCGAATGGCGGCTCGTTCGGTTGTTTCCACACGAAGATATGGAAGTCTGGAGGCCTCAGCGGTGTTTGCTTAGTCGAGTGTCCGATTTGGGTTCCAGACACTCGACGACCAAACACCGCTGTTCGGGAGTTAAGATGGCCGCTGCCACGTGTTTGTATCCCAAATGGCGGCCACCCATAGAACAAAGTACCGATTGCCAATTAGGGGTTTGCAACATTTTTGTGAACGGTAATGAGAGGCACACTTATCCCTGGGGTGGTCTGATTGTTCGGTCGTTTCACTTGTACAATAAACGGAGTGATTTTACCAAACAATCAGACAAATGCTGCATACAAGGTGAATACATAAAACAAGCAATACACGAAAGCAAATTAAAACACACGAATTTTGAGAACAGCCTTAATGCAATCCGCTACAGTGGTCATGTGTCAAACTGTGTGATGCATGTGATGTCCTTGCAATGTACAAGGTTGTTAGTCTTATGATTAAGCTGAACAGAAATTAACCCTTTAAATCCCTCCTTTTACTCTGAAACAATAAACATGGCAAGAAAAAATTATGCCAGATACATGTTTTGCTGCATTTGCCCAGTACTTCTGGGGCCAGACCTGTGACTCTCCCTTTATGAGTTGACTCCCTGGAGGTTTATCACAACTACTCCTCTAACCCTAGAGAGCTTCCCTGTATCTTAGGTGATGGTCACACCTTTGCGTGCAATTGAAAAATAGGTGGTGGATGAATTTAAGGGGCTGGGGGAACAAACTTTAGCAAATAAACACATAACAAAATTAGTAAAATTCTAAATGAAAATAAAATGATTACCATCAAGATGCCAAAGTATAATATTTTCATTCTACCTAATAGGGAAACTAGGCCCAAAGTCCAGTCAAAATCACCCAACAAACCTGAGTCTTGTTTTCTAAGTCTGTCTTGGATCTCCTCAAGCTGTTCTACATTGTGGTGAACAGCACCTGTCTCATTTGTTATGTGCATACAACAATGGTCACCCACTACTTTACCCATCCTTATGCTACTAACAAGAAATCTAACGTCATTTTGTTCTAAAGATCAACTGCCTGATCTGTTTCTGTTTATCAGAATGTTGGTACAGTAGGCAACGAATGCCCAGATCAGAACTGCATATATACAGACAATTAAGCATGTGTACAGACACCATTTCAAATAATATTTTTGGATCTTGGGTAATTCACAAGCTTCCTTCTGGGAAAAGTTTCCCATCATTGGCAGGTGGTCAAGGATTACCCATGCCCATCAAAACACCTACTTGCTGTTCCTTTTTGAAAGGTAACTTGAGTTGTTGTCACTTTCCGACTGTCCTTCATCGATGGTATCAGCAACTTCAGCATATTCAATGAGGGCTGCTTTTTCTTGGGTGTGATGAATCCACATCTTGCTCTCTTTTAACTTGACATCACTGCAGTCCTTGTATAGAAACAGTCCACTGTGGAGAAGCTCTTTGATTTTCCAGATTTTAGAAATTGCAATTGTTAATTCTGAGTCCCCACTTTGATGGTTCTATGCTTTGCAGTATATCACAGTCATTTCCTCGGGTAGAAACACTGCATCCAATAATGCTTTCACTTGAAGTCCACTATGGATTTTTGGTTCCTGTTGCAGCTAGGAATCATCTTGCTTGCAGAACTCCGAACATATATTTGAGTCTGTTTAAACATTTATCCTTCTGTCTTTCTCCAAGATATAATTTCTTTGCCTGCTTTATGTGCTGACAAGTTGGGAGATAGGGGCTATGCTTCAAGGATTTCATATGAAGATGCTACAGCATGTCCTGATCTCCTCTTCACATTCATCATGCAACTTGATCAGTCCACATTTTATTCACTCAAGGACTGACAATTTCAAACATTTATAAGAAAAAACTAAGTGAAAGTATGTAATCACAATCAAACAATTAAGTGATCAATAGTTAATTAGTTAACCTTGATTTAAACTCTAGTTTAATATACAAAATAATAGTTTGGTACTCACCATCCATCAGCCCCACATCAGCAGCTGGTGTTATTAAACTAAAAAGAATATATAATAAGTAATAAAGATTATGTAAAATATAAAATGAAATAGAAAAGATTAGACAAAAGGAGAGATAATATCGGAATAGAATCACTTCCTGGTCTGAGGAGGTTTAATCCTGCCTTCCACACAGAGGTTGCATGACGTCACATTAAGTTTAACGTCCTCACGCGTGCAGTGACCCTAGCGTCTGCGCAATGTGGTGTGTGATGCAAGACTGCAATTAACGTGCCGGAAGTGAAGGCGCAACCACCACCACCAAAACAAGCTGGAAAATCACATAGAAGCCCCATCAGCGCCAACCAGGCAGAGAAGGGGAGGAAACCAAGCCTATCAGAAAATAAATGTGAATAAATGCCTACTACAGTAAAATACCAATAAACTGCATAATAAAAAAGCAAATACTCCCCAACTGAGATGTAAAAAATAGACATTGAGCACCAAAGCGATCACAAATAAATATAACAAAACATTGGTATATGATCCATACATTACAATAAATTCAAGAATATCTTAACTATACATTTGATAATACATGGCTTGCATAATTTTTAATATTGTATTAAGGGTGTAAATAGTAGGTCACAGTTTGAGATATTCTTGACTATATATAAATCTGGATAATGAGCAATTTAGTTAAAGGGACAACAAAGGGTCAGGAACACAAACTTATTCCTGACCATATAGTGTTAAAATCACTATCTAGCTGCCCGGGCCCCCTCTTCTTACCTTAATTCCAGTCTGCAGGTGCTGGCTCTGCCCCGATCTGCCTTCATGGCTAACAGATTCAGAAGTGATAATCTCAGCCAATCCAATGCTTTCCCATAGGAAATCAATGCATCTCTATGAGGAAATACAGTGTCTCCATGTAGAGGGTGGAGACACTGAATGCCACAGGAAACAACTCTAGTAGCCATCTAAGGAGTGGCCACAGGAGGTGTTCTTAGGCTGTAATTTAAACACTGCCTTTTCTATGAAAAGACCGTGTTTACTTCAAAAAGCCTGCAGGGACGGACTATACTTACCAGAACAGCTACATTAAGCTATAGTGCTGGTGACTATAGTGTTCCTTTAATGTATTAAAGAATGTATCAACTGCAATTGCAATAACTCAAAATAACATAAGTAAATTACAGGTATTTACAGGGTAATGATGCTGATTAATATCTGAATTTCAACAAATGAATTTATCAACAGTTACAGAATTCATAGTTAAAGAATTATTGCATATTTTCAATCTGAGCTGCAGACACATATTTTTTTAAATATACTGTGAGCGTAAAGGTGGAATAGTGGTTGATGGGAGATACATCAGACCTGATTTGCTAAACAGCAACCAGAGGATTTTCAGTTAAATGCCCCAGGGAGAGAGGTTAAAGTTTGCAATATGCATAGCTGATGCTCTGCAAAACCTGGTATGGGTCCCTGGGGCGGAGTATTTGGAGAGCAGGGTGGGCCAATGCTCCAACAGCACTAGTTGCTGTGTAACAGACCACAGCTTGGATCTGATTTTAAGAGTTAACTAATTGGCACTCACCTGTAGCTACTCAATTAGTAGACAGGCCTTTAAAAGAAGAGAGCAGCCTGCTGCAGAGTGAGGGAGAAAAAGACAGCTAGGAGATATTGTGTTTATTGCAAAGACATTTCTTTTGTTTGGAAAATTGGTAAGTGGGAAAGCCACCCAATTGCAGATAGCAATTACTGTCTAGTAAGAGCTCAAGTAAGAGCAAGGGATTTTGTTTGTTTTTGTTATTATTTAAAGTACCTGCTTTCTTACTGAATAAAAAGGAAAACTGAGCTGAAGGTGTCCTGGACTTTGTATACCCTAGAAGGCTGTGGTTACTGCAAGATCGGTGACAATCCTACCTGTAAAAGAGGTGGTTTGTTACATATGGTGGAGAATGCGGGCAGCCACATAAGCCTGAGGGTAGAAGTCATTTAAAGCTCAACATGGAGGATGTTATCAAGGCTCTGATCCAATCCACCTCTGTGCAACAGGAGACTAACAGGAGAGCTGCAGAAAACAGTGCAGCCCTGCAGCAACTGGTGCTGGCCCAGGCAGAGTGTGCTAAAGTCCTGGCCAAAACACAAATGGAGTGCACTGAGTCCTTGGTGAAACAGCTTGTTGTGACACAAGCGGAGATGTTTAAAGTAGCCCGTGAGGAGCAGCAAAAAGTCACCCAGGGACTACAACAGGAAATCCAAGCTATCTCTGAAAAACTGAATGGAGACCCTGATGGAAGATACCAGGGGCCAAAGGTGATTCGGGCGAGCCACTATCTTCAGAAAATGACCGCATCAGATGATGTTGAGGCGTACCTTCTGGCATTTGAGCGCACTGCTGAGAGGGAGGGATGGCCGGCTGGTGAGTGGGCAAGCATACTGGCACCGTTCCTAAGTGGAGAGCCGCAGAAGGCATATTATGACCTAGAACCAGCCGATGCAAGTATCTACAGCAAATTGAAAGCTGAAATCTTGGCACGACTGGGTGTAACCTCTGCAGTACGTGCCCAAAGGTTCCACTCATGGTCATATTCTTCAGACAAAGCCGCACGTTCCCAAATGTTTGACCTCATACACCTTGCACGGAAATGGTTACAACCTGAAATCCATTCAGCTAGCCACATTGTGGAAACCTTAGTAATGGACCGTTTTTTGCGTGGTTTACCAGCTTCCCTGCGTCGCTGGGTCAGCCAAAGTGACCCCCATACAGCTGACCAACTGATTGCCTTGGTGGAAAGATATGTGGCTGCAGGAGAACTGCTATGTCCTACTTCACAGGCAAACCCTTGCAATCCTAAGCCCCAAGATTCTGCAAGACCTGGTAAGACTGTTCAAGGTTTAAGGGGAGCTGAAGAGCTGCAGCTCTATACACAAAACACCAGGGGGGCATCCAGGTCTAATAGGCCTGGGAGAGGAACTAATTGGTGGGCAGATTTTACTGTCAAATGTTTCAAGTGCAAAGAGGATGGTCATATGGCCAAAGACTGTCCATTGAAGGATGAACCTATGGAATGCAATATGGGCAAAGATGAGGGAGCACGTTCATTTTTGCTCAACTGTTATGGTACTGTTAACAATGACTATGATAATAACCCTCATAAATGCTGTGTAACTGTGAATGGTAAAATGTCTAAAGCATTACTTGATTCGGGTAGTATGGTTACGTTGGTAGCAGAGTCTGTAATACCTTGTGTAAAACCTGATCATGTACAGAAAATAGGCATTATCTGTGTTCATGGTGATAAAAAGGAATACCCCACTGCGGAAGTAAATATTGGAACCCAGTATGGGGATTTAAAGTACCGAGTGGGTGTAATACCTAGATTAGCCCATGAGGTAGTGATCGGTAGAGACTTTCCTCACTTTCTAGAATTATGGGCAGCTGTACAAAAGAGGGACCAAACTTTATCAGAAATTAGTCAATCGGCCGAGGATAATGTGTTCCCTTTTTCCGATATTGACTTGGGTTTTGACCATTGTGATGGAAAAATAAGAAAAAGGAGAAAGTACTGCCCTAAACCAGTATTAATAGGAGATAACCCAGCTCAAACTAGTGAGGAGCCTACTAATACTGCAGACAAAGATAAGGACTTAATTGATATTGGAATCAGTCCAGGTAATTTTAAAAGTGCTCAGTGGGAAGATCCCACTTTAGTGACAGCTAGAAATGATATTAAAGTTGTAAATGGGGTTGCTAATCAGCCAGGAGAAGCCCTACCGTTCCCCTATTTTGAAGTACAAAATGACCTAATTTACCGTGTAGAGAAAAGGGATTCAGACATCATTAAGCAGTTGTTGGTTCCTCAGACTTACCAAAATATAGTGCTAAAGTTGGCTCACAGCCACATATTAGGGGGACATTTGGGAGTTGAAAAAACTAGAGAGAGAGTCCTTAGAAGGTTTTACTGGCCTGGAGTGTTTGCTGCTATTACAAACTATTGCTCCTCTTGTCCAGAGTGCCAGTACAGGGCTCCTTTCAAGACTTTTCGTAGTCCACTTGTACCCTTACCCATAATTGATGTACCTTTTGAAAGGATCGCTATGGACTTAGTGGGGCCACTGGTAAAGTCTGCTAGAGGACACCAATATATATTAGTCATCTTGGACTATGCAACTCGTTACCCTGAGGCCATTCCCTTGCGTAATACCTCTGCAAAGTTAATAGCTAAGGAACTTATGTTGATGTTCAGTAGGGTGGGTATCCCTAAAGAAATCCTGACAGACCAGGGGACCCCGTTCATGTCCAAAGTCACAAAAGAGTTGTGCAGGCTCTTGCAGGTTAAACATCTTAAGACCTCAGTATATCACCCACAGACTGATGGTTTAGTAGAGAGGTTCAACAAAACCCTTAAGAGTATGCTACGCAAGGTAATTGATGCTGATGGAAGAAATTGGGATTTTTTATTGCCATATTTACTGTTTTCCATTAGGGAAGTTCCACAGGCCTCCACGGGCTTCTCTCCTTTTGAATTGTTATATGGAAGACATCCCAGGGGAATATTGGATATTGCTAAGGAGACCTGGGAACAGGAGACTACTCCTCACAGGAGTGTAATTGAGCATATAGCTCAAATGCAGGATAGAATGGCCACCATCATGCCTATTGTCAGGGAACACATGCTGGAAGCCCAGCAGGCTCAGAAAAACAGCTATAACCGTAATGCTAGAGTCAGAGTGTTCCAACCTGGAGACAGGGTATTGGTTCTGGTCCCTACTGTGGAGAATAAGTTCCTTGCGACTTGGCATGGACCCTATGAAATAATAGAGAAAGTGAGTGATGTCAATTATAAAGTCAGACAACCAGGAAGAAGAAAGCCTGAACAGTTGTATCATATAAATCTGTTAAAGCCATGGAAGGACAGGGAGGTCCTGGTTGCTTTAAAAACTTCAGAACCTCCTATAGTAGAGCCAGAGGTGAACGTATCTGAGACTCTGTCTGTACATCAAAAGCAAGAGGTCAGAGACTTCATCAGAAGAAATAGGGATGTTTTCTCGGTAGTTCCAGGAAAGACTAAGGTGATTAAACATGACATAATAACCGAACCAGGGAAAAGAGTTAATCTCAAACCCTATAGAATTCCTGAGGCCCGGAGGGAGGTTATAAACTTAGAGGTTGAGAGCATGTTAAAACTTGGAGTCATTGAAGAATCCCAGAGTAACTGGAGTAGTCCTATTGTATTGGTGCCAAAACCTGATGGCACATGGAGGTTCTGTAATGACTACCGCAAGTTAAATGCTATCTCAAAATTTGATGCTTACCCAATGCCCAGAGTTGATGAGTTAATAGAAAGACTGGGTAAAGCTCGTTATCTAACAACCTTGGATTTAACAAAGGGTTACTGGCAGGTCCCTCTCACTGAAAGAGCCAAAGAAAAGACAGCCTTTTCAACACCCAGTGGCCTGTTTCAGTACACTGTATTGCCATTTGGGTTACATGGGGCACCTGCCACATTCCAACGAATGATGGACAGAATTCTTAAACCTCATGTTCGTTATGCTGCAGCATACTTGGATGATGTCATCATCCACAGTGCAGACTGGGAATCCCACCTCCCCAAAGTTCAAGCGGTGCTTGATGCTATCCGCTCAGCGGGCTTAACTGCCAATCCTTCCAAGTGTACGATTGGTTTAGAGGAAGCTAAGTACTTAGGTTATTCTATTGGGAGGGGTTTGGTTAAACCACAGGTAGCCAAAGTAGAAGCCATACAAAAATGGCCACAGCCCCTTACAAAGAAACAAGTAAAGGCATTTTTGGGTTTAATTGGATATTATAGGCGGTTCATCCCAGAATTTGCTACCATTGCTGCACCTCTAACAGACCTTATTAAAGCAAAATCCCCAGTCATAGTTAAATGGTGCCCTGAGGCAGAAAAGGCTTTTAAGAGTCTGAAGGAAGCTATCTGTAGCCATCCTATCTTGGTGACCCCAGATTTTTCCAGGGACTTTATAGTTCAGACAGATGCTTCTGATGTTGGCTTGGGGGCTGTTCTTTCACAGGAATACCAGGGTGAAGAACACCCTGTTTTCTTTTTGAGCAGGAAGTTAAACCCACATGAGAAGAACTACTCTATTGTTGAAAAAGAGTGTCTTGCTATTAAGTGGGCATTAGACTCTCTTAAATACTACCTGCTAGGCAGAAAGTTCCGATTGATAACGGACCATGCACCTCTGACATGGATGTATCAGAACAAGGAAAATAACTCCAGAGTAACCAGATGGTTTTTGAGTTTACAATCTTTTAATTTCACTGTGGAACACAGGGCTGGTCTGCAACAAGGTAATGCTGATGGGCTTTCGAGGGTACACTCCCTGATTTCCATGGTCGCTCAAACCCATGGGTATGAGCTGGGGGGGAGGATATGTGAGCGTAAAGGTGGAATAGTGGTTGATGGGAGATACATCAGACCTGATTTGCTAAACAGCAACCAGAGGATTTTCAGTTAAATGCCCCAGGGAGAGAGGTTAAAGTTTGCAATATGCATAGCTGATGCTCTGCAAAACCTGGTATGGGTCCCTGGGGCGGAGTATTTGGAGAGCAGGGTGGGCCAATGCTCCAACAGCACTAGTTGCTGTGTAACAGACCACAGCTTGGATCTGATTTTAAGAGTTAACTAATTGGCACTCACCTGTAGCTACTCAATTAGTAGACAGGCCTTTAAAAGAAGAGAGCAGCCTGCTGCAGAGTGAGGGAGAAAAAGACAGCTAGGAGAGATTGTGTTTATTGCAAAGACATTGCTTTTGTTTGGAAAATTGGTAAGTGGGAAAGCCACCCAATTGCAGATAGCAATTACTGTCTAGTAAGAGCTCAAGTAAGAGCAAGGGATTTTGTTTGTTTTTGTTATTATTTAAAGTACCTGCTTTCTTACTGAATAAAAAGGAAAACTGAGCTGAAGGTGTCCTGGACTTTGTATACCCTAGAAGGCTGTGGTTACTGCAAGATCGGTGACAATCCTACCTGTAAAAGAGGTGGTTTGTTACAATACATAGACTTTTTTCCCCAACAAGGATCAAGTTATTTGAAATAATGGATCAGATAAGCTTTCATGCTTCTATAAAACATGAACATTAATTATATATTAATACAAAGAATTAAAATGCTGGGACATAAACATCAAATACACATTTACTATTCTATAAATGTACATATGAAGATATATTAATCAGTATGGGCAAACAGATTGAAAAAGGTTATTCACAATTTAATAAATAAATACCAATCGGGATTTATCACAAAAAGGAAAGCGGATGATAACACAAGGAAAATCTTAGATATAATGTTCTCGGCCTATAGTCAAAAGAGACCGCTACTGGTCCTATCATTGTGTCACGTATTCATCCGCTTATAAAAATGTGGTTAATGGAATTTACTGTCCACATAAGAAAAGTTGTGCCGAGCAACAATCAAATCCACACAAGGGTTAATGCTGAGCAGCAATTATGCAAATGTGAACCTGGTAAATGCCTTTGGGGTCAAAGGCCGGTTACAGCCTATCAGATCTAGAGGAAGGGTATTTAGGCCCAGTTCTCATCCTGCTCAGTGCACGGTCGTGGTTTCCTTTGTGGTTGTCCGAGAGCGCGTTCCTGATTCAAGTTTCTTCTGGTTTTTGACTTTGGCTTTGATTTTGACTTCCCTGCATTCTGTATCCCCGACTTCTGGCTTTCTCTTATCGTTGTCTCTTTCTGTATCCCCTGACCTCGGCAAGTATCCTGACTATTCTTTGGAACGTTAAGTCCGGCCATTCTAAGGCCCGGTAATACATTACCTATTAGTCATCTGTGTGACACAATTCTATGTGCTGGATCAACTAGTAATCCTGAAATTACGACAGGGCCATAGATCCTGTAGAATTGTGTCAGCACATAGCTGCTTGCGAGAGAAAGCTAGTGGAGAATGATCACCATATGGATCAGTTTGCCCAGGCTTTCAGTACGCTCCTTACTCGAACAGCGCATCTGCAACCTGCGGCTTCTCCAACACCTCCGCCTAATGTACCTCCTGTAGTACATAAGGCACCTACTATCTCCCTATCTCCTCCCCTGCATTTTGATGGTAATATTCAAGAATGCCAGGGATTTATTAACCAAATTGAGTATCATTTTGAGGCCTCACCGGGATCTTTTCCCACTGACAGAGCTAAAATTGGTTACCTGATGAACCAACTTAAAGGTAAAGCTTTAGCTTGGGCTAATACGTTATGGGAGAGTCATCTGTCATCTGTGTGACACAATTCTACGTGCTGGATCAACTAGTAATCCTGACACATTGGATGCAAAAAAGGCTTTATTAAACACATTTAAAAATAAATTAAATGAATGGAAAAAATTTACTATCTCATGGATAGGCAGAATAGAAATAATAAAATAATATATACTTCTTAAACTCACATTTCTTTTTAGATCTATTACACTAGCGGTGTCAAAAATCATAATATCTGAGTTCCAAAAGATATTAAATAAATTCATATGGAACTACAGGAAACAGAGAGTCGCATTTAAAATACTATCTAGACCTATTTAGAACGTCACATCTCAGCACTATAATGCCTATGTGTATTTACTACTAGCAACTTGCGTTCTGCCCTACGTGTTTGCAGACATTACGCTTATCTTTTTGCCTAATATCATTGCCAGAGCAATCCTAAGTAGTTAGTTACTGGCTTGCTCTCCTGTCCTATATTGCTCTCCCCCTTGAACAGTTATATACCGTATTTATCGGCGTATAAAATGCACCGGCGTATAACACGCACCTCATTTTAAGAAGGAAATTTCAGGGAAAAAAAACTTAAAGGACCACTATAGTGCCAGGAAAACATACTTGTTTTCCTGGCACTATAGTGCCCTGAGGGTGCCCCCACCCTCAGGGACCCCCTCCCGCCGGGCTCTGGAGAGAGGAAGGGTTAAACACTTACCTTTCTCCAGCGCCGGGTGGGGAGCTGTACTCCTCCTCTCCTCCTTGCTGACGTCGCCGGTAGATGCTCAGCGCCATTCAGCCGGTCGCATAGGAAAGCATTTACAATGCTTTCCTATGGACCTTGCGTGCTCTCACTGTGATTTTCACAGTGAGAAGCACGCAAGCGCCTCTAGCGGCTGTCAATGAGACAGCCACTAGAGCCTCTGGAAGCTGGATTAACCTCGGTATAAACAGCGGTTTCTACAGAGCTGCTGTATTTTATAAAAAGGGTTAATCTAGAGGAATAGCACCCAGACCGCTTCGCAGAAGCTGAAGTGGTCTGGGTGCCTACTAAATGATCCTTTAAATTTCAAATAAAGAACTTCTGCCCCTTTCTTGCTCCCCTCCCCTCTTCACCCGCCCTTCCCCTCACCACTTGCCCAACACTCCCTCCCCTCTTCTTTACTTTCTTACTCCCCCCTCCCCTCTTCTTGCCCCCTCTCTGCCCCCTTCTTACTCCCCCTCCCTCTTCTTACCCCCCTTTCTTGCTCCCCTCCCTGCTACCCGCCCCCCTCCCTCTCACCCACCCTCTTTGCCTCTCCCTCCCCTCTTGCTGCCCCTTTCTTGCTCCCCCCTCCCCTCTTGCCCTTTCTTACCTCCCCCCTCTTCTTGCCCCTCCCCTGTTGCCCCTCTTCTTACCCCCCTCCCCCTCTATTCACCCCCTTCTTACCCCCCTCCCCTGTAGCGTGACCGAGCCGCTCTGCTGTCCGCGGTGGCCGGCCGGAGTACAGGAAACAGAAACTCCTGTTCCGCGCGGAACAGGAGTTTCTGTTTCCTGTACCCGGTCGGACTGACAGGAAGGTGCACGCTCAGTGTGCACCTTCCTATCACTCCGGCCGGCCACCGCGGACAGCAGAGCAGCTCGGCCATGCTACAGGGGAGGTGAGAACCAACTGCAGCCGCCTGAGCGCTCTTGACAGAGCGCTCAGGCGGCTGCAGTATTTAAAGGGCCGGCGTATTACACGCACCCACAATTTCTCCCCTATTTTCAGGGAGAAAAAGTGCGTGTTATACGCCGATAAATACGGTAAGTGGCAATAATATATCGTTTGCTACTTTGTTCTGATTACTTAATCTAGAGTGTATTTAAACAGTGCTACAAATGAATTTATACTGACACCATTATATCTACCATCGTAACCCGTTTTATCTGTATGAGCCATATTACAGGATAGTCTCTTCTCTCCTAGTGTTTTTAGCTACACTTGTTTTCATTACTTATTTTATATTTATTAAATAAAATATATATTTTATGGTTACATTTTTTCATATACAATATGGAGGTAGAACAGTATTCTTTTTCTTTTTTGGTTATTCCCATTGATGTTCACTGTTTAGGGGTTATCCACCTTTTTTTCTGTTTTCTACCTCCTGGTGCTAATTCACTGGCTCTGGGTTGATTTTTTATTTTCTCTCTCCTACTATCTAGAACTATGAAAGAAGGTGGACTGGGCTTATCAGATATAAATAACATTTATGACTCAGTTATGCTATTATATAGTTAAATGGTGCAATATAAATCTTGCACTACAATGGTTAGACCTAGAAAACAATGCACTTAACAAAAAGGATGTGAGAATCATTATATGGTCGGAAGAAGTAAAATTTGTACTAGATAACCCCATTTTAAAAGATCTAAGCTTTATTTGGAAAAAAATAAAATCTAAATATCTATCAACGTACGAGTTAAAATATTATATTCCACTAAATTTGATGGTGATATAAGTCTAAAATCATGGGTAGCTAAAGGAATAACCTGTTTATATCAGATAACAAACAAAAGGGAAGTAGTACCCTTTTGCAAACTATCTAAAACCTTTAATCTTCAACCAAATGAGCTATAGAATTATCTAAGAATAAAAAACTTTTGGGAAAAAGAGGTATTAAAGTTTAAAAAGGTTAAGAGTAAAAAGATAGAAGTATTTTTAGGGAAAATAGAAAATAAGATGGGAAAGACTATGTATAGTATCATATAATCAATCAATCAACAAGAACCATTCACTGTATTGTTACAAAAAAGAAATGGCAAGAAGAGTGTGCCCTTGAAATAGAAGAAAAGAAATGGATATCAGCCATAAACTATACTAAATGTGTTATACATAATGTAAATCTTTTAAAGTAGATAGCAAACAAAAACATTTGTGTTGGGGAAAAAGTATGGATTAAAACCCCTTCCACCTATAGTAAGTGCTAAACACAAATAAACACCAGTCAAGCCATAAGACTTTCTTTTTTCACAGAGATCTCAAATCTTGAACAGTGCATTTATGACTGCAAGGGATTCTGGGTAGGCATATGCAAATGAGCTCAACAAAGAACCACATTTTTGCCTCATAATTCCACTTTATACATGGATTCCTTGGAGTATGTGTCTGCTGCATACAACAGCTTTGAAACACAACTCAGGAAGAGGAGTAAAGCCAGTGAACCACTCATGGACAGCTGTTTCGTTGTTAATGCAACTCGTCAGCATGAGGTTGGTTACTTGCTTGCTATGGAGGCTTGGCGTTACTTGTATGCCCATGAAGCCGACATGCCCTATTTTGCTTGCTCCCTTTCTGCACCTTAATACACAGAAAAACTCATATTCTCTTCTTTCACTGCATCCTGCAGCTCCAATCAAATCTCTGTGGAATTTCTTATCTCTGACTAACAACTTGGCATATTATTTAACACATTCCAAACTTTGAAATGTGCTGATTCCAAACATTTCATTCAAGGACAAAAAACATTTTTTATAAACTCTAGCATAATAACTTACACATTCTCCTGTCTTCTGCTTACATGCCAATACCGTTAATTACCTTCCACATAGCATTTCTGACTTTTTTTTTCTTAAAATTTTTTTTTTTTTTTAATTTACCACCGCTGCCTGTATCTCTCTGCTCTTATATAAATAAGAGTTACTTACATTCCACACACTGTGCAGCTGTGCAGCTTGTGTACTGAGACATATAAAGGATTTTCACTCTCATCACCTCAAACAGACTTTAAATTAATCAGCAGTTCTGTAATGCCATTATTGTGGGGTTTCCCACACCTTTTTTTGTCCCATCCTGTAAGCAAAGTTAGCAAACGGCGTGTGAGTAACCAGTTGAAAATTTTAAAAAATCAAGTTAAAAACAGCCTTATACTTTAAACAACTCTTAATAATATACAATTTTATACAATTTGTGGGTGGGTATAGTTTAAGATAGAAGATACTTAATCTGCTTTTCCTAAAACAATGGAAAGCCTTCTGCTTTTCTATAACACTCGAGAAGCCAACATGAGAATGCATCAACAGTGCATCTGCCATCAGTGGTGACAGAGTCTCTTTGTTCCAACCAGTGTTCATTATTTGGGTATTTCAGTCTCGTGTGGCACACAAAAATAAAACAGTTGTGCACTCATCAGTGGATTACTCAAAATCTCGGACTCAGCCCCCAAGATTGTTGGAACATACTTCTAGGTGATAACCAGACCCCACACTGCCATGGACTTAAAGTATAGTTCTATCCAGACTGTGCCACGACCAGAGATCTCAGAGACACATGAGGACAGAACATACAAAGTAGTCTGATTCAGAAAATGTCTAATGTTTTCCAAACAGAACACAGCTTTTAAGGCATTCTAAGGAGAGTATCATTAAGTACCAATCAAATATTGACCTCAATTAACTAACATCACGAACAGCTCATGCATACAGCATGAAATAAGCATGCAACACATCATTGACCCTAAGTTTATCTAGGGAGCATTACTAGGCAGGGTTTTCTTAGAATAGGAGGGTGTAGGATAGAGTCTTCTTAGAAGCGGGGGGGAGCAAAGATGGTCATGTGCCAAAGTACATATGTGTATGGTTGCCACCTGGCCGGTATTTGAAGCTGCCTGGCCAGTGCTGGTATTGCTAAGACTAAGATACCAGCCATACAAAAGGCTGTATTTTTTTTAAATGGAAATGACACTGCAATACCGGTGTTGAGATAGGCAGGGATAAGAACTTTATCTCCCTTCCTCTCTCTACTCTCTGAATCCGCAGGGAAGCAGCTCTGACCACTACTCATGCAGCAAGTTCAGACAGCAGCTAAATTCCCAGCCTTTAATCAGTCTGCAGATTAGATAACTGATGGGGGGCACAAGTTGGAGTTGAAAAGGATACACATATGGGGGTTAACATAATGAGATGGAGAGAGACTGATGGGGCCTAACAGGAGGAGATAGAGACAGATGAGGGTTAACAGGATGAAAGAAACACATATGGGGGTTAACAGGATGAGACAGAGAGACAGATGGGGATTAACAGGATGAGAGATACCCATATGTGGGTTAACAGGGTTAGAGAGACACAGATAGAGGTTAACAGGATGAGAGAGACTCGGGTTGCCAGCCAGGATGAGAGAGACTAGGATTACCGGCATAGGCAATATCTGAGGCTGCCCAGCTGGTACCTGTATATTAAAGGAACACTATAAGGTCAAGAATACAGATGTGCATTCCTGACCCTATAGTGTTAAAAACACTATTTAGGTACCGGGTCCCCCTTTGGCCCCCTGCTTAAATAAGGTTAAAGGACCACTATAGTGCCAGGAAAACATACTCGTTTTCCTGGCACTATAGTGCCCTGAGGGTGCCCCCACCCTCAGGGTCCCCCTCCTGCCCGGCACTGGAAGGGGGAAAGGGGTAAAAACTTACCTTTTTCCAGTGCTGGGGAGCTCTCCGCCTCCGATCCTCCTCCGTCCTCCCCCGGCTGAATGCGCACGCGCGCAAGAGCTGCGCACGCATTCAGTTCGGAAAGCATTATCAATGCTTTCCTATGGACGCTTGCGTGCTCTCACTGTGATTTTCACAGTGAGAATCATGCAAGCGCCTCTAGCGGCTGTCAATGAGACAGCCACTAGAGGATTTGGGGGAAGGCTTAACCCATTCATAAACATAGCAGTTTCTCTGAAACTGCTATGTTTATAAAAGAATGGGTTAAGCCTAGCTGGACCTGGCACCCAGACCACTTCATTAAGCTGAAGTGGTCTGGGTGCCTAGAGTGGTCCTTTAACTCTTTCCTTTACTCCAGTGTTGCGCAGGTCTCCAGCACTTGCTTTGCCCCCGATCCGCCTCCTTGGCTGAGATCAGCAGAATTGATGATCTCAACCAATCCAATGCTTAACAAATTATGTGCCAGAGCAGGGCCTGTGCAAACAGAAAGCACTATAGTGTTAGGAATACAATTTTGTATTTAAGTAGTTTTTTTTTTCTGTTTGTCTTGTGAAGGTTTCAGCAGAAAATAGTAGCAGTTTTAAAACAGCTGAAGTCAACTATTGTTGTAATACATAATTCCACGTTATAAGACCCATCTCAATCGAGTTATCTGGGTGCAGTGGCCATGTAGGTGTAACCCTGCAATATAAAACAATGTGGTGGTGTATAAACTGCAGTTTTTATATTGCAGGATTAAAACCATGTCTAGTGGCCGTCTTCCTCATGGGCATTAAACACACTGCTTCTCTAACAACAGAGCAAAAGTCAGTCATTTGACCAAATGCCTCACATTGGAAAGTGTTGAATTCAAAATTTGAATGTAGTTGCTGTGCATGCACATTTGTTCTGAAACCACCTTTATGGACTATTGGCTAGAGAGGGATGTTGCTGCTGTGGGAGATGGAGCAGCAGCACCGAAGGAGTCTCACCGAAGGAGGAAAGGTAAGTAAAACCTTTTTTTTTTATTCATAAATTATTTTTATGGTAGTTGGTTTATTGGAAATAACTGTAGGCTAGGACACTTGTAGACTACAGTACTATAGCATTAGGAATCCAAATTTGTTTCCTTAGCTAGAACAAGGGTTATGCAGTAATTTGCTGATAGCATCCACTTTACTCAGATTAGGTAAAAAGGAATTTCAACGTAATTCCTGTACATTTATAGAAATTTAGAATGTGACGGCAGATAAGAACCATTCGGCCCATCTAGTCTGCCCAATTTTCTAAATACTTTCATTAGTCTCTGGCCTTATCTTATAGTTAGGATAGCCTTATGCCTATCCGACGCATGCTTAAACTCCTTTACTGTGTTAACCTCTACCACTTTAGCTTGAAGGCTATTCCATGCATCCACTACCCTCTCAGTAAAGTAATACTTCCTGATATTATTTTTAAACCTTTGCCCCTCTAATTTAAGACTATGTCCTCTTATTGTGGTAGTTTTTCTTCCTTTAAATATGGTCTCCTCCTTAACTGTGTTGATTCCCTTTATGCATTTAAATGTTTCTATCATATCCCCCCTGTCTCGTCTTTCCTCCAAGCTATACATGTTAAGATCCTGGTAAGTTTTATCCTGCAATCCATGAACCAGTTTAGTAGCCCTTCTCTGAACTATCTCTAAAGTATCAATATCCTTCTGAAGATACGGTCTCCAGTACAGCGTACAATACTCCAAGTGAGGTCTCACCAGTGTTCTGTACAATGGCATGAGCACTTCCCTCTTTCTACTGCTAATACCTCTCCCTATACAACCAAGCATTCTGCTAGCATTTCCTGCTGCTCTATTACATTGTCTGCCTACCTTTAAGTCATCAGAAATAATCACCCCTAAATCCCTTTCCTCAAATGTTGAGGTTAGGACTCTATCAAATATTCCGTACTCTGCCCTTGGGTTTTTACATCCAAGATGCATTATCTTGCTCTTATCCACATTAAATGTCAGTTGCCACAAGTCTGACCATTTTTCTAGTTTATCTAAATCATTTGCCATTTGGCTTATCCCTCCTGGAACATCAACCCTATTACATATCTTAGTATCATCAGCAACAGGACATACCTTACCATCAAGACCTTCTGCAATATCACTAATAAAAATATTAAAGAGAATGGGTCCAAGTACAGATCCCTGAGGTACCCCACTGGTGACAAGCCCAAGCTTCAAATATACTCCAATGACTACAAACCTCTGTTGCCTGTCACTCAGCCACTGCCTTACCCATTCAACAATATTGGAATGCAAAATTAAAGATTGCAATTTTTGATAAGGCTTCTATGTGCAACAGTGTCAGAAGCCTTACTGAAATCTAGGTAAGCAATGTCTACTGCACCACCCTGATCTATTATTTTAGTTACCCAGTCAAAAAAATCAATAAGATTAGTTTGGCATGATCTCCCTGAAGTAAACCCATGTTGTCTCTGAACTTGAAATCCATGTGATTTTAGATGTTCAACAATCCTATCGTTTAACATGGTTTCCATTACTTTCCCCACTACTGAAGTAAGGCTTACTGTCCTATAGTTGCCCGACTCCTCCCTATTACCTTTCCTGTGAATGGGCAC
Source organism: Pelobates cultripes (assembly GCA_933207985.1). NCBI lineage: Eukaryota > Metazoa > Chordata > Amphibia > Anura > Pelobatidae > Pelobates > Pelobates cultripes. Next base: position 152,555,451 of record OW240913.1, on the reverse strand, counting down.
AACATTTGCTAACTTCCAATCTTCTGGGATTAGGTAAAAACTAAAAACAAAGAGCTTTTAAAACTCACTAAAGTACTTTAGGGAGTTAACAGAGTCCCCCTCCTTTCATTTGTCTTTATAAAACTGCTGATTTAAAGAGAAAACACCACTTTTATAAAAAGCCTACATTTGTCAGTCAGATAGCTGGTTGAGTGCTCATCCAGAAAGTTTTGTGCTATAGCACGAAGAGGAAAGTAATGTTTCTCATAGAGAAGGACTGGTTTCAATGCTTCTCAATGTAAAGCATTGCCAGAGCAGTGATTGGTGCTCATTCACCCAGTGCTTCTCTACAGTGGTGTATTTTAGATGTGTGCTGCCCTAGGCATGACTATACTCGGGCACCTCCCCAATCTACATTTTCCCTGCTCCACCTGTTTAAGACGAACACGCAGTTTGACTGACAGATACACACTCTCGGATACAAATACAGTGACATACATTCACTGAGAGGACAGACACACACATTCACTTACTGACTCACAGTGAGAGAAAAACACTTACTCAAAGACAAAACAGTAACATACACACATATTCACTCACAGACACACTAACGGATACACACGTTCACTCACAGACACACACATTCACTTACAGACACACACATTCACTGAAAGACACACACATTCACTGACAGACACCCTGTTACTGACACACTCACACACATTGTCTCACACACTTACAATATATATATATATATATTACATTTTAATCCACCAAGCCTTCCTACCTTTGGGAGAGCTGAAGTGGATTCTTCCCTGGGGTCCAGTGGTGCTTGCTGCTCCTGGGCTGATGGGTGAGCGGGCGGGCAGGCAGACGCACAGTGGAGGCAACGACTGAGCTGTATTCCTCTTGTTCAGCTCCTTCGCACGCTGCTTGCAGATGCCGGGAGACGGAGTGAAGTCATATTCTGGCTCCCGGCATCACTGCAGGGCACAAGGGAGCAGAGCAGGAAAAGTGCAGAGGACAATGCTCGCTCATGGCGAGCATATGAAAGCCTCAGGGGGGTTCTGAGGTGGCCAGCCACCCATAAAAGAAGTTAATGGCAACTGCCAGAGTGCTTGGAAACTGCTGCCCCCCTGAAAGTGCCACCCAAAGGCAAATGCCTTGTTAGACTTGTGGGAAATACCCCACTGCTTCTCTATGAGAAGTATTGGATTGATGGGAAAATCATCAAAATGTATATGTGTGACTAATTAGATCTTTGAGTGAGAATATGGCTACTGTGGTATGTGAGTGTGAAAGTGTATATTTATGAAATTATTTAAGTAATTATGTATATGGATATATATATATATATATAGTATTATTTATATATATATATATATATATATATATATAAAATTTATTATTATTATTATATTATTTATATATATAATTTTATTCTAAGTGTATTTTGATATAGCCGCTCCTACCCTCTCACAGCCGCCTCTACGATGTCACAGCCCGTTAACCTATCACAGCCCTCCCAACCTTATCACAGTCCCCCCACCCTCTAACAGCCATTCTAACCCCCTATACACCCTGTCACAGTCCCTTCAACTTCCCTACCATGTCATAGCCATTCCACCACCCCTACTCTGTCACAGCCCCTACATCCCCCTTACACTATCACAGCCCCTCCAACTCCCCTACCCTGTCAAAGCCCTACCCCCCTATCCTGTCACAGCCTGTCCAGCCCACTACTCGCTGTCACAGCCCCTCCACCCCCCACCTACTGTCACAGCCACTCCACCCCCACACTGTCACAGCTCCCTAACCTGTTACAGCCACCCCCACTCTGTCACAGCCCACCCTACCCTAGCCCCCCACCTTGTCACAGCCCCCCACCCTCTCACAGTCCACCCACCATGTCACTGCTCCCCACCTGTCACAGCCTGTCCACCCCGCTGCTCCCTGTCACAGCCCCTCCACCCCCTACCTACTGTCACAGCCACTCCACCCCCACACTGTCACAGCTCCCTAACCTGTACAGCCACCCCCACTCTGTCACAGCCCACCCTACCCTAATCCCCCACCTTGTCACAGCACCCCACCATGTCACTGCTCCCCACCCTATCACAGCCACCCCTACTCTGGCACAGCCCTCTCTACCCTCTAGCCCACCCTACCCTAGCCCCCCACCTTTTCACAGCCCCTCACCCTCTCACAGTCCCCCCACCATGTCACTGCTCCCCACCTGTCACAGCCTGTCCACCCCGCTACTCCCTGTCACAGCCCCTCCACCCCCTACCTACTGTCACAGCCACTCCACCCCACACTGTCACAGCTCCCTAACCTGTTACAGCCACCCCCACTCTGTCACAGCCCACCCTACCCTAGCCCACCACCTTGTCACAGCACCCCACCATGTCACTGCTCCCCACCCTATCACAGCCACCCCTACTCTGGCACAGCCCTCTCTACCCTCTCACAGCCCCCCCTACCATGTCACAGCCCCCCACATGCTCACAGCTCCCTACCCTCTCACAGCCCCCAATCCTGTCACCCCCACCCATGCCCTATCATCCCAACACACACTATCACCAACCACACAAACTGTCACCCCACACCTACACTATCACCATTCCCAAACACTTTTAGCCCCCACATACTGCCAACCCCTTCACCTAGCCACACTCACATTAACCTCTCCTAATCATGTCACTCTCATCCCCTCCAACCATACCAAAATCACCTGCCCTTGCTTTACCATACTTACCCTATCACAATAGTCTCCCAATCCTGTCTGACTCAACCTTCTCTTGCACTGTTGCACTCAGCCCCCAACCCTGTCACACTTATTCTTTATCAGCCTGTCCAACTCACCCCCTTCACCCTACCACATAAACCCCTCCAATTGTGCCACTCACCCCAAACCCTGTCACACTCTCCCCCCCAATCCTGCCACACTCACTCTTTCACATTAATGCCTCTAATCCTGCCACAATACTCCCCTTTAATCTTGTCACACTCACCTTCCCTCATTCTGTCACACAGCCTTCTCCAAACATTGCACATTCACCCCAACCCTGTGATACACCCCCAACTATGCCAAATGCACCATCACATTAACCTCCTCCAATCCTGTCACACTTACCCCCTATTATTCTCACCCTCCCTATTTTTTTTACTTTGGGTGTTAGTGGGGGCATCATGTTTGAGTTTTTCCTAAGGTCTCACAAAGTCTAGAGCCACCACTGGAGACACAGATGGGATTTTGGACAGGAGGAGAGACACAGTTGGGGGTTTAGACAGGAGAAGAGACACAGATGGGGTTTTGGACAAGAGGAGAGACAGATGGAGGTTAATAGGAGTTAATATCACTTTCTTCAACTGACTGTGTGTGTTTAAGTTGTTGGATGATAGAAGGAGAGATACATATGGGTTTTTGCACAGGAGGAGAGACACAGATGGGGGTTTTGACAGGAGGAGAGACACGGATGGGAGTTTGCATAGGTGGAGAAACACAGATTGAGGTTCGCACAGTAGGAGAGAGACAGATTGAGGTTACCATAAGATGGCAGATTGATGTTGCTGGAGGAGGAGAGAGACAGAAGGTCGAGTATAAGGAGTTGAGATGAAGAGAGAATGAGGAGGGTAGTAAACTGTGGACTCATAAAATTAAAATAGTTGAACAATGACATCCTTTAAGATAGCAGAATAGCTGCTTGATCCAAGGAGATATCTGACTGCCATTTTGGGATCAAGAAGGAATTCTTTCCTTCAACTGTGGAATGAATGCCAAATTGGAACGCATGCCGAATGACGTTGGATGTCGTGACATTGTTCCAGTTTTGGATTTAGTGCAACTCTAGTTCCCTCATGCTCTGGAAGGAAAATTTTGGCTACATTTCAGTTCTTATCAGCAAGACCTACAATGTCCCCGAACATAGACAAACGCAGCAGATCAGGGATCCCTCTAACTCCCACGACGACTCGCACTTACCACCCCTCGAGAGACAGAGCTGGTCGTAAGTGCGAGCCGTCGTAAAAACAGGTAGATCGCAAAAGGCGGACCACCTGTATGCTATTTGTTTAGGTTATTGTTTGTTTAGCTGCCCAATTCAATGGAGTCCCCAGGCCACTCATCCATCTCATCTCCTCAATAGGCCCCATTCACTAGGTTTTGCATAAGTCACTGGTAATTTTTGGTATTGGTTGGATTTTTTCATATGTAAAAATTGTCAATAATAAAAATAATAATAAAAACAGTGCACATTCCTCCTATCCTAATATGGGTTCTCAAATCTGCTTATAGATCATCCTATAAGAAGAAGAAAGACAAGACCCTTTTATGTGAAGCATGTGATAAAAGGGCCATACCAGGAATAAGACTCTGCATATCCTGTTTAAAAGCAGCAGTGGCTCCTAAAAAACCACATCCTGATGTACTAGCCTATATCCATCAAGCAGTAACGGAAGGTTTAGACCAGGCAGAGAAAGCCAAGAAAAGATGCAGATCTTTCAGTCCTGAGTGGAACCTAGACTTCAGTTCAGATGAAGAAATGCCTCCAGTATATGATATGAATGAATTCTTGTCTTCAGATGAAAATATGCCTTCTATCCCATGAATAGCAAGAAAATTGAGGCTCTGATTCAGACGGTTTGTGACATCCTTGATTTAAAGGATAAGGCATAAAAGCAAGCGGCCTCAAGCAAACATTTTGCAGACTTGGGAAAATGAAACCCTACTTTTCCATTTCATGAAACCATTGAGGACTTGGTTAAGGAGGAATGGAGGAAGACTGAGAAGAAAGTTTCCTTGAAAGGCTGGCTTTCTAAGCTTTATCCATTTAAGCGAAGTGATTGTGCTCCTTGGGACTCAGCTCACAAAGTTAATGCAGCTATTGATTGTTTGTCCAAAAATACCACCTTACCAATTGACAATGCAGGATCAATTAGAGATCCAATGGACCGAAGGATAGACTCCAATTTATGTAAAGCCTATATTACCTCTGGTTCTGGGCTTTGTCTAACTGTGGTCTTGACATCCATCTCTAGGGCCTTGAAGCAGTGGCTGGAAGACCTCAAATAGGATATTTCACATAGGGTCAGCAGATCTAGAATTTTTGATTCTTTAAAGAATTTCAAATTGGCCATTGAATTCATTCTTCCATTGATTTGGTCAGAGCCCTATTAAGAAGCATGAGGTGATATATAAATCAAATAAAATAGCTGCAATTCACCAACAAGGAGTTCCCTCACCCTTGCAAAATATAAAGCAAAACAAGCAAGAGAGGCGAGCAGCTCTAAAATGACAATTTACATACGAAGAGGAGACCAACTTCTGATGTGTGTTTTTTTTAAAAGAAAAAAAGAGACACATAATAGTGCAGTACAATAAAATTAATGCAGATAATAGTAGATAAAAGCCAATGGAACACTCACACTTTATAGAGCTATATAAGCTCTATATTAGTAGGCCTGGACCATATAGTCCCCGTCTAAGAATATTGGGTAGGAGTCGGCAAAGCTTGATATCAAGTAGATGTAGCCACCATATAAAAAGAAAAACAAAAAGAAAATCTCCAATGGTATGGTATGTTTATAAGAAAAATAACTGTCAAAGCATAATATCCTTTACATAACATAGAGACAGAACCGGCTCTAGTATGAAGAACTTTAGGTTGAACAATCCCCACCCGAGGATGTATGCAGGAACCGTATCAGCAACAGGAACTGGGTACAAGGTAGGTACTCCAACAAAAATATATAGGTAAAATACACACAATAATATAAAATAAAACCAGTCCAATAAGAGTAATACCTCACTTGATGCGTTTCGCCTAAGCTTTTTCAAAAGTGGATGTAGATAGACCGAGTCCTGGCTATTTAAATCTTCCCGGGTTTTCATTAGCCGGTTCTGGTGTGTATCACAACTGTTTCCGGGAGGTAGATCTCATGGGTTGCTTCCCTGTATTTTCCGGTTCCTGGATGAAAGGGTCTTGTTGTGAAATGTCACTAGGAAGTGACGTATGCGGAAGTCGTTCGGATGCCATTTTGGATTTAATAGATACAATGCCAAGAGAAAAATATTAGCGGTTATTAGAAAATGTAATGAATATAAAGGCCACTCGCAGGTGCCTTACATTAAGAAAAAATGCACATAAAAATAAACAATAGTAGCTGTTTTCTGTATCATATATATGGCGAGTCGCCATCTTTATATCGGGCAATTATCCAGAATTTATTGTAGAAATGTTTATAAAAAGGGCAAGTTAGGGAATAACTTACTATGATATTAAAATACAAATGGATATTTAAAGGTATTCTATAGTGTCAGGAAAACAAAGCCGTTTTCCTGGCACTTTAGAATCCTACAGTGCACCCCTCCCTCATGCCGCCCCCTCCCGCAGCCCTGAAGGGGTTAAAATCCCTCAAGTCACTTACCTGAATCCAGTGCCCATATCCTTCAGTGCTGGGTCAGGCTCTGCCCACACTCATGAGCTGAAGTGGTCTGGGTGCCTACAGTGTCCTTTTAATAGAGAAATTTAGATAGATCTTAACGTAACCATTGTTTGTCTAATTATTGATAAACAATGGCAACTTGGGAATATCAATTTTGTAAAAATCACCACACTAATTTTTGGTAATTGTTTGATAATACAAAATATATGTATATATATCCCATAAAAGTTATATAGGAGTTGTTGTGCACACAATAATTAGGAGAATCAGAGATGGGCATAAAAAACCGTGATAAAAAATGTAATCTTAAAAGAATCTTAATAAAAAATTATCAATAAAAAGGTATTAAATCAAATTCTATGTTTAAACCGTTTGGATGTAAAGTATCCAAGCGGTATAACCATTCCATCTAGTTTTCCCAAATTCTTAATTGCATCACCTCCTCTCCAATGTTATTTATACTTAGCAATACCTATTCATTTTAATTGGCTAGGATCTTGGTTATGTTTAAGTGAGTTTTATAGCCCTTTTCAATGTTTCCGCAATGTTCGGCTAATCTTATTTTCAATGGCCTAGTGGTTCTGCCCACATATTGAAGCCCACAAAGACATTCTAATAAATAGATGACATTTTTGCTATTGCATGTAATTGTGTCTTTAATATTTAAAATTTTCTATGTGTTATTCAACGTAAAATTAGTAGTCCAGGCCTACTAATACAGAGCTTGTATAGCTCTATAAAGTGTGAGTGTTCCATTGGCTTTTATCTATCATTATTTGCATTATTTGTATGGTACTGCACTATTATGTGTCTCTTTTTTCAAGGTACACACATCAGAATTTGGTCTCCTCTTCGTATGTAAATTGTAATTTTAGTGTGTAACGGATCGACGGCACCCTGGCTGTGTACCTCCGTTGATGGATGCTCCTAGCGCTTCCTGAGGGCTCCAAGCACTCCAGCCGATACCATAACCACTGTGGACTCCTTCAGAGAGCAGGACAGGAACAAGCTCTTACAAGAGCTTAGCAGTGAATATAGCAAGAGAGTATGCAGAGCATAGCAATCCCTTGTAGCAGATTCCCCCAATAAGAGACAGCACTCCAAATTGAGGGTGAAGTAGTACTGACTGTACTGGCACATACAGCCTCTTTTATTCACATTCTACAAACATAGTACTGCCCACAGGGTTTTGAAGAACAACCAATCAACACATTACAACACAGCTAACACTCCCATTCATTACATCAGAAATCCTCCCATCTGCCTGTGATACAATTATCTCAACACAATAGACTAACTTAATTATCATTAGTGTGTGTATGTGAAGGTGCTGTGTGTGTGAGAGCGCTGTGTGTGTAAGGGTGCTGTTAGTGTGTGTATGTGTAAGGGTACTGTGTGTGTGTAAGGGTGATGTTAGTGTGTGCTGTGTGTGTGTAAGGGTGCTGTGTGTGTGAGGGTGCTGTGTGTAAGGGTGCTGTTAGTGTGTGTATGTGTAAGGGTGCTGTGTGTGTAAGGGTGCTGTTAGTGTGTGCTGTGTGTGTGTGTGTGAGGGTGCTGTGTGTGTAAGGGTGTTGTTAGTGTGAGGGTGTTGTTAGTGAGGGTGCTGTTAGTGTGTGTGTAAGGGTGTTGTTAGTGTGAGGGTGCTGTGTGTGTAAGGGTGTTGTTAGTGTGAGGGTGCTGTGTCTGTAAGGGTGTTGTTAGTGTAAGGGTGATGTATGTGTGTGTGTGCTGTTTGTGTGTAATGTGTGGGGTGTGGGGGCCGTTTAGTTAATATCCCCCCTCCCTTCTTACCTTATGTAGGGAGGGGGGACTGTGCTGCTGCCATCCCTGGTGGTCCAGTGGAGAGTGAACTCTAGCCCCACAGGGGGCTAGAGTTCACTCTTGCGAGATCTGAGCGTTGCCGCGGTAACCGCGGCAACGCTCTGACCTCGCGAGAGGAACCTGGCGGAGCTGCTAGCAAGAGCTCCCCGGGTCCTCTCCTGCCTCCCTCCCTGCCTGTGGGTTGGTGAGGAAGATCTTTGATCTCCCTCACCTGCCCACGGAGGGAGGCACAGAGCTCATGCCGCGGGGATTAGGATGTGCCTAGGCACACCCGGCACACCCCGTGCGCACGCCTATGCTCCACAGTTTGTCTGGTAGTCTATCCAGCTGAACCAACAGATGAAACACATGGGGAACAGTGCAACAAACTAAGGGAATCATAACAAATATGGACAATAGTCATATTTGTGCACAATCTAGTACGAGTACGAAACGGGATTGAGCCTCCGAAAGACACAAAAAGATCCAAGGAACCTAGGAGCAAATTTCATGCTAGGGACTTTAAGCCTGATGTTGCGCAAAGATAACCAAACCCTCTCACCCACTTGGTAAACAGGGTTGGCACCTCGCCGTTTATCAGCATAATGCTTGAAACGGTCAGCAGCAGTCCACAGTGCGAAGTGAACTTTGACCCAGGTATCAGAAATACAGGCAAGATGGTCACCCAGAGCAGGAATAGCCGTGTCAGAAAAACAGCCGGGAGGACAATAGGGTGCCGGCCAGTATTAACAAAAAATGGCCTATGCCCAGAGGAGTCATGATCAGCATTGTTTCTAGCAAACTCGGCCCATGGTAGTAATTCGGACCAATTGTCTTGAGTGCTATTAACAAAACAGCGCAGACTGAGAAGACTGGTTAGCCTTCTCAGCCATACCATTAGTCTGGGGGTGATAAGAGTACGAAATAGACAACTCAATCCCCAATTGCTTACTAAAAGCCCTCCAGAACCGGGATACAAACTGATAGCCTCTATCAGATACAATATTGTGAGGAATGCCATGCAGACGGACAATCTCACGTATAAAGATCAGTACCAGGTCTTGTGATGACAGCAATTTCTTGAGTGGGACAAAATGGGCCATTTTAGAAAAACAGTCAACAACCATGAGAATAGTGGTATAACCATTAGAACTAGGAAGTTCGACAATGAAATCCATGGACAAGTGGGACCATGGGACCTCAGGAACAGGAAGAGGTTGCAACAAGCCACAAGGGAGTTTATGAGGAACTTTAGAAACCGCACAAACAGAACAAGACTCCACATACTCCTTAACATCCTTCCTGAGGGAATCCCACCAAAATGATCTCATGATCGCAGAAGTGGATTTATTAATACCTGGGTGACCAGCAGTCACGTTGTCGTGAAACACTTTAGTGATATTAACCCTTTCACCCAATGGAACGAACAATCAGTCCTAAGGTTTACCGCAGGGCGCCTGAGACTGAGCCTCCATGATGGAGCCAAGCAGCGGAGAGGACAATGAAAGGATAGTAGAAGCAATGATACATTCTGGGGAGATGATAGGGGATGTTTCTAGTTCTTGTATAGACTCAGTATCAAACTGTCTGGATAAGGCGTAGGCCTTGACATTTTTAGAAACAGGTCTATAAGTTATAAGAAAATTAAAGCGAGAAAGGAATAGTGACCACCTAGCCTGTCTAGAAGACAACCGTTTAGCTTCACCGATGTAAGCCAGGTTTGTGTGGTCAGTAATGATCAAAAGGGGGTCCTTGGAACCCTCCAAAAGATGTTGCCACTCTTGAGATCTAGAATAATGGCCAACAATTCTCTATTGCCAATATCATAATTGCGCTCAGCAGGGGACAACTTTCTAGAGAAGTAGCCACAAGGATGCAAAGGAGTATCCTGGCTCTCCCTCTGGGAGAGAACAGCCCCTACCCCCGTCTCTGAGGCATCAACCTCCAGTATGAAAGGTTTACTGGTGTCTGGATGTATTAATATGTCTACAGAGGCAAATCTTTGTTTGAGTAATCAAAAGCCTCTATAGCCTCCATAAATCATATCGAACTGTTAGCCCCCTTGTGTGTCATATTGGTGATGGGGTCTATTACGGGAGAAAAATACCTTAATAAACCTTCTGTAATAATTGGCAAAACCAATGAACCTTTGAATGGCTTTTAACCCAGTGGGTAAAGGCCACTGTAGAACTGATTCCAGTTTCTTAGGATCCATCTGAAACCCCGAGGCAGAAATATTATATCCCAAAAACTGTACTTCTGACTGATCAAAGATGCATTTCTCCAATTTACAATAAAGGTGATTTTTCTTTTTTTTTCAATTTGATTTTTATTTAATTTACAAGTAATTTCAGGGATACAGAGGGAAAGAAGGGGTGGGTTTTCCAATAAAGGACATTGTTTACATCTCATAGCATACAATTTGCTTTGCATGTGTCTGGTGTAGATTGGTTTGTGTGTTTTGTCTCCTGTGTTGACTAAGTCTAGGTCTCTGGCTTGCTCGTGTATTGATCTGTGTTGTAGGTATGGAGTGTGTTCGTACGATGTGCAGTGTCTCATTGTTGGTTGGTGTTTTTGGGGCAGTCTTACTATATTTGCGGAGTGTCGTTGTTGGTGAACTGATATTGGGTTCTGGTTTCCTATCAGCATGGCTAACTCGTAGCGGGTTGTTGCCATGTTCTAATCTTGAGATGGGAGAGGGGGTCTGTGGTGGAACCAGCCTTGCCACTGGGCATTGGAGAAGACTGATTGCCAGCCTCCTGCCTTGTGACTATGGCCCCATGTTGAAATGCTGGATTTTCCCCTGCAAAGGCCCAGAAAGCCGGGTTATTCGGTACTTTCCCTATGTGAGCAGTGTTACCCCAGATAGCTATGCCATGGAGCCCATTCGTATAATGAAAGACTATGTTAAAGACTTTGGCTCCATGGAAATTGAACTGTATGTATGTGATCTGAAGGGGCCATTCAGTAATAATGTGCGCTCAGATCTAAGCTATCTGGGGATATGTTGAATGTACCTGTTTTATGCAATAACTGCACAGTTATATATTTTTATGTATTTTATTGTATTTTGCTACCGTGTGGCTAATGGAGTTTTGCCTCTGTCCTTGGAGATAATTGGATTACTTCCCAATTATCTCCAGGATAGAAGACTCTGTGGAACTGGTTTTGGGCAGAAAAGCCATGCTTCATTTGGTCACAAAGGGACTTTCAACTAACTTTTAACCCACGGGACCAATTTGTATGATTTTGACATATGTTTGTATTTGGAGTATGCTGATTCTGAAAATGTTTTATGTGAATGTGATGTATACTTTTAGAGTTATGAATATTGTGTAAAACTGTGTATTTTCCTGCCTGTGATAATTAAGTTAGACCATTGTGTTCAGTAATTAAATCACAGGCAGAGGGGAGGATTTTGGGTGGGAGTGTCTGAGTGTATTGTACGTATTGATTGGTTGTTCTGCAAAACCCTGTGGGCAGTACTATGTGTGTAGAATGTGAATAAAAGAGGCTGTATGTGCCAGTACAGTCAGTTCTATTTCACCCCCAATTTGGAGTGCCGTCTCTTATTGGGGGAATCTGCTACAAGGGATTGCTATGCTTGTCATACTCCCTTGCTAAATCACTACTAAGCTCTTGTAAGAGCTTGTTCCTGTTTTGCTTGCTGAAGGAGTCTACGGTGGTTATGGTGTCTGATGCAGTGCTAGGATTCCTCAGGTAGCGCTAGGAGCATCCTTCAACGGAGGTACCCAGTTGGGGTGCCAGGTGTTCCGTTACATTGGTGGCAAGCGGTGGGATGGAGTCCTAGTGCGAGGTAAAGCAGCTCAGAGACACCGTTCCCTGTCTACAGAAAGATTTGGGAAAATGGGGTTCGTGGACCCCTGGGCAGCACACACACCAGAGTAAGAGAGTGAATTGGAATGGAGAGATATTGCCCGGAAAGAATTATGGTACAATGCCCTGGAGGAAGTCCAGTATCAACGGCAGCAGCGCCTTCCTGGTGTCGCATACCAGTTGGAGGAACAACTGGCCTGGAGGATTCCGCTTCTGGGAGACCAACCCGGAGGGGAGTGGGTAAGACAACTTGAGTACCTCGTGGAAAGGGAACTGAGCCTGGACGCCTCATACCGGGCACTGTAGTGGTGCACCGTCCAGCCAGAGACGTGGAGGGCAGAGGGCATCCAGCCGGAGGGGGAGAACTACACTAGCCCTGGCCTGTTGTGGAAGGCCTTAGCGGAAGACGTTGACTTCGGCAGTCCAGCAGAGTCACGGTACTGGGCTTTCTTGCATTACCGGGGTGAGATGTTACAGGGCCCGAGATCTATTGGACTGGGAGAAGACCTCCGCTGTTTCGCTGCCATGGAACGAGAGCTGGAAATGGACTATGTGGAACTACTAAACTCATGTCAGCTGCAGAGCATGGACGCAGAACGGGAAAACTGGGTGGCGGACCCAGACCTGCCAGCCTACAGCTTGGAAAAGGCGGCCGAGGTACCCCTTGCTTCACTACCAGCTGCAGAAGTAGGGGACCTCATAGACTGGTCCTGGAGAGACCCACAGATGGCAGGTGGAGATAGGACCGAGATCTCTCTGCCGGCCCTACAGGGATGCTGGGCAGTCGTCCCAGATCCCCAGCGGCAGAGTATATTACAGGGAGGAGAGACCACTGGTTTCACTCCCCAGCAGCAGAGCGCATTATTGGAAGGGGAGACAGTCGGTCTCACTTCCCAGCGGCAGTATGGGTTACTGGGAGAAGAGATAGTCGGTCTCTCTCCCCAGCGGCCAAGAGAGTTATTGGGAGAAGAAACAGTTGGTCTCTCTCCCCAGCGGCTGAGTATGTTATTGGAAGGGGAGACGGTCGGTCTCACTTTCCAGCAGCAGTGTGAGTTCCAGGGAGCCAAAGGTGACGTCCTTCCTCCCCAGCGGCTGAGTATGTTATTGGAAGGGGAGACGGTTGGTCTCTCTCCCCAGCGGCAGAGTGTATTACAGGAAGGGGAGACAGTCGTTCCCCCTCTCCAGCATCAGAGAGAGTGTCAGGGAGAGGAGCCAGTTACCACCTCTCCCCAGCGGCAGCTTGTTCCCCAAAGGGGAGACCTTATTCTCCCTGATGGGGCAGTTGGGACTGCGGTCTCTGCATCCGGCCTACAGGGGTGCGGGGACAGCCTGCCCAGATCCCCAGCAGCAGGACTGTTTATCAAAAGGGGAGACAGTTGGTCTCCCCCTCCAGCAGAGGCACCGGGTCCAGGGAGAGGAGCCTACCACCCCATCTTCACAGCTGGACTCCAACCAGACTACTCCAGCTGAAGTGCTGGCACCAGGGCAGAGTATCACTGGTCTCTGCCCACTCAGCAACCAACAGATCCGGAGTACCCTTACCCCACACAGCCGTGATGGAGCCAGGGGCGGATTAAGAGCACAGTGGGACTGGTTCTGACAATTATGATGTGCCTAATTACGGAATCTTATCGACCAAAAACACTAAAACAATCATACCTCCCAAGCGTCATGTATCTGATGGAGATGATGCTGGAGAGAAACTCATAGGATGCAGCTATAAGAAAACACATACTCTATGCTAATCTCTCTCTAATTTATGCTTTTATCTTCCAAGTAAATCCACAACCCCTAACAGCAGTGTCCAGTGAAGCAGGAAGTCAATGGGCAGGATAAAAAGGTGTGCCACTGGCGCGAATCACGTGACAAGACCTGCCAAAAGGGGTGAACATGCCCAAAAAGGGGGCATGTTTGTCCAAAGAATTGGAAGGTCAGCCTGGCATGAATGCATGTCAGGCTGCCTGCCAATCCTGCAGGCTGTCCAACTAAGGGCATACTATGCAAGCAGCACCTTGAGCTTGACATAAATGCGTCTAATGATGCACTCACTCCATTCTTTCTAAGGACTGTCCCCTAGCACTCGCTGGTCCACTTGTCTCCTTACCTTCTTACTAGCAGGCAGAAGTTCCTGGTATATAGTCTGAGACAGAGAAAAAGTGTCTGTAGTGAGTGTAGAAGAAAGAGGACATGCCACAGTGTTAGAGAGACCAACGTCTGCATTACCTAAACTAACTTTAATGTCAGCCAGTGCACACAAGTTTTGTTCCCATACATCCCTCTTAAGCTTCCAAACTTAAAGGGACACTATAGTCACCAGAACAACTACAGCTTATTGTATTTATTCTGGTAAGTAGAACCTTTCCTTCAAGCTTTTTGCAGTAAACACTGTCTTTTCAGAGAAAACTGGCCGCTCCTTAGATGGCTGCTAGAGGTGCTTCCTGGGGCAGTACTGCCTAGTGTGCAGCACTGCCATTCAGTGTCTCCACCCTTTGCATGCAGACACTGAACTTTCCTCATAGAGATGCATTGATTCAATTTATCTTTATGAGGAGATGCTGATTGGCCAGGGCTATGTTGGACTTGTGCTGGCTCTGTCCCTGATCTGCCTAGCTGACAGTCTCAGTCAATCCTATGGGGAAGTATTGTAATTTGCTCAGACCACCACTTCTGAGCCAGCAGCTGCAGTATTGAATACAAGTAATATTTTACTATATTTAGGGAGGCAAGAAGGGGCCAGGGTGGTGGTTTTAACATAACAGGGTCAGAAATACATGATTGTGTTCCTGACCTTATAGTGCTCCTTTAAGCAAGAGTATGTGAAGAGTAGTTAAGGTTGCCACCTTTCTTTGAAAAAAATACCAGCCTTAATCATTTGTATAATTAGTTATGCGTGACATCACATGATGTAAATTACAAGGAGTGACATCAGAGAAAATTCTGTAAAATCACCAGCAAGCTACTCACTGTTTGATTCTGCTGTATAGATGGATTGCTCCCAGTGTCTCCCTGTCTCCCAGTGTCTCGCAAGTCACCCAATGTCTCAGTGTCCCTATGTATCACAGTGTCAGTGTCCCCATGTCGCCCAGTCCCCTAGTCTCCCATTATCTGTGTCCCCATTTCTCCCAGTGTCCCAATGTCTCAGTGGATACTGGGGACACTGAGAGACATGGGGACACTGAGAGACCCGGGGACACAGAGACATGGGGACACTGGGAGACATGGGGACACTGAGACATTTAGGGAAACTGGGAGAAATGGGGACACTGAGACACTAGGGACACAGACACTGGGAGACATGGGGACACTGAAACATTTGGGGACACTAAGACACTAGGGACACAGACTTGGGAACACAGACACTGGCAGGGGAGGGCTGGCAGCCTTAGGCCTGGGGGGCAAAACCAGTCAAGTGGCCCATTGCACCACCAAATCAGTTCACCATCCATGCCCACCTTTTCCTGGTTTTATAACGGATATTGATGTTATGCTAATCAGTAGCTCTTTGCCATACCCGCTCCTTCACGGCTCCAGGCACTGCTTGTTGTGAGTGTGAGCCACTGTAAATTAGGGGCAGAGGGCACTTGCACTGCGGTAAAGATGGGGCTGGACAGGAGGAGAGTGCAGTGCAATCAGTGCACTCCCCTCCTGTGGGTCACCAGTAGACTGGTGCACCTGCCCAGGATCAGTGCCGGTGCAAGGATTTTTGCCGCCCTAGACAAAATAAAAATTTGCTGCCCCCCCATGTGACATCACAATGCCCCACCCATATGAACTAACGCCAGTGCTGCACACAGTGTGTGTTTACATTAAAAAGCCTGCAGGGACCAGCTATAGACACCAGAACCACTTCATTAAGCTATAGTGTCCCTTTAATGTGAGGTACATTATAGATTAGTGTCACTAATAATATACTAGATTGCCTACTTACAAGCAGATGAGGATGATGATGGGCTGCAGTTTGGCTCCACTGGTCTGGTGTAGAACAGGATCTCTGGAGGCTGTTTGCAGCTGTGGTCACAAAATTCAATGTTCTGGGAGAATTGGAAGCAGCTCCATTTTTTGGGGCCCCTTACACAGCTCAAGGTCTGGGCCCCAGGGCCTGACGGTGAGTATGCCCATAAGGCCCACTCATAAGTTCCACCCACCCATGAGTTCGCTCACAGGGAGTGGAGTGTGTAGGGGATGTGTTATGTGTTATTGTAGAGGATCTAATATGTGTGCTTATGGTATGTAGTGTATAGGGTTACCAGTTTGTGCAGGTGATGTAGTGTGTTTGTGTGTAGTGGAAGCAGTGTGTATTTGTGTATAAGGGATGTATTATGTGTTTCTGGTTGTGTGTAAGGGATGCATTGTGTGAATCTGTGTTTGTATGCATAAGGGATGCAAGGTGTGTGTCTGTATGTGTGTGCATTGAGTGTAAGAGATGCATTGTGTTTCTGTGTGTATGTAAGAAAAGAAGTGTGTGTGTTTGCATATGTGTGTACGGGTTTGCATTGTCTGTTTCTGTGTATGTGTGCAAAGGATGCATTGTCTTTGTGTGTAAGGGTTGCATTGTGTGTGTGTGTGTAATGGATGCATTGTGTGTTTCTCTGTGTGTAAGGGAAGCATGTTGTGTTTCTGTGTATGCAGGGCCAGATTAAGAGCCCAGTGGGTCTGGTGCTGACAATTATGACGGGCCTAATTACAGAATCATATCGACCAAAAACAGTAAAACACTCCCAAGCATCATGTATCTGATGGAGATGGTGCTGGAGAGAAAGAAAACAGCAGCTATAAGAAAACACATACCCTAGGCTAATCTCTCTCTAATTTATGTTTTCATCTTTCAAGTAAATCCATAACCCCTAACAGCAGTGTCCAGTCAAGCAGGAAGTCAATGGGCATGGTAAAAGGGTGTGCCACTGACACAAATCACGTAACCTGCCAAAAGGGGCGAACATGCCCAAAAAGAGGACATGTCTGGCTGCCTGCAAATCATGCAGCTGGCCAACTAAGGGCATACTATGCAGACAGCACCCTGAGCTTGGCATAAATGCATCTAATAATGCGCTCACTCAACGCTTTCTAAGGACTGTCCCCTAGCACTCGCTGGTCCACTTGTCTCCTTACCTTCTTACTAGCAGGCAGAAGCTCCTGGTATATGGTCTGGGACAGAGAAAAGCTGTATGTAGTGAGTGTAGAAGAAAGGGAACATGCCACAGTGTTAGAGAGACCAAAGTCAGCATTACCTTAAACGATCACTATAGGGTCAGGAACACAAACATGAATTCATGATCCTATAGTGTTAACACCACCATCTAGCCCCCCTGGGCCCCTCATGCCTCCATAAATATAGAAAAATCCTACTATATTCAATCCTGAAGCTGTAACTCTGCATGCTGTTGACTCATAAAAGCAAGCAGTCTGCTGACATCATTAGAAGTGGTGGCCTGATCCAATAACAGTGCTTCCCCATAGGATTGGCTGAGACTGACAAAGAGGCAGATCAGGGTCAGAGCCAACATGATTCAAACACAGCCCTGGCCAATCAGCCTCTCCTTATATAGATGAATTTAATTAATGAATCTCTATGAGGAAAGTTCAGTGTCTGCATGCAGAGGGAGGAGATACTGAATGTTTAGATGCATTTTAGGCAGCAATGACCCAGGAAGGATCTCTAACAGCTATCTGAGGAGTGGCCAGTGAAGTTATCACTAAGATGTAAAGCAAAGACTGCATTTTCTCTGAAAAGGCAGTGTTTACAGCAAAAAGCCTGAAGGTAATGATTCTACTCACCAGAACAAATTCAATAAGCTGTAGTTGTTCTGGTGACTATAGTGTCCCTTTAACTATATTCATTGTCAGCCAGTCCACTCAAGTTTTGTTCCCATACATCCCTCTTCAGTTTCCATACTTAAGTAAGAGTATGTGAAAAGTAGTTAGGGTTGCCACCTTTCTTGGAAAAACATACCAGCCTTACTAATTTGCATAATTAAATATGTGTGGGTGACATCACATGATGTAAATCACAAGGAGTGACATAAGAGAAAATGCTGTCAAATCACGAAAAAACTACTTAGTTTAAATCTGCTGTACAGATGGATTCATCCCAGTGCCCCCATGTCTCCCAGCGCCCTCATGACTCAGTGCCCCCATGTGTCAATTCCTCCAGGTTTCAGTGTTCCTATGTATCAATGTCCCAGTGCCCCATGTCTCTAGTGACAGGGTCCCCATGTCACTAGGACACTAGGAAGACTGGGAGATCTGGGGACACGGGGAGACCTAGGGACACGGAGACATCAGTGACACTGGGAGGCTAGGGGACTCTGGCTGGGACACATGGGGACAATGGGAAAATAGGGGACACTTGAAGACTTGGGGACACAGACACCAGGGACAAAGACACTAGAGACACTGGTTGGGGGACTATGGGGACATTGAGACATGGGGGCACTGGGAGACACCAGGGCCACAGACACTAGGGACACTAGCTTGGGGACATTGTGACACTTGAGGCACTGAGAGACATGGAGGCACTAGGAGACATGGGGACAGTGAGACACTGGCAGGCTGGGGGCACTGTGTCCCCATGTGTCTGTGTCATAATGTCTCCCAATGTCCCTTAGTGTCTCAGTGTCTGCCATAATGTCTCCCAGTGTCCCTTAGTGTCTCAGTGTATGTCTCCTTGCAGCCTTTCACCCCATCCCTTACTTCCCTGAGCTGTAGGCTGTCTCTGCAGGATGGGAGTTGCTGTCTGGACTCTCTGTAGCTGCACCCCTACAGATCAGTAAGTATAGATAGGCAGGGAGGGATATGCTGGAACTTCCTATCCCTGCCTCTCTCCACACACAGCGACCCCTACTGACCAGTGCTGGTATTGCATAGTAATCTCTTGTTTATACTGAGAAAAATACCAGCATTTGTATTGCCAGTATCACTGCAATATTTGCACCAGCCAGGCAGCCTCAAACTGGCTGTGCCAATAAAATAAAAGCCAGGTGGAATCTCTAAGAGTAGTGTGTAAAAAAAAAAAAAAAAAAAATGTAAAAAAAAAAATTATTATTTTTTTTTTTTTTTAAATTAATGGGCCTATTCCATGGGCCTGGGCCTGGAGCTGCAGCTCCATCAGCCCCTATGTTAATCCGGCCCTGTGTGTATGTATAGGGATGCATTGTGTGTGTGTGCGCGCGCGTAGTGTGAAAGAGCTCCCTGTCTTGGCCCCTGTCCTATAGAGCTGCCCCTTCTGTCCCGTAGAGCTCTCCCCTGCACCTTAGTGGTCTCTCCTCTCCCCCACCCTCCCCTAGCGGTCTCTTCTCACACTCACCCACCCTCCCTGTGCTCTTCTCACTCCTCCCTCTATGTTCTCCTCACACCCCCTGTGTTCATCTCACCCCCCCTCCTCCCTGTGTTCTTCATACTTCCCCCCTTGGTCGTCTTACTCCCCCACCTGTTCTTCTTAACCCCCTTCTTCTTATTGCTCCCCCTTCTTCTTCTTACCCCCCCTTCTTCTTCTTCCTCTTCCTCCCCCTTCTTCTTCTTACTCCCCCCATTTCTTCATACTCACCCTTCTTCTTACCCCCTCTTCTTCTTCTTACTCCCCACTCTTCTTCTTCTTACTCCCCACTCTTTTTCTTACTCACCCCTTCTTCTTCTTCTTACCCCCTCTTTTTCTTATCTCCCCTCCTTCTTACTCCGCCCTCCCCCTTTTCTTTTTCTTATTCCCTCCTCTTTCTTACTCCCCCCTTCTTCTTCTTACTTCCCCCTTCTTCTTACTCCCTCCTTCTTCTTACTCCCTCCTTCTTCTTCTTACTCCCTTCTTCTTCTTACTTTCCCCTTCTTCTTCTTCTTACTCCCCCTTTCTTCTTCTTCTTACTCCCCCCTTTCTTCTTCTTCTTACTCCCCCCTTCTTATTCTCACTCCCCCTTCTTATTCCCCTCTTTTATCCCTCTCTTCTTACTCTCCTCTTTCTATTCTCTCTTTCTATTCTCTTTTATCCTCTCTCTCTTTCTTATTCCTCTTCTTTCTATTCTCTTATCTCTCTCTTTCTTATCTCTTCTTCTTATTCTTCTCTTTCTGTCTTCTCCTCCTCGAGCTGGCTGTACTCGTTCATGGGTTGCCGGAGGATAGGTGCATTTGTGCACTTCCTGTCAGTCCGGCCGGTTACAGGAAACAGAAACTCCTGTTCCGCGCGGAGTTTCTGTTTCCTGTAACCGGCCGGACTGACAGGAAGTGCACACTCAGTGTGCACCCTCCTATCACTCTGGCCGGCTGGCCGGCCACCGCGGACCGGAGTGCAGCTCGGCCACGCTACAGGGGAGGGGAGAAGCTGCAGCCGCCTGAGGCTCTTAACAGAGCACTCAGGCGGCTGCAGTATTTAAAGGGCCGGCCCGCCGCGGCCGGCCTTACAGGAATTTAGGGCGGCCTGGGGGGCAATTGCCTCCCTGCCCCCCGGCCCAGCCCGCCCCTGGACACTGGGAGACTAGGGGAGACTGGCTGGGAGACAGACACTTGGGGACACTGGGAGACATGGGGACAGTTGTGGACATAGACATGTGGACACTGGGACATATAGGGACACTGGGAGACATGGGGACACCAGGCACACTGAGACACTAGGAACACAGACACTGGGAGACATGGATACACTGAAACCTTTGGGGACACTAAGACAATAGGGACACAGACACTGGGAGACTAGGGGAAACTGTGAGACTAGGGGATACTGAGAGACTAGGGGACACTGGCTGGGAGACAGACACTTGGGGAGACATGGGGACAGTTGTGGACATAGACATGGGAACACTGGGACACATGGGGACACTAGGCACACTGAGAGACATGGGAAACAGACACTGGGAGACTTGGGGACACTGAGACACTAGGGACATTGGCTGGGGGACATGGTGTCTCCGTGTCCCAATGTCTCCCAATGTCCCTATGTCTCACAGCGTCCCCATGTGTCTCAGCATGCCCATGTGTCCCAGTGTCCCCAAGTGTCTGTGTCCCCATGTTTTCCAGTGTCCCCAAGTGTCTCAGTGTTCCCAGGTCTCCCAGTGTCTGTGTCCTAGTGTCTCAGTGTCCCCATATGTCCACTAGTGTCTAAGTGTCCCCATGTGCTCCTGCTGCCTTTACCCCCATCCATCACTTACCTGAGCTGTAGAGCTGCTGTCTGGACTCTCCGTGCTGTGTAGCTGCTCCCCGGGCAGATCAGTGAGTAGTAGAGAGAGGCAGGGATATTCTGTAACTTCCTATCTCTGCCTCTCTCCACACACAGTGACCCCTACTGGCCGGTGCTGGTATTGCAGAGTAATTTCCATTTATTCTGAGAAAATTACCTGCATTTGTATTGCCGGTATTACTGCAATACCGGCACGGCCAGGCAGCCTCAAATACCGTCTGTGCCATTAAAATACCAGTCAGGTGGCAAACCTAAGAGTAGTGTGTAAAAAAATTTTTTAAAAAATAAAAAAATAAAAAGTTTTTTTTTTTTTTTTTTTTTAAATGGGCCTATTCCATGGGCCTGGGCCTGGAGCTGCAGCTCCATCAGCCCCTATGTTAATCTGGCCCTGGATGGAGCCCCTGGACAAAGACTGGCTACACTTTTCCCAAGGTGCAGTAACTTTTCATTGTGGGTGGGCTGCACTACTGACTGTGTTTTGTGGGTGGGTTGCTGGACTAACCAAGGCACTGACCGACAGGAGGCCAGATACCTTGTTAGTCTTTTTGGGAAAGGGGAGAAATGTGGCGGAACCAGCCTCGCCACGGGGCATTGGAGAAGACTGATTGCCAGCCTCCTGCCCTGCGACTATGGCCCCATTTTGAAATGCTTGATTTTCCCCTGCAAATACCCGAAAGCCGGGTCATTCGGAACTTTCCCTATGTGAGCAGTGTTACCCCAGATAGCTATGCCATGGAGCCCATTCGTATAACGAAAGACTATGTGAAAGACTTTGGCTCCATGGCAAATGAACTGAATGTATGTGATTTGAGCGCCATTCAGTAATAATGTACGCTCAGATCTAAGCTATCTGGGGATATGTTGAATGTACCTGTGTTATGCAATAACTGCACAGTTATATATTTTTATGTATTTTATTGTATTTTGCTACCATGTGGCTAATGGAGTTTTGCCTCTGTCCTTGGAGATAATTGGACTACTTCCCAATTATCTCCAGGATAGAAGACTCTGTGGAACTGGTTTTGGGCAGAAAAGCCATGCTTCATTTGGTCACAAAGGGACTTTCAACTAACTTTTGACCCACGGGACCAATTTGTATGATTTTGACTTATGTTTGTATTTGGAGTATGCTGATTCTGTGAATGTGATGTATACTTTTAGAGTTATGAATATTGTGTAAAACTGTGTATTTTCCTGCCTGTGATAATTAAGTTAGACCATTGTGTTCTGTAATTATATCACAGGCAGAGGGGAGGATTTTGTGTGGGGGTGTCTGAGTGTATTGTACGTATTGATTGGTTGTTCTGCAAAACCCTGTGGGCGGTGCTATGTGTGTAGAATGTGAATAAAAGAGGCTGTATGTGCCAGTACAGTCAGTTCTATTTCACCCTCAATTTGGAGTGCCGTCTCTTATTGGGGGAATCTGCTACAAGGGATTGCTATGCTTGTCATACTCCCTTGCTAAATCACTACTAAGCTCTTGTAAGAGCTTGTTCCTGTTTTGCTCGCTGAAGGAGTCTACGGTGGTTATGGTGTCTGCTGCAGTGCTTGGAGTCCTCAGGAAGCGCTAGGAGCATCCTTCAATGGAGGTACCCAGTTGGGGTGCCAGGTGATCCATTACGTCCTTTTGTGCGGGGTACGGGATGTGGGGATATTTATGGGATAATAATAGTAAACAGTTGAGAATTGCCCACTATTTCAATTCTCAGATCCCAAAGAACGTTTATCGTGTTAAGTGGAATGTATTTCATATAATAATATCACAATGTATAAAAATAGATTTTTATTTATAATAACAAATTAATAATAATAATATGTAACATGCATGATAATAATCAATGAATATCCAGTATAAAATTATATGCAATACAAAGAAATGGGTATTACATTACAATGGCTAAATAGCATTTCCTGTCAAGAATTCCGAGGATTTATGAGGTATCCTTAACACAGACTTTTCACAGCTAAGAACAGAATTCCTCAGAGTGCAGCGTAAGGTCGTAAAGTTTAGCAGACAGTTAGAATAACCCTTTCAATGCTGGCTAGATCTCCTAGGTAGTTAAGATCTATTCTTATGTATTTTTAAATAAAATAACATTTAAACCAGTTCACTAGTCATTTTCTTAAACCATCCATAAGAGAATTTACCACATTATATAAGCAGATTTTTAATTTGTCTAAAAGATATCTATCTTAATTTAGAGCAAATCAATACACCTGGATAAAAACAGCGGTATGCTAACACGTGATAATATCACATCAATATATAATTATTCTTAATTCCACCTGCAGAATGGAATGTTTATAACTATATATTCTTAGTTAACTAAGATTTCTTAATATGGAAATCTGACCGTGCTTTATCCAGTCATATATAATGCTATTAATACATTTTAATTAATTTAATTTAATTAAATGAACCCAGTATAATTACCAGTTGAGTAGATATTTCATCCGATTGGTAGTCTCAGGAATTTATTCGGATGTGTCTCTGCATGGAGGTTGGAGTCCCCAAACTTCCAATTCCTCTCTTTTCTCTCCTTTGCATATCTTGCATCTGCCTCCTCTCGTCTTCTCTCTCTATCTTCCCTTTGTCTTAACTTTTAAAGGGCCAGACTCCCTGTACGTCATCAGTCGATGACCCAATAGAAGCACTAGAGGTGTGGTTATCTTCCAGATCGCAAATTAGTTATTTGGTCTGTAGAGGGCAGTCTTGTCCCACTAAACATACCTATCCAGGAAAGAGTTAACTTTTCCTGGTGGCTATTTTGACGTCATTTTGCGTTATCTTTATAGCGCCATAATTTAAAATTTCAAAGGGTTTCTTAAATTTTGTCCAGACTTAGCGTCTGCAATTCCTGCCATAATTTCTGATATGACAGATCATGAACTAAGTTTACCCTTTTCCATACAATGGTACCTTATATATATAGACAGTTAAATATTAAATTATTTAATCTTCTCTGTCACAATTGTCTGGGTTTAGATTTGATTATATTCCATTAGCATTTTAGACAGTCTATCCAACCCCCTTCCTTATCACTTGTTTGTATATACTATGCATTCCTCAGATCTGGGAAAGTGGTTAGCTTACAGATAGAAATATAGTGTCTTTTTGTTAACTTAAAATAACAAAATGGAGTCTGGTCTGTTCAGAGTGACTCAGAATATACACTTTTAGTTTCTATCATAGCACAAAATGTCTGCCGATATAAATACTCTGACAGGGATAAGGGAAGATGGGAGATAGTGGGGTTGTGGGGGGAGGAGAGGAGAGAAGTTCAGGGGGTTGTGGGGGGTCATGTAGCAACCCTGTACTGGGTTTTTCCGTTTCTAATGTGTGTTGGTTAATGTTTTGGTTTTGTGTTGTTCTGTCGTTCACTTTCAGGGCCCATTATCCACTCGGGCACATGTAAGTTGGGGAGTTTGGACAATGGGTTCTATGGTATCTACGTTTTGAGGGTAGCTGGGGTACTTCTTCCTACATTGGTTTAGGGTTCAGTGTCTTAGGTGGGTGTGGGATAGGAGTTGAAGATAGGACCGCCATGTGGCGGCTATGTCGGGGCTTAGTTTCCCTATTTTTGTCTGATTCCACATAATAAGTTTGTAATCAACGGTTGAGGTCATTAGGGTCTTGATTTCATGTAGGGAGGGCAGATTTGGGGTCTTCCAGTTTCTGGCTATTAGTGTTGATACTGTGGATCGTAGGAGGAATATCATTTTTCGGGTGAGTTTGGTTATGTTATCTGGTAGGGCTTTGAGTTGTATTGTCTTTGGTGTGTTCGAACTTGCATGATATGACTTCTTGGATCAGCGTTTCTGTGTTTTTCCATAAATTGTTCACTCTATGGCATGTCCACCAGATATGTAGCATGGTGCCTTTGTGTGAGCAGCACCTTCAGCATGTATCTTCCATTGCTGGATAAATTGATCGGAGGTGGGTGGGTACCATATACCACCGGTATAGTATCTTTCGTGTTGTTTCAAAGTGTGTGGCGCACACCGAAAGTCCTTCATGTGCAATGAAGATATTCTCCCAGTCTTCTTGTGTTATTCCTTTTTGAAGGTCCTTTTGCCAGTCTGTCATGAATTTCCATGTCGTTACTTCTTGTGGGTTGATGAGGTTGTCGTAGCAAGTCGAAAGTGTTTTCTTTGGGGGGAGTATTGATGTGTAAAGTTGTTCAAATTTCGTGATGAAGGTGTGTAGCGTTTGCTTCCTTGTTCGTATCTTGTTGTTGGGCATGAGTGCTTTAATTTGTAGGTATGCAAAGGTGCAATGTGATGGGAGTGCGAACTCCATTTGGAGGTCTAGGAATGTCTTAAATCCATCTGTTGTGTAGAGGTGGGATAGATGTGTAATTCCCAGTCAGCTCCATTGTAGGTAAGGGAATGTACCGTTGCAGTTGTACAGAGTTTTAATTGGGGCCACTAGTGACCATGGGTGTGCTGAGAATAGTCTTTCCTTATTAATGTCCCAGATTTTGAGTAGGTGCTTGGTGGTCGGTAGTGTGTCAGGATTTGCTTTCCGCGCTTGCTGGGGCATCCAGATCATGGATGGTAGGTCGTGGGTTCCACAGCAGTTGCTCTCTATGGCCAACCATTGAGGAGTGTATGTGGTTGAGTGAGCACTAATTATATTGGTCAGAATTGCCGTGTGATAGTATGCCTTCAGGTTCGGAAACCCCATGCCTCCGTACTTCACTTGTCTTAATAGTAGCCCTTTTGGGACTCGGGGGGTGTTTCCCACCCCAACTGAAGCATAGGAGCATTGCTTGTATAGCTGTAATGTATGTTTGCAGGATCTTAATTTGTAGGGATCTAAACAGGTAGAGAATTTTCGGTATGATGGACATCTTGATTGCCGCTATTTTCCCTACCCAGGATAAGAATGTGGCTTTCCACAAGTGCAGTTGTTTTTCAATTTCTTTAAGTAGTTTTGTGTAATTTGCAGAGAATAGCTTGTTTCCTTTTTTAGTGAGTCTGATTCTGAGGTATGTTAGGTAGTCTTCTCTCCAATCGAAGGGCTGCTTTGAGTCTCTCTTCCAGTGATTTAGGGATGTTGAGGCACATTGCTTGTGTTTTGGTAATGTTGAGTTTGTAGTAGGAGTGTTGGCTGTATGCGTGTATTTCTTTGTGCAAGGTGGGTAGAGTGATGAGTGGTTGAGTGAGAGTCAGTAGGATGTCGTCTGCAAAGAGATTAAGTTTATATTCTTCTTTCCCCACCCGCACACCGTGTATGTCACTTTTGTGTCGAATGGCTATGGCTAAAGGCTCTAGGGCCAGAACATAGAGTAGGGGGACAGGGGGTATCCCTGCAGGATCGTTTGTAATTTGGAAGGGTTTTGAGCAGAAGCCAGTGTTCATTACTGTGGCTGTGGGGTTACTGTACAGGGCTTTGACCGCTGATAAAAAGAGAGGGGGGAAGCCGTATGCTGTCAGGGTTTCGTGGAGGAAATGCCAGTTTAGACGGTCAAAAGCCTTTTCAGCGTCTAGGGACGCTTGTTTGTTTGGATGTCTTTAGTATGTTGTATATATCTAGTGCTTTCCTCGTGTTATCCGGGCCCTGTCTGCCTGTTACAAATCCCACTTGGTCTGTGTGTATTAATGAAGGTAATATAGTTTTGAGCCTTTCTGCGTATATTTTTGCTTACAGCTTGGCATCTGCGTCGAGCAGAGATATAGGTCTGAAGTTTGGCATACGGTTGGGGGTTTCCCTGTGCTATAGTATCTTGCGAATTAATCGCAGATCTGGTTGGGTTGGAGTATTTTTTGTCCAGTTTGTGAAAGCAGGAATGGGATTCTTGACTGTGTTTGTTTGTCTCGAAGTCTTTGTGCCATTACGTGGCTTTGTTTCCCATGTATGATGTGGCTTTGAGTATCTTCAGTGCAATATCAGCTCATCGCTGGTGGATTTTGTTGATGTCATTTTGTATTCGTTGTATGTTGACTTTCAGCTGTGGGATTGGGTTTGCCTGGTTCTGTCTGTGGAGGTCGTGGGCCTTTTTAAGGAGGTTGAGCAGGGAGATTTGGGTAGACTTCTTGAGGTAAGACGCTCTGCTTAGCAGGAGTCCCCGTATCACCGGTTTGTGTGCTAACCATAATGTCGCAGGGTTGGTGCTCTCAGAGTTGTTCGTGGTGAAATAGTAGTGTAGTTCTTGTCAGATTTCATCCGTGAAGTTGGCGTTGTTTAGTAGTTGTTCGTTTAATCTCCATGGACTTTTGTTCATGTAGTTATATTGGTCCGCTAGAGTAAGTATTACTGGGTTGTGGTCTGATTCCGTGGTAGTTCCGATTTTGCAGGATCTGACTTGCGATATGTGTGACCTGTGTGTAGCGGAGAGCTGATATTCCACAGGTTATCTCCACTTCAAATCCCAGTGAGGCTCAGGAACAAGTATTATAAATCCAAAAGGCAATACTTTCAGCAGGCAAAACAATCCAACAATACCCCAACATCAATCCCAATGACTGGACGACACACAGCATCAGGAGCAGAACTGAACTTTTAATCACTCAACCTTCTTTTAAAGCATCCTCCCATGCAAGGGAGGGATTTACAATCATTAGTACAGTATCCAATCATACATGAGTATCCGCCCACACATCTCCTCCCCTTAGCCTGACTCATAATCCTATTATGCAGGACACAAATTCCCTGGGTTTCTGGATGTACCCCTAAACATAGGGGTACCCCTTTAAATATTACATCCCCTGGTAGCCCTGATCTGGGTGAGTGGCATATCCAAAAATCACCCAGATCGGACCAGGGGTTCGGGAGATTTGTGGTCACAGAAAAAGGGAATAAACCGCACAAAAGAATTGGGCTATGGAGACTAGGGAGGGTTCGCATAAATCCCCTTGTTCGGGTGTTTCTTTCTACAGAACTGGTGGCCGTTCGGTAGTTTATATATGAATTTAAGGGCAATGTGGAGGTCTCAACGGTGTTTGCCTAGCTGAGTGTCTGATTTGGGTTCCAGACACTCGATGGCAAAACACCGCTGTTCGGGAGTTTAAAATGGCCGCCGCCACGTGTTCGTCTCCCGAATGGCGGCCACCCAGAGAACAAAGAACCCACTACATGAATTGCCAATTACCCGTTTGCAACATTTTTGCAAACGGTAATTGGAGTCACACTTACTACTGGGGTGGTCTGACTGTTCGATAGTTTCACTCTCATAATAACTGGAGTGATTCTACCGAACAATCAGACGAATGCTGCATACATTTCACATACATAGGACACAATTCAACCGAACACATAGGAATAACTGTAATTTTTAGGACAGCTCAATGCCATCCGCTACACTGTGCATCAGGAATCCAGGAGTATGTATTATGGACTTGGGAGTAATGAATTCTCTGGCATTGGGATGGAGGGTTCTCCAGACATCGTACAGGCCGTGGGATGTCAGTGTTTTGTTTAGTGTGTTGAAGCTCTTGTGTAGGGAGGTCTTTATTTTGGCTGAGTGATGCGCTGTGGAATCAGAAGTGGGGTCTAAGACATGGTTGAAGTCTCCACTGATGATTGTGGTGCCAGTTTGGAGTTTCGCCACTTTGTTCATAAGTGTGTGCATGTAATTGTTCTGGTTCTCATTGGGGAAGTATGCGTTCACTACTGTGTACGTGAATAGAATATTCACTTCAATAGAATATTTTCAGCAGCTCTGTTCCTTCTGTTGGGGATGTCGCTATGGTGAGTTTTCCTCCTTTCATGATGAGAAGTTTGGATAACCTCAGCGGTAAGGGATGTTGTGTTGTCTGAGCGATTCTGCAATCTCTTTGTATAGTCGTCTGCGTCGTAGCATTTCCACAGAGAGGTCCATGAACATAAGGATCTCTTTAAATTTCCCGGGTAGTTCTTTTTTGTTTCTGTGGGCCCGCAGGATCTGCTCCGTGGAAGAAATGCAATCTCATAAGTACATCTCTCGGTGTGGAGGTGGGTAGGTGTTGTGGCTTTGGTACTTTGTGTATCCAGTCAAGTAGGAAGATATCGGTTGGGATGTCTGGTAGTAGTGCCCGGAAAATTTCTGTGGCATAGGTTATCAGGTCCTGCATGTTCACCTCTTCTGGCACACCTCTCGGGCGAATATTATTTTGGCGAGACCTGTCCTTCATGTCTATGATCTTGGACTCATGGGCTGACATTTGCTCTTCCAGCCGGCATATGCGGTCTCCCATTTCGGTGCACAGGTCTTCTACCTCATTTTCCAGGTGCTAAGTTTGAGTGCCTAATTCCGTGAGGTCTTTTCTCATGTCAGCTATCGCTGTCGTGACCGTGGTCTGCATTTTAGAAACTGCAGTGTCCAGCATGGTCTGTAGCATTTGCTGGGTCAGCGGGATATCAGTGTGTTTTCCCGCGTCACTGGGCTGTTCCGTATCTGAGCATTGATCGGCGCCATATTGGGCCTGGTGGTTGGCCTGTTTCATTTGCGATGTTCTGGTCGTAAAAAATGCCGCTTTTTCTTTAGCCTCTGCGGCTTTCTTTGTGGGTTGTACCGACATTGTGGACCGAGTTTTTGTGCTATCGCAGCTCTCTCAGTGTGCTGCCATTGCGCTCGACGTCCGGCCACGCCCCCCAGGTGATTTTTCAATAAGGTTTGCAAAACTTGTCTGACATGACCGTGGTGAGGTACCGTGCTCAGGAACATGTTGCACTGATTAGCCAATGCCTCGGCTAGGTATGGCCGTGTGGCCGCTGGGAGCCTTTGGGTTTTTCTTGGTGTGGACTTGCGCTGGTATTGGGTGCGAGTCGTATTTGCCGTCTCATGTGCACCAGGTTACGTTGAACCCGAGTCCAGTGTTCCTGAGGGTCGTGTGGGTCTGCGGTAGGCCGCTTTTGCCCTTCTGCCCCAGTGCTTGGTGAGAGCTGGTGGCCTGATACCTCGAGCCTGGGTGCCTGTACGGTCGAGGGTCGTCCCTATCGGGATGGTGCGGTGGGTTTTGTTCCTCGATTTCTGTCTCCGTTTTGCCGCCCTCCGCTGGTGTGGCTTGCCCCTATGGGGTTCGACCCCTGGTGCTCTCTGCCCCGGAGGGCTCTGGATTCGGGGGGTTGTGGCTAGCTGTTTCCAAACTCCTTGAGGAGGTTTCCCAGGTCTCCCCTCTGCTTGCATCGTGTGATTCACAGGCTCTTTGTGATATGGCTCATTTGGCTGTAAACGTGCCAGTAGTTTTGCCCAAAATTCTTCAAATATGACATTGATTGAATCTCTCTTGTTTGTGCCTGCGCCAAGACTGAGATTAGGTTGCTCGTTCGTTTCTGGATCTAGTGCATCTGCCATGTTGGAGGTCCCAGCTCCCACTTTGCTTATGGAGATCGTGGGCATAGTCGGGGGGCGTAGAGCTTGAGGTTCTCCATCCGAGGGGGACCGGGATATCCCCCACCGGTACATAGGGTGGGGTGAGTGTGTGATACTCGCTTTTGGCTGTTTGTGCTCGGCGGGAAAGCGGCCGCCTTTCCTCGCCCCCTCCTGTGGTAGGCCGCATTTTGTCATTGCGGTGCCCGTTCTCTCCGGGTGTCGCGTTTGGCATCGTTAGATTCCGGCAGGTTTCCCCAGTGCCGTGGGCTATTCCGTCGGAGGTTTGTGGTTCAGCATCCCCCAAAAAATCTGAAGATTTGTGCCTGGTTTGCAGGAGCTCCAGCAGTGCACGTCCTGCCAGCTCGCTGGTTAGGCTCCGCCCCCTCACCATCCTTTTTTGACACAAAAAAGAACCCTGCACGAGCAGGCAAGGATGATTTGTGTATATGGCCTTTACTCAGTCAGTCCTTAATATATTCCTCCATTATTTTACTTTCCTGTGGGGATAGAGCATAAACTGCTCCCTTAGGTGTCATAGCGCCGTGTAGTAAGTTTATGGAACAGTCATATGGTCTGTGGGGAGGCAATACATTGGACTGAGTCTTGCTAAATACTTCCTTAATGTCCTGGTATTGTATGGGAACTTCGGGAGTTTGAGGAGTAATAGCGGGTAATTCAATAGTAGCCACTCAATAGTTTTATATATACTATACACCTTCCCTCACAATCCTTACCCCATTCCAATATTTCCCCATTAGCCATCATCAATATGAGTTATGCTTACTAAGCCAAGGAAAGCCTAATATGATAGGACAGGAAGGAGATGCAATAACCTAAAACGTTATATCTTCCTTATGCAAGGCTCCAATGGACATACTAATGGGTAAAGTTTTGTGAGTAATTAATGGTTGTGAGAGTGGTCTCCCATCTATAGACTCTACAGCTAGAGGTGATAGTCTCTCCTTGACAGGTATAGCATTACCCTTAACAAATTGGACATCAATGAAATTTCCAGTAGCCCCTGAGTCCATCAGGGCTTTGCATGAAAAGTTCTTTTTGTCAAGGATAATCGAAATATCAAGGAGAAATCGATATTTATTCTTTTCAGAGGACATCTCGATTACACCTAAGACCTGTCCCTTTAAGGCGCTTAGGTGCGGTAGTTTTCCGGACGAATGGGACAATTGTTTCTCATATGTCCTTTACTACCGCAGTATAGACATAGACCCTCTTTTCTCCTATATTGTTTCTCGGCCTCCGACATTCGAGTGACCCCCAACTGCATGGGTTCAAGTTCGGACTGTATAGGAAGGTCAGGAACAACAGGTTTGAAGAAACGGGGTGCTAAAGGTCATAGTCATACGTCTGGTCTTATTTCTAGTAGCTTCTCTGGTTCCTAGTCTATTGTCAATTTGCTTAACAAATGTAATAAATTCGTTAAGTTTCTTGGGTAGATCTTTGGCAGCAATCTCATCTAGCATATTTTCAGATAGTCCCTTTTTAAATGCACAGATTAGCCCACTGTTAGTCCAGTCTACCTCGGAAGCCAAGGTACGGAATTCTATGGCATACTCTGAAATAGACCGGTTCCCTTGTCTGATGTGCATCAGGGCCTAATGGTTCAAACCTAAGTTTAAATTCCATAAGGAATTCCTGGTAATTGTGTGCCACACTCCTGTTACTCTCCAATAACGGATTGGCCCAAGCTAAAGCTTTACCTTTTAGTTTGTTCATCAGGTAACCAATTTTAGCTCTTTCAGTGGGAAAAGATCCCGGTGAGGCCTCAAAATAATACTCTATTTGGTTAACGAATCCCTGGCATTCTTGAATATTACCATCAAAATCCAGGGGAGGAGATAGAGAGATAGTGGTTGCCTTGTGTACTATAGGTGGAGGTAAATAAGGTGAAGGTGAGACAGTAGGAGAGGCCGCAGGTTGCAGATGCGCTGTTCGGGTAAGAAGCGTACTGAAGGCCTGGGCAAATTGATCCATTCGGTGATCATTCTCCTCTAGTTTCCTTTTGCAAGCAGCTATGTGCTTACACAATTCTACAGGATCTATAATCCTGTCAGCATTACAGTATGATCCAGCACGTAGAACTGTGTAACACAGGAGACTAATAGGTAACGTATACCGGACCTTAGAATGGTCGGACTAACGTACCAAAGAATAGTCAGGAATAGCCGAGGTCAGGGGACACAGAAAGGGACACAACGATAAAGGAAAGCCAGAGGTCAGGAGTACCATAAGACAGGGAAGTCAATATCAATGCCAAAGTCAAATAACCAGAATAAGGAACGCGCTCTCGGACATCCACTAGGGAAACCACGACAGGGTTTCATGAGGAAAGGTAGTTCTAGGCTTTTATACCTGCTTTACCCTTATGATTGGCCATGATCACTCTTTGACCCCAAAACGTGCGTGCGGTGCAGGTGCAACGTCACGTGCGCACCGACGTTGTCAGTTACGTGGGCGAGCGTGGGGGCATAATTAGCCTTGAATCCGCAGCAGCCGGCGTCCATTAACATGCCGCAAGTGTCATCCATGGAGATGCATGGCCGCTGACCGCAAGATGAGGATGAATATGTTACACTGAGAAGCCTCTTTGCTGCATCCATGCATGCAGTTGCACATGAGTGCAGCTTTCCAATGCTTCTCAATGAGCTGTGATACTGCTTATTGAGAAGGGGTTTCTGCTGTGTCAAGCTAATAGAAGTAGCTAAACTAAGCCCAAGAAAATCACGATGGTGTCCACAAAGGCCCGAGGCACAAAGGGAGCAATATTCAGAAAGTCCCAGGAGCAGCTAGCAATGGGATTAATGGCCTTCGGTTGGGCGAGACCCAGATCAGTGACGAAGGAGTCTGAGTCCTCTGGTGTGGTGAACTGGTACATGGTACCTTCTTTGGTACAAGATGGGCCCCATCTGTATCTGATTTCGACCTCCCGGAGGGTCTGCGTGACTCAATGTACATAGCACCTGCAATCCAATGTAGCCCTGAAAAAGTCCTGCAGCAATGTATGCTGTATATCTTCAAATTTGAAAGGGACCTTGGATTTAAGCGTCTCTACGACAGCTAACTTGTCCCTGAACAACTGAAAATGGAGTAAGACAGTGTAGGGGCTGCTTCTTGCACCTTGGTGGACTTTAGAGGCACCTTCATGCATCATTTAACCTGCATGGTCCTGTGTCTGATCTGCTCTGTTGCTTTCACCCTATCAGTAATGGCTGTCAGCTCCTCCCGCACCACTGCCAGGTCTGCACGGAAAACCACGAGGTTCATGATGTCGCCTTTGGTTGCCAGAGCCCCCCGGTTCTCTAACTGTAAGTAGATAACAGGCTGTTCAGCCCCAGGTTTGGCATCGGGTGCATCCACTAAATCCTCCTCAGAGGATGAGCTGAGATGGTCTGGCAGCGCTGCCATTTTTGGCCTAGGCGTTGCCTGAAAGATGTCTTCGATTCTCCGGTTTCCCTCCCCTGAAAGGGTTTTAAGCTACTTGGTCTTTTCCCCCATGATATCCCCGGTATCAAGGGCATCAATGGGGTTGAGTTGCTGCTGGATATGTGAAATTATGTTTTTTTTAATAGTAGTTTTGCCCTGAAATGTGCCCTTTTAAAAAACGTTTTTATTAAAAAAAAAAAAGGACAAACTCTAGCAGGGCCGTCTTTAATTTTGATTGGACCCTGGGCAAGCATTTACTTGGGCCCCCTGACTATATATAGATACACACAAATACACTACCTGACACACATGCAGATACACACTGACCGCATGTAGATACACACAAGAACATACAGATACAGACAGACTACATATAGATACACTGACACACACATAGACATACACACAGATATAAACACTGACATACATGCAGATACAAAGGTACACCCATTGACTACATATAGATACACACACACACTGACACACATCCAGACACACAGATACACAACCTAAAACACATGCAGATATACAGATACAAACACTGACACATACAGATACACACACAAACGGAAAACATACAGATACAGAGACACATTCTGACAGACGTACTGACACAGACAGTCATACTGAAACACACATACACAAAGACATACTGAACCACACAGACACTGACATACAGATACACTGACAGACATACTGGCACATATACACACAGACAGACGGACATACTGAAACACACATACACACAGACATTGACAGACATATTGACAAACACAAACATAAAGAACCACATGGACACTGACAGACTCACACAGACATACTGACAGACATACAGACATTCTGGCACACATACACACAGACAGACATACTGAAACACACATACACACAGACACTGACAGACATACACACGTACAGACATTTTGACATGCACAGACAGCCATACTGAAACACACATACACAAATACATACTGAACCACACAGACATGACAGACACACACACACACACACACACAGATTTTCTGGCACACTGACAGACATACTGGCACACATACACACAGACAGACAGACAGATAGACATACTGAAACACACATACACACAGACACTGACAGACAAACACACATACAGACATTTTGACACACACAGACAGCCATACTGAAACACACATACACACATACATACATACATACTGAACCACACAGACATTGACAGACTCACACAGACATACTGACACACTGACAGACATGCACACACACAGACATACTGACACATTGACAGACATACACACATATACAGACATACTGAAACACACATACAGACATACTGAACCACACAGACACTGACAGACTCTCACACACACAGACATACAGATACACTAACAGACATACACATATACTGACACACTCATGCAAAATTTGATAACCACCCTCCAGTTTCTTACCTTTTTCTGGAGGGTGGCTTCCCTGGGGTTCAGTGGGCTGGCTGGGGTGACTGGGAGTTAAGCTCTCCCGGCCTGGCCCCCTCCGGAACAGCTGGTCCTCCTTCCTCCCGCGCGGCTCCTGTTTCTGTGGGAGGAAGTGACGCACGGCTGTCACTTCCTCCCAGTGCTGCCGAAAAGCAAGGGCCTGGTCGCGCTGTTAAAGCACCACAGCGCCCGACCGGGCCCCTGCTGACACAGGCCCACTGGGTGGCCCTAAGTGCATGGGCCACCCAATGGGCCCCCATAGTTTGCGGGCAGAGGGCAAACAGGGCAGTTACCTTGGGCCCCCCAGCAGGGACAGGGCCCGGGGCAGCTGCCCTGTTTGCCCCGCATTAAAGACGGCCCTGAACTCCAGACACACACAGCACTTTGATAAGCTGAATTGCTTCAGTAGTCTATGTGCCTATAACCCGCCTTATGAGTTTCATCCCTACATGCTTAAATGCAATATCAAAAATAAATCGCACAATTGAAGCCATAAATAGCCATACTGGGACTATGGCGCCTGGGGAATTTTCCTAAATCTACTACTTTAACTTTGTAGTTTGGCCTTAACTTTGTAGTTTAGTTTTCAGGTCTCTACACTATATTCTTAAGTGTAGGAAATAAACTGCAGAGGTTTATTCATTTAACTGTGAAATGCAGTGAATAGAAAAATGTATTTTAAATGATAGACAAACATAATTGATTTGATAAAGTTCTCCAATGCAGCCTAGGCACAGCTTAGCTATTTGAACCTACATTTTGCAATTCGGATTGTAATTAAATACAATTTGGTATTTAGTTTATAAACCACCTGTGTATTTGTATATATTGTCTGATGCATACAGGTGTGAGACACAGACAGCCTGCTGCTGGGTCCATTGAGTGAGCACTCAGAAGGGCAGTCCAATCTCTCCAAACTGCAGAGCAATCTCTCTATACCAAGCATGTCAAACATGTGGCACATGGGCCGCATGCAGCCCACAATGAATATCTTTGCAGCCCAGCGAGCCGCAAGTTTGACATGCTTACTGTTAAGACAGAGTAGGCACCTGCTCTCCCCACATTGCTGGTGCCTACTATGCTAAAATTTAGCCGGCCGGGTGAAGAGGACACTGGCGGCAGCGAGGGAGCTCAGTCTGTTCTTCCTGCTTCTCACTGCTCCCCTCTGTAGTGATGCGGCAATATGATGTTATTCCAACTCGGCATCACTAAACTGCGCACGTGAGAGAGCACTGAGTAGCAGGAAGGGGGATCTCCAGAGAGAAGATACCCACTGGATCCCAGTGGTGGCCCCAAACCAGCTCCCAAAGGTAGGGAGCAATAAATAGAATGATTTGTGAGTGTGTGAAATATGTGTCTGTCTGTGTGTGTCTGTCAATGATTCTGTGTGTCTGTTAGTGAGTGTGTTTCTGTCAGTGAGTGTGTGTTGGTCAGTGTTGCGATTGCCGCGGCTGGACAGTAGAAGGCCTGGAGGTGCACGGAGGCACGCAATGCCACGTCACATTCCGACGTGATGCCAACTTGCTCCCCCTTTACAGGATTTTAAGGAGTAGCAGGAGGATCCGCTTTGGCACAGGGTGCGGACAACACCATTGGGGGTATACCAGAGGCTGGACTCTGGAGTTGCATACTGGCAGCGGCAATGTGAGTGGAGTCTGCTTGTTGGCTAAGGTTGTTTATTTTATTTTTTTAAACAGGGCTCGGGGTTTAGTTTCTCTGAAAATGTACGTTTTTGTTTTTTTCCGGCCCACAACTTAAACCTTGTTTATTTGGACTGTGTTAGCGTTTGAGTTTGACATGCTTGCTTAATACAGTAAAATCAAACTGAAAGTAGATTTTTTGTTTTTCTTTACCACATTTTTCCCTTTCCATATGTATTTTTTAAATTTCATGTCATATACTGTGATATCACGCATATATAATGACCCCTTAAGGACACAGCTTCAGAAGCTGGACATACCCTTAAGGACATAAGCTTTTTTTGCATTTTTTGCTGTTTGATTTCAACTGCAATTTGCATCTCTCTCATTTATTATACCAACACATATTATATATATATTGTTTTTTAGACAACAAAAAAGGGCTTTAATTTGATGTGACATATACATTTATAAATTCTCATGTATTACCAAAAAAATGCAAAATAATGGGGGGAAAAACAATTTTTTGTTTTGTTTTGGCAATTATAACATGTGCATAATTTGTCCAGCTTAGGAAAAGTGATTCAAAATCAATTAATTTATGTGTTTTGATTTACAAAGCACATAATATGTGTATGATTTCTGTTTATTTTGAAAGTTACAGGTCACAAACTACAAGGTCTAAAATAAAATTTTGATATGAAACAATTTTAGAAGTCGGTATGTTTGTTTTGGAAGTTTAATACCCATTACAGAAAACAAAATTGCCACACAAAAGTATATATTTTTATAAAGTAGAAAGCACAGGCTAGTTACCTAAGGTTATTTTGACACTTTTTACGTAGCCATTTCACCGCCAATCTCTGCTAAATATTTGAGTAAAATTGTGTTTTTTCTCTCTTTTGGCATATACACATATAACAAGGTTTTTGCAATGTGTATTTCGTAAAGCTAGTGTGTGCTACAGAACCCCATATTGTGTTCAGCTACATCTGCTGAGTACAATGATACTCCCATTGTATACCTTTGCCCCTATTCTGTGAAGCTACAATGCCATATAAGAGACCATGCTACTGTTACGGGCAAATGCAAATATTACAAGTTTTAGAATGAAATGTTGTATTTCTTAAACTGTGTACTTTGTCTTTAAGAGATATTGCAAACTGACAAGGTGTTAGAAATGGAACATATTGTTTTTCATAGATGTTTCTTTAAGCAATAACCTCAGTGCATAATATGTATGCGCCATTTTGTCCCAGACGAATTACAATAACAATAATGCATAAACAAGCTTCAAGGCTATTCTATGACACTTGCAGTACACAATATACTGTGGTAACCCCAAGTTAATGGAACTTCCCCAAATCCTGGAATCTCCCACGACTGTACACTTACGACTTAGTATAAACAACAGATAACCTATTCAGACTTTAAGATGCCATCTTGAACTAAGTCAGGAAAATTTCCATGACGTATACACCCTTTAGTTATGGCCTTGTATGTTTGCCAAATTAAGGGAGGTCCTAAATTGAATAAAGTAAAAGAAGTGTTACTTTTTCATATTTGAACTACAGTAACCTAAAATGGAGACACCTAAGGTATAAATAGGTGTACTTTTAAATGTTAAGACACAGAGGAGAGACTTGGAGACAGACGCTGCTCCATCTTAAAATGACAGAGAGGCTGACATGATGACATGTTCAGAAGGGTATGTTAACCTATTAATGATATTTGCAAGCATGTAATTTAAATCTTATAAACTCTGCTATAATGGATTTTATATTTTTATATAATAAATATCCAAAAAGACAATCTTGCTTCCAAGACAATCCTTATTTTATATTGTATTCTCAATTATTTATATATGTTAAATAGAGGATCTCTTACACTATATAAAATTATGGCTAAGATATCTGTATGGTTAGCCCTACTAAGTTCTATGCTTTAAGACATTATAGTGGTAAATAAGGGAACCACCAGCGGTTACAATTGGCGACCACAAAGGGACCTTGTACTTGGAAGCTTTAAATATAAAATAAATACCTAGGTAACCTCTTATATGTAAGAGAAGACACAGTACTTTGTCATGGCACAAGTCTTGAAATATCAAGAATCTATTGAGCTATGTGTAGCCCAGACTCAGAGAGAGATCTTCATCATTAGAGATGATTTTAATGTGAACAAGGCACTGTGAGTTCAGGTGCCAGGTACAACGTAATTAGCATACAATGCTGAAATTGTGGATCTTAACTAATATCATAATAGAACAAATATACATATTTGGTAAACTCCCTGATATGCCTAATACACCAACATAGCATGGTCCATTAGTTCCAGGACAGTGGATTGCAGACAAGGGGATATGTTCTCTTTGTAGCTGCTTAGTATGCATGCGCAGGAAAAAGATTAATGCAAAATGTTGTGAAAAGAAAAGTGATAAGACAGAGCGATGAAATTTGAAGTCTAATTCCAAGAATGCAAAGAAAATTGCATTATGGCTTAATGAAAACATTCATGCAACAGACAGACAGGATTTTTAATTATTGCATTACTGCGTTCTGGATTCTAATGTCCACTATATAAGAAAGGTTTTAGAAAACAGTGATATTTTCCATATTGTCAGTTAGGCTAGCTGTTGATTGAAAATCAGGAATTATAACAGCATAACTATTTTTGGAGTCTGGAATTTATAGCCAAGGTTGCGGAGATAGAGACATGTAAACATTCCAAGGAATTGAGAAGTTGTTGTTTTATATTCCAAATTATGAACAACATTATTACATACAGCCATAAAGAAAAATACATGGCTTTTAAATACATTCAATGCAGTACACTGCAGCATATATTTTATATAACATATGCTAACTAGCTCATATTTTTTCCTAAACAGAGTTGAAATTATACTACCCTCCTATAAAAAAGGGCAACAGGTGGTTATACATCCTTTGCTTCTCTAAATGCTCTGCGAAAATAAATATTGATAAAATGATTAAAAATAATATATATGTAAGATAAATCAGGGCAAAATAAAATTGTAACTATACAGGATCTCTAATAACTTTTAAACTGAAATTATTAAAGGCTTATTTAAATAAAATTTTAAATACATTTACAGCTTTAAATGTGACCAAAAGATATTAAATGATGTGTTAAGCAGCCAGCCCAATACACTAGAATAGCATAAGTATTCTACTATTTAAAGTGCACAATTCCTGCACATAATGACTTTGCTTACTTAGGTACAGTCTTTAGTCTATTGCAATGGCAGTAAAGTCCACCAATTTTTTTTTTTTTTTTTTAAATTCTTTATTTTGGTTGTGCGGGTGATTACAGGATATCAACGAACGCCACAACAGCGTATTGCAAGATTGACAGTAGTTTGGTAGTGGCATAGTAATCTGCACATTTTTATATTTTATATCGTGCTGAACTAAATGGTTATGTTGTCAAAATATGATTAACTAGAAGAAGATAAAATAGATTAATCAATGCCTAACGTTGTTTACATTGGCCTACGTGTTATGCATACTGATGAACACATACAGCTTAAACTCCACCAATGAAACTGCACTATCGCTGTCTCACAAAAGATAACATCAGGGGTTGGTCAGAGAGGGCATATGTCAAGCAGTTAGCAGCTTTGAATAACATGCTGAGATGCTTAAGTGTACCACTGACCAGTTGAAACATGCAAACTTTAACATGACTTAAACATATCTAAGTTCTAGGCTGCTTCCTTTACTGAATGAAACAATGCATACATATCTAGCCTAAGAGTCTCAGGCCCTTAGATTATATTGACTCCTTTTTAGCTAGTTTTACAGGTTGACTGACTGACTGTTGAGCCATAGTGAGTCCCTGCCAGTCTGTATTGTAAGTTGGTCAGCCGATGCCCGCGGCTGGCAGGCCGCCGCTCCAGGCCGAGGGTGCTCCTTTAAGAGAGCGTGTGTGCTGCCAGACCCGGAGTTCTCTGCATCGATGCACCGGCGTCAGGTATTTTAATCTCCGGCTCGGGTCTGAGCCCCTGGGTCCTTTCGGTGCCTGTGGTTGGCTCTGTGGTGCGTGTTTCTTCCTCCATGGCGAGTTAGTCGCAAGGGGTCGGTCTCTGCCCGGTCGAGTTGTGGTGAGGCCATGGTGAGGTGAGTAGGCAGATTTGCGTAGGCGCCATGTTCTCCAGGCACCTGGATAGGGAGCTTGTTTTTGTGCGGTCGGGCATCCATTGCTGTTATGCGGGTAGGGGACCCGGGAAGTTTGTCTGGAGCGCTTATGGGTGTGGGTTCTCAGTGAGGCTGAGTATTGCTTGGGGTGTATGGCGTCAGGTGGTGCGTGTTGTGGCTCACCTACATGCCGCCCTTTCGTTCTTGTGTATTTCAAAGGTGTGTCTTTCTGCTCCCCATGCCCTTGGTTCCGCACGCCCTGGGGTGGCGGTGCTTGCGGTTTTACCTGAGGCATTTGCATCAGGTCTAAGAGCTTTGTCCAGAATTGGTCAAAGGCTGCATCCAGGCGCTGCTGAGTGTCGCTGCAGTTCTCTGTCCCTTGTGTGTGGTTTCTCATACTTGTCGCCGCCATCTTATGCAGGCCATGTGCTTGGTAGCCCTTCTGTTGCTTTTCTGTGATCTGCGGTTTCAGGCGGCGTCTGTCTCTCTGGTTGCCCATGATGGACCGAGATGACCCCCATCGGTCCAAAGGGGGGGGGGTAGGAGTTGGGAACCCCTGGAGGTCCATACTCAGGTCTGCAGCGTGGTGAGCGGCCGTCTCTCCACTGCCCGATCTCTGGTAGGCCTCGGGTGGTAATGCAGGGTCTCGGTGGGTTACACGTTTGAGTTTGGCACCCAAGGGTTCACCCGGGTGTTCCCTACTTAATGGCTCCTCTCCTGCATGCTCTTGTGCCGTTTTTGGGGGGTTAATTCCCCAATTTGTGTCGTTTTGAGCAGGAGCCGAGGTGCAGCACAACCGTTCCGTTTGGATGCTAGGCCCCGCCAAAGTCCACCAATTTTAAAAGGGAAAGCTTACTTAAATCATTGGTACTATCCCACCGTGCTAGCAGTAAGGAAATTAGAACAATTATATTATACTACTGACTGTAATCAGATCAGACACATGTAATCTCAGTGAATTTCATAAACTAGGTTTTCATAAAATAAGATTAAATATCAAAGTTGTTTATATATCAATATATCAATGTTGTTTATAAATAAAAGTATGTAGACTAGGCAATAACAGCATTTACATGCATTCAGCAGCCTGCTCTCTCAGAGCCAGAAACGGATTAAAATAAATAAATATAAAGAGTAGGTTTTAAAAAGTCCACAGTCAACCACACATGAAGGGTGAAATAATTGCTTCTTTAAAAGCTATATGCTGCTGCAATTATGTATATAAATACTGATTAGGGCACAGAGTAGAAATAAAAATACAGTTTTAAATCTCATATATGGGGATTCAGTTCCACCACATATTCTACAATTCTGAAAGAGGCTAATTTTAATAATATGTGTAAGAGCATTGTGAATATATATAATGCAAAATTAATTTGATATTGCAAAGCCTGCAATATTCTAAACAGACATTAAAATTAAAAAAAAGAAAAGAAAAATAATAATGCATAAAGAATAATGCATAAAAAAATGCAGTGTCAATTAAAGTGATAATACTCTGATATATTAAAACACATTGCATATCACATATTTGCTATATAAAAAGTATAATTAAAGTGACATTACTGTCCAAAGCCCCCTCACATCTATTTTATAGAATCTATACTTTTTTGTGGTCACCTCAAAAGAAGCCTCTGAAATTGGGGGGCTCAGAGGGGTGCTCATCCCAAAAGAAATCAGATTCCAGACTTAAATTTTTTTTTAAATAAATAAATGATAGAAAAGGAATCACGGGAACACCCAGAACATGCATTTTTGTATATAATCTTAATTTGCAGACATTTTATGCCTTAAAGACATATAAAGGATATTTAATTAAATATGCAGGTATCTTTAAAAAAATTCAAGCAATGTTAAAAAATAAATAAAATAATAATAATAAAAATATATAAACAGTCACAATATAAACAGCTTTGTTAAGCAGATTTAAGTACAAGTAGGGACAAAGGTTTAAAAATAATATCAGGAAGTATTACTTTACTGAGAGGGTAGTGGATGCATGGAATAGCCTTCCAGCTGAAGTGGTAGAGGTTAACACAGTAAAGGAGTTTAAGCATGCGTGGGATAGGCATAAGGCTATCCTAACTATAAGATAAGACTAGGGACTAATGAAAGTATTTAGAAAATTGGGCAGACTAGATGGGCCGAATGGTTTCTTATCTGCCGTTACATTCTATGCTTCTGTGTTTCTATGTTAAGTACTTATGTCAAGAAATATAAAATCCATTATAGCAGAGTTTATAAGATTTAAATTACATGCTTGCAAATATCATTAATAGGTTAACATACCCTTCTGAACATGTCATCATGTCAGCCTCTCTGTCATTTTAAGATGGAGCAGCGTCTGTCTCCAAGTCTCTCCTCTGTGTCTTAACATTTAAAAGTACACCTATTTATACCTTAGGTGTCTCCATTTTAGGTTACTGTAGTTCAAATATGAAAAAGTAACACTTCTTTTACTTTATTCAATTTAGGCAAACATACAAGTCCATAATTAAAGGGTGTATACGTCATGGAAATTTTCCTGACTTAGTTCAAGATGGCATCTTAAAGTCTGAATAGGTTATCTGTTGTTTATACTAAGTCGTAAGTGTACAGTCAGGGCCGGCCTTAGGTAATCAGGCGCCCTGTGCGAACCCAACACGTGGTGCCCCCCCTGCAGCAAAACCCTTGCCCCTTCAACAATAGCCCT
The DNA here is from genome assembly GCA_933207985.1 of Pelobates cultripes. Classification (NCBI taxonomy): domain Eukaryota; kingdom Metazoa; phylum Chordata; class Amphibia; order Anura; family Pelobatidae; genus Pelobates; species Pelobates cultripes. Next base: position 152,511,542 of record OW240913.1, on the reverse strand, counting down.
GTTCCGCCTACTACAAAACCCTTCCACAAAACCCCTGCCCCCCTTTCTACAAAAACTCTGCCTCCCTTTAATAAAACCCCTGCCCCTTCTACAAAACCCCTGCTCCCCCTTTAATAAAAGCCCTGCCCACCGTTCTACAAAATTCCTTCTCCTCCTTTAACAAAACACATGCTGTCATTATATATATCTACTATACAGTAATGTACACATATCACTAAAAACCTTCCCCTCCACCAAAACCACTGCCACCCTCTACAAAAGCCCTGCACTCATTCTACATTAACCTCTGCTCTCCTTCTACATAAACCTCTGCTCCCCTTATACTAAACCCCTGCTCCTTTATACTAAACCCCTGCTCCCCTTCTACATAAGCCTCTGCTCCCTTATACTAAACCTCTGCTCCCCTTCTATTTAAACCTCTGCTCCCCTTATACTAAACCCCTGCTCCCCTTCTATATAAACCTCTGCTCCCCTTATACTAAACCCCTGCTCCCTTATACTAAACCTCTTCCCCCTTATAGTAAGCCCATGCTCCCCTTATACTAAACCCCTGCCCCTTAAACTAAACTCCTGCTTCCTTATACTAAACTCCTGCTCCCCTTATACTAAACCCCTGCTCCTTTATACTAAACCCCTGCTCCCCTTCTACATAAACCTCTGCTCTCCTTATACTAAACCTCTGCTCTCCTTATACTAAACCCCTGCTCCCCTTATACTAAACTCCTGCTCCCCGTATACTAAACCCCTGCTCCCTTATACTAAACTCCTGCTCCCCTTATACTAAACCCCTGCTCCCCTTATACTAAACCCCTGCTCCTTTATACTAAACCCCTGCTCCCCTTCTACATAAACCTCTGCTCTCCTTATACTAAACCTCTGCTCTCCTTATACTAAACACCTGCTCCCCTTATACTAAACCCCTGCTCCCTTATACTAAACCCCTGCCCCCTTAAACTAAACTCCTGCCCCCTTATACTAAACCCCTGCCCCCTTATACTAAACCCCTGACCCCCTAATACTAAACTCCTGCCCCCCTTATACTAAACCCCTGCTCCCCTTATACTAAACCCCAGTCCCCCTTATACTAAACTCCTGCTCCCTTATACTAAACCCCTGCCCCCCTTATACTAAACCACGGCTCCCTTATACTAAACCCCTGCTCCCCTTATACTAAACCCCTGCGCCCTTCTACAAAACCTCTGCTCCCCTTATACTAAACCCCTGCCCCCCTTATACTAAACTTCTGCCCACTTATACTAAACTCCTGCCTCCCTTATACTAAACTCCTGCCCCCTCTACAAACCCCCTGCCCCCTCTTGAACAAAACCCATGCCCCCTCCACAAAATCCTTTCCTCTGCCACTTCACCAGAAATGCTTGCCCCCTCTTCTACAAAACCTCTCCCCTACACCAAAACCTCTACCCCCTATTTTACAAAACCCCTAACCCCTTCTATAAAACCTCTGCTCCTCCCTAAACCAAAACCCCTGTCCCAAAATCCCAGCTAGAAAACCTCTGCTCCCCCTTCTACAAACCCCCCCACACACAAAAACACCTGCCACCCTTAAAAAAACAAAAAAAAAATCTATTTAATAAAAAAATGCAATAGTTATAACAAGAATGAGCAGACTCACATTGAAGCTTGCTGCTCCCTGGACCCTCCTGACAGTGTCCCAGTTTGCCGACCTTGATACCAAAGCACTGACCACCTCCCTCAAACTGACTGTGCGGATCCTTCCGCGAATGACTGTGGAGGCGGAGCACGCTCTTCCTCCGTGCTCCTGACCTACTTTCTCTCCCGGCCGCTCATAATTTGCAAGTCAAGTGCACAGCATTATGCACTTGACTTGCTCTGTACATGACTCAGGCCGAACTGTGAGTGACTGAGTGCGAGCTGTGTCAGCCGCCCGGCGCCCCTGTTGCCATGGCGCCCTGTGCGGCCGCACAGCTCGCACACCCCTAAGGCCGGCCCTGTGTACAGTCGTGGGAGATTCCAGGATTTGGGGAAGTTCCATTAACTTGGGGTTACCACAGTATATTGTGTACTGCAAGTGTCGTAGAATAGCCTTGAAGCTTGTTTATGCATTATTGTTATTGTAATTCGTCTGGGACAAAATGGCGCAAACATATTATGCACTGAGGTTATTGCTTAAAGAAACATCTATGAAAAACAATATGTTCCATTTCTAACACCTTGTCAGTTTGCAATATCTCTTAAAGACAAAGTACACAGTTTAAGAAATACAACATTTCATTCTAAAACTTGTAATATTTGCATTTGCCCGTAACACCCTCTCCATTAAACTGTGGGCATTGTAGCACATTTCTTCCTTAAATTAGTAAACCAAAGTTCTCCAACTGTCTTTAGGTTTTTTATGCTCCCAGCATCTTAGATCATTGTTGTAACAGTAAAATATCCGTAGTGTGATCTTTACCTGTAAAGGTGGTTGATTAAAATGAGCAAAGCTTTTGTCTGGGAAAGAATTGAAAAGAACACCAAGTTCCAGAGTAAGATATTCTTGGATAGATCCGGATACGAATTGTAATCCAAAGTTAAAAATAGTAATTGTATTTGTAATCCAAAGTCTTTAAAGGCCTGTAGAAGTTTACATTCCTTAGATACATTGCTGGAGGTTGTGTTTGTAGAATACCCGGGTATTTGTTGTAGAGTATAGGTTGTAGAGTCCAGCTTTCCAAATATTTGGCTAGAATTGGTTGTGGATATTGATCAGCATCATCTGTTATCACTGTGGTGATGGCGTTGGTATTTGTCTTTGTCTTTTTTTATTTTGTTTTTTTCATGAAACATTTTTTTACACCATTTATGATGTGTTTAGATTGGATACTCTCTGATATTCTTTTACAGAATAAATTAATTGACAGCATTTCCAAGACATTGTCTTAAGTGACATGGATCCCATTATAGTAAATGTTATGTTGATACAGCAATCGAAGAGGATTCTCAAGAACGCCTCTTTTTGCTGTATTGGAATCTTTGTAAAATCTCAGTGATAGACATCTCACTGACATCAGGTGCTGTTGTGCTAAAAATGTTAACAGGTAAAATCTGTGGAAAAATCTTTACATTTGTTATACTTTGTATAATAATGATAGATGAAATAGTAACATAGTTAATCTTTCTAGTGTTTTTGTTTTAAAGATAAAAACCATTGTATATGATTTAGATATATAAGGATAATTTGAAGCAGCAAAGTATTTACCACCTTTGTTCACAATGGTATGTAAAATTACATTCTCTTTAAATGTTAAAAATACTCCTTTATTCAAAATCTCTCAATATATTTAAAATAGTTGCTAATTGGAAATATGACATTATTCATCTTTCTTTGTCCTGTTAGGGAGAAGACAACTTATTCCCTAAGTTATAATTAGTAAATATAATAACTACAGTTATTAGTGGCTTAAAATACCAGAAACACCCCAAAATTGTCTTCAAACCATTTTTTTTTTTTTTAACCAAGATCTGACAGCCATTGTGGAAAGTTACATTCGTGAGATTGGATGCTCAACAATGAGAATCTTAATTGTTTAAGTATATTTTTCAGTGGCTGTTGGATGTAGCTTAAGATGATTAGAATGTATTATTATTTCTAAAAGTGAGTTAAGAAAGCACTCCGCTACAATATTGAATGTATTTATATTTTAACTCTACCTTTGTATAAGTGGTTTTATGTACCTTTAACCATTACAAACCAAATAACATTTTCTTTGTATTTGAAAAACTGATAAAATATTTCATTACGTGTATTTTAATATATATACATAGAGTGGTATGGATGATGAATTTATATCTTTGACATCTTTTCACCAGTTTGCAATAGGTGACCTAAATGATCAATTTCCAAAATCATCATGTATATCACCTGGATGGGTTAATCCCTAATACTCTTTTACTTTCCATTGACTGGCCTTGGCTCTGGCAGACTGAATATTTTTATCATTATAAATAAACTTTATGATAGTTGAAGTAAAGTTTCTGCCTGTCTTTCAGTTCAATTTTAACTACTGAAGTACTTCACTTATATTAATTATACCACTCTGCAAACTTAAACGAATATCAAGTAGTTTCTGATTTAATAAAAACATTTTACATTTTCTTCTAAAGTTTAAACATTATTCATGATTGCAGTTGTTATTGCAATCATATGATCTTTAACTATCATGATTCAATTATTCATCTGGGTAATAAGCTAGTATGCTCTTATACGTAAGTTTAATATATTTGTTTGTAGGCCAGACTGCAGCTGCATATGGCATTTTAGCAATAATCTTCAATTGCATTTCAGATATTCCAAAGTCTATCCACCTTTGTAATTAACACATTGTGTTTCTTATACCATTAATTATAGTATCTGTATTATATTACATATTGTCACTGACACATTTCTGATACAGGGAAAAAAATAGCATAGTTATAATTTTTCTGTCCATGCACCACATTCCTGGAAGTCCAGAATATAGCAAGAATCCTTGGTCTATGGTCCTAGAGAGCCATTTAATGTTTTGATTGGTATAGTTATACAAAAAGAGCAAGGAGTACAACGGTAGATCACATCTGCAACAGAACCATTACAGATTCCTTGTTGTATAAATGTCTCTGTGTTTATGTTTACAGGAGGTCCTTGCTTTGCAGGTATGTATATAATATGTAGAGTTTAAGAAAAGCTGCAAATCGTGCTTTAGTACAAGTGTCCCGTGATGTCAGGTTTCTGAAAGATTTTGTTGGTCTTTTTATATTCCATTCTCTTGGCAGGGCATCTGCTCTTAGTAAGCCGGTATTGTTATTATTTATTAATTGCATCAAGGTTTCTTTAGTTAATTGATGTGTTTCTACCTAATTCAAATTCATATGCCACCAAATGTCATTGTAAAGTTCATTGTTACAGAATATTGTTCCAGGATGGTTTTTCACTCCAGTAGGAAATCTATATTCCTCTTCTTCTGCTCCTTCCTATAAACCACTTTTTCTGAGTTGTAGGCAACAATCTGTGTCTTGTACTGTGAGGTGCTTTGATAGTCAATCAGGTTTTCTCAGTACCATGATCCATCTTAAGAAATAGCTGGGTGTTGACAGTTATCAGCCTTTATTTCTTTTTCCGGTTATCATCTGTTTGGATAATAGCAATGTCCAAAATTAGTATAGCACTTCTTTTCAGCATAAGAAGGCTGTTTGCGGTAGTCATTCAATGATAAACTATATGGCAAAGTCTTTTCTTGCATCACCTTCATAGGTGCATCCAAAGCATCTTTCCCGTCTTTTTCTGTTTTCAGCATGCTTTGCCATCATTGTTGATTCCATTATTAGGATTTGTAATTGTCCAATCACATCTTTCTCATGTATAATCGTTTTTTTTGGAATGATCTCAATAGGTTCCTTGTGAAATACCAGTGTAGGCAATAATTTCACTGTGAGCTGTGTCTCTCCTTTCGAGATGGTTCTTGGAGGTAGTCCTCACGATCACAGAACTTGTATAGTGTACAGTCCAATTCAGTTCAGGTGCTTCCTGCTTGTTAACATAATCCCAATGCAGTTAGGGTTGACATTATGATAATGCTACAGACTGTAAGAAGGAGACTCCAATTTTCTAGCATCCTTTTGCTTCCATCTTTGAATTTCTTTCTTACTGTATAAGATAATTCAGGTTCAGTCTGTTTTCTCCAGAGTCTTTCTTATAATGATGTTGATGATTCATTTTTCATACATTCCATGTTAACTGTGAATGTATCACGTCTGTCTGTTCATCCTTCTCCTTCACATTTGCAGGTTCAGATGTCAGATCATGATTCAGTCTGTTACGTGGCTGTGATTCTGGTGGCTTTTCTGTCGTCCTCTGTTTGTTTTATCTTGCCATCTTTAACAGCATCCACTGTGTCAGTCAGTGGTTCTGTGAACGTCTTGGAAGTATTAAGCAGGTTGTAAAATATCAAAACTTAATGTTCTCTGTTGGGTCTGATTGTTCTCTGTAGTAAAAGTTATCTGAGTCACCCTCTCCAGGACGAACTGGCCAACAGTAAGAAAAAGTTGGTGGTGCAAGGCGAGGTGGGCTGGAAAAAAAAATTCCCTAAATTTCTCTAATAGAACCAATGGTTCTAAGCTCTCCCTGGTGCAGAAATATGTTTGTCAGTGAAAAAACATGTAACATTTCATATGGCGTCTCACCATTTGTATCATCAGGTATGTTGTGAATTCTTATCTGTACCATAGGAATAAATAGATACCACTGTGTGGGGCAAGCAACTAGTAACTTGGTTAATAATCATTTAACCTCAGCATTTTCCCAGACCACAACCCCACTTCTTTGGGGGTGGTTGGGGCACTGAAATCCCAAAGTAACCCAAATGTGGTTGCCCAGTTTCAGGTTTCCTTTGCAGTAAGTGCAGGACCACCATCCAAATGGATGGTCCTGGGATTATCAAATGCATACTAAGGAAGTGAGACTAGAAAACGTGGTATCAGAGGTTGCACTTCGCACAGGATATATCCAAGTAAACCTGGTACATGCATTAACACATACAAAAACATATTTATAACCATGAGATGTTGGCACACTTCCAATATATAGTAATTCAAAAAGTATGTTAGATATTAATATTTCAATAAACAGTACATCAGTAATGTGGCAATAAGCAAATGCTTATGATTACTAAACACATGAATTACAGTATTTCCCATATTGTGACCACCAATATTCCTTTTCAGGAGACAGAAGTACATTATCTCTCTCTATAAGAGCTTGTCCTAGCCATGAAAAAGCTTTTGGGCAAGTCTATCTTTCCTCTATAGGAAGAACAACCAACATATTACCTTCAATGGTTATTATGTAATTAACCTCTCTAAACGATAGGAGTATTTATGCGGATACCAGGTGGATAAGGTCTGGGTATCCTTGCAAGCATAAACTCTGCATCATGACAGAGAGATAGGGTATGCGATGTGATCCAGTGACCAAAAAAGCGTTGGTAGACACATTGCATCAAAGTGCCTGTTACAGACCAACTACATGAATAGAGGACCCATGCTTTGTTATAAGCATGTCCATACACGTATTACAATGCCAGGCTTTCAATTTGTTATCACAAAGCAAAATGCAGTTGTGGATATAAGTTCTATGCTTTAAGAAATTATAGTGGTAAATAAGGGAACCACCAGCGGTTACACTACTTCAGTTTCTATAGTTGGAATTTTCATATATGGTCATATGTCTGATTTTGTGGCATTATAGCCATTTGACTGTTCAAATAACCCCAATAAAGGCCTTCCATTTGAGAAAGCAGACACTCCAGGCATATATTATACCTTATGGGTGGTGGGCAGAATAAACTGACCCTAAGGAGTGGAAACAGATGGATAGAAAAGGGATAAAAACAGACAGGCAGGAGATCTCTACTAGTAAAAGAAAGCCCCCATCAAAGCTAAAAGAAATAAATGAATAATAGTAGGTAACAAAAGCCTACACGTACTAGGAGATCTCTTATCGGATGATTTTGACACTTTTTAGGGAAGGCAAGAAAGGGGGAGGGGTGGCCTTGTATGTGAAGGATAGCATAAAATCTAGCCTAATACAAGTTAGTGAGGCAAACATAGAGTCCGTTTGGGCTACGTTAGAATTTGGTAATCACACAGTAACTCGTGTAGGTGTGATTTATAGGCCCCCAGGACAAATTGAAGAGTTAGATAATCTACTAGTTGAGGAAATAGCTAAAATGACAATGAAGGGGGAAGTTATCATCATGGGTGACTTTAATCTTCCTGATGTAAATTGGAAAACAAAATTAGCTACTTGTGCCAGGAGCACACAAATTCTAAACTCCCTACTGGGATTGTCTCTAAAACAACTTGTTGAGGAGCCAACTCGTAAAGAGGCCATACTAGATTTAGTGTTAACAAATGGAGATTTGGTATCAGATATTACTGTAGGTGAAAGTTTAGGATCCAGTGATCATCAGTCAGTGTGGTTTAATATAAGAACAGTGACTGAGTCACACCACACAAAAACAAAAGTTTTAGACTTTAGAAAAACAGACTTTTCTAAAATTAGAATATGGGTAGAGGAGTCATTATCAGATTGGAGCAATTTAAATGGAGTCCAAGAGAAATGGGATTATTTAAAAGTTGCACTATTGAAGGCAACAGAAAATTGCATTAGGCTTGTCAGTAAAAGCAAAAAATCCAAGAAACCACTGTGGTACTCCGCAGATGTGGCCAAAATAGTTAAAAACAAAAAGCTAGCATTTAGGAATTATAAAAAAACCCAGAGTGAGGAAGATAAAATGATCTATAAGATTAGGAAGAAAGAGGCTAAGCAAGTTATAAGAGCTTCCAAATCACACACAGAAGAGAAAATAGCACAGTCAGTAAAAAAGGGGGATAAAACATTTTTTAGATACATAAATGAGAAAAGAAAAGTAAAACAAGGATTAGTTAGATTAAAAACAAAAGAAGGAAGGTATGTAGAAGAGGATAAAGGTCTAGCTGACTGCCTCAATGAATATTTTTGTTCTGTATTTACAGATGAAAATGAAGGAAAGGGACCTCAGTTGAGAAAAAGGATAAATGAGTCATTTATTACACATGAGTTTACAGAGGAAGAGGTTCTATTTCAACTGTCAAAAGTAAAGACAAATAAGTCAATGGGACCTGATGGAATACACCCAAAGCTATTAAAAGAGCTTAGTGGTGTACTAGCAAAACCATTAACAGATTTATTTAACCAATCATTGTTAACAGGAGTAGTCCCAGAAGATTGGAAGTTAGCGAATGTTGTGCCCATTTACAAGAAAGGTAATAGGGAGGAGTCGGGCAACTATAGGCCAGTAAGCCTTACTTCAGTAGTGGGGAAAGTGATGGAAACCATGTTAAAGGATAGGATTGATGAACATCTAAAAACACATGGATTTCAAGATCAGAGACAACATGGGTTTACTTCAGGGAGATCATGCCAAACTAATCTTATTGATTTTTTTGATTGGGTAACTAAAATTATAGATCAGGGTGGTGCAGTAGACATTGCTTACCTAGATTTCAGTAAGGCTTTTGACACTGTTGCACATAGAAGGCTTATCAATAAACTGCAATCTTTAAGTTTGGATTCAAATATTGTTGAATGGGTAAGGCAGTGGCTGAGTGACAGGCAACAGAGGGTTGTAGTTAATGGAATATATTCGAAGCTTGGACTTGTCACCAGTGGGGTACCTCAGGGATCTGTACTTGGAACCATTCTCCTTAATATTTTTATTAGTGATATTGCAGAAGGTCTTGGTGGTAAGGTATGTCTTTTTGCTGATGATACTAAGATATGTAACAGGGTTGATGTTCCAGGAGGGATAAGCCAAATGACAAATGATTTAGGTAAACTAGAAAATGGTCAGAATTGTGGCAACTGACATTTAATGTGGATAAGTGCAAGATAATGCATCTTGGACATAAAAACCCAAGGGCAGAGTACAGAATATTTGATAGAGTCCTAACCTCAACATATGAGGAAAGGGAATTAGGGGTGATTATTTCTGATGACTTAAAGGTAGGCAGACAATGTAGTAGAGCAGCAGGAAATGCTAGCAGAATGCTTAGTTGTATAGGGAGAGGTATTAGCAGTAGAAAGAGGGAAGTGCTCATGCCATTGTACAGAACATTGGTGAGACCTCACTTGGAGTATTGTACACAGTACTGGAGACCGTATCTTCAGAAGGATATTGATACCTTAGAGAGGGTTCAGAGAAGGGCTACTAAACTGGTTCATGGATTGCGGGATAAAACTTACCAGGAAAGGTTAAAGGATCTTAACATGTATAGCTTGGAGGAAAGACGAGACAGGGGGGATATGATAGAAACATTTAAATATATAAAGGGAATCAACACAGTAAAGGAGGAGACTATATTTAAAAGATGAAAAACTACCACAACAAGAGGACATAGTCTTAAATTAGAGGGACAAAGGTTTAAAAACAATATCAGGAAGTATTACTTTACTGAGAGGGTAGTGGATGCATGGAATAGCCTTCCAGCTGAAGTGGTAGAGGTTAACACAGTAAAGAAGTTTAAGCATGCGTGGGATAGGCATAAGGCTATCCTAACTATAAGATAAGACTAGGGACTAATGAAAGTATTTAGAAAATTGGGCAGACGAGATGGGCTGAATGGTTCTTATCTGCCGTCACATTCTATGTTTCTATGTTTCTATGATATAAATTAAAAAACTCTAAAATATAATATCGAAACCACTTGTAAATGTATGAATTACTGAAATAGTAAAATGTGCAAAAATGTCTTAGAATATACAGAACTTGGAATATAAAAAACTGGTTGTAATTTACATAAATACACTAGGTGCCAGCCTTTCATAAAAGAATCTGGTGTAAAAAGGGTCTTCTACTAAACAGCAAAAACTCTGAATATACAAAGTGTGAAAAAAATTTCAGGCTTGATAGTCCAATAAAATCCAAAGCGATGAAAAAATAGAATAATGTCCAATAAAGTCTATGATAAGCAATGTTCTTTTAGTGCAACAGTACCAATATCACATCCTACACATTGTGCTTCTGCTCAATAGAATAACAGTAGCAATAAGTGTCAAGTTTCGAATATAATGTAACCAATGCTGGTGTATATCAGTGAAATCTCGGATAGCAGCAACAAACTAACAGTTACTATTATACCACCAATACAGATATATAGTACTACAATCTCTAGATGATCGGTAATGTTAGTAAAAAAAAGTCCAAAGTGTTTATATTAAAAAATCCATATTTATTGAAAATGAAATTAAAATTAGAACACACTCACAGAATAGAAGTGTAATGTCCCAGCAATTGAGTCCTTGTTTGGTAAGAAAGACACATGGACGATAATAAATATCAATAAATAAATGTCCACATTTAAAGTAGTTCACAAACAACAATTAACCATTAAAACATACCATATTTGGTTACTTAAATCTATGAAGACAAAGCAATTGGAACCAATCGGGTAAAGCAATTGGAACCAATCGGGTAAGCATCATCATAGACTGCAGAAGAAGGAATATCACTATAATAGAGAAGGCTATTTGCCTAGACCTCATAGATTCCCATCGCAGTCTCAATATTGGACATATGGAACACGTTATGAACACCCTACAAGAAGAAACTACGAAGACTCCAGACCCTATATAAGGAGAGACAACGTAAGACCAAGTGATGTACCTACTAGAAGATACACATCTCCAAGAAGACCCAAAGATAGTTGAGATCCTCAAAAGAAACTTCCAACACCAAGAATTGATACGGCCCAATCCACCACACACACCAATGTCTCACAACACCCCATTTTAACTAATTTTTTAGGACTACGAAAGGAGAGGTTATTCTCCCCCAATCGGGCATGGCAAGAGAAAAAAGATCCGAACCGATCCCCCATACAAAGGAAAAGGCTACGAAGAGAACAAGAAGAAGAACCCACAGAAAGAACCCACAATCAAGTGAAACGGAACCCATAGGTATTTTAAACCTATCCAACTGAACCCTGACAAAAGACGAATTAAAGCTCTTACAGAAAGGACTCAAATTTGCTCCTAACTCCAATAATTCAAAGTTCAATATATTCATAGATCTGCATAAACTTGTGAGAAAGCTCACGATCAAAAAATTCTTCGAAGAGAACACCTATCAGATGAAGGATCAATTCACTCCCTATTTACACACTGGACTCCACCCTAAGTCCACTTTTTATCCACAACAAGTGAAAAACGACTGTATCAAGGTATTTGAAAAACAAATGGTAAGAGATTTGAGATCCATCAGAGAGAAAACTACTGTCAGAGATAATTTGACAAAGAAAGAAAGATTGGCCTTGAAAGAATTGATGGAAGACAAAGAAATTATCATTAGACCAGCAGACAAAGGAGGAGGTCTAGTGATTATGAATTTGTGCGACTACATATTAGAAAGTGAGAGGCTTTTGAGTGATACTGATACTTACACTATTCTGCCAAGTAATCCCTGTGATGATTACCAAAAAGAACTGTTCACCCTTTTAGAAGATGGGAAATCCAGAGGAATTCTGAATAGTAGGGAGTTCCAACATGTCAGATGCGAGTATCCAAGACTGGCAGTGTTCTATCATCTCCCTAAAATTCACAAAACACTCATTAAACCTCCGGAAGACCTCCCAGACCAGACCATAACGTCAAGCAGGCCCAAGAACACCGCCATCACAGAGACGGCACTAAGTAAAACCAATATACAAGACGCAACCCCACAACACCCGGGACACGAACAACGCTTCAGGAACAAACCAAACCGGCCACACGCCATAGAACAGAAAGATGCAGGACACTAGGCATAGCGAGAGGCACTCGACCTAGATGAAAACACAATGTCCACCACATTCCACCCCACAACAGCAGCCTTTGTCAAGGCATATACACATACCATAGACAGAATTAAAGCCTGCTCAGACTTAACACCACCCAACCCCGGAAAACTCAACCCGCAGGCAAACTCGAGCCTGGAAAGGGGACACAACACATCTATGGGCCCACCAACACAAACCACACACCAGCCCCATGACTAGACCAACCCCTCCCCCTTCCGAACACACCCCGGATGGAGACTCACAAACACACACCACCTACTATCTGGGAAAATACACGCACCACGAACACAAAACCACACAACACAAATTTCACGTACCGTAACGTAAGCGAAGGCAATGTAAACTGTCACACAATGTAATATAGTTCACCCCTCCCCCCCCAAGAGTTACATCCCGGAACCCCCCTCCCACTAGATACAGGGTCAAATAAGAACACTTACCAACAACTGCAGCAGCTAGAACTAAAGCAACATACAGAACACCACTAATTCATAGTTCAAATACCTTACCAGTTACAGACAAGATCAGCAAGATATATGATCTCGGTGTACCCAAACTCAGACCCAAGCTCTCCCTTACTGTACCCTACCCCGCATGATATGCAAAAATTAAGGCAAACGCTGTAAACTGTCAACTGTATGCACAACCTCGTTCTGTCTTTTGCTTGTAATGTATAATACGATGGTCAAGTAATTCCATGACAAAAATAATGTACTGTTATAACGATGAGAAAGTGGACGACTGGTCCTAAGACCCTGTCACCCTCCCCCCCCCAACCCTTCTTCCTTTCTGTACCCCAATAACCCCCCCTTTCTTTTTGTTATAACTTGAAAACAATAAAAACCTTGAATTTCAAAAAACCTCCAGAAGACCTATAATCTCAGGTATTGGTTCTCTAACATCCAGTCTGTCAGTATACATTGATCAATTTCTACAGGAACTTGTAAAGTTAAAGTCCTATTTGAGAGACACCACGCAAATATTAAAGATCTTCTCACAAATACAATGGTTCAAAGCTATAACCTAGTTACAGCAGATATAACATCACTGTATACAGTGATTGAACATCTACAAGGGTGCGAAGCAGTACAATATTCATTAGCTACATATACAGAGCTTCAAAATGACCAGATAGATTTTTTTGGTCAGATGTGTCGGGTTCATTTTAAGCCACAAATAGGAAGACAAATTTATTTGGTCTTCATCCCAGTTCACCGCAAAGATACATTGACGATGTCATTTTTATCTGGAAGGGAGAGGATGCTCTGTTGGATGCTTTTAAATTATACCTTAATCACAACCCCTACAATCTCATATTCATGTTTAGCCAATCCAACGAACATGTACAATTCCTAGATTATAGACTATATCAAGGAGAATACGATTCACACAAAGACTTTTAAGAAAACAGTTGATTGTAATAGTTTTATTCCAGCAAGTAGCTACCACAGGAAAACCTGGTTAGACAATATACCCTATAACCAGTACAGAAGAATCAGGAGAAACTGCTCGGAACCCGAAGTAGCAGCGATCCAGATGGAGGAAATGACAAAGAGATTCCTAGCTAAGGGCTACTCCAAAGATTTGCTAAATAAGGCATCCAAAAAAGCTCTTGATCTACCCAGGGAAGTGACCCTTGAGACCAAAATAAAGGACCCCATCAATGCCCCCTCAGATATATCATTCATAACAACTTACAGCAATCAGGCCGCCCAAATTAAGACGATTTTTTCAAACAATTGGAAGATTTTAAAAGGTGACCCCACATTAGAGAAGATTTTGGGAGAACAACCAAGGATAATCTATTCTAAAGCTCCAAGCCTCAAGTCTCTACTAGCTCCAACGGTTCCAAACAGAAAGAAAATAAATAAAGGCCCGACTTGTGGGTTTACCCAATGTGGGAAATGTATGGGATGAAAACTGAATAGGACACAGAAGAACACAGTAAAGGAATTCAAACACAAAGAAACAAAAGAGACCTTTAAAATTAGGACGTCACTCAATTGTGACTCTATAGGAATCATTTATTTATTATGGTGTCCATGCGGAAAACAATATATAGGTAGAACAAAAAGGAAATGTAAGATTCGGCTTAGTGAACATATAAGAAATATTAAAAGAGGATTTCAAAACCATAACCTCTCCCACCATTTTAGTGTTAAACACTCCAATGATCCCACTGGCCTTGAATTTTTGGCCATTGAGAAAGTAGAGACCCACTGGAGAGGAGGAGATCTTGAAAAGGAACTGGATAAAATAGAGGCTAAATGGATTTTCAACTTAGATACACTGGAACCTAAAGGTCTTAATATAGATTTTGAACTCAACGCCTTTTTATAATCAATACTATTTTTAGATCATTTTTTATAGAACTAATTTCCAATAATTATTCTTTTATTATTCGTTTTATACTTCGTGTTTTTGATTTTATCCTTTAAGATGTTTTCTGGTCAGATGAGTTGTTTCTGTTTTACCACACGAGTCAATTTTATATGGCCTGTATTGTATAGTTTGTACTTTTTTATATATATTTTATATATATATTCTTTGAGGCTAATTATGATATAGCTTACCTTGAGCCATGTCCTTTTATTAATGACCCATATGTTTGTAAGTCTTTTTGGATGCACCTTATTTATGCTATCATTGTCATCTGTTATTAATGTCACTAGTGGTGTCATTTCTATATGCCTCCTGCTTTTTGTTCTCTACTTTTTTCTTTTTAGGGGTATAGTTCTAATTTAATCTATTTCTTCTAACATAACTACTATACTTGTGAGCACTTTTCAATTCTTGAATGACAAAATGAGGGTCCCGTATTCCAAATACTTATGTCTCCATTTAAGGTGTATATAAATATCACGCCTTCTCCAAGTATATTATGTCCCACTATGCTACACCAAAGTCCGCACGGTTAGATCTGTTGCGGCTGACTTTCGAATTTTACCATTTTTCTTTTTTCTATATTTTCCATCTTCTACCATTCATCATTATTCTCACATTCCACATAACTGTCTAGATTAATAACACATTTAGTCGTAGACCCTAATGAGGACACTTATAATTAACTTTCTGGCGACTATATGGTAGATTTATTTCTGTATAGTATTCTGGTCTATCTATATTTTATAATTTTTTTCTTTCTCTCTATTTTTTTTCTCTATTTTTTTCTGTTTTTTTTCTGTATTTTATTCTGTATTTTCTTTCTATCATTTGATATATATGACCTTTTTCCCATTATTAACTATTAATGAAAGGGTGATACACGGAGCACCAAACAGAAAATAGACACATCAGTGGTACTAATGACTTAACTATTTCCGTCCCAGTAAGAATCAGTATCCTTGTAAGGTCTGATATGATTATACAGTATTTTTTCTAATTCCAGGCTCTAACGTTTATGAACCCTTCTAGCTCTTATATAAAATATATATTTATGATCAAATTATTATGGGCTAGAAAGAGAATATTATAACCCTTTGATTGATGAGTTTTTTCGATCTCTTTACCCTGCATATTTGAATGTAAGGATGTAATATAGCAATATACAATTGATTTAAGTAAACAAATATGGTATGTTTTAATGGTTAATTGTTGTTTGTGAACTACTTTAAATATAGACATTTATTTATTGATATTTATTATCGTCCATGTGTCTTGAAACTGACTTTTTATCGCATTACATGAGCAGCTGACAATAAATAGTGCTGCCAGGGACTACTATATAAAATGGAACAGCAGCATCACATGTTCATCCGCCTCTGAAGAAGTGACTGTGCATTGTCACGAAATGCGTAAGGCATTTCCGGCAATTGCCGTACATCGATCCAGCTACCGAGCAACCGTGGAACGCAAATCGGGCGCACTGAGTGGAACACACGCGAGAGGTGTCTCACCTCCACTAACGCAGTAAGATCTCACCGGCCAGAGAAAGTTCTCCCTCAGATTGCTGACCATCGCCCGACTTTCTTACCAAACAAGGACTCAATTGCTGGGACATTACACTTCTATTCTGTGAGTGTGTTCTAATTTTAATTTCAATTTCAATAAATATGGAATTTTTAATATAAACACTTTGGACTTTTTTTTACTAACATTACTGATCATCTAGAGATCGTAGTACTATATACCTGTATTGGTGGTATAATAGTAACTGTTAGTTTGTTGCTGCTATCCGAGATTTCACTGATATACACCAGCATTGGTTAAATTATATTCACAACCTGACACTTATTGCTACTGTTATTCTATTGAGGAGAAGCACAATGTGTAAGATGTGATATTGGTACTGTTGCACTAAAAGAACATTGCTTATCATAGACTTTACTAGACATTATTCTATTTTTTAATCGCTTTGGATTTTATTGGACTATCAATTCTGAAATTTTTTCACACTTTGTATATTCAGAGTTTTTGCTGTTTAGTAGAAGACCCTTTTTACACCAGATTCTTTTATGCAAGGCTGGCACCTAGTGTATTTATGCATATTACAACCAGTTTTTTATATTCTAACTTCTGATATTCTAAGAAATTTTTGCACATTTTACTATTTCAGTAATTCATACATTTACAAGTGGTTTTGATTATATTTTAGAGTTTTTTTAATTTATATCATCCGGTAAGAGATCTCCTAGTACATGTAGGCTTTTGTTACCTACTATTATTCATATATCATACCTTAACTTGCCACCATTTTTTCACCAATTTATTTTAAATTTTGTGGTGAGAAAAAAATAAATGTTGCATTTTCGCTGGGTATTTACCGTATATACTCGAGTATAAGCCGAGTTTTTCAGCACATTTTTTGTGCTGAAAAAGCCCCCCTCTGCTTATACTCGAGTCAGGGTCTGTATTATGGCAACTTACATTGCCATAATACAGACCAGGTGAGCCCGGCGGTCCTGGGGGTCGGCAGCAAGCTGTTACTTACCTTTACTGCAGCTCCTCCAACTCCCCTGTGTAAATCTCGTGAGTCCCGCGGTTGTCCGAGAGTTCCGTGCGGCACGGAGACCGCAAGATTTACACGGGAGCTGCAGGAAAGGTAAGTAACAGCTTGCTGCTGCCCCCCCCCACTGCACAGTACATGCCACTGGACCACCAGGGATTAACATACCCCCCTCCCTGGCCAAGTATGAAGCAGGGAGGGGGGGACAAAATTTTTTTTTTAAATTAAATATTAAAATAATATTAAAATATTAAAAATGCCCTCCCACCACCCACACACTACACAAAGACTGCATTCACACAAACACACACGCACACTGCATTCACACAAATACACTCTGCATTATATACACACACTGCATTTACACACACACTCTGCATTATATATACACACACTGCATTCACACAAACACACACTCACATATTCAAAAACATTTAACCTGCTGATGTCTTAATTAATGTAATTTTATTGGGATCTATTTTTATTTTAAAATTTACCAGTAGCTGCTGCATTTCCCACCCTAAGCTTATACTCGAGTCAATAGGTTTTCCCAGTTTTTTGAGGTAAAATTAGGTACCTCGGCTTATATTCGGGTTGGCTTATACTCGAGTGCCACTTTCATAAATTCTCCCTAAGTATGCTCAGTTACCTCTTCTAAGTAAAACAATAAGCCCAATGTATGACCTAGACACTAATTACAGTGCTGTAAAAGAGACGTGACAAGTTCAGATTTTTAAGTGTGAATTTACATGGAGGGTTTTAACCCCTTAAGGACACATGACATGTCTGACATGTCATGATTCCCTTTTATTCCAGAAGTTTGGTCCTTAAGGGGTTAAAGGACCACTATAGGCACTCAGACCACTTCAGCTTAATGAAGTGGTCTAGGTGCCAGGTCCAGCTAGGGTTAACCCTTTTTTCTATAAACATAGCAGTTTCAGAGAAACTGCTATGTTTATAATAGGGTTAATCCAGACTTTAGTGGCTGTCTCATTGACAGCCGCTAGAGGCGCTTGCGTGCTTCTCACTGTGAAAATCACAGTGAGAAGACGCCAGCGTCCATAGGAAAGCATTGTGAATGCTTTCCTATGAGACTGGCTGAATGTGGGCGCAAGCGCATTCAGCCGAGGAGGAGAAGAGCTCCCTGCCCGGCGCTGGAGAAAGAGGTAAGTTTAACCCCTTCCACCCCCTAGAGCCCGGTGGGAGGGGAACCCTGCGGGTGGGGGCACCCTCAGGGCACTATAGTGCCAGGAAAACGAGTATGTTTTCCTGGCACTATATTGGTCCTTTAATATGTCTGTATTCTATTTTGAAATATGTTAGCAGGCTGCTTTTTCCAACTACCCCAAAAAGGCATACTATTTCTTAAAGAAGACACCCGAGGGTATTTCAAAAGGCAAATTGCTTGTACCAAGTGTAGTGGTAATAAGCGTTTTTTCTGTCTTTTTGACATACACAGTGAGTTTGCGCAGTATATTTTGCAAACCTTATGTGTGCTACAGTTTTATAATACTTCATATGTTGCTCAGCTATGTCATCTGAGTACAGCAATACCCCCGTATGTACCTTTGCCAGGTATATGTGGACGTTGAAGGGGCGCATGTCAACGTCCTTAAGGGGTTAATAATGCAAACGTGCATGGGCGGTATATTTTTCCAGGCATGGTGGCATCCTTGCAATGTACAATGTTGTTTGTCTTATGATTCCGCTGAACAGAATTAACCCTTTTAATTATTAGTTCAGAGTCAAGCAAGCTGCCTTGGAAAGCCTGGATGCCCAATAGGTGCCCAGTGTGGGATCAGGTAAGTGCAGGAGAGGGTACAGCCCAGTCATGGGGCAGGGGTAGCATTGTGTCTCTGTATCTCTGTTACTTTAAATTAATTAAACTGTCTCAGCCCTTCCCTTGGGCCACCCCACAAACACCCTACAAGCACAGTGTGCAGGGATTGCTGTGAGATGTTGTTGGGTAGTCAGTGATATATCCACTGAGTTCATTACATCCCAGACGTGCAGCTAATCCTCTTTATGTCGTCATGTAGTGATGTGGCAGACTGGGGGACTTCAGCAGAGCGTTTTGAACTGTCTGACGTCACGGATAAAAACTTAACAATCATCCAATCAGACTTATGAACTAACCGGCCACTCTAGTTATAGTAGCCAATCAGCGGCTGGTTATAGTAGCCAATCAGCGGCTGGTTATACTAGCCAATCAGCGTCTGGTTATAGCAGCCAATTAGAAACTGGCTTTGATAACCAATCGCGTTATGCGATTTATCCCACGTGTCGAAGTTCCCACGATAGCAGGAAGTGTCGTTGAGTCCGATAGAGGTCACCGCAGGATGGCCGCTCTGGCGCTCTCCTATCCGGTATGTGGGTCCGCGG
This sequence comes from Pelobates cultripes, assembly GCA_933207985.1. Taxonomy (NCBI): domain Eukaryota; kingdom Metazoa; phylum Chordata; class Amphibia; order Anura; family Pelobatidae; genus Pelobates; species Pelobates cultripes. Next base: position 152,491,843 of record OW240913.1, on the reverse strand, counting down.
GAGCCCGGGCTGTACGTCGGTCTGTACAACGTAAGTGTCATAGAATAATACTGTAACCTACCGTGCGGGCACTTACTGTATGTACACACTGAGTATAATAACACCGGCCGGCAATGTACACACTGAGTATAATAACACCGGCCGGCAATGCTCACACTGAGTATAATAACACCGGCCGGCAATGCGCTCACACTGAGTATAATAACACCGGCCGGCAATGCTCACACGGAGTATAATAACACCGGCCGGCAATGCTCACACTGAGTATAATAACACCGGCCGGCAATGCTCACACTGAGTATAATAACACCGGCCGGCAGTGCTCACACTGAGTATAATAACACCGGCCGGCAATGCTCACACTGAGTATAATAACACCGGCCGGCAATGCTCACACTGAGTATAATAACACCGGCCGGCAGTGCGCTCACACTGAGTATAATAACGCCGGCAGTGCGCTCACACTGAGTATAATAACACCGGCCGGCAATGCGCACACACTGAGTATAATAACACCGGCCGGCAATGCGCACACTGAGTATAATAACACCGGCCGGCAATGCTCACACTGTAACACCGGCCGGCAATGCAATAACACCGGCCGGCAATGTGCTCACACCGAGTATAATAACACCGGCCGGCAATGCTCACACTGAGTATAACTAACACCGGCCGGCAATGCGCATTAACTGAGTATAATAACACCGGCCGGCAATGCTCACACTGAGTATATAACACCGGCCGGCAATGCACACACCGAGTATAATAACACCGGCCGGCAATGCGCTCACACCGAGTATAATAACACCGGCCGGCAATGCGCTCACACTGAGTATAATAACACCGGCCGGCAATGCGCCACACTGAGTATAATAACACCGGCCGGCAATGCGCTCACACTGAGTATAATAACACCGGCCGGCAATGCGCTCACACTGAGTATAATAACACCGGCCGGCAATGCGCTCACACTGAGTATAATAACACCGGCCGGCAATGTGTAGCGATGTCAGCTAGCAGGGATTGCAGTCAGGGTGCTGGCTGTATGTGTACAGGAATGATTACATATTAAATTATATGACCCTGGTTGATATCCCCTCCGCTAACATGGTAACACAGTTAATCTATGCGGTGACAACCGTTTCCAATCTTGTCATGGTGCCAGGGAGGACTACTAAAACTGCACTTTAAACAGCTATTTTGCTGCCCAAATAAATAAAAATCACTCGTTTAGTTATTACACCAAAAAGAAATACTAACTAAACATGCATTCATTTAAAAGGAAACTATAGTGTAACAAGGTTAATAGATAAAAGAGCCAAGTTCTCTTGTAATACATGAAAACATAGGGTTGCCACCTTTCTTGGAAAAAAGTACAGGCCATGCTAATTTGCATACTTAAATATGTATGTGTGATGTCACTGGACACAACATCACAAGATGTTGCGTAACATTTGGTAGCGGAAAGTTACATACAGACATACAGTGATATACAGACACAGACATTCGGATACAGTCATAGACACTGTCATACATAGACATACAGACACCAACAAACACAGTCATCCCATTGTACAGCGCTACGGAATCTGATGATGCTATATAAATATAATACAGAGACATACAGTCTTACAGAGACATACAGACACTGTCGTACACAGACATTTAAACTCAGGCATACAATTAACATATAAATTTACAACAAACATTTATTTTTATGTCCCTAGGTGATCCCATCTTCATTACTGGCAGGTCTACTCTCCCTCTATAAATCCTCCCTGCAGAGACCTGGCTACTTTAAGTAGTTTACCTCTCTGTGTCTGTTTGTGGAGGGGGGCAGGGGTGAATATTGCAGGGCTGTGAAAAGCTGCTCTGCCTGTTAACCACTTCAGTGCGGGGAAGGCAGGCAAGAGGTAGCCAAAGCACACTCAGAGCTTTAGTGATTTAGGGCAGGACTTGACAAATCCCAGGTTGCCATGGCGACTCAAAATTTCGCCCTGGTGCCTGGGATTTGTCAACTTTTTACCGGCTGGGCAAACAATGGGGCCGGCAGCCCTGGGGAGTATGTAGCCGACCGCCCTGGAGAGCATGAAAGCGGCCTGCTCAGAGATCGTGGAGGCGTCTGCCCTAGACTGCATGGAGACAGCAGGCTGGGGCAGCGCACGTGGGAGCAGTCTACCTGCGGCTCCTCTCTGCTCCCTTGCTCTGTACAGTGATACGGGTGCCAGAATATGACGTAATTCTGGCCCCGGCATCACTACAGACAGTGCGAGGGAGTAGAGAGGAGCGGCAGGTAGAATGCTCCCTCGCACACAGGAAGAGCAGCCCCACTTGACCTCAGGGAAAGATCCACTCAGCTCTTCTAAAGGTAGGGAGGCTGGATTTAAATAAAAAATGTAAATTTGTGACAGTGTGTATGTGTGTGTCTGTCAGTGTGTGTGTGTATGTCTTTGTCAACTTGTCAGTGTGTAAGTGTGTGTCTGTTTAGGTACCTGCCCCTCTGATCACAGGAGAGATGTTTTTACTCACCTTTTTTTTCCAACTCTGTGCTGGTTTCGCCGTGGCTTGTCCCGCCTCCATAGTTGAGATCATCAACATTTATGATCTCAGCTAAGCCAATGCTTTCACATAGAAAAGCATTGAGAGGATATTGCACATGTTCTCTATGGGAAGCATTAAGAGCCTCCATACTGAGCACTTACACAGGACTCTGCGTTTACATTGAAAAGGCTATAGACACCAGAACAACTACATTAATCTGGAGTGGTTCTGGTGACTCAAGTGTCCCATTTAAAAAAAAAAAAAATTGGTTCCTTACTATTTTAGCTGGCTCCTAGATTCCAAACAAATTTGTCAAGCTCTGCTTTAAAGGTCTAGAGCCAGGGGTCCTCAAACTATGGCCCGCGGGAAGGAAGAAATACAGGCCGCAAGGACGGAAGAGCGACTCCCATCAGCCACAGCCACCCTCCTGCAAAAAAAAGTAAGATAAATTAGCTGTCTGTATGTCAGTATGTGTATATGTATGTCAGTATGTGTGTGTGTGTGTTTGTATTTCAGTATGTCAGGATGTATGTATGTGTGTCAGTATGTACGTGTTTATATGTATATATCCGTATGTATTTCTATATGTATGTGTGTCAGTTTGTGTGTATGTATTTCAGTGTGTGTTTGTATGTGTCTCTGTGTGTGTCAGTATGTATGTGTTTGTATGTATGTGTCTGTATGTATTTCAGTATGTATGTCCCCATGCGTGTTTGTGTCTGAATGTATGTTAGTGTGTGTCTGCATGTGTCTGTTTCGGTACGTATAGGAATTTGTTCAAATTTTTTTTAAACTATAGTCTGGCCCTCGACAGTGTCTCAGGGACAGTGAACTGGCCCCCTGTTTAAAAAGTTTGAGGACCCCTGGTCTAGAGTGTCCCTTTACATTTGAAATTATTTGTGAATTCCCTGCAGTTCTCACTTTAGTGAATATGTTTGACAGAAACGTACTGCTCATGTCTTAAAATACTCCATAAATGAACAGGCTGCGCCTCTATATTCTTTAATATAAAGTCTTTGTTTACATTTCAGTGTGTATAGGAGTGTGGCACTCTGCCAGAACAAGTACCAGTATCCCACCACAGACCACTGGCTCAACCAAGAAACCTCTTAAAAAACCGAAAACACCGCAAGGGCGATTTGATGAAACTGAACAGTCTAGTGTGCAGAAAGACTCTCTAGAAAGTAAGAATATAACTACTTTACCAAATGTTACCCAATTCGAAAAGAAATCCACTTTGTATGTGCATTGTCTACATTTATATATAGATGTTTGTGTTGCAAAACTGTCCTACCACTTTAATTTCCCACATCTGCTTTACAGTGAACACAGCCTCCCATTGCTGTCTCACTCTTGGACCATCCTTTCTACCCACTTGCTTGGCAATCTTCAGGCAACAGTTATTGCATCCTGAGGAAAGTGTTTTATATACTTTTATTTGGCCTAATTTTTTTTCTAGAATAGTTGAACCATGTGGGGTTTAAAGGGTTACTCCAACTCTTAATGTCTAAGTTTTTAAATGAATAATACTTTATTTGGCATTATTCTTTAGGATGCTTCCTAAAAAGTTTTATTTACCTGAACTTCAGTGCCAGGCGAAGTTACCGGTGTGACTTTCTAAGCCCTTTCCTGCCATAACAGCAGCTGCGTGAGGTACAATCTAAGGCTTCACATAGAGAAGCCTTTGATTGGACCATTTAACAAGCTCAGAACATGCGTTCTGACCTGGGGAGAGGGAGGAGGAAAAGTTTAAAAAAACAGAAGGGCTGCCCACAGGGATGGAGAGGATATCCTTGCTTCCCGTTGCAGGCAGGAGAAGCTCAATACGTCGCCAGTGTGCAGTGCAAGTTGAACACATAGGTATTTTATGAGTTTACAGTAGGCAGTCTGGAACAGGCTTTTGGGCTGAATAAGTTCGGTGTCACGAGTGCCAATATCTTATTGTGTGCATTGTTTCATTCAGAAACACTTCACATACTGACTCCTACCATCATGACCAGTTCTAAAAGCAGAAATGGCCATGGTGTTTGTAGTGTTCCCTTAAGAAAGTTCTGCAATTTGTCATTTTAAGAAAACTAATATTTTCAACACTAAATAGAGGATGATCCCAAAACCAGCAGTCACTGCAGTATACGATTTTGACGATTCCTAAATAAACTGCAATTAATTGGAGATATATAAAGTTTTTATTGATATTTTTTGTTTCAATACAACAAGAGAATCGACAGAAAAGTGATGTTGAAACTATGTATGTGCACATATCCAGAAAGACCCAAAATGAAACTAAGAAACAAGATTTCCAAAATATGAAAGAACTGGGCTTTCTCCCCAACTCGTAGTGGTATATAGACAAGCAAGATGGGGAAAGAATGAAAGTGAAAGCAGATAAGGAGCCAAGTTCAAGTTAATGTGAAGCAGATCTCCCCCCATGGATCCCCACAACACTCCATCTAGTTTCGGGAGTATAAAAAAGAGAAGGAAGGGAGATGCAAATTAGGACCCAGAAGGGGAAATACCTCCATCCAAGGGGATTCTTTTTTCAGAAATTGGTCAGTGGTTTAATTAATGGCTACAGTCAACTACTCCATTTTGATCAGGTATGACCTTTTAGCATGTGCCTGGGAGAGCTGCACGACTTTCTAGTATTTAGCTAAACAGATCCTAAGAGCAGATAAGTTTATGGGCTATTCAAGAGTGCCAACCATGGGTCAGGAACTAGTTAAGTCTAGGCACTATAGTAATTAGGTAAAATGGACTCCCACAATGGTTTAATCTTAGGACATGGCCACCAGGACTGCAAGTACGTACCCTCCTCACCACAACTGCGGAAGCAGTCGCCTAATTTTAGCTAGTCAAGAGTGGTGAAATGGCCAACACCATAAAGCAGTTCTTGATATGCATTGCAGATGTTGGTGTCCACCTTCAAGCTCCTCATCCAAGTCAGTCTCCCACTTAGAAGTATACTGTGGTTGGTGTAGATAAATCAGTAAGACTACATCAGACTACAGTAAAGAATGGAGCCCTATTTTCTTATGGAAATGTCAGATGGATTATAGAAAGCAGGTTCCCCCAAACGGATAAGCTTGTAAGAATTTCCACTTAAAGTAGAGAAGTTGGTTAGCCCGGGAGAATTCAGACAATGGAAGTTGGTGCTTCTCCACAAAATCCTGGGCCGTTAGATGTCGTTTCTTGTGGATTCCTCTCTGGACCACCATTTGAATGCTGAGGGGAAATTCTCTTGGCAACTCCTGGTTAAACAATAGAGTGAACACTGTTACTCTGTGCGGAGAGACCACCCACAACCCTGTATTTCTCTCAAAGCTGTAAGTAGTGCAATACAATGGGGAAATATATATTTTAGATATAGGCAAAGGAGGCCATGCCTCATCTGTTAGGTTGAGGGAAGCAAACAGGTAAGCATTGCCAAGGTAGTCTCAGCACTGGAAAAAGGTGAGTAAATCTTAGATTTTTTATTTTATTTTATTTGAATGCACCTGATACCTTAGTAAGAGTAGAGACAGGGACACTGTAGCATTAGGAATACAGATGTGTATTCCTAGTGCAATAGTGTTCCTTTAAACACTAGCCTGTGGTGCATGGGTCTAAAGTAGCCAAGCTATTATAGCGGAGTTGGATATTTTTTCCAAATCTGCTATTAGTGCCTCTAATTCGTTTTAATGTGGTATAGTTGTGCGTTTAGTAAATAACCATAATACATATCCCATGAGTCTGCCTATGTGAGAGGGTCAGTATGGGTTGTGCAAATATTTTATATCTGAACCTCTAGTGCTTCATCTATGTACTGGTATGTACATTTGTTTTCTTTGTATTGTTTTAAAGGATTCCCAGATGATGTCAATCCCATAACAAAGGAAAAAGGTGGACCTAAAGGACCAGAGCCTACTCGCTATGGAGACTGGGAGAGAAAAGGACGCTGTATAGATTTCTAAATTCTTGATCGTTTTACCAGTAGCAGATTATTTATATACGTATTCTTAATCACCTACGGGACTATGTACTATTTTATTAATTGTTGAGAATTGCATTTAAGGTCAAAAGGTAATATTGTAAAAATTCAACAAGACAATTATGTTTTCAGCCTGTCTATGCTTTGATTTTCTGACAAACCCTTCTTTAGTGAATAGCCCTATTATTTTAAACAAGCTTCTAGGCTTAAAGTGCATCAACCATGTCCAATAGGAATAGGTCTTACTTTTGTGAGAATGTGTAGATTATTATTAACGAAAGCAGCAACCAGAGATTTTCATTTTTTATTTTTTTTATTTAACCCCTTAAGGACCAAGCTTCTGGAATAAAAGGGAATCATTACATGTCACACATGTCACACATGTCATGTGTCCTTAAGGGGTTAAAGTAATCTAAAAAAATTATATTAATAGCCCAACCGATAACAAACTTTTATTTGACTATCTGGTTGTAAAATTCTCACAAGTGATCGTCCCTCTTTAACACCCCTCTTCCCACGTAGAAGTCAAGTAACTTTTGTAAAAAGAATTGTATAAATTGAAAAGTCAATGTTTTAAAACCACAAGGACTTAAAGTCGAATGTGAAGTTTTTTTTTTGTATGTTATATGTTCTGTGTATAAAACTCACTAAGAGAGAACTAATGTATTGGGGCAGAGGAAGGATATATAGTGATTGAATACATGGGAATGTTTCTGACTGAGAAATATGTGTATAATGTACAACATGACATTGTTTGAAATTGGTGATGCATGTGGACTTTTAACATTTCACAGTAAAACATGCAAGGAATGTGACAAACATTGTTATGGCAGCAAACCTGCAGGAAAAAAGGCAACCAGGGCCCTTCTCATTAAGACCAAGGAAACTATCTAGGTGCCATGTCTCTCTCGTCTTAACCAAGCAATGTAAAAGGTTGTTCTGCAATGTTTACATTGCAGGGTTTAAATGCCTTTAGTGTCTGTCGTACTGAGGAGGACCCCCTGCAGCCTATTCAGCCATGCAACACAGATACACAACTTCAAGAAGTTTACTCCTCACCATACATTCTATTTTTTTTCTACAGATTGTGATGTTCCCTGTCAAACTAACATGATTTATGTACAGTTTTAAAGAAC